>CM022299.1:212285861-212935493 GCA_011799875.1 Thinopyrum elongatum
GAGAAACCGTGGAGATCTATTCAATGGTGAGGTTGTGCATCGAGGACCTCCACATAAGCGGAGCGGCGCCGAAATTGATGAGCTGTTGAAAAACTGGGAACAGTGCCCCGCGCCGGGAAAGACGATGAAAAAGGCGCCAGAGCCGCTGCTGAAGGTATGGAAGACGAGGTCTGTTTTCTGGGACTTGGAGTACTGGCACAAACTCGACACGCCTCATTGCCTTGATCAAATGCATATCTGTAAGAATGTCCTTGAGAGCTTGCTTGTGACACTGATGAACATGTCGGATAAGACCAAGGATGGGCCGAAGGCAAGAAAAGACTTGCAAGATTTGGAGATCAGGGCAGATCTGCACATGCCGCCCCGTAAAAAGTCAGAGGAGACAGAGACGGAGATAGAGGTGCGGGAGAAGAAGGGCAAAAAAGTAAAGGAAGAGGATTATTGCCCCCCTTCTTGATTCACCTTGAGTCCGGCTGAGATCGATCAATTCTTCAAGTGCCTTACCGGAATCAAAGTTAGTTCCGGTTACTGTGGGAAGATAAGCAGATTTCTAGACACGAAGAAGAAAAGGTTCAGCGGGATGAAGTCCCATGACTGTCATGTGATGATGACGCAGATACTACCTGTTGCCCTTAGAGGGATAATGGACAAGCACGTCTGTGGCACGCTTATTGGTCTGTGCAACTTTTTCGACATCATCTCTCAAAAGTCGATCAGTGTGAAGCAGCTCCGAAGGCTACTGGAAGAGATTTTGTGATACTAAATGAGCTTGAGATGTACTTCCTGCCCGCGTTCTATGACGTCATGGTGCATCTGTGTGTCCATATTGTGGACGACATAATAGACTTGGGGCCGTCATTCCTGCACAACATGATGCCGTTTGAGAGGATGAATGGGATCATCAAAGGATTCGTTCGTAAAATGTCCCGTCCGGATGGAAGCATCGTCCAGGGCTATCTGACACAAGAGTGCATCTCTTTCTACGAGAATTTTCTATATGGCACAGACCGGCTGCCTGGTGTTGGTTTGCCCGTTAAGAAGCGCGTTGGGAGGCTCAATGGAGAAGGTCACTCCAACAGTCGCAGGGAACTGCATGTGGCCTACTCAGATCGACGCAACGACTTTGACAGAGCAAACTTGGTAGTGCTACAACACCTAGACAAGGTAGATCCTTTCGTGACACTGCACAAAGAAACTATCGCAAAGAAGTATTGTGACCGGGGGGTATGCAGGACCAACGCCGAAGTTACTAGAGAGCACAACTCCACTTTCCTACATTGGTTCAAAGAGCATATTCTTGCTAATCCCCCGAAAGAGGGCTCTAAGGGCGGATTGCTCATATACGCCTTAGCACATGGACCCTCGCCCAACCTCATCACCTATCAGGCCAAAGATATGAACATTGATTTTTAGAACTCAGGGGTGACGATGGAATGCATGACCGGCAGCGACAACGGCGCAACTGAGAGATTTTACGGAAGGGTCGAGGAGATCTGGGAGCTTGACTACTCTGGATTGCACAGCGCGACGATGTTTCGTGTCAGATGGGCTAAGTATGTCGAAAGAGAAAACTGGTATTTCACTACCATGACTATACCCGACGCCAAGAGCGCTACCATGAGCGCCATCGCAAAAAATGAGCCATGGGTACACGCTAAGCACATGACACAATGTTTCTTCATAACCGACCCGAGAAATCTGAGCCGTGTTGTCGTGAGGAGAGGCAAAAGGAACATCGTTGGAATGGATGGAGTCGCCAACGAGGAAGACTACGACCAGTACGGCAACCCAATGAGGGAAGATGACGATGACGATGAAGTATACGTCAAAAGAAGAATCAATACTACATTACCTAAGAAAGATCGTACTCCATGGAAAAGGAAAAGTCACAATGAGGGGCTCAATTATTCGTCAACGAACAAGAAGGGAAAGAAGCTCACTCAAAAACGAAAACGTCGACGCTGAGAAACCGTTATCGGTCAAATGATGTAATATATATGTTCCTATTTTGTGTACACACTTAACCGTTATGCATGGGTCAACTGATGTAATATATATATATATATGTTCCTATTTTGTATACATACTTAACCGTGAAATAATGCAATATATATCGCCTTAGTTATATACATTGTATCACCTTCCCTTCGTTCCTGCTCTCGGAAAAAAAGGAAAAGAAAAGAAAAAGAAGAAAAGAAAAGGAAAATAAAATAAAGGAAAAGAAAACAGAAGAAACAAATAGGAAAACTGCTATAGCTACTGGTGATAGCAGTAGCGCCTTTCTGGAAAAGCGCTATAGATACGTTAGATAGCGGTAGCGCTATTTGGTAAAACGTGCTATAGCTACTATTGATAGCAGTAGCGCGTCTTGGAGAAACGCGCTATAGCTACCTTAGCTATAGCGCATTTTATTGAAATGCGCTACTGCTATGTTGACTTAACCCCCTCCCCCCACCCCCCACCCCGCGGGTTTCCCGCCTCTGCTTCTTCCCCCAAATCCCCACTCTCTCTTCTCCCCCTCGTAGCCGTCGAAGCCCTCGCCCTCGACCTCGCCGGAGTCGTCGTCTCCCCCAACCCCGCCTCGCCTCGGTGCCGCGCCGTCTCCCTCACCCCCTCCAGCCTAGTCTCGTCTCCCCCCCGACCCCTCCTCGCGCCTCGGTGCCAACGGCGTCTCCCTCGACCCCCCCCGGCTCGCCTCAGTGCCGCGCCATCTCCCCCGACCCGGCCTCGCCTCGGTGCCGCACCGTCTCCCCCGACCCCATCTCTCTCTGCCCTCTGTAAGCCCTCTCCCCTCCCCTCTTCTCTGCTATTTAGTGCTAGTTAGTATGAATTAGTATGAACCCTAGGCTATTTTTTAGTGGTAGTTAGTTAATTAGAATTAGTATGAACCCGAGTTAATTACGTAGTATGAACCCTAGTTAAAAAAAACTAGGACAAATTAGTGGCTATTTTTTAGCGGTAGTTAGTATGAACCCTAGGTTTCCAACTATAGTTAGTACGAACCCTAGGTTTCAAACTATAGCTATTTAGTGGCTATTTTTTAGTGGTAGTTAGTATGAATTCTAGGTATTTTAGGTGTAGTTAACAGAATTCTAGGTATTTAATTTTTTTAGTTAAAGCAATTGTTGCTATTTAAATATAAAATAGAATTGATTAACCCTAGGTGAATTAGTATTTACCCTAGAACAGATTAGGTAGTATGAACCTAGTTAATTAGTAGGAAATTAACTAGGTTTTCAAATTAGGACAGAAATTAGCTAGGTTTCAAATTAAGACAAAAATTTAGGTAGGCTGAATTTAGTTTCAAGTTCAATATTTTTCTTGCTGTTATATGCAAATTTGAAGTGGACATCTGATATGTGGACATGTGATTTGGACGTCTAATGTTTGGAATTTGGACATGTGATATTTTGGACATGTGATATTTGGAAAATCATGGTTATGTGCAGGGTAAATGATCCGAGTGGCCTATGTTTCGCCGGAATGTTGATTCATTTCTGTTCCGGTGAATTTCAGGCGCTCGATATGTCCACTTTTTAGCAAAGGTCATGCCAAAATTTCCCATGAATTTTGGCATGACTTGTGCTAAAAAGTAGGCATATCGAGTGCCGGGATTTGCTGCAACGGGAATGAAACGGCATTCTGGCAAACCATAGACTTTTTTATGCCATTTCTCATTTTATTATAGTTTTAGAATTAAACGAGGAGACTTAATCATAGGAAACATGTCGAACAACGGAGAAACCGGGCCTTCTGACCACAATGCAGACGAGATGGATTATGAGGGTGAACAACAGTACCTCGACTTTTTGTCTGCTAAGCACAATCAAGGTTTGCAGGGCGGCCTCGATGATGGTACTGACGCCGACATCAACACCGACAGCGCCGACATCGATGGCGGCACCGAGATCGGCAGGGAAAGTACCGGCGGGGAAGATACCGGCGCCAAAGCTGCTACCGAAAAGAAGAAGCAGAGGATACGAAAACCTAACAAAATCGGCATCGGACAACTAGTGATCACAAAGTTGGCCCCTGGCAAGTTTGAGCCATTAGAGCCGGAAGAATCTCACTAGTGCTATGGGAACCAAGTCGGATGCATCCTACGGGAATGCGTGAGCATCAACGACAATGACTTAAGGGGTAAAAAACATTTGAGGCAGTTGCTCCTGACAAAGTTGCACAAGAGATTCAAGATCCCCGACCGGGATGACAGCATAGAACAACCGTGGGATGATCCGAAGATGAAAAAGATTAACAATCACGCCATGGGCATGTTCAGCAATGATTTGGCCTCCTGGAAAGGAGGGTGAAACGAGCTATTGAGGCTGAGGAACCCCTGTCCAAGATTCTAGAGGAAAATCCGACACTTACGGAAGAGGAGTTCCAAAAGTTCAAGGACACTTGCGCTACCGAGGCAGCCAAGGCTAAGGCTGCGAAATTCAAGAGACTTCATGAAAGTGCAACTAATCCCTGGGTGGTTTTGGTAATTCTTAACAACATATAGCTCATTGAACTAATACTCTTTTAAGATGATCATTTCAGAAAGTTCAATGATTGGCATGGCATGGACTAGAGATGTGGACCCCTCAAAATGCTAAAGACATATATTGGCAAAAGCTCAAGACTCTGCATTTTCTTTTTAGTGATCCAAGATCACATTGAGTCCATAGGAAAAGCCAATACTATTAAAAGGGGAAGAGGTGTTGCCTAATGGCTTGCTTGCTCAAAATGCTTAGTGATATGCTCCAAAAGCCCTCAACCACTTTCTAATTTCCACATATGTCCTAAACCTAAAGTCAAACTCGGCCCCACCGATTTGATCTATCCGGTGCCACCGAGTTCACTTGGCATAGCCATAGCTAGAAACCCTAATCAATTCAGTCTCAACGATACGGATCTCGGTCTCAGCGAGATGGGATTGCAAACTCTCTGTTTCCCTTCGTAATGTTTCGTTCTAACTGAAATGAGCGATCGGTCCCACCGAGTTCGCAATGCAAACTCTCTATTTCCTTTTCGTAATGTTTCGGTCTAACCGAAATGAGCGATCGGTCCCACCGAGTTTGCCTGACCAACTCTCTGTTTGCCTATTACTGAAATCGGTCCCACCGAGTTCATGTGATCGGTATCACCGAGATCAAGTTATGCCCTAACCCTAGCACATTGGTCCCACCGAGTTGATCACGTCGGTCCCACCAAAAATCCTAACGTTCACATTTTGAACTGAATCGGTCTGACCGAGTTTCACTATTCGGTCCCATCGAGTTTGGCAAATTGTGTGTAACGGTTAGATTTTGTGTGGAGGCTATAAATACCCCTCCACCCCCTTCTCCATTTGTGAGAGAGCTATCAGAACGTGCCTACACTTCCACTACTCATTTTCTAAGAGAGAACCACCTACTCATGTGTTGAGTCCAAGACATTCCAATCCAAGCACTAGAATCTTTATCTCTAACCTTCCCCAAGTTGCTTTCCACTCAAATCATCTTTCCACCATATCCAAATCTGTGAGAGAATGTTGAGTGTTGGGGAGACTATCATTTGAAGCACAAGAGCAAGGAGTTCATCATCAACACACCATCTATTGCCTTTTGGAGAGTGGTGTCTCCTAGATTGGTTAGGTGTCACTTGGGAGCCTCCGTCAAGATTGTGGAGTTGAACCAAGGAGTTTGTAAGGGCAAGGAGATCGCCTACTTCGTGAAGATCTACCCAAGTGAGGCAAGTCCTTCATGGGCGATGGCCATGGTGGGATAGACAAGGTTGCTTCTTCGTGGACCCTTCGTGGGTGGAGCCCTCCGTGGACTCGCGCAACCGTTACCCTTCGTGGGTTGAAGTCTCCAACAACGTGGATGTACGATATCACCACCTATCGGAACCACGCCAAAAATCTCCGTGTCTACATTGCGTTTGCTCCCTCCAAACTCCTCCCCTTTACCTTCATATGCAATGATTTATATTCCGCTGCTATGCTCTTAGAATTGCATGTGTAGGTTGATTGCTTGACTTGTGCTAAGTTGCTGAAATCTGCCAAGACTTAAAATTGGGAAAAGGCTAGATTTTTATTTGGTAAAGTAGTCTAATCACCCCCCCTCTAGACATACTTTCGATCCTACAAGTGGTATCAGAGCTTTGGTCTCCATTTGCCTTGATTTCCATAGCTTTGGTGATCATAGCCTTGGTTTCACAACCTAGGAGAGTATGGCGTCTAGCGAGGGAAATTACCACCGTAGAGGTCCTTACTTTGATGGTACTAATTTTGCTAGTTGGAAGCATAAGATGAAAATGCATATTCTTGGACATAACCCCGCTGTTTGGGCTATTGTGTGCATTGGTTTGCAAGGTGAATTCTTCGATGGGAGAGAACTGAACCGTAAAGCTATCGCTGAAGAATTGAAGATGTTGCAATACAACGCTCAAGCCTGCGATATCCTCTTCAATGGATTGTGCCCCGAAGAATTCAACAAAATCAGCCGTCTTGAGAATGCAAAGGAAATCTGGGATACTTTGATTGATATGCACGAAGGTACCGACTCCGTGAAGGAATCCAAATTGGATGTGCTTCAAAGTCAGCTTGACAAGTTCAAAATGAAGGATGGTGAAGGTGTCACTGAAATGTACTCTAGGCTTGCTCTCATCACAAATGAGATTGCCGGCTTAGGAAGTGAAGAGATGACCGATAGATTCATCATCAAGAAGATCCTAAGAGCCTTGGATGGAAAATATGATACCGTGTGCACTTTCATCCAAATGATGTCCAATTACAAAGATCTCAAACCAACCGAAGTCATTGGAAGAATTGTTGTTCATGAGATGTCACTCAAGGAAAAAGAGGAGCTTCACAACAAGTCTAGTGGTGCTTACAAATCCTCATGTGATGCTCCTACACCATCAAGTGAGAAACAAGCCTTCAATGAAGAATTGATCCTAATGGTGAAGAACTTCAACAAGTTCTACAAGAGTAGAAGCAAAGAAAGAAGTTCCAAGTCAAGGTCCTACAATGACAAAAGATCTTATAGTCGTGAGCGAAATTGCTATAATTGTGGAATACCCGGACACTACTCCAATGAGTGTACGGCCCCACACAAAAGAAGGGAAGACTCACCTAAGAGAAGAAGTAGAAGAGAAGAATCACCTCCAAGAGAGAGAAGGAGTAGAGATGATCGTTATGAACGAAGACCCTCTTGCAGAAGCAAGGACTCGGAAAGGAAGGACAAGTCATCAAAGAGCTACACAAGACGAAGATATCAAGATCATGTTGGTGAATGGGTATCCGGTTCCGACTCCGACCACTACTCCGAGAGAAGTTATCACTCCGACTCTGAATATACTCAAGATGAAGGTGTTGCCGGTCTAGCACTTGTGTCAACCAACTCCTATGACATATTTGATTCACCAAATGAAAGAATTGGAAGATGCTTCATGGCTAAAGGCCCAAAGGTATCACACCCCAAGTATGTTGATTTCAATAGTGATGAAGATGATTTGCTAGGAGATGACGATTTACTTGTTGACAACTCTAGTGATGAAAACTATGATGAACTTGCTATTAATCATGATAATCAAGATAAAACGAATGACAATGATAAGGAGGAGATTGAGCGTCTAACTAAAGAACTAAACACTCTTAAGTTAGCTCATGAAACTACTTTAGAAGATCATCAAGAACTTTTAAAGACTCATGAGAAGCTACGTTTGAAAAGCTCAATCTAGAGCAAGAGCATGAGTTCTTAAAAGCCATCAATGATGATCTTTGGAAGAAAAGTTCTTCTTACATTGCCAAGCGTTTACTCTTGCATACTTACATGCCACAAGTAAAATCTAGCAACAAGAGTAAGAAAGATTCTTCTTCTAGTAGTAACAATAATCATGCTAAATCCAATATTGTTGCTTCTAGTAGTTCTCTTGATTCCACTAATGATTCTCTTAGCCAAGTTACACTTGAGCAAGAAAATAGCTTATTGAAGGGAATTATAGAGAAAGGTGTTTACAAGAGCCTTGCCGGAAGTAAGCAATTTGAGGAAATTGTACGCAAGCAAGGAAGGCACCAGAAGAATCAAGGTGTTGGTTTTGAACGAAAGTTCAATGCCAATGGAGTTGAGTGGGAAGAAGATCAATGCCCCAAGACGAAGTTTGTTCCTCAACAAGAGAAGTATGATCCTACTTCCTTCGAGGGGACACAAGCTCAAGATGATCTTCCACCACAAGACCACAAGCTAAAAGGCAAGTACAATCTTCAAGAAGAGATTGATGCATTTGAAGAAGCTCCAAAGGCCTTGGTCAAGTGGGTTCCCAAGACTACATCAAGTTCATCTACAACCCCAGGGATTCCTATCAAGATGGTGTGGATCCCGAAGAAGAAGAACTAGAGAGTTCTTGAGGGTGACTCCGCCAACATACTTCACTCACATTCACATTGGCAAGGAAAAGTGCAATCAACTTTCACATATTGCACTAGTTCAAGGAGTCACAAACCCTCTTGTTGGTAAGTCAAGGGACAAGGTAACCTAATGCTTTCATGGACATCATCTTGTGTGTACTTCACTCTATGTCTATGGATATCCTTGCTTGTTCCTTGTGGGACTAACCCATGTAGGTATTGAAAGTGCAACTCACTGCATTGGATTGCTCCAAATGATCTACATCAACAATGAGCATCCACATCTTCAACATCTACATGAAGTCATCATCGACAAAACCCAAGGTTAGTTCATCCCTCTTAGGGGGGACATCACATCTAGGGGGAGCTTTACTCTAAGAATTGAGCTAAAGCTACTCTAATGGTGTGAACACAACAATGCTTTATGTAAAAGTGGTAACCCCACTTGTGCTTAAACGATGAGTATGACCTATGATCAAATGTTCTCATTTGACTCCTAAGTCAATATACTCATATATAGATGACCTAGTCATCGCCAAATGCTTGATAGATGCTAGAGTGTTTGTGCATGCTTTGCCACATATTTCATTTGCTATCTTATTGTGAGCATGTTGATTGCATATTTTTTATTATTCGAGGACATCCATTTGTTGCTTTGATTGTTTGGCTCTTTTTCTTTTGCTAAATGGATGGACAAGAATGCCTAAGAACTTCCTCTAGCTATCTATGCTTTTCTTGTCTCAAACTCTATTCTTGCTACATCACAAAGTTTGATCAAGTCAGATTCGAACCCTCTGGGTGAGGAGCACTTGGAGCCACCGATTCGTCATAGACTTAAACTTCCAAAACCTCTCACTGTATTTTGGTCTAACCGATTCATTCCATTCGGTCATACCGAGTTCATTTAGTTGATCTAGGTTTTCAATCGCGGTGCAACCGATTTGAGCAATTCGGTCACACGGAGTTGCAGTAACCGCTTGCGATTCTGCATCTCGGTGCCACCGAGTCATTCCACTTGGTCACACCGACAGGGTCAGGATATATATACCCACGGGTCAAATTTTGGAAATTTCTCCAAAGACCCTTCGCCCGCGTGTATCCTGCTCTACCGACTCGAGTCTCCGGATCGTCTCCTCATCGCTAGTGACCTCCTGCCGCTGGTCTCCACCGCCGTCAATGGGAATCTTCGCCGCCGTTGCCGCCGTAGCGAGTTCACCGCCAAGTTAGGGTATGAACTTGACCCCTATGTGCAATCTTTACCTCCGATTCCTGCACTTAGGTCAATGCCATGATTCTTACCACGTATGAGATTACTCTATCCAGCAAAAACTTCCTTTAGATTAGTTTTGATTCGAAAATTTAGGGTTAGGTTTCCGCCGAACTCATCTCGGACCGACCGAGTTGTAGAAATCGGTCTCACCGATTTGGCCTAGGCCATTGCACTTGTAATTTTCGGTCTGGCCGAAACTTACGAATCGGTGCGACCGAGTTCAACTCTCAGTGAAACCCTAGCAATCTCGGAGTCACCGAACTGTATCTCGGTCTGACCGATTCCACTAGTTTAGACTCTTATGTTTCTTCGGTGTCACCGAGTTTAACAAATCGGTAGATCCGAAATGCTTTCTGTAGAAAACTAAAACTAAGTTTTTGACTCAATTGTTTTGCAAAATCTCTGTAGTTTGTGATGCTCATCCACTCTATCCAAACTACATCTATTCACAGGGTCAGCTTTCAGGGTCAGTTTACAGTGTCATCTATATCAGATCAAAGTGACAGCCAGAACAAGTCTGAGGAGCAAGTTAGCATGAGTGAGGGCACTAGTCCCTCTGGCAGCTATGATGAGGGTAGCAGAAGCACCCCAAGCAACTTGCCCAAAGTAGCTACCAGGACAAGGAGAAAGAGAAAAACAGATTCTGAGGATGAAGATTATGTTGCTGTTGAGGAGGAGGTCAGCTCAAAGAAGAAAGTTGTCAAGAAAGAATTTGGCACTATAGCTTCAACCAAGCCTGGTCTGCACAAGAAAGCTCCTGCCAAGAGAGTGCCCATGTCTAAGGCCAGAGCCTCAACTCTTGAAGCCTCCAAATCAACTGTTGAAGAGGCTGCTGGTGAGGGCAAGAAGAGAAAGGAAAGGGTCAAGAAGACCATGGCCAGAGTGATTGGTAAACCCTCTATGATGAGAGACCCGGCTGAGGATGAAGAAGAAGATGAAGAAGAGGATGCTGCACCAGCACCCAAAGCTCAGAAGCTGATGGGGGATGCCATCAAGTCTGGGGCTGCTCCATCAAAGCCCAAGACTGCCCCCAAAGCTACTGCTCAAGCCTCTAATACTGCACCAAAGAGAAGCACCAGAAACATACCTGCTGCAGAAAAGAACAAGGCCCCAGTGCCTGAAATGGAAGAAGAAGAGGAAGCCCAAGTGTTCAGAAAGTTGAAGCCAAAGATCCCTGATCATGATGATAATCATCTAGTGGCTAAAAACATGAAGGAAAGAAAGGATGCAGGTCTCAGATTGTGGAGACAATCAGACCCCTATGCTGCAAGGAGAAAAACTGCTGTGGACTACAGATTTCACACCAAGGAATAGCAGGACTTTTATGAGACAATTCTATTGGATAAGAAGCCCATAGTCAGTGACATGAGATGGGTTGATTGGGAATACATTGATGAAAATGAATACCACTTCCCTGGAGTACATGAGAGCTTCAGACTCAATGGAGTTGACACCTTTGTGGGTCAGAAATTGACCAAGTGGAATGATGAGCTTATCATGCAGTTTTATTCAACAACTCACTTCTACCCAGATGGAAGAATTGTTTGGATGTCTGAGGGTACAAGGTACCAGTCAACTGTTGCAGAATGGGCCAAGCTTATCAATGCCCCTGAAGAGCAAGAGGATGACACTGATGTCTATGCAAAGCGCAAGAAAGATCACAACTCCATGGCCAACATGTACAAGGAGATACCTGACAAGGCCTTGGAAACTCACAAGCTAGGCTCAGTGTACTATCTGTTGTCTGGACTGGCCACCATAAACACCATTTTGAGGCACACCCTGTTACCCAAATCAGGAGATCACATGATGATCAGAGGCCACTCCATCAACTTGCTTCATTTGTTTGATGTGCCACAAAAATTCAAGGTGATGAGATTGATAGTTGAAACCATCAAGAGAACTGCAGCAGACCAAAAGAGATCATGTGGGTATGCTCCACACATTCAGATGCTCATCAACTCCAAGATGGGCAAAGGGATATATCTGTTGGACAAAGAGCACCTTCCCTTGAGGCCTGATTTTGAGGACAACACAGTTGTCATGGATGCTACAGATCCTACTTCAGTAGAGGCTCAAGAGAAGAGAGAAAAAGCAAAAGCAGAGAAGGCAGCCAAGATGCCAAGTGTTGAAGAGGCATCCCAAGTTTTTCTCAAGTCTAAACAAGATCAACTTAGCTATCTCATTCAAGCTACTTTGAGGATTGAGAAAGGATTGGCCACCCAGACTTAGAATCAAGAGAGTCTTGAGAGAATTTTTGAGACAAAACTTCAACTTGGATGTCAAGGTGACAGAGATTCAGACTTCTGTGGAGAAGATCCAAGAAGAGCTTGAGGATAGGAGTGACAAGACCACCACTGATGCTTATCAAAGGGTGCCCAGAAGACAGAGGTCTGCAGCAGTGCCAGTGACAGACACTAGAGCTACAACTTCAGCTCCTGCAGCCACAACTTCAGTTGCCCCACCAGTTGCAACTCCACCAGCTCCTACAACCTCTTCAGATGCATTTGTTGCAGGACTCCTCTCCACACCACCTCCCGAAGATCAAGCTTAGAGAGCCGCATAGCACTATGCATTTTCAAACTTTTTGGTAACTTGTTGCCAAAGGGGGAGAAAGTGTACAGATCATAGGCTTCGAGAGAGAGAGAGAGAGCTTTGCTTCTTTTTGCCTCTTTTGTTACTTATTTGTTTGCCTGCTTGGATGATACTCTATGGTTGTGCGTGTGAGATACTTGTATGGTCATGTGCTTGATCATATCATACTTTAATGCTTGTGCTTGGATGATGATATTCTCTATCTCTCATGTATGATCATTCACTTTGACTTGGTGATGAGTGCATATTTCATATTCTATCATTTTGAGCGCTCCACCAAGATGTATGTGACATGGAAGAGTAACCCATGATCCTAATCGATTGTGCATTTGCATTCACAAGCAAATTTTTAAATAATGCACAAATTTAGGGGGAGCTCTTGCTTATCACATACTTCTCAAAGCGACGATGTATTTCATTCTTATTATCATTTGTCGAAGCTTTGATCTATATGT
Organism: Thinopyrum elongatum; assembly: GCA_011799875.1. Lineage (NCBI taxonomy): Eukaryota > Viridiplantae > Streptophyta > Magnoliopsida > Poales > Poaceae > Thinopyrum > Thinopyrum elongatum. Next base: position 212,298,556 of record CM022299.1, read on the forward strand.
TGTCATCAATTACCAAAAAGGGGGAGATTGAAAGTGCAACTAATCCCTGGGTGGTTTTGGTAATTCTTAAGAACATATAGCTCATTGAACTAGTACTCTTTCAAGATGATCATTTCAGAAAGTTCAATGATTAGCATGGCAAGGACTAGAGATGTGGACCCCTCAAAATGCTAAGGACATATATTGGCAAAAGCTCAAGACTCTACATTTTCTTTTTAGTGATCCAAGATCACATTGAGTCCATAGGAAAATCCAATACTATTAAAAGGGGATGAGGTGTTGCTTAATGGCTTGCTTGCTCAAAATGCTTAGTGATATGCTCCAAAAGCCCTCAACCACTTTCTCATTTCCACATATGTCCTAAACCTAAAGTCAAACTCGGCCCCACCGATTTGATCTATCCGGCGCCACCGAATTCACTTGACATAGCCATAGCCAGAAACCCTAATCAATTTGGTCTCACCGATACATATCTCGGTCTCACTGAGATGGGATTGCAAACTCTCTGTTTCCCTTCGTAATGTTTCGGTCTAACCGAAATGAGTGATCGGTCCCATCGAGTTCTCAATGCAAACTCTCTGTTTCCTTTTCGTAACGTTTCGGTCAAACTGAAATGAGTGATCGGTCCCACCGAGTTTGCCTGACCAACTCTCTGTTTGCCTATTACTGAAATTGGTCCCCCCGAGTTCATGTGATCGGTCTCACCGAGATCAAGTTATGCCCTAACCCTAGCACATCGGTCCCACCGAGTTGATCACGTCGGTCCCACCGAAAATCCTAATGTTCACATTTTGAACTGAATCGGTCTAACCGAGTTTCACTATTCGGTCCCATCGAGTTTGGTAAATTGTGTGCAACGGTTAAATTTTGTGTGGAGGCTATAAATACCCCTCCACCCCCTTCTCCATTTGTGAGAGAGCCATCAGAACGTGCCTACACTTCCACTACTCATTTTCTGAGAGAGAACCACCTACTCATGTGTTGAGACCAAGACATTCCAATCCAACCACTAGAATCTTGATCTCTAGCCTTCCCCAAGTTGCTTTCCACTCAAATCATCTTTCCACCATATACAAATCGGTGAGAGGGAGTTGAGTGTTGGGGAGACTATCATTTGAAGCACAAGAGCAAGGAGTTCATCATCAACACACCATCTATTACCTTTCGGAGAGTGGTGTCTCCTAGATTGGTTAGGTGTCACTTGGGAGCCTCCGTCAAGATTGTGGAGTTGAACCAAGGAGTTTGTAAGGGCAAGGAGATCGCCTACTTCGTGAAGATCTACCCAAGTGAGGCAAGTCCTTCATGGGCGATGGCCATGGTGGGATAGACAAGGTTGCTTCTTCATGGACCCTTCGTGGGTGGAGCCCTCCGTGGACTCGCGCAACCGTTACCCTTCATGGGTTGAAGTCTCCATCAACGTGGATGTACGATAGCACCACCTATCGGAACCACGCCAAAAATCTCCGTGTCTACATTGCGTTTGCTCCCTCCAAACTCCTCCCCTTTACCTTCATATGCAATGATTTACATTCTGCTGCTATACTCTTAGAATTGCATGTGTAGGTTGATTGCTTGACTTGTGCTAAGTTGCTAAAATCTGCCAAGACTTAAAATTGGGAAAAGGCTAGATTTTTATTTGGTCAAGTAGTCTAATCACCCCCCCTCTAGACATACTTTCGATCCTACACTTCAGCAAAGGAACACGGGGAACCAACGCCTCGGAAGCCATGGCTACCTTGGCAAAAGGCCCATATGGGATAAGGAGGACATGGAACGTGAAGCCACGGGTCTCCCAGACCCCTTCGCGAAGTTCGCCAACCCCTTGGAGCGTGATTTCATCAGGGCCCGCTACAAGTGGGACAAGGAAAAGAAGGTTTTTTACACGAACCCGATCACGAGGAAATTGATTAGAATACTGGTAAATATTCTTTTACCACCTTACATTTAGCTTGTGATCAAGTCGACTGCACATTCGTAAATGGTTCACGTTCCTTCTGCAGGAGAAGCAACACGAGTTTGTAGCCGGAAGCCACTCTTCGTCGATGAGGCCCAAGTGGGACACCCCTCTCAACCGGGCCTTGAACAAACTTAAGGGACTCCCTTTGGACCAGCGGCTGCAATATGGACGTGTGCACGGCGCCAGAGACGGCGCCACGTGGAAGGTCTTTTACAACGAGGGCCCGGAGGCCAAGAAGCAAAAAAAGAAGTTCAGTCAGGCGGACATCAACGAGAAGGTGAAGCTTGCGTTCGACAAAAAAGCAGCTGAGGACGCGAAAAAAGCAGCCGAGGAGAAAAATGAGTTGCTACAGCAGGCAGTCGTTGTAGCTGTACATGCCTGCAGAAATGATTTTGCTACTAACTTGATCCCGGCTATCATCAACTAGACGAAGGAAAATCCAGACAAGACGGTAGATGATTTCCCCATGCCCAGCTTCGTCGGGAGCAACTCGGTGAACAACACAACCGTACCATCACCTGCTCACGCAACTGCGCCTGCTCCCGCACCCGCACCCACTCATAGTAGCCCGTCCTCAGTCTCTGGCACGCTAGGCGGGCCTTCGTCTTTGGCTGAGCTCGACGCCCTCACGGTAATTACATGTCGCACCAACATATATCTAGAATATTCTGTTTTCGTTACCTTTCGGATGTTTTACGCCACAGACATGTGTTTGCAGGCCGACGAAACCCCGTGCACTGTACTCTACTTGATCAAAGGCCAGAAGGTTGACGTGGGAAAGGGGGTGATAATGAAGCCCTGGGAACTCACGTTCCACGGCCAGCCAATGCCCGGTGGGCACTTCAGGGTTACCTTGTCGAGTGTGAAATTGGGGCACAAGGATCTGCCTGCTCTAGTACGGCTAGGGGGAGAGGACGACGAGACCCCGCCGCGGCTTCGAAACTGCAAGGGTTTGGGGCTGCTATGGCCGAAGAATCTTCTTCGTCTGGAGCCGATCGAGAGCACACCAATAACCACACATCAACAAGCAGGTATGAACACAACCACCCCGCCTACGCAATTACCAGCACCTGTAGCGCCGGGTGAGAGCGGTGGGCGACATGAGGAAGGGGGTCCAATAGTGGCTGATGTAATCGCCCCCGTAGAACAAAGAATGGATGATGAGATGGACGAGGATGACCCTCTTCGGTTCCTCAATACAGGCGCCTATGACGGTGACTTAGATATGATGAGTCAGCCATATGACGACTTGGGCTATCAGCATGCTGATGCGGAGATGGATGATCTGCCCGGGCAGGAACGTCCTAGCAGGGTTGATTGCAAGAAGTCTCTCTTCAGGCAATCCTCACAGGACACGCCTGAAGATGCCGCCTCAACACAGGCTCAACTAGCCGAGGGTCATACAGTGCTTAGCCCGACAACACTGGGGCAGGGGTTAAGGAAGGGTTTGGAAGGTCAGCCCAAGAAAAAGGAGAGGAGGAGACCGGTGAAGAAAGGCTATGCTGCCTACAAACAAGCCAAAGCACATAGCAGCCAGACGGCAGATTTTGAAGAGCGTGTACCCGTCAAAGGTGCCGCCATGTTCCATGTCACGGGCGAGCCGATGCTACCACCGAAGTCGCTGGAGGCAATATCAGGGGATCTCAGGAGACTGCACGACCATGTGCTATCGACTGAGAAAAGCCTACTAGCCTCGAAGGATCCAGGATATTCGACATATGCGGCTCGTGTGCCTGAGGGGAAGTGCAACGTCGACACACGGCCCGCGGAGGTGTTCTTCCTGCAGTTTGAGCATATCTTCGAGATGTTTCTGACAAGGCGGCTCGATTTTACAATCATCCGCCTTTTTGCGCTACATATGAGCTCTGTCATGAAGAGAGAAGAAGTCTTGCAAATCTGTGTGGCGGATCCATACTACATGCACGAGTCCTTGTTGAGTCTCGGCGACTTTGAGCGTAAAACTGCTAGGGAGTACCTCGAAAACTTCATGGTACAGAATAAGGACCAGGAAATTGTCCTCCTGACTTATCATCCAAAGTAAGTCAGTGCCGGATAACCCTTTCGTACATTTCAATCATTCCTTCTCGCTCATGTGGAGAATAATTTGAGGTGTTTTTTTCCCGCAGCAACAGGCGTGCCATCCTTATCGTTCTTTACCCGCGAGTCTCCCACGCCGTGTATTTCGACACTACCAGAAACTACGAGAAGAACGACTACACCCACATAATGAATATTCTAGATGATGCTCTCCAAGGCTTCAGCTTGAGGGGTGGCTACCTGCAGATCAGGAAACAAAGGAACAAGAAGACGGGTTTCTCGCATAAAACTAACTTCTGCTACATCCATGTGCCAAAACCAAGCAAGAACGATGGATTCTACCTCCTCCATCTCATGATGGAGTTCAGAAGGGATCACCAAAAGCTTTGCATGACAAGCAGAAACGATGATCATATCCGCAAGTGGGTAGAATCTCATGGAGAAGCGGATTATAAACTTAGAGATGACTTCTTTCGCATACAGAGGGACATTGCGACGATCATCATGAAAGAAGTCATCAAAGAGAAGGGGATGTTCCACCACGGCCCTATATCGCGAGCTGAAGTACGAACTCGCATAGGCATGCAACGTCAGGACCTCACACAATTCAAGAATCTAGGGTGCATCCTCGATGATATGGAAGGATGGAACTTCTAGTGATTTACGATGCCGATGATGATGATATGTGTCGGTTGAACTTCTATACTTTCTGTAGCGATGAAACTTTGTGATGTCCATGGTCCCTGTCGAACTAGCGTAATGCTACTTTATTAGTTTGGGTATGATGACCTGCGTACCTCTAGTTAATTAGTTTGCGTACGATGAAACTCCGTTGATTATTTATATGTTGCATCTAGTTGCTAACCCTTTCTTTTTTGTGTTGCTCAAGTATATTTTGTTGCATATGATTGTACATTCTCTTGATGAAGATGCATCTCTAACAGGTACCTAGATTCTTGATGGCGAAGAAGCAGTGCTATGTCATGTACAAAGGGAAGGTTCCAGGAGTGTACGACGAGTGGCCTGAGTGTCAGGTGCAAGTGGAGGGGGTCTCGGGTGCCAGCCATAAAGGCTTAAAAAGCTGACAAGAAGCAGAAGCTAGTTACTTGAGGTTCACGCTAGCGCGAGAGAGGACTCATAACCGCCGCCTCATGTACTGCATAGTTCCGCTCTCACTCATAGTGATAGCTCTTCTCGCGTATATCATTGTTTAGATGGATGACGATGTAGTTGCAAGTATTTGAGACTTGTATCGCTATTTTCGAGATGATGACGAGAGACCACTTTGTGTTGGATGATGATTATGATGATGACATGATTTGATGAGACTATTTGTATGTATATGCTATGATTACATTTGTATGTGTATGATATGCTAAATATTATTGTATAAAGCCTGTTCAAATACAAAACAAATATGCAGAAAAAAAATCAGAAACTAATAAAACTAGCAGTAGCGAGGGGAAAAAAGTTAGCAGCAGCGCACTCTTACCAGTAGCGCGTCTTACTTCAAAGCGCTGCAGCTATTCGCAGTAGCGCGTTCCTGTAAAGCTCGCCACTGCTAACCATGTGTAGTAGTAGCGCGACTGAACACGTGCTACTGCTACAAGTTAGCTGTAGCGCCGTATCAGTAGCGCGGGCGCCCGCGCTACTGATACACCTAATACCCGTGCTACTGCTAGGCTTTTCCCTAGTAGTGACTAGTTGGAATAGCTTCTACCCACTTAGTAACATAATCAACAGCAACCAAAATATGTGTATACCCATTAGAGGAAGGAAAAGGTCCCATATAATCAAATCCCCAAACATCAAATGGTTCAATAACAAGTGAATAATTCATAGGCATTTCCTGACGTCTACTATTATTACCAATTCTTTGACATTCATCACAAGACAAGGCAAACTTAGGAGCATATTTGAAGAGAGTAGGCCAATAAAAACCAGATTGTAATACCTTATGTGCAGTTCTATCTCCAGCATGGTGTCCTTTGTAGGCCTCGGAGTGACACTTGCGTAGGATATGTTCCTATTCATGCTCGGGTACACAACGTCTAATAACACCATCTACTGCTTTATAAAGGTGTGGGTCATCCCAGAAGTAATGTCTTAAGTCATAGAAAAACTTTTTCTTTTGTTAATATGTGAAACTAGGTGGTATAAATTTAGCAACAATATAATTGGCATAACCAGCATGCCATGGAGTACTACAAGAAGCATTTATGACATCTAATTGTTCATCAGGGAAGCTATCATCAATAGGTAGTGGGTCATCAACAATATTTTCTAACCTAGACAAGTTGTCTGCTACGGGGTTCTCAGCTCCTTTTCTATCAATAATATGTAAATCAAATTCTTGTAGCAAGAGAACCCATCTAATAAGTCTAGGTTTAGCATCTTTCTTTTCCATAAGATATTTAATAGCAACATGATCAGTGTGAACAGTTACTTTGGAATCAACAATATAAGATCTGAACTTGTAACAAGCAAATACAACTGCTAAAAATTCTTTTTGAGTAGTAGCATAATTTCTTTGAGCGCTGTCTAGAGTTTTACTAGCATAATGGATAACATTTAATTTCTTATCAACTCTTTGTCCTAGAACAACACCAACAACATAATCACTAGTGCCACACATAATTTCAAAGGGTAGGTTCCAATCAGGTGGTTGAACAATAGGTGCAGAAATTAAGGCTTTCTTAAGTATTTCAAATGCTTCTACACAATCATCATCAAAAACAAATGGAACATCTTTTTGCAAGAGATTAGTAAGAGGCCTAGAATTTTTAGAGAAGTCTTTAATAAATCTCCTATAGAAACCAGCATGGCCAAGGAATCTTCTTATACCTTTGATATCTTTAGGACAAGGCATTTTTTCAATAGCATCAACTTTAGCTTTATCAACTTCAATACCTCTTTCGGAGATTTAATGCCCCAAGAGAATACCTTCATTAACCATGAAGTGGCACTTCTCCCAATTCAATACAAGATTAGTTTCTTCACATCTCTCCAAAACTTGATCAAGGTTGCTTAAGCAATCATCAATAGAAGTTTCGTAAACGGAGAAATCATCCTTGAAAACCTCAACAATCTTTTCACAAAAGCCAGAGAATATAGCAGTCATACATCTTTGAAAGGTAGCAGGTGCATTGCATAAACCAAAAGGCATACGTCTATAAGCAAAGGTACCGAAAGGGCAAGTAAAAGTAGTTTTTTCTTGATCCTCTTATGACACATGTATTTGGGAAAAACTAGAACAACCATCTAGAAAGCAGAAGTGTGTATGTTTTGATAGTCTTTCTAGCATTTGATCAATAGAAGGTAGAGTATAATGATCTTTCCTAGTAGCTTTGTTTAATTTTCTAAAATCAATTACCATTCTATAACCTGTGACAATTCTCTGCGGAATCAACTCATTTTTATCATTAGGAACAACGGTAATACCTCCCTTCTTAGGGACACAATGAACAGGACTTAACCATCTACTATCAGCAATAGGATAAATTATACCTGCTTCCAGAAGCTTTAATATTTCATTTCTTACCACTTCTTTCATTTTTGGATTCAACCGTCGCTGATGATCAACAACTGGTTTAGCATCAGGTTCCATATTAATTTTGTGCTGACATAGAGTGGGACTAATGCCCTTAAGATCATCCAGAGTATATCCAATAGCTGCATGGTGCTTCTTTAGAGTTTTCAATAATTTCTTTTCCTCATGCTCTGAAAGGTTAGCACTAATAATAACATGATATATCTTTTTCTCATCGAGATAAGCATATTTCAAAGTATCAGGTAATTGTTTAAGATCGAACACAGGATCACTCTTGGGTGGTAGAGGATCTCCAAGAGTTTCAACAGGCAAATTGTGTTTCAAAACAGGCATTTTTTTAAAGAAAATCTCATCTAATTCCTTTCTTTCATTCATGAACATGTCATTTTCATGGTCTAGCAAATATTGTTCTAAAGGATCATTAGGAGGCACGGCAATAGAAGCAAGACCAATAATTTCATCTCTATTAGGCAGTTCTTTATCATGGGGTTGTCTACGAAATTTGGAGAAATTAAACTCATGAGACACATCCCCGAAACTTACACTAACAGTTTCTTTCTCACAATCTATTTTAGCATTAACAGTGTTCCAGAAAGGTCTACCAAAAATAATGGTACAAAAATCATCTTGTGGGGAACCAAGAACTAGGAAATTAATAGGGTATTTTATTTTCCCATATAAGACTTCAACATCCCTAACAATCCCAATTGGTGAGATAGTATCTCTATTGGCAAGCTTAATAGTAACATCAATATCTTCTATTTCAGCAGGTGCAATATCATTCATAATTTCTTGGTATAAAGTAAAGGGAATTGCACTCACACTAGCACCCAAATCACATAAGCCATGGTAACAATGATCTCGTATTTTAACAGAAACAATAGGCATGCCAACAACAGGTCTATGTTTATCTTTTTCGTCGGGTTTAGCAATTCTAGCAGCTTCATCACAGAAATAAATAACATGCCCATCAATATTATCGACCAAGAGATCTTTAACCATAGCAATACTAGGTTTAACTTTAATTTGTTTAGGGGGTGTAGGTGTTCTAGTATAACTCTTACGAACCACAGGTGAAGCTTTAGCATGTTCGTTCATCCTAACAGGGAAACGTGGTTTCTCAATATAAGCGGTAGGAATAACAGGATCAACATTATAAGTAATAGTTTCCTCTTCAGCTTTAATGGGTTCTACTATTTTTACTTCAATGGGAGGATGATATTTAAACCACTTCTCCTTAGGGAGATCAACATGAGTAGCAAATGATTCACAGAAAGAAGCTACTATCTCAGAGTCAAGTCCATATTTAGTGCTAAATTCATGAAAAGCATCGGTATCCATAAAAGATTTAACACAATCAAACTTAAGGTTTATACCTGACTCCTTACCTTCGTCGAGCTCCCAATCTTTAGAGTTGCACTTAATTCTTTCCAAGGGATCCCATTTGAATTCAATAGTCTTCTTCATAAAAGAATCTATTCAAGAAGTATCGAGCATGGATTGATCATTACGAGAAAGCCGAGCATAAAAGTTCTGAATAATAATTTCTCTTGAGAGCTCATGATTGGGGCATGAATATAACATTGACTTAAGCCTCCCCCAAGCTTTAGCGATACTCTCTCCTTCACGAGGCCAAAAATTATATATATAATTCCGATCACAATGAACCAGATGCATAGGATAAAACTTCTGACGAAATTCCAATTTCAATCGGTTGTAATTCCAAGTCCCAATATCATTGCATAGCCTATACCATGGAAATGCCTTCTCCTTCAAAGATAAAGGGAAGACCTTCTTCTTGACTTCATCCTCGGGCAAACTTGCAAGCTTAAATAATCCACAAACTTCATCCACATAGATTAGATGCATATCAGGATGTAATGTTCCATCTCCTGCGTAAGGATTAGCTAGCAGTTTCTCTATCATACCCGAAGGAATTTCATAATAAATATTTTCAGTAGGTGCAGTAGGTTGAGGGGCAACTCTTTGCTCTTCCGGTCGGGGTGAAGATAATATAAATGTTTCCTTACCAAATTCCACTTACCAAAGGCGCTTCACTCCCCGGCAACATGCCAGAAAAGAGTCTTGATGAACCACAACTATAGGGGATCTATCGTAGTCCTTTCGATAAGTCAGAGTGTCAAACCCAATGAGGAGCAGAAGGAAATGACAAGCGGTTTTCAGCAAGGTATTTTCTGCAAGCACTGAAATTATCAGTAACAGATAGTTTTGTGATAAGATAATTCGTAATGGGTAACAAGTAACAAGTGTAACAAAGGTGCAGCAAGGTGGCCCAATCCTTTTTGTAGCAAAGGATAAGTGTCGTGGTGGATCATGATCACCTATGGGGCCATGAGCCCTTTGTAGTTCGGCAAGGGGGAGATCACGTTGCACAAAGAGCAGAAGCCATGGAACAACACGACGGTGGTGACACTAGTGGTTTTTACCCAGGTTCGGGCCACTGGGTAGCGTAAAACCCTACTCCTGCTTTGGTGGATTGAGTGGAAGAACACAATGAGCACACAACACTCAAGCCCGGCAAGGGTGCCTCGGGGAGAGCAACTACGCGCGTACAAGTGTGTGAGCGTCCGAATCCTTTACTAGGTCGCCTTCTCCTTTTATAGTTTAAGGGGTAACCACAATGGCAAAACAGTTTTTATCTACTGATTAGATAGCCAACAGTGCCATCATACCTAACTCTGGCAGTTAGGACAGAGTGCATTAAATGCACTGCTAGGTGTCATGCTGATGGTGAAGCCCGGCAGGCCTGCCGAGCCGCTTAACCATCTCTTGCTTATTATCTTGACACGCCTCTGGATGGGTGTCACTTGGATAAATCTTGTCTTCCAATGGGCCGCCACGTGCTTAGCAGAGGCCACTTAATCACTTGGGGGCTCGACACCGCACTGATAAGTGACTTGCGTTGTTGTGCGGTGGTGCCTTGGCGGGGATCCCGCCCCTGGCGGACCCGGCAAGCTTGCCGGGGAAGTCTTGGACTTGCCCCTGAGATGGTCTCGACCCTGCCAGGCTCTCCTGCCCGGCAAGGGAGGCCTTCCAAAGGTGATATCCTTCTGTCACACTTATTCTTGGTCTTCTTGATCCGCTCTTTGATCTCACTAAGAGCTGCTTCTCTGGCTTGGGTGTTGATGCTGAACAAACGATGACAGTGCGCCTGTGTGTAAGTCCGGGCAACAAATGCAAATGTTTGTTGCACCGACAGGAGCCCCCGGGCCTGGCCCATATGTGCTACTGAGCATCGTTGGGGTAGGCCCCAACAATCACACAGGCGAGCATTTGGGTAATGCCACTATGGGTTTTAAGTCTCTCCTGACGTTCTCCTTGCTTCTTCATTAACCTGTGATTGAGTTAGTTACCGTTTTTCCCGCGAGTCATGCGAAACAACGTGGGAGTACCCACGTAGTGACTCACGGGCTGCCCACGTTCACGGGGAGGTAACTACCATTTTACTCACCCACTACGCCTACCGTTTCCACCATGTATGATGCATGCATTGCGCAGGGTTGGTGGCGGACACGAAGGGTGCGGAAATGAGTGCCATGGCAGAAAGCCAGGAGCCGTGGATAGGCACGGGCAGACGGTCATTAATTATGGACGCCGTCAGTAGCGCAGGGAGACAGGATTGGCGGAGCGGGGCGGCTCCCTCCCAGGTGGTGAGGAGCCAGCCCCGGCCATGTTTCCCTATAAAAAGGGAACATGGACGAGGGGCTCACCCACACACATCTCCTCCCTTCTTGTCTGATATGCTTCTTCCACCATGGTGAGGGGAAGAGGACGTGGTCGACCTTCAATGGTGGCGACGAGGGTTTCCTCTCGACAGCACCTCCCTTCCCCTGCTGGGGATGTAGGAGCAGAGTCCAGCGTGCAAGGTGGTGCCGCTGGACGTGGGCGTGGCCGTCGTGGAGCCCAGGGACGAGGAGGCCGTGGTGGGGCCTTGATAGCCCCTCCTCCAACCGTCCCTGCCCTGGATGAAGGCCACATTGGGGACCAGTCGCTGGAGTTCATCGTTCAGCTGCGCGGGCCTCCACGCAGCCGTCTTTGGCTGCCAACCCTTTTCGCAAGGGTGATGGAGGAAGAACAGCCGCTCGGACTGAGGCTGCACATGAGGGGCTGCTGTAACGGCAGCATACGGGCAAACGTGGAGTTCCCTGCACCTCATGTCATGCTTCTCCGGCATGGCTGGAAAACCTTCGCTCGTGCCCACAGCTTGGCGGAGGGGCACGTCCTCTATTTCAAGCTAATGGAGGCTAATCTGCTCTCCATCAAGGTCTTCGGGTGCTCGCTTAGGGTGCTGCGTGGAAAGCTCGACCGACGATGAAAGCTCCTCCTCGAGCGATAGCGACGAGGAGGACAGTGTCGGTGAAGACGATGGCTCCGAGCGGGAGGATGGCGACTCGAGCTTGAGCTAAGCGCAGGCCGCACCATCACCATCAGGAGGGCGGCGGCGGCACCATCATCTGCACCTGGGTCTTCTTCCGCCGGCAGAGCGATTTGCCGGGGTGTTGGGTGTGGATGCCTCTGCCTCCTCCAGCAGTCTTCCAGCTGGGTCCCCGGTAGGCTTCCTCGTGGGCTCCGGCTTCATCTGCCCTACCGGTGCTCCTCCTGTCGCATCCTGCTGGCCCTTGTGGCGGTGACCAGGGCATCGCCTAGCCGCTCTCTCCGTCCGTCGTCTTCACCCCCGCCCCTCCCGATCTTGTCAGACTGCGTCCCGCGGGCCCTGACGGGGTCAGGCTGGGCTTCTGCCCAGGCACTCCTTTTGCCCTCTTTGCCTCCCACCATAGCCCCTAGGAGGAGAGGGACAAGAAAGGGATTACGGGGCACTTATCTTTTTTCAATCTAAAATATCTAGGCTTTTGCCAATCTTTAATCTAAAATATGTAGTTCTCTACCCATGCTTGTACTCTGTATGATTTGTACTCGTTCACTAGTGTATTAATGAAAAAGAGAGCTTGCCGGGTACTTTTGTGCATGTATAATGTCCATGCTAAGGAACGAATCCTCAATACTTTCAAGTAAACAACATTCCTCGACAGCACATCTTGCCGGTTCCTTCCCCTGCTACTACTATGCCTTTTCGCTGGGGTAGGAGCAAGGATAGGAGCAGGACCCTCGTCGGCTCTTGTCAGCTGTTACTACAACCAACATTTGATCGAAGGAACTTAGGACCAAGAAAGATGGGAGCACAGAAGATAGGAGCAATAATACATTGTAGACAGTTCATCGGTACAACCAACAAGGACTAACCCGGTTTGACCGATTTGCATCATCTATGACCCTACCAACTCGGTGTCACCGATGAAAATGAATCAGCGTTATCGACTTCACTACTGAGAAAACTTTTTGTCATCACAAATATCAATTCTTCTCCCGCTCCACTCGATGATTCTTATCCTCTAGCATCTTACACTACATGCTGCTTTGTAATGTGTTTCAAGGACCAAACCTATTTGACTCATGCTCCAGAAGGTCCCTTCTTGGAAATTGATGTCAAAGGGGGAGAGAGAGCACATCAAAGCTTATCACATGGGATGCTTATTGACAATAGAGGAGAGAAGTCACATGTCTTTAAGAGGGGAAAGACATGTTAATGTATGTTTGTTTTGCTCTGATTTCGGTTGCTCTGATTTTCTCTTACCCTACCTTCTCCCATTATCCAATATCAGATTCAGGGGGAAAAAGAGTTCATATCTAAGGGAAGAAAATCCTTGGAATTCATTGCATATCTTTAATCTTTGGGGACATGTCTATACTCAAATAGAGTACTAAGTACTCACTCACTACATGTCATCCCAGTCTTGGTACTCTTGTGGTTTTCTGAACTTGCTTTGTTTAGTGGTGTTTCTGTGTTATCTAACCCTGTTTTCTTAGAGTAATCTCTTCCAAAGCCAGCTCAAGATCACAAGGTAAGTATATGCATCACACTCATGTGCATGATGATCTCTTGCTGATGTACATATTGTTTACAAGAAGGACTCATGAACATGAAGGTACATTCCCTGTATCTACATCATTTGCTCTGATGCACATAGCCAAGATACATGTAACTCATTGCTTGCTCTGACATGCTTATGCATTCACATGCTCTCATATTCTATCTTTGCATGATTGCATAAATGTAGGGGGCGCCTATGCATGTTACATGTCCTTCCAAAGCTTTACTTGTTACCTTTCATATCCTTATCTAAAGCTTTGATGTATGTTGTCATCAATTACCAAAAAGGGGGAGATTGAAAGCACAAGTTCTCGCTGTGAAAGCAAAAGTGCTCCCTGGTTGATTTTGGTAATTAATGTCAACATATCTCTTGTTGGACTAATATTTTCATCTAGTATATTTCAGAAAGTTCAACAATGGCGTGGCATGGACAAGAGGATGTGGAACCCCTTCAAAATGCTAAGGACAAAGATTCGCACAAGCTCAAGACTCTTAATTTCTATTTTAGTGATCCAAGATCACATTGAGTCCATAGGAAAAGCCAATACTATTAAAAGGGGATGAGGTGTTGCTTAATGGTCTACTTGCTCAAAGTGCTTAGTGATATGCTCTAAAGCCCTCAACCACTTTATCAAATCCAAATATGTCCTAAACCTAAAGTCAAACTCAGCCCCATCGATTTGATCTATCCGGCGCCACCGAGTTCCTTTGACATAGCCACTGCAAGAAACCCTAATCAGTTCGGTCTCACCGATAGGGATTTCGGTCTCACCGAGATGACAAACGCAAACTCTCTGTTTCCCTTCATAACATTTCAGTCTCACCGAAATGAGTGATCGGTCTCACCGAGTTCGCCTTGCAAACTCTCTGTTGCCTGTTGCAATTATTTTGGTCTCACCGAAATGTGCAACCGGTCACACCGAGTTTGCCTGGCCAACTCGCTGTTTACTCATTGCTGAAATCGGTCTCACCGAGTTCATGCAATCGGTCACACCGAGATGAGGTTTTTCCCTAACCCTAGCACATCGGTCCCACCGAGTTGATCATATCGGTCCCACCGAAATTCCTAACATTCACATTTTGAACCATATCGGTCTCACCGAGTTCCTCTATTCGGTCTGACCGAGTTGGGTTAAATGTGTGTAATGGTTAGATTTTGTGTGGAGGCTATACATACCCCTCCATCCCCTTCTCTATTCAAGAGAGAGCCATCAGAACGTGCCTACACTTCCACTACTCATTTTCTGAGAGAGAACCACCTACTCATGTGTTGAGACCAAGACATTCCATTCCTACCACAAGAATCTTGATCTCTAGCCTTCCCCAAGTTGCTTTCCACTCAAATCATCTTTTCCACCATATCCAAATCTGTGAGAGAGAGTTGAATGTTGGGAAGACTATCATTTGAAGCACAAGAGCAAGGAGTTCATCATCAACACACCGTTTATTACCTTTTGGAGAGTGGTGTCTCCTAGATTGGTTAGGTGTCACCTGGGAGCCTCCGACAAGATTGTGGAGTTGAACCAAGGAGTTTGTAAGAGCAAGGAGATCGCCTACTTCATGAAGATCTACCGGAGTGAGGCAAGTCCTTCGTGGGCGATGGCCATGGTGGGATAGACAAGGTTGCTTCTTTGTGGACCCTTCGTGGGTGGAGCCCTCCGTGGACTCGCGCAACTGTTACCCTTCGTGGGTTGAAGTCTCCATCAACGTGGATGTACGATAGCACCACCTATCGGAACCACACCAAAAATCTCCGTGTCTCCATTGCGTTTGCACACTCCAATCCCATCCTTTTACTTTCTTGCAAATTGCATGCTTTACTCTTTTTGCTGCTCATACTCTTGTCATGCTTGCTTGAAAAGTATTGTGAATGCTTAAACTTGTGCAAAAACTCCACCTCAACTTGAAGAACTTAAAAACTGCTACTTTTGCTTGTTGAGGGTCTAATCACCCCCCTCTAGACCCCTCTTCTCGATCCCTTTCAATTGGTATCAAAGCATTGGTCTCCATTGCTTTGGTTTAATCACCATTGGAGGAAGATGGACGTGTCTACGATTGGGAGTATTAGACATAGAGTAAGTTTACTTGATGGAGAGTTCTATCATGATTGGAAAAATGAGATGCTTGTGATTTTCAATGAATATAATTTGAACAAGTATATTACTTGCCCTAATGCGCCTCCTATTGACCCTTTGCATCCTACCCCCGAGGAGTTTCTTGACATGATCCGCAATCTTAGAACTGTTAATCTTATCATTAGAGGATTGCCTAGAAACTTGATTGTGTGCTTGCCTTCACTTGAATGTGCTTACACTATATGGAGATACCAAGAGAAATGCTTTCCAAACTATTCCTTGAAAAATCTAGATGAGATTCTTCAAAAGTCCATTGCTTTAAATAAGATGAATTCTAGTGATCCTAAGTTTGGTGATTGTTTATTTGAGCTTCATGACCTCATGCAAGCCAAAGGAGGTGTTGGAATCATTAGTGACATCATCCCTCAAGTCATTAGAGTTCATAAATATGAACATTGTCATGGTCATAAATCTAATGAATTGCCTTCTCTAGGTAATGATCATCCATATGATGATGATGTTGAACATGGATATTATGACGAGGATGATGATAGTGACTTTGATCTTGATGAGTCTATGAGACATCTTGGTCTTCTAGCTAACCTTCGTGGTTACATGGCTGGAGGAAAGGAATGGGTTCTTGATAGTGGATGTACCGATCACAAGACCGGAGACAAGGATATGTTTCGTGAGCTTGCTGAAAACGACGGCCCTCGAAAGTATGTCACTTTTGGTGATAACTCAAAGGGTAAGGTGGTTGGCCTTGGTAAGGTGGCCATCTCACATGACAGCTCCATCCAAAATGTTATGCTTGTTGAATCTCTTGGCTACAATATACTTTCTGTATCTAGACTAGCCGATTTCGGTCTCAATGTTCTATTCACTGAAGTAGACTGCCAAGTGTTTCGAAGAGATAATCATAATATGGTCTTTACCGGTATACGTAGAGGTGATCTATACATTGTTTGACTTCACTAAAAGAGCTCAACCTAGAACTTGCTTTATTGCTAAATCTTCTAAAGGTTGGTTGTGGCATAGAAGGTTAGGTCATGTGGGCATGCGAAATCTTGATAAGCTTATTAAAGGTGATCATATCCTTGGTGTTAAAGATGTTATATTTGACAAGGATAGACTTTGCAGTGCTTGTCAAGCAGGAAAACAAGTTGGAGGAAGTCATCCCGTGAAGAACATCATGACCACGAGAAGACCGCTTGAGCTACTTCATATGGATCTTTTTGGTCCCAATGCCTACAAGAGTCTCGGTGGTAACTCGTTTGGTTTAGTCAATGTTGATGATTTTTCAAGATTTACGTGGGTGTTCTTTCTTGATGATAAATCGCAGGTCCAAAAGATCTTCAAGAACTTCGCTAGGAAGGCCCAAAATCAATTTGAAGTGAAGATCAAGAAGGTTCGTAGCGACAACGGAATGCAGTTCAAGAACGCAAATGTGGATACCTTTCTTGACGAAGAAGGGATTTCACATGAGTTCTCGGCTACGTACACACCTCAACAAAATGGAGTTGTTGAGAGGAAGAACCGGACACTCATTGAGATGGCGATAACGATGCTTGATGAATACAAGACGCCAAAACACTTTTGGGCAGAAGCGGTTGAGACAGCTTGTCATGCAACAAACCGACTATATACTCGGCAAGACGACATACGAGCTTCTCACCGGTAACAAACCCCAAGTTGGATACTTTCGAGTATTTGGCTCAAAGTGCTACATTCTTGATAAACATCGTCATTCAAAATTTGCTCCTAAATCTCATGAAGGTTTCCTACTCGGTTATGGCTCAAACTCTCACACTTACTGTGTCTACAACAATTTCACCCGAAAGGTTGAAGAGACGGTGGATGTGAAGTTTGATGAATATAACGGCTCGCAAGTAGAGCAATTGCCAATTGATGTAGGAGACAAAGACCCTTCGGAAGCAATTCAAGACTTGTCTATTGGCAAGATTCGCCCAATGGAGGTGAATGGGAGTACCTCGTCCGTTCAAGTGGAAGCCTCAACTTCACACCAAGGTGAACCACAAGTTGATTTGGAGGCATCCACAAATGGAACACGTCAAGATGAAGGAAACGAGGAAGTACATCAAGATGAACCTCATCGACCTCCTTCTCCACCTCCACAATAGAACATCAACGCCAATGAAGATAGACAAGAGGAAGAACAAGACAATGAAGAGGATGTTCCACCCCGATCCAAACAAAATCTCTCACGAGTTAGAGCAAGAGTTTCAAGAGATCATCCCGTTGAACAAATCTTCGATGATATTCAAACCGGGAGAATTACTCGCTCCAAGTCTCGCTTAGCTAACTTTTGTGAACATTATTCATTCATTTCTAACATTGAACCTATGAAGGTTGAAGAAGCTCTTGATGATCCGGATTGGGTGAACGCTATGCATGAAGAGCTACACAATTTCGAGAGGAATCAAGTATGGATGCTTGTTGAACAGCCCGATGAAAAGCACAATGTCATTGGAACCAAATGGGTGTTTCGGAATAAGCAAGATGAAGATGGACAAGTTGTACGCAACAAGGCCCGTCTTGTCGCCCAAGGTTACACTCAAGTCGAAGGTATGGACTATGGTGAGACATATGCCCCCGTTGCTAGACTTGAGTCCATACGCATCTTACTTGCTTTTGCCAATCATCATGATATTACATTATATCAAATGGACATCAAAAGTGCATTTCTAAATGGAGAAATTAAGGAGGAAGTCTATGTTAAACAATCTCCCGGCTTTGTTAATCCCAAGAAACCTAATCATGTTTTCAAACTTCACAAAGCTCTTTATGGACTCAAACAAGCTCCTAGAGCATGGTATAAATGCTTGACTAAGTTTCTTATTGAAAAAGGCTTTGAGATTGGAAAGATTGATTCTACACTTTTTACTAAAAGGGTTAATGGAGAATTATTTGTATGCCAAATTTATGTGGATGATATCATATTTGGTTCAACTAACCCTCATTTTAGTGAAAGGTTTGGAAGGCTAATGTCGGAGAAGTTTGAGATGTCTATGATGAGTGAACTCAAATTCTTTCTTGTTTTGCAAATAAAGCAAACTAAGGAGGGTACCTTTGTTTCCAAAACAAAGTATACCAAGGACTTATTCAAGAAGTTCAACATGCAAGAGAGCAAATGTATGAAAACACCCATGCCTACTAGTGGACATCTTGACTTGAGAAAGGATGGCAAACCGGTTGACCAAAAGGTTTATCGCTTTATGATTGGTTCATTGTTATATCTTTGTGCCTCCCGTCCCGATATTATGCTCAGTGTGTGCATGTGTGCGCAATATCAAGCGGCCCCAAAAGAATGTCATCTTAAGGCTGTGAAAAGGATAGTGAGATACTTAATTCATACACCAAACTTTGGCATTTGGTATCCTAAGAGGTCTTCTTTTGATCTTGTTGGCTACTCCGATTCGGACTATGCCAGTGACAAGGTTGATAGAAAGTCCACTTCGGGTATGTGTCAATTTCTTGGTAGATCTCTTCTGTCTTGGTCCTCCAAGAAACAAATGGTATCCTTATCCACCGCCGAAGCGGAATACATTGCCGTTGGTTCATGTTGTGCTCAATTACTTTGGATGACCCAAACTCTTAAAGATTATGGGATATATGTGAAACATGTTCCATTGCTTTGTGATAAGATGAATTCTAGTGATCCTAAGTTTGGTGATTGGTTATTTGAGCTTCATGACCTCATGCAAGCCAAAGGAGATGTTGGAATCATTAGTGACATCATCCCTCAAGTCATTAGAATTCATAAATATGAACATTGACATGGTCATAAATCTAATGAATTGCCTTCTCTAGGTAATGATCATCCATATGATGATGATGTTGAATATTGGATATTATGATGAGGATGATGATAGTGACTTTGATCTTGATGAGTCTATGAGACATCTTGGTCTTCTGGCTAACCTTCGTGGTTACATGGCTGGAGGAAAGGAATGGGTTCTTGATAGTGGATGTACCGATCACATGACCGGAGACAAGGATATGTTTCGTGAGCTTGCTGAAAACGACGGCCCTCGAAAGTATGTCACTTTTGGTGATAACTCAAAGGGTAAGGTGGTTGGCCTTGGTAAGGTGGCCATCTCACATGACAGCTCCATCCAAAATGTTATGCTTGTTGAATCTCTTGGCTACAATATACTTTCCGTATCTAGACTAGCCGATTTCGGTCTCAATGTTCTATTCACTGAAGTAGACTGCCAAGTGTTTCGAAGAGATAGTCATAATATGGTCTTTACCGGTATACGTAGAGGTGATCTATACATTGTTGGACTTCACTAAAAGAGCTCAACCTAGAACTTGCTTTATTGCTAAATCTTCTAAAGGTTGGTTGTGGCATAGAAGGTTAGGTCATGTGGGCATGCGAAATCTTGATAAGCTTATTAAAGGTGATCATATCCTTGGTGTTAAAGATGTTATATTTGACAAGGATAGACTTTGCAGTGCTTGTCAAGCAGGAAAACAAGTTGGAGGAAGTCATCCCGTGAAGAACATCATGACCATGAGAAGACCGCTTGAGCTACTTCATATGGATCTTTTTGGTCCCAATGCCTACAAGAGTCTCGGTGGTAAATCGTTTGGTTTAGTCATTGTTGATGATTTTTCAAGATTTACGTGGGTGTTCTTTCTTGATGATAAATCGCAGGTCCAAAAGATCTTCAAGAACTTTGCTAGAAAGGCCCAAAAACAATTTGAAGTGAAGATCAAGAAGGTTCGTAGCGACAACGGAATGCAGTTCAAGAACGCAAATGTGGATACCTTTCTTGACGAAGAAGGGATTTCACATGAGTTCTCGGCTACGTACACACCTCAACAAAATGGAGTTGTTGAGAGGAAGAACGAGACACTCATTGAGATGGCGATAACGATGCATGATGAATACAAGATGCCAAAACACTTTTGGGCAGAAGCGGTTGAGACAGCTTGTCATGCAACAAACCGACTATATACTCGGCAAGACGACATACGAGCTTCTCACTATTAACAAACAACAAGTTGGATACTTTCGAGTATTTGGCTCAAAGTGCTACATTCTTGATAAACATCGTCGTTCGAAATTTGCTCCTAAATCTCATGAAGGTTTCCTACTCGGTTATGGCTCAAACTCTCACACTTACCGTGTCTACAACAATTTCACCCGAAAGGTTGAAGAGACGGTGGATGTGAAGTTTGATGAATATAACGGCTCGCAAGTAGAGCAATTGCCAATTGATGTAGGAGACAAAGACCCTTCGGAAGAAATTCAAGACTTGTCTATTGGCAAGATTCACCCAACGGAGGTGAAGGAGAGTACCTCGTCCGTTCAAGTGGAAGCCTCAACTTCACACCAAGGTGAACCACAAGTTGATTTGGAGGCATCCACAAATGGAACACGTCAAGATGAAGGAAACGAGGAAGTACATCAAGATGAACCTCATCGACCTCCTTCTCCACCTCCACAAGAGAACATCAACGCCAATGAAGATAGACAAGAGGAAGAACAAGATAATGAAGAGGATGTTCCACCCTGATCCAAAGAAAATCTCTCACGAGTTAGAGCAAGAGTTTCAAGAGATCATCCCGTTGAACAAATCTTCGATGATATTCAAACCGGGAGAATTACTCGCTCCAAGTCTCGCTTAGCTAACTTTTGTGAACATTATTCATTCATTTCTAACATTGAACCTATGAAGGTTGAAGAAGCTCTTGATGATCCGGATTGGGTGAACGCTATGCATGAAGAGCTACACAATTTCGAGAGGAATCAAGTATGGACGCTTGTTGAACAGCCCGATGAAAAGCACAATGTCATTGGAACCAAATGGGTGTTTTGGAATAAGTAATATGAAGATGGACAAGTTGTACGCAACAAGGCCCGTCTCGTCGCCCAAGGTTACACTCAAGTCGAAGGTATGGACTATGGTGAGACATATGCCCCCGTTGCTAGACCTGAGTCCATACGCATTTTACTTGCTTATGCCAATCACCATGATATCA
Source organism: Thinopyrum elongatum (assembly GCA_011799875.1). Taxonomy (NCBI): domain Eukaryota; kingdom Viridiplantae; phylum Streptophyta; class Magnoliopsida; order Poales; family Poaceae; genus Thinopyrum; species Thinopyrum elongatum. The sequence continues at coordinate 212,320,137 of CM022299.1, forward strand.
CTCTATACCAAATGGACATTAAAAGTGCCTTTCTAAATGGAGAAATTGAGGAGGAAGTCTATGTTAAACAACCTCCCGGCTTTGTTAATCCAAAGAAACCTAATCATGTTTACAAACTTCACAAAGCTCTTTATGGACTCAATCAAGCTCCTAGAGCATGGTATAAATGCTTGACTAAGTTTCTTATTGAAAAAGGCTTTTAGATTGGAAAGATTGATTCTACACTTTTTACTAAAAGGGTTAATCATGAATTATTTGTGTGCCAAATTTATGTGGATGATATCATATTTGGTTCGACTAACCCTCATTTTAGTGAAAAGTTCGAAAGGCTAATGTCGGAGAAGTTTGAGATGTCTATGATGAGTGAACTCAAATTCTTTCTTGGTTTGCAAATCAAGCAAACTAAGGAGGGTACCTTTGTTTCCCAAACAAAGTATACAAAGGACATATTCAAGAAGTTCAACATGCAAGAGAGCAAAGGTATGAAAACACCCATGCCTACTAGTGGACATCTTGACTTGACAAAGGATGGCAAACCGGTTGACCAAAGGTTTATCGCTCTATGATTGGTTCATTGTTATATCTATGTGCCTCCTGTCCCGATATTATGCTTAGTGTGTGCATGTGTGCACGATATCAAGCGGCCCCAAAAGAATGTCATCTTAAGGCTGTGAAAAGGATAGTGAGATACTTAGTTCATACACCAAACTTTGGCATTTGGTATCCTAAGAGGTCTTCTTTTGATCTTGTCGGCTACTCCGATTCGGATTATGCCGGTGATAAGGTTGATAGAAAGTCCACTTCGGGTACGTGTCAATTTCTTGGTAGATCTCTTCTGTCTTGGTCCTCCAAGAAACAAAACTCGGTATCCTTATCCACCGCCGAAGCGGAATACATTGTCGCTGGTTCATGTTGTGCTCAATTACTTTGGATGACCCAAACTCTAAAGATTATGGGATATATGTGAAACATGTTCCATTGCTCTATGATAATGAAAGTGCAATTAAGATTGCTCACAATCCCGTGCAACATTCTTGAACTAAGCATATTGAAGTTCGTCATCATTTCATTCGAGATCATGTTGCAAAAGGAGACATCGATCTTAAGCATGTTCGTACCGATAAGCAATTGGCGGATATATTCACCAAACCGCTTGATGAGAAAATATTTTGCCGTTTGAGAGGTGAATTGAACATCATTGATGCCTCAAACTTGGAGTAGAAACTCCATGTGGATACATGCAAGGCATGAGCCTTTTTGACTAAACCTTGATATTTCTCTTATAATGATGATCATATGTCTTGGATCTATACCTGTACCCTTGCATGCTATCTAACCCTCGTAGGTACTTGGATGAGCTCAAATCTATGAGATTGCAAATCACTCACATCTAGAACAATCTGTACATCACCAAGTCTCTACAATATGGTGGATGAAGACAAGAAAGCTTGAATCCACACAACATATCCTTTGACAATTTCTATATATCAAATTTCATTTGGTATTAAGTTTCATGATTGTCATTTTGGATACACAAGTGCTCTTCCTTGCAAGTCTAACCCATGTAGGAAGATGAACTCAAACTATAATAAGTGCTCCCAACTCTTGATGAACTACATCAACCTTGAGCATCCAACACAAGTTCGACTACATGATCAAGATCAACACCACCACCCAAGGTATGTTAATCCATCTTAGAGAAGCTTTACCCCAAGTCATGGGCCAAAGCATCTCAACAAGATGTGAATACATCAAAATGCTTATACAAAAATGGTAACCCCATTTTGAGATTAAACGATGAGTATGACCTACGATCAAGTGTTATCACCTGACTCCTCAGTCAATATACTCTAACATAGGTGACTTTGTCGCCGACCCATTCTGGATGAAGTTCTCCATTGTTTCTTCATGTTCTTAGCATGTGTTTTATTTGATTGTTCCCCTTATCAAAAAAAAAACTTCATCTAGATCTTTTTCCTTTGTATTTTTTTGCATCTAATTCATTGCAAATCCTTTAGTTAATTACTTGCAAATCTTTGTGAGATCTTATTTGACAAGTGAGCTGAGGTGACAAATTGTTTCCTAAGTATTGAACTCGGCCTCACCGATTCATGCCAATCGGCTAGACCGAACTGCAATAATACATTGTAGACAGTTCATCGGTACAACCGACGAGGACTAACCCGGTTTGACCGATTTGCATCATCTATGACACTTCCAACTTGGTGTCACTGATGAAAATGAATCGGTGTTACCGACTTCACCGCTGAGAAAACTTTTTGTCATCACAAATATCAATTCTTCTCCAGCTCCACTCGATGATTCTTATCCTCTAGCATCTTACACTACATGCTGCTTTGTAATGTGTTTCAAGGACCAAACCTATTTGACTCATGCTCCAGAAGGTCCCTTCTTGGAAATTGATGTCAAAGGGGGAGAGAGAGCACAACAAAGCTTATCACATGGGATGCTTATTGACAATAGAGGAGAGAAGTCACATGTCTTTAAGAGGGGACAGACATATTAATGTATGTTTGTTTTGCTCTGATTTTCTCTTACCCTACCTTCTCCCATTATCCAATATCAAATTCAGGGGGAGAAAGAGTTCATATCTAAGGGAAGAAAATCCTTAGAATTCATTGCATATCTTTAATCTTTGGGGACATGTCCATACCCAAATAGAGTACTAAGTACTCACTCACTACATGTCATCCCAGTCTTGGTACTCTTGTGGTTTTCTGAACTTGCTTTGTTTAGTGGTGTTTCTGTGTTATCTAACCCTGTTTTCTCAGAGTCGTCTCTTCCAAAGCCAGCTCAAGATCACAAGGTAAGTATATGCATCACACTCATGTGCATGATGATCTCTTGCTGATGTACATATTGTTTGTAAGAAGGACTCATGAACATGATGGTACATTCCCTGTATCCACATCATTTGCTCTGATGCACATAGCCAAGATACATGTAACTCATTGCTTGCTCTGACATGCTTATGCATTCACATGCTCTCATATTCTGTCTTTGCATGATTGCATACATGTAGGGGGAGCCTATGCATGTTACATGTCCTTCCAAAGCTTTACTTGTTACCTTTCATATCCTTATCTAAAGCTTTGATGTATGTTGTCATCAATTACCAAAAAGGGGGAGATTGAAAGCACAAGTTCTCGCTGTGAAAGCAAAAGTGCACCCTGGTTGATTTTGGTAACTAATGTCAACATATCTCTTGTTGGACTAATATTTTCATCTAGTATATTTCAAAAAGTTCAACAATGGCGTGGCATGGACAAGAGGATGTGGAACCCCTGCAAAATGCTAAGGACAAAGATTGGCACAAGCTCAAGACTCTTCATTTCTATTTTAGTGATCCAAGATCACATTGAGTCCATAGGAAAAGCCAATACTATTAAAAGGGGATGACGTGTTGCTTAATGGTCTACTTGCTCAAAGTGCTTAGAGATATGCTCCAAAGCCCTCAACCACTTTCTGAATTCCAAATATGTCCTAAACCTAAATTCAAACTCGGCCCCATCGATTTGGTCTATCCGGCGCCACCGAGTTCCTTTGACACAGCTACTGCCAGAAACCCTAATCAGTTCGGTCGCACCGATAGGGATTTCGGTCTCATCGAGATGATAATGCAAACTCTCTGTTTCCCTTCATAACATTTCGGTCTCACCAAAACGAGTGATCGGTCTCACCGAGTTTTCCTTGCAAACTCTCTGTTGCCTGTTGCAATTATTTCGGTCTCACCGAAATCTACAACTGGTCACACCGAGTTTGCCTGACCAACTCTCTGTTTGCTCATTGCTGAAATCGGTCTCACCGAGTTCATGCAATCGGTCACACCGAGATGAGGTTTTGCCCTAACCCTAGCACATCGATCCCACCGAGTTGATCATATCGGTCCCACCGAAATTCCTAACGTTCACATTTTGAACCAGATCGGTCTCACCGAGTTCTTCTATTCGGTCTGACCGAGTTGGGTCAAATGTGTGTAACGGTTAGATTTTGTGTGGAGGCTATATATACCCCTCCACCCCCTTCTCTATTCAAGAGAGAGTCATCAGAACGTGCCTACACTTCCACTACTCATTTTCTGAGAGAGAACCACCTACTCATGTGTTGAGACCAAGACATTCCATTCCTACCACAAGAATCTTGATCTCTAGCCTTCCCCAAGTTGGTTTCCACTCAAATCATCTTTCCACCATATCCAAATCTGTGAGAGAGAGTTGAGTGTTGGGGAGACTATCATTTGAAGCACAAGAGTAAGGAGTTCATCATCAACACACCATTTATTACCTTTCGGAGAGTGGTGTATCCTAGATTGGTTAGGTGTCACTTGGGAGCCTCCGACAAGATTGTGGAGTTGAACCAAGGAGTTTGTAAAGGCAAGGAGATCGCCTACTTCATGAAGATCTACCCGAGTGAGGCAAGTCCTTCGTGGGCGATGGCCATGGTGGGATAGACAAGGTTGCTTCTTCGTGGACCCTTCGTGGGTGGAGCCCTCCGTGGACTCACGCAACCGTTACCCTTCGTGGGTTGAAGTCTCCATCAACGTGGATGTACGATAGCACCACCTATCGGAACCAAGCCAAAAATCCCCGTGTCTTCATTGCGTTTGCACACTCCAATCCCATCCCTTTACTTTCTTGCAAATTGCATGCTTTACTCTTTCCGCTGCTCATACTCTTTGTCATGCTTGCTTGAAAAGTATTGTGAATTCTTAAACTTGTGCAAAAACTCCACCTCAACTTGAAGAACTTAAAAACTGCTACTTTTGCTTGTTGAGGGTCTAATCACCCCCCTCTAGACCCCTCTTCTCGATCCCTTTCACAAGGCTTGTACAAAAGGTGGCTGCCAGGGCTGAGCCTGGCAACCGCGCCTTACGAGTAGAACTTGCAAAGATGCTCAATGTTCCATAAGTTTTGCACTTTAATGCCATCTTCGGTCTCCAGACGGACTGCGGCAGGTCTGGTGACTCGTACTACCCGGTAAGGGCCTTCCCACTTCGGCGTCAACTTGTTGGAACCCTTGGCGGACTAAACACGCCTAAGGACAAGTTCACCTTCCTCAAGGCTCCGAACATGGACCCTGCGGCTATGATAGCGGCGCAAGGCTTGCTGGTAGCATGCAGCACGCACACCGGCTCGGAGACGATCTTCCTCAAGGAGCACGGCATCATCATGCCGATGCTGCTCTTGCTCTACTTCATCGTAGGAAAATACTCGAGGTGACCCGTATGTGAGTTCCGTGGGGAGCACTGCTTCTGCTCGATTCGGTGTCGTACGGAGGGACCAAAGAACCACCGGCAGCTCATCGATCCAGCGCCTGCCACATTCCTTCAACTTATCAAAAGTTCTCGTCTTGAGCCCGTGCAGCACCTCAGCATTCATCCTTTCCGCTTGACCATTGCTCCGAGGATGAGCAACAGAAGTGAAAGATACCCTGCTTCCAAGGTTTTAGACGTGTTGCATGAAGGCGTGGCTCATGAATTGGGTGCCGTTGTCAGTGATCACTCTGGCGGGTACTCCGAAAAGCCACACCAATCCTTTCAAGAACTCGATAACTGATTGCGCGGTCACCTTCCTCACTGGCTCCACTTCCGGCCACTTTGTAAACTTGTCGATTGCAATGTACAAGAATTCAAAGCCCCCGATAGCATGGGGAAAGGGGCCCAAGATGTCGAGCCCCCAGACCGAAAATGGCCAAGACAAAGGGATTGTCTGGAGAGCTTGAGCTGGCTGATGGATGTTCTCGGAGTGGAACTGGCAGGCTTCACATCTGGTGACTAGCTCAACCGCATCTTGGAGGGCCGTGGGCCAGTAGAAACCTTGCCGGAAAGCTTTTCCAACCAAGGCCCTTGATCCAATATGGGAGCCACACACGCCCTTGTGAATCTTTGCTAGCAGTTCCAGCCCCTCTTCCCGGCAAATGAACTTCAATTTCACACCGTTTGGCCTCCTTCTGTACAAAGTGTCATCGATGAACTGGTACATACTAGACCATCAGGCTACTCTTTCAGCTTCTTCTTGCTCTTCGGGAAGTTCTCCTGTTTGAAGGTAGTGGACTATGTGTCGCGCCCAAGTTGGAGCTCGAGGCTCGACAACTAGAACCAATGGCGCCTCCTCATTTGTGGGAGCGCCTACCTCAACTGCAAGAACTTGTGGTTCCGCGGAAGAGTGCGGCTCACCAAGCGAAGTGGAGTCGTTCCCGGCAGCCTCTCTATCGGTGGCCTCGGGAGGCCCTGCCGGAGTCCAACTTCCTCCTTTTTCTGGCCATCATCAATGGAGATACTGAAGGCTGAGTTAGGTGAAGGACAAAAGTCCCTGGTTCCACAGGGAGCTTTTGTGCCACACACTTTGATAGATAATCAGCAATGCTATTTTCTGCACGCTGCACATGCTCTGTTTGCAATCCATCAAAGTGTTCCTCCAACTTTCTCACTTCCTCAACGTACGTCTCCATCAATGGACTCTGGTAATCCTTGTTGACCTGTCTCACCACAAGCTGCGAGTCTCCATGAGTGATCAACTTCTTGATCCCCAACTCTACTGCAATTCTGAGCCCGGCAAGGAGCCCCTCATACTCGGCAGTGTTGTTGGTAGCTTTCTCCCAGGGGAAGTGCATTTGGACCACATATTTGAGGTGCTCCCCAGTGGGCGCAACAAGAAGCATGCCAGCTCCTGCGCCTTCTAACAAGAAGGCACCGTCAAAATACATGATCCACTCCTGAGGCGCCTCCTTGCCGGGGATAACTGTCTCTGGTATTTCTTCATCTGGAGTGGGCGTCCATTCTGCAATGAATTCCGCCAGTGCTCTGCTCTGAATGGTTGAGGTACTTTCATACTTCAGGCCAAATCTTGACAGCTCTAGTGCCCATTCAACTATCCTGCCGGTAGCTTCAGGGCTTCTCAGTATGCGCTGGAATGGGAAAAGAGTGACAACTGTGATCTCGTGGGCTTGGAAGTAGTGACGCAGCTTCCTCGAGGCCATGATCAGGCCGAAGATTAGCTTTTGCACTCTAGAGTACCTTAACCTAGCCCCCTGTAACAGGGAGCTGACAAAGTACACTGGCCGCTGCACCACTTTCTTCTTTGCCACAACTTCAGAACTGATCTTGCCAGCTTGCTCTTCCCCACCTTGGTCAGTGTCCAAACCTGCCGTGACCGGTTCGGTTTCTTTTCCGGAGAGGACAGTAGCTGCAGCCGCTCCTTCGTCTACTTCCCGCTACGCCACCAGTGCTGCACTAACCACTTGATTAGTTGTCGCTAAGTATAGTAGCAACAGCTCTTGTGGTTTAGGAGCGACCAGGGTGGGGGCAGAGGAAAGATAGGCCTTCAAGTCCTGCAGCGCTGCTTCTGCCTCCGGGGTACACTTCATTGGCCCTGCCTTCTTCAAAATCTTGAAGAACGGCAGGGCACACTAGGCAGACTTGGAAATGAACCTACTCAGCGCGGCAACGCATCCAGTTAACCACCTCACATCCTTGACTGTCTTGGATTCTTGTTGGGGTTGGCCTCTATCCCTCGGTGAGACACAAAGAAGCCAAGTAGCTTGCCGTAGGGAACACTGAACACGCATTTCTCAGGGTTTAACTTCAGGTTGATCTTGCGCAGGTTTTCAAAGGTCTCTTCAAATCTTGAATGAGCGTTGATCTGTCCTTGGTCTTGACCACTATATCATCCATGTAAGCTTCCACATTCCTGTGTAACTGAGGCTCAAACCCAATTTGTACTGCCCTTGCAAAAGTGGATCCAGCTCTCTTTAACCCGAAAGGCATACGTACGAAGCAGTACGTGCCACATGGAGTTATGAACGCGGTCTTCTCTTCATCTTCCTTGGACATGAATATCTGATGGTATCTGGAGTATGCATCCAAAAAGGAAAGCAGATCACACCAGGAAGTGGAATCCACAATCTGATCGATGCGCGACAAGGGGAAAGGGTCCTTTGGGCATGCCTTCTTCAGATCTGTGAAGTCTATGCAAAGTCTCCATTTCCATTCGCCTTGCGCACCACTACTGGGTTTGCTAACCATGTTGGATGCAAAACTCCCCTGACCAAACCAGTTGCTTCAAGTTTCTTGATCTCCTCGGCAATAAACTATTGCCGCTCCAAAGCTTGCTTCCTGACCTTCTGCTTGACGGGCCGAGCATGAGGGCAGACAGCAAGGTGGTGCTCGATTACCTCCCTGGGAACGCCGGGGATGTCAGATGGTTGCCAAGCAAACACATCAACATTCACGCGCAGGAAGGCAACGAGCGTGCTTTCCTATTTGTCATTAAGGGTGGCACTGATGGTGAACATACCATCAACGCCATCCTGCCTTGCCAAGACCTTCTTCACAGCAGGTGAAGCGATCTTGGGCCTCTTACTAGTGGAACTCTCCGGCAAGTCATCAACAGGTGCAGCACACTCCCAAGAGGCGCACTTCCCGGATTCCTTGTCGACGTCTCTGCTAGCCTTCTTTCCTTTCTTTGTTTCCTTCGCGGGAGCTGCAGCTTCAGCGGCCTCAGCAGCTACTGCATCTCAATACATCTTATCCATGCATATGATTGCGTCTTTCTTGTTTGATGGGATAGAGATGATGCCCATCGGCCCTGGCATCTTCAAGGTATTATAAGCATAGTGGGATGCTACCATGAATTTTGCCAAAGCTGGGCGGCCAAGGATCCCATTGTAAGGCAGAGGAAGATCGACAACATCAAACACAACCCTCTCAGTCTGGTAATTCAGTTCCCCGCCAAATGTCACTGGTAGTGTAATCTTCCCCTTAGGACGACTCCTGCCGGGGTTGATTCCTTGGAACGTGCAAGTGACCTTGAGTTCTTCACCTGATATTTGTAACTTGCTGACTACCTTGGGAGAGATCAGATTCAGCCCAACCCCGCCGTCAACTAGCATCTTTGTGACTTTGAGGTTGCGGATTGTTGGTGAGACCAACAACGGTAAACACCCTACCGCAGTAGTACGGTCGGGGTGATCCTCTTCACCAAAGATGATAGGCGTGCGGGACCATTTGAGTGGCTTCCAGGAATCCGTAGCTGGCTCCACAGCATTGACCTCTCACACCCACTACTTGAGTTGGCGGTGAGAGGAGTGCAAGGATGCACCCCCATCAATGCACAGGGCTTCAGTTGCTTTCTGGAATTCTTGCTCACTGGTTTCTTCTTCATCTCCTTCATCACTCTCATCATCACCTTCCTTCTTCTCACGGCCTCTCGCAGGTTTCTCTTTTTGCTGAGGGGTCTTGTCGCAGCAGCCTCCTCTGCCGCCACGGCCCTTTCCGCCAACACCTTCTTGGTCTCTCTCTATGTCACGCTTTTCATACTCCGCCTTCTGCCTCTGTCGGATTCGGGGTTCCGCAGACCCTTGAGAGGTTCGAACTCTGGGGTGCGTGTGAAGAACTCTCCCTCCCCAGTCTGCCTTCTCAACGATTCCACGGCCTAGCTCCATGAACCCAAGGGACAAGAGACACAGTAGTTTATCCTGGTTCGGGCCACCTTGTGGTGTAATACCCTACTCCAGCTTTGTGGTGGATTGCCTCGGAGGGCTGAGGATGAACTAGTACAGAGGTGGAACGACCTCAGGAGGTGAGGTGTTCTTGAGCTCGATGAGCTGGTGATGTGGTCAGGGTGGAATGGATCTGATCTAGCTCCCCTCCCGTTCAAGGTTAAGGTCCAGGTCAAGGTTAACCTACCCCCTATGGTGGTGGCTAAGTCCTATTTATAGTGGCCTTGGTCCTCTTCCCAAATATAGGTGGGAAGGGATCCCACAACGGCCAAATTCAAAGGGAGACAACTAGTACAAGTTATCCTGACAAAAGTAATCTTCACCTGCAAAAGCCTCTGGCGGTGACGCTGCAGTGGGCTCCGCGATGACCTCCGTCCTGCCGTCCTGGCGGTCCTGGTCTTGTTGCACCGATATGGAAACCTTTGCTTGATTCCTCGGGACTCCGCGCCTGCGCTTGCCTCCTTAGCACCAAAGAGGAAACTGGTACACTGCGCCCGCTGGCGCCCGCCTGGTCTTGGTCGTCATGGCTCACATCAGGTGAACCTCGCGAGGTGCAGCTTGCATGGATATCTTCGCTCCTCGGGAGCTAGCCTGGGGAGGCCGACTCTCGTGGAGGTCTTGGTGTCATCCGCCTCCCCTGGCTTGGCCCGTCGCGAGGGTCTTGAGTTGTTGTTGCTGAAGCTGGGCCATACCAGGCCGTCGATGGAGCCATGCCATGGGCCGCAGGCAGGCAAGTCTGGGCACCCTCGGTCCCAGGACGCCGACGGTAGCCCCCGGGCCCAAGGCGCGCTCGAACTTGGCTTCGAGGTGAAGCAAAAGGGCAAGTGCGGAGCGCCGCGGGCCCTAACCGCCTGCGGCCTCGGTTGCCGCGTGGTGATTGATGGGGCGTGGGCACCTCCGCTTCCCCATGCTGCCTCGGCAAGTGCTCAACTTGACGAGACCCTACTGCATGCAGAGAAAAATCATCATTACGCGTGATCGTGGAGGCCGGCGGTCGGCCTCCCCTTGGCTATAAATGAGGAGAGGGGCGAAGCCCCCCTTGCTCGTCTCCGTCTTCTCGCCACCCGCTCCTTCTTCTTCCTTCTTGCCTCGCCGTCTTGCCGCGGTGCTCATGGCGCCGATTAGGAGGTTCTCCGCCGCGGAGAAAAGAAAAACCCCTCATGAGGAGCAGGGACCACTTCCATAGAAGAAGAGTGTCGGCGTGCGACACCTATGGGACCCTCGAAGAATCCCTTTACGATTCGGCAGGGGGGAGAGGTATGCAAAAAGAGCAGAACCAACGATCGACGCGGGGCGATTTTTACCCAGGTTTGGGCCGCTGATCAGCGTAAAACCCTACTCCTGCCTTGTTTTATTATCGTTGTTCTTGAGCCCAGGCTCCAGGAGCGCTCGCAGTGAACAGTACGTTCAAAGAGCAGCTACGCATGCTGAATGGGCCAGAAGATCCTCCTCCCCTGTAGCAGTTGCCTTGGGCCTCCTTTTATATCACAAAGGGGTCACCACAGTGGCAAAATGTACATACATTGAGGTGTAAAGTAGCTACAGGGTCATCATACCTAACCCCTGACGGATTAGGACGAACGCATTTAATGCACCGTGAGGTGTCCGTTTAGGTGTCCTCACTTTCTTGGGGATGGAAAAAGGGGCCATCCCATCAGCACCGCTTAAGCTCTCCTCCACTGGTGCGTCGCCACGCATCCAAAGAAGGACCCAGAATGTCGGGTTTGTTGCTGTGCCAGAGCGGTGGCATAGCAACAAAACCTTGCCGGGTGCTGAACCTTGCCGTGCGCCGAGCCTTGCCTGGCGCCGAATCTTGCCGGGCGCCGAATCTTGCCGGGCTTCGCAGGCCACCCCGGCAAGATCTTGTCGGGGAAGCTGGCCTGCGGATCCTAGCTCTTCTTATCTGCTGATCCTCAGATCTTTGACTTGAGGATTTCTTTGGTGGCCTAAGCCAACCTCGAACTGTTCCCCGACAAGCCTTGCCGTGAGTATGGCTACAACCGCCCATGCACAAGTACGGGGTACTAATGGCCCAATACTTAGTACACCGACAGGAGCCCCTGGGCCTAGGCCACACACGAGTGTGAGGCGTTGTTGGGCTAGGCCCAAACAGTGCACGGGCACATGTGGCAGGGGATTAACTATTCGTAAATATCCCGTTTACTGTGCCCCCCACTACACGCGCTGAATGCGTGATGTGGGAAGCGTGCATCAAAAAGCTGCAACTGCAACGCGCCTGCAGAGGCGCATTCACATTGGGGAGAAAAAGAGGCGGCCCCGCTCCTTCCCCATAAAAAGGAGAAACCGCAGAGGCACAGGCCTATTTACCCCCCTCTTCTTCTCAATCTGGCCGTCGCCATTGCCTTCCTCCTCTTGAGCTCAGAGCAAAACTTTCCCTCATCCGCTCTTCGCCTCCACGCTCGCTTCATCCCCGGCTTCCGCCCTTGTAGTCACCATGCCACCCAAGACCAGCAAAGGCAAGGGCAAGGAGACGAAAGCCGATGTCCCGGAGAGCGAGCTGGTGAAGATGCGGAAGAAGTATGTCGTCTTCGCCCCGTCGCTTGATGCGGAAGCTTTGAAGAGGCGGTACCAGTGCATGTGGGCAAGGGAGACGCAGGCTCACCCCGCCACTCGCGTGATTCCAGGTTCTTGCTCCAAGAGTGGGTCAGATAGATATCCCTTTTTCATCGCATACTTCTATTGCGGGCTCTGTCCTCCATTTTCTGACTTCTTCAACGACATTATGTACACATACGGCTTCCATCTTCTCGATTTCACGCCAAATGCGGTATTGTGCATGTCTATCTTTGCTCACCTTTGTGAAAACTTTGTCGGAGTAGTTCCCAATACTGCCCTTTTCCGCCACTACTTTTTCCCTCGTATCCAAAAAGGGGAGGCCCTCTCTGGTTCTATCGCCTGGATTCCAAGGGCTTGGAATAAGGAAATATACCCAGAAGGGGTTTATCGCGAGAAGTGGGATGAATGGCGGGCTGAGTGGTGCTGGATCAATTAAACAGATCCCCATCCGTTCTATCTGCCTTGATAGCAGAAAGCGGTCCGCGGTAGTGGCTGGAGCGATCTTGCTGCTGAAGATGAAAAACTCACAATCACCACCACCAGGATTCTTCGCCTGAAAGCTACCGGGCTAACAATGGAGATGATTGGCTTCGATTTTCTCCGCCGCCGTATTGCCCCCTTGTAGAATAAAGGAAGACCAGCTTGGGAATATCAAAACGCAGCAGACATCATGAGACTGCGCCCCGGGTTGAACAACAATTTGACTACTATGCAACTTGGCGCTCTCCATCAAAAGCTGTTTCAGCATGACAACAAGCATTGGTTGCCGGCAAGGATTGTCCCTCTGTGCAACAACTCTGCCCTGGGGTCAATTATCGCTACCATGCCACTGTTCAATGCCCACAGTCTCGACGCGACATGGGTTGAGCCATCCGAGGAAGAGGCACAAAAGTTCTTTGATAACTTGACGAAGAGGGCCGTCCGGGAAGAAGCAGACTTCATTCGAGCCACCACCGACGAAGAGGTGGCATACATTGCCACTAGGGCGGAGGAGGCAAATCTTGCTGCGGAGGCAGGCAGCGTCGGCTTCACAGAATGGGAAACCAGTGACGTGGAGGTAGTAGTGGAGAAAAATCCTGCCGGGAAGGACAAAGCTGCCGGGGAACAGAGCAGCACAACCGCTGAGAGCTTGTCCGACGAAGACGCGGCTAAAGAAGAACCGCAAGAAGAGCTCCCAGCCCCGAAGAAGACAAAGCGTGTTCTTCGAAAGGCTGCATCTGGCATTCCGGCAAGCCAACCTTCCTCGAGCAGCGAGGCTCCCGGCAAGAAAGCGGCCGGAAAGACTGCGCCGCGGCAAGGAGTCCGACAACAACCTGCGCGGCGTGCGAGACCCACATCAGCGGCAACTGCTGAGGCGGCAGGGGTGTCTCGCACTAACGCACCGGAAGCTGAGGTGACGGAAACACGCCAACCCCCGGTGCCCGCTACAGCCAAGCGATCTAGGACCCCTCCTCCACCTTCCCACACAGACATTGCAACAGAGGTCGATTTCGACATCTCCGGCTTCAGTCCGGAGCGAGAAGAGGAAGAGTGAGTACCTTGCCATAGCCTTTATCTTCCAATCCTGGACCAATCTTATTGACTTGCTTGTATTGTCTCTGCAGTGATGCAGAAATCTTGATGGAGAGGATGGTGAAGAGGACAAAGACTTCTACAGGCGACGAGCCTCCGGCAGGCTTCGTGAGCGCGCCAGAAACTACTCCCATCAGTCTGAATCTTAGTCCTCAAGGCAGCCCCCAGCGCAGCCCCCAGCGTAAGTTCTTTATTCTTTTCGGTTGGGGAATGCTGAGGTTCCTATCCTTGCCGCTAATATCTTTGGGCTTGCAGGAGAAGGATGGCAACAAAGGGAGTTATCAGGAGATACCCTCGTCGCGCCACCTCTGTCAACCACATCGCCCACAAGCGCGTCCCCGGCAAGTGATCACACCGACGAGCTTGTCTTGGTTGAGGAGGAGCCAACAACCATGGATGCTGGCATCTTACCCCCGGCAACCGAGGTTGCCGGGAGGGGCGAAGCCACCTCTCAACAGCCTGATGTAGGTAACCAATTGCCGCAGCGTGCTTGCTATTCTTTCCTTTATCTCTCTTTCTTTTGTCTTCTTGAACTTCGATCTTGATCTCATTTTGTTTCTCCCCCTTGTCCATTAGAATTCCCTGAGATGGAAGACATGGACATCAACGCTGTCATCGAGGGGACCGCCAGGGATGTTGCTGCCGAAGCCGACAAGATCGCTGCTAGCGAGGCCACAATGGATGCCACCGTAGAAGCTGGCGGTGCTTTTGCCGAGGAGGCCGCCAAGACTGCACAGGAGGAACCCGCCAAAGAGTCTACTGAAGAGGGCGGCAAGGAGGCTGGTGACCGTACTGACGGCATTCCTGCCGCAGGAGCGCCAGGCGCTACGCCGGCCACGGAGCCCCCTGCTACTGATGAGGTGGTTGTTGAGGATCAACCGTCAACATCTGAAGTCCCCTCATCCAGCAAATATCTCAAAGTTGGTGAGAACCTGTTTGTCAACTTGCCGGGGATGACAAGCATTGGGGCACCGACCGAAGGGGAAGTCTTTGATGAAGAAATCATCGCTGCTGCCAGGCTCGAGGTTGTTCATGATCCAAGCGCTAGCAGCGGCAAATCTGAAGAGGACCAGCTCCTTCAGGCCATGGGCGAAAATTTCCGCAAGCTCCAGGCTCTTCACCGCGCCCGGAAAGAGAAAGCGGATTCCAGAATGGCAGTTGTCGAGGCGGCCGAAGTAGATTTTCAGAGGCGCGTTGAACAAATGCAAGTCTGGTACGCCGAGGCCCTCCAGGAATTGACTGCCGGCCGGGAACAAGTGAGCCAACAGTGGACGGAAATCCTCCTGAAACAATCTGACATGGAGAAGGCGCAAGAGGAAGCTACGCAAAGAATTGCTGCTGAAGATGCTCTCCTGACGGGGCGTTGCGTTGCGCTTGATGCTCACGAGGAAGATCTCACCGCACGTGAGCAGGCGCTCACCGCCAAGCTTCACAGCAAAGATGAAGATATCAAGAAGCTTGTCGCGCGGCGGACCCAGGAGCTGGAGCAGAAACACAAAGAGGCGCTCGAAGCTCGAACTGTAGATCACGCCGGCAAGCTCAAGGAGGCCGTCGATGCTGCCGAGGCTGCAGAGGCCGCCAAGAATGAGCTGAGCGACAAAGTAAAGAAGCTGGAAGTGGATCTCGAAGAACACGGCAAGGAGCTCTCGACGCTCAAAGGTGATAGGAAAAAACCCTCCACACCCTGGCGGAGATGCAAGTTGCCATGTCTAACAAGACCAAGCGGCTCTCCTCAGCAAATGATACTATTGCCATTCTGGAATTGAAACTGACCATGTTGCAGAAGTCTCTCGAGGCCGGCAGGGCCCGCGAGAAGGCCCTGCTCAAAGATCTCCAGGGAGAGAGGAACCTGCTCAAGAGCGCTGCCGCCGCCCAAATTGATTACGAAAAGGGGGTGAAAATCTGGACTGGACGTCTCATCGACACTGCGGAGAAGCTTACAGCAGAACTGTCAACCATGGGCCTGTCAAACTTCAAGTATTCTTCCGAGGAAAGGATATCTTTGAGTGCCAGGTTGACGATGTTCTTCGAAAGCATCATCGATGCCCTGAAGTTGCTTCAGTCTAACCGGGCGACTCAATTAGCCAACGAGTCCCGCCGGCTTTGCCGGGCTGTCCTCCGCAAGGTACTTATCAAGGTGGCGCATAATAATCCTGGCATCAACCTTTCCAACGTGCTTGGCCACCTGCCAAAGGACGCAAATCTCGAGGCACTTGAAGAGCTTGTCGCGCCAATCCTCGAGAAGGTGGATTCAATCAAAAGGATCAAAGGCCAGCGTAGAGATTAACTGCTCCACCTCTTCTTGCCGTCGTCATTCCATGCCAAAGACAATTAAGTCTTAACTTAGAACTGCGGCAACTTAATGTAATATAACTTGCTTATGTTTGTATACATGCATGCTATCTCCCTTGTCTGATTCCTTTATGTATGGAGTTCACCCTACGCTTACTGAAAAACTTGCCGACGCGCAACCTGCCGCGAGCGCTGGGTGCGGGACTTCAGTAGCCTGCTGGAGGCGCAGCGGCCGGCAAGACTCCTTGGCGTTCTCAGTACAGCCACTTAAATTGTTGAGTGGACTCGAAACAAAATAAGGGCGCAACCGATTACAGCAAGGGTTCCTTCGCTTGCAGATTTTCCATACAAAAGTCAAAATCATCCAAGGAAATAACTTTGCAATAAAGGAAACTTGTTCTAAGTTTTAGAACTTAGCTTTCTGTCGCTGTCCTTCCTCCGGCAAGCGTGGATTCTGAACGTCTCCAACTGGTACTCATATCTCCCTCCCCCCCCCCGGCAAATGTGCACGCGAGGAATCCTTCTGTCTTTTAAGAAAAAGAAAGAAGAGAAAATAAAGATATGAAACCTTGGCGGTTCGTTAGAACTTACCGGGAGTAGGTGTCATACAACATCTTAGACACACATGCATATATATATATGAACATGGAAATCAATAAGGAAATGCATAACACTTAAATCTATTCATCTGTGCTCAGGATCTGCGCCTGGCTTTGTACAAAGGAATATATGCCTTGCCGGCAAGACTTGTACAAAAGGGTGGTTGCCGGGGGCCCCCGGCAACCGCGCCTTGTGGGTAGAACTTGCGAAGATGTTCGATATTCTAGGAATTGCTCACTGGAACGCCATCTTCGGTCTCCAGGCGGACAGCGCCGGGCCTGGTGACTCGTACTACCCGATAAGGGCCTTCCCACTTTGGCGTCAACTTGTTTGAATTCTTGGCGGACTGAATGCGTCGAAGAACAAGGTCGCCTTCCTCAAGGCTTCGGGCATGAACTTTGCGGCTATGGTAGCGACGCAAAGCTTGCTGGTAGCGTGCAGCTCGCACAGCAGCCTGAACACGATTCTCCTCAAGGAGCACAGCGTCATCTTGCCGCAGCTGCTCTTGCTCAAGCTCATCATAAGCGAGCACTCGAGGTGATCCATACGTGAGTTCCGTGGGGAGAACTGCTTCCGCTCCGAAGACCAGAGCGAAGGGTGTCTGGCCGGTGGCTCGATTTGGTGTCATTCTGATTGACCAAAGAACCACCGGTAACTCATCAATCCAGCGTCTTCCGCATTTTTTCAGCCTATCAAAGGTTCTGGTCCTGAGACCACGCAGCACTTCAGCATTGGCCCTCTCCGCTTGGCCGTTGCTTCTCGGGTGAGCAACAGAGGCAAAATAAATTTTTCCACCAAGGTCTTGGACGTACTGCATGAAGGTGCGACTTGTGAATTGCGTGCCGTTGTCGATGATGATCCTGTTGGGCACACCGAAATGGCAAACTATCCCTTTAAAGAACTTGACGGCTGATTGTGCTGTCACCTTCCTCACTGCTTCCACCTCCGGCCACTTTGTGAACTTGTCGATAGCAACGTACAAGTACTCAAAGCCCCCGGTAGCACGGGGGAAAGGGCCCAGTATGTCGAGCCACCAGACCGAAAATGGCCAGGAGAGAGGGATTGTCTGAAGAGCTTGAGCTGGTTGATGCGATTTCTTCGAATGAAACTGGCACGCTTCACACTTAGTTACTAGTGCAGTTGCATCCTGGAGAGCGGTGGGCCAAAAGAAACCTTGCCGGAATGCTTTCCCGGCAAGTGCTCTTGATCCTATGTGAGAGCCACATATGCCCCCATGTATTTCTGCCAACAGCTCTAGTCCATCCTCCCAAGGAATGCACTTTAATTTCACACCGTTTGGTCTCTTTCTGTACAGGGCGTCATCGACGAACTTGTACATAACAGACCGACGGGCTACTTTTTCCGCTTCTTCCTGTTCCTCTGGGAGTTCTCCTGTTTGAAGGAAATGGACAATGTGTTGTGCCCATGCTGGAGCCTGGGGCTCGACAGCTAGGACTAAAGGCACCTCCTCTGCTGGGGGAACGTTTGTCTCGACGGCAAGGGCCTGTGCCCCTGCTGGAGCCTGTTGTTCCCCGGCAGGCATGTCGTTGATCCCGGCAACTTCTTTGCCGGCGGCTTCCAGGAGCTCTGCCGGGAAGTACTGACCGGAATTCAATTTTCTTCTCTTTTCTTGCCGCATTGATGGCACCACGGATGGTTGAGTCAAATGGAGCACAAAAGTTCCTGGTTCCACAAGCAACTTGAGGGCGGCACGCTTTGACAGGTCGTCAGCAATACTGTTCTCGGCACGAGGGATGTGCTCCATTTGCAGACCGTCAAAGTGCTCTTCCATTTTTCTCACTTCATCCACGTAGGCTTGCATCAATGGACTCTAATAACTCTTATTAACTTGCCTGACGACAAGATGTGAATCGCCTCTGATGACGAGCTTCTTGATACCAAGGTCTGCCGCAATCCTGAGACCGGCAAGCAAGCCCTCGTACTCCGCAGTGTTGTTCGTCGAACTCTCCCGGGGAAAATGCATTTGGACTATGTACTTGAGGTGCTCTCCGGTGGGTGCGACAAGCAGCACGCCAGCACTGGCGCCTTGCAGTGAAAAAGCCCCGTCAAAATACATAACCCATTGCTGGTCGATTTCCTTGCCGGGGAGAATTATTTCTTGGACCTCCTCGTCTGGCGTTGGGGTCCATTCCGCAACGAACTCTGCCAAGGCCCTGCTCTGAATTGTTGAAGTGCTTTCAAACTTGAGACCAAAGCTCGACAATTCCAATGCCCACTCCACAATCCTGCCGGTTGCTTCTGGATTTCGCAAAATCCGTTGCAACGGAAAGCGAGTGACGACGGTGATTTCATGTGCTTAAAAATAATGGCGCAGCTTCCTCGAGGCCATAAGGAGGCCAAAAAGCAACTTCTGCATGCCAGAATATCTTGACCTAGCTCCTTGTAAAAGAGAGCTAACAAAATAAACTAGGCGCTGCACCACCTTTTTCTTCTGCACTTGTTCTTCTGACTGCACAGATCTTGTCTTGCCGGGATCAACCCTTGCCGAGGAAGATCCTGCCGCGTCACCTGACGGTCCTGCCGCTGGTGTTGCTTCCTCATCAGCTTCTCTCTGTGCCACTAACGCAGCACTAACCACTTGATTTGTTGCTGCCAGATACAGCAGCAACGGCTCTTGTGGTTTAGGCGCGACTAGCGTCGGCGGAGAAGAAAGGTATTTCTTCAAATCTTGCAGCGCAGCCTCCGCCTCCGGAGTCCATTTCATTGGACCTACCTTCTTCAAAATTTTGAAAAAGGGCAGGGCGCGCTCAGCAGATTTGGAAATAAACCTGCTTAGAGCAGTAACACAACCGGCAAGACGACGCACATCCTTGACGCGTCTTGGCACTTCAATCTGCTCAATAGCTTCGATCTTGTCAGGGTTCGCTTCGATTCCCCGACAAGATACAAAGAATCCGAGGAGCTTGCCGGAAGGAACACCGAACACGCACTTCTCCGGATTGAGCTTTAAGTTGACCTTGCACAGATTTGCAAATGTTTCTTCTAAATCTTGTATGAGCGTCGCTTTGTCCTTGGTTTTGACCACTATGTCATCCATGTATGCCTCCATATTTCTATGGAGTTGAGGCTCAAAACCGATTTGGACCGCTCTCACAAATGTAGAACCAGCACTTTTCAACCTGAAAGGCATTTGTATAAAACAATACGTACCACATGGGGTGATAAATGCGGTCTTTTCTTCATCTTCTTTCGCCATGAAAATCTGATGATACCCTGAGTAGGCATCAAGGAAGGACAGGAGATCACAACCAGCGGTGGAATCCACAATCTGGTCGATGCGCGGCAAGGGAAAGGGATCTTTTGGACAGGCTTTATTGATATCTGTATAATCGATACACAACCTCCATTTCCCATTCGCCTTGCGCACTACAACCGGATTGGCCAACCAGGTTGGGTGAAGCACTCCTCTGACCAATCCTGCCGCCTCCAGCTTTCTGATTTCCTCGGCAATTAATTCTTGCCGCTCCAAGGCTTGCTTCTTGACCCTCTGCTTGACGGGCCACGCGTGAGGACAGATAGCAAGGTGGTGCTCAATTACCTCCCTGGGAACACCAGGGATGTCAGACGGTTGCCATGCGAACACGTCGACATTTGCCCGCAGGAAGGCAACGAGCGCGCTTTCCTATTTGTCATCTAGGGTGGAACTTATGGTGAAAGTTCCTCCCATTCCATCCTCCCTGACGGGCACCTTCTTGGTCTCTGGTGGAGCAGCCTTGGATTTCTTGTTCTTGCCGGTGGAACTCTCTGGTGCATCCTCGACGGAAGTGCAGCACTCCGAGGAGGCACGCTTACCGGAGTTCGCGCCAAGATTCTCGCCGGTCTTCTTCTTCCCCCCGGGAGTTCCAGCGGTAGGAGTAGATGCCTTGATGGCAGGTGCTGCAACTGCTTCCCGGTAGAGTTGGTCGGCACAGATGAGCGCATCCTTCTTATCGGAATGGATAGTAATGACACTCAACGGCCCGGGCATCTTCAAAACATTATATGCGTAGTGTGATGCCGCCATGAACTTAGCCAGCGCTGGCCGACCAAGGATCCCGTTGTATGACATAGGGATCTTTGCGACATCAAACACTACCTTCTCGGTCCTGTAGTTGAGCTCGCTACCAAATGTCACCGGTAGCGTAATCTTGCCCTTTGGCTGGGTTCTTCCTGGATTGACCCCTTGAAACGTGCCCATTTCTTCGAGATCTTCATCTGGAATTTGAAGCCTCTTGAGCACATCTGGTGAAATTAGGTTCAGCCCGGCCCCACCGTCAACTAGCATTTTCGTCACCTTGAGGTTGCGGATTGTTGGTGAGACCAACAATGGCAAGCACCCGACCGCGGTTGTGCGATCAGGGTGGTCCTCGGCATCGAAAATGATAGGCGTGTTGGACCACTTCAGGGGCTTACATGCATCTGGTGACGGCTCTGTTGCATTGACTTCCCGCACCCACTGTTTGAGTCGACGGTGAGAAGAATGTAACGAGGTGCCCCCATCGATACACATGGCCTCTGTAGCTTTCTAGAATTCTTGCTCACTGGACTCATTGTCTTCTTCGTCATCATCTTCTTCCTTGTCCCGGCCTCGAGCGGGACTCTCCCTCTGTTGCTTGGCCTTGCCGCGGAGACCCCCTCGGCCACCGCGCTTCTTGCCGGATCTGTTAGCACCGTCATGGGCCTTCTCCTTATCCCGCTTTTCATACTTAGCCCTCTGTTTCTCGGCAAGCTGTTCAACTTGCCGGCAGTTTTGGAGATCGTGGCCCTTGGTGCGATGGATCTTGCAATACTGCTTGCCGGAGCTTTCCGACTTGTCGGCTGCCGCCAAGGCCTGACAGGAAGGGCACCATGCAAGATCCTTGCCGGGGTCGTCAACCTTGGCCTTCTTGGCGGCGCCGGGGTTGCCGGATTCCTCGACAGCAAGCATGGCCTTGCCTCTGCGTTTCTTGTTCCGCCGCCGGCCTTTCCTTGGCGGGGTCGCAGCGTCTTCATCTTCCGATTCGCCCCCCGCGCCAACAGCCTCACCAGGGAGTTTCCTCCCCTCTTCAGCTCGAGCGCATTTGTCGGCCAAAGTGTAAAGCTTGGCGATACTCCTGACTTTGTTCATTGCCAACTCTTCCCGCATTTTGCGGTTACGCACGTTCTGATGAAACGCGCTAACAACAGTGGCAGGGTGAACGTCAGGAATATTGTACTGCACCCGGCTGAATCTCTGGATAAACTTGCGCAGGGATTCGCCCTCCTTCTGAGGGATGATATGTAAATCACTCTCTTGGCCAGGAGCTTGGTGGCCTCCAACAAAGGCGCCAACAAACTGATGGCACAGATCTGACCAAGAAGAAATAGAATTCTCCGGCAGATGCATCAACCACGACCTAACGTTGGGTTTGAGCACCAACGGGAAGTAGTTGGCAAGTATCTTGTCATCTCGGCCCCTGGCAGCCTACACCGCAATGGTGTAAATGCTCAGGAACTCCGAGGGATGAGTCTTGCCATCATATTTCTCCAGGACCTCTAGCTTGAAGGTTCGGGAATTGGGCCACTGGACTTGCCGCAGCTCACGGGTAAACGCTGGAGTCCCTACCTTGTAAGGCAAGTCTCCTGCGTCCCCCGGCACAGGCTCGTCGACAGCCGTTCCTGCGCGCTTATCAGACTGATAGCGCGCTTCCCGTCGTCGCTCGATGGTAGTTCGAGCGTCCTCTTTGCCTCGTTCCTGGAGAACTTGACGCTGGTCGCGGCGCATCCGTGGATCGGACGACGCCGTAGAACCATCATCACAGCGATCGACCTGCTGGGTTGTCGCCCGCCGCTGGTGTCGCGGAGGGGAGTGCACCGTGGTTGCACCACCTCCGGTTTTATCCACATCGGCTCGCGTCGGGTCGACGGGCCTTCGCTGTGAGGGCCCTGCCTCTTGTGGTCCATCTTTGTTGGCGAAGCCGATAAGGCTCTGGATAGTAGCTCGCCACTCCTCCATCTTCTCCGGAGCAGGGGGAAATCGAGGAGCAGCTGCGCACGTGCCAAGGCTTCCGCTGGTGTAGGCGGCGGCGACAGGTGTGAGGTACATGAGGTGCTCTGACTCCTAGCCATGTTATAAGGAGCACCATCACGGTCACGCGACCGCGCGCCACCTCCGCCGGCAGCTCGGTGTGCATGCTGGGCCCGCGCATCTTAGGATTGATGCGCAGAAATCTTTTCATGGGGACGCCCTGAACCACCAGCGCCATAACGTCGCTCATCGTGCACGACCTGGGTAGGCCGTGATGCTTGTGCCGGCGCGGGAGCTCCAGCAGGCGTCCTCCGATCTCTGGAATTCGTTGTGCCACCTGTAGGCAACACAACTCCGTCTCTGGATCCAGCGGCGTGTGGGTTGCCACTGCCACTGCGAACGATGCCGCTCGCCTGGCTTGGATCACCGGAACGCCGTGGAAGCTCTAATCCTCTTCCTTCTACACCCACGCCATCACCTGTATGTGAAGGCACAGGCAAAACGGACGTGGATGGTTGCGCCATTGCAGCGCTCTTCTTCTTGGGTGGCATGATGATGAAGAAACTAAGGCGCCGATCACTGGATCAGGTTCACACAACCTACAATCCCCCTACCTGGCGCACCAAAGATGTTGGCGTGCGACACCTATGGGACCCTCGAAGAATCCCTTTACGATTCGGCAGGGGGGAGAGGTATGTGCAAAGAGCAAAACCAACGATCGACGCGGGGCGATTTTTACCCAGGTTCGGGCCGCTGATCAGCGTAAAACCCTACTCCTGCCTTGTTTTATTATTGGTGTTCTTGAACCCAGGCTCTAGGAGCGCTCGCAGTGAACAGTACATTCAAAGAGCAGCTACGCATGCAGAATGGGCCAGAAGATCCTCCTCCCCTATAGCAGTTGCCTTGGGCCTCCTTTTATATCACAAAGGGGTCACCACAATGGCAAAATGTACATACATTGAGGTGTAAAGTAGCTATAGGGTCATCATACCTAACCCCTGACGGATTAGGACGAATGCATTTAATGCACCGGGAGGTGTCCGTTTAGGTGTCCTCACTTTCTTGGGGATGGAAAAAGGGGCCATCCCATCAGCACCGCTTAAGCTCTCCTCCACTGGCGCGTCGCCACGCATCCAAAGAAGGACCCAGAATGTCGGGTTTGTTGCTGTGCCAGAGCGGTGGCATCGCAACAAAACCTTGCCGGGTGCTGAACCTTGCCGGGCGCCGAGCCTTGCCGGGCTTCGCAGGCCACTCCGGCAAGATCTTGCCGGGGAAGCTGGCCTGCGGATCCCAGCTCTTCTTATCTGCTGATCCTCAGATCTTTGACTTGAGGATTTCTTTGGTGGCCTGAGCCAACCTCGAACTGTTCCCTGACAAGCCTTGCCGTGAGTATGGCTACAACCGCCCGTGCACAAGTACGGGGTACTAATGGCCCAATACTTAGTACACCGACAAAGAGGCTCAGCCATCCCCGCGACGTTGGCGAGAGGCTGGAGGTGACGCGACCCTGGCTCGAGCGGCCTCCGCCGGGCTTCCCGCTCCCTCTGTATGCCTGAGTTCAAGGCTCCGGAGGACGTGGCGACACCCCGCACCACGCGAGCCACGGCCGTGGTGGCCAGGCTGAGGTTGTACGGGCGACCGGCCCGCGAACCCACGCCGAAAGCTCTTCGCGCGAGTTCGTGGTGTGGGCGGCGATGCCACCGCGCTCATGGATCCAGCTCCCATGGTTCTTTGCCGAGGAGATGCCGCCGAGGGGGTGACTTGAGCTGTGGCTACACCACACCGGGTGCTACAGTCTGGCCATGGGGGCGGAGATCGAGGTCGTCCCCCCAGGCAAGATCTTCATGACCCGAGGATGGGGCGAGGTCACCCGCGCCTGCCGCGCGGAGGGAGCCCTCGCCATCCACTTCGAGTACGACGGCGATACCCGCTGCCAAGGTTTCTCGAGGTTTTTTCTTCTTTTGTTCCCTGCGAGGAGTCAAGGCGAACCCCGTGGGGGTATGTAAGGAAATTGTAATGCTTTTGCTTCAATGTTTATTATTCCTGGTATAAGGTTACAGCTGTGTGTCTCGCTTCGGCATTGTTCCCCTTTTCGTTCTCGCGGTAGCTTTGCGCTCTACGCCGGTAGGTCCCAGTCCCCAAGCAGGCTTCAGCCATCGCTGGTATGCCAGGTCGCGATGCCGTGGTCAAGGCCAGGAGTTGAGCGGCCTGAGGTCCTGTAAAAGCTCCTGAGGCGTGATGCTCAAGAGGTCCCCTTTGGCGTGCAAGCAGCTCCCTAAAGGCCGAAAAGGGAAGTGGCATTGCCAGAGCGAGATTACGAGAGTTGAAAATTCCAGGCAGCGGGTTCACGCTGATTCATATAGGTAACTTATCTTGATGAACTTGAGGTGATTCCTTCGCGCGGCGCCCGATCTACGCTTTGGCGGTGGTGCTATCAGGTAGGGCTCGCGCCGGCCTCCCCTTTTCTCGCTTATCTGAATGCTCTGCATCCTCGGGTCCTGACCCTCGAGCGAGGCTCAGCTACCACTGGTATGCCAGGTCGCGATGCCATGGTCAAGGCCAGGGGGTGAGGGCTGGAGAGTCAGTAGGAGCTCCTGTGGCACGGTGCTCAGGAGCCCCCCTTTAACGCGCAAGCGAATCGCGTAAAAAAGGGGTGGCCGGCGGGACCGCCTGTAGTTAAGCTCTGGAGATTCCTGCAGATTAGTCCGAGAGGAGGATATAACTTATAGTCGCGTTTGTTGTCCTGCCATTGATGTTTCCACAAGAAGATGAAGGCACTGAGGATCTGGTGAGGTGACGTGCGTGGGGCGGGCCGCGAGCCAGAGCTCGATCCCTCAGATTTGTCAGCGTTGCAGGGACGGACCCGAGCACAAGCGCCGTGCCAGCATGTGTAGCCCCCATTGCAGGATGAGCTGGAGGCTGGTCGGCAATGCTGGAGGCCGCGAAAGGCAACGAGCAAGCAGGTGATAATCATAAAGCGACTGATGGCAAGAATAAGGCTAGTTCTGATAGATGCAAAGCGATACATGCCACAGGGACGGACCCACGCGGCTTGGGGATGATGCAGCCCGAGGGGTGCCCCCAACGGAGTGAATCAAGATGCAAAAGGATACATGTCGCAGGGACAGGCCCACGCGGTCTGGGGATAATGCTGCCCGAGGGGCACCCCCAACTGAATAAACTGGAAAATGTCACCTGGTACCGTTGCTAAAGAGATGTTGGAGTAGCTGAAGATGTGTCCTGAAGAAGTCGCTCCTCACGAGTCGCCTGGGTCCTGAACCTCGGGAGGCTCTGGAGGCTCAGGGGGCTCGCGGAGAACCATCGCCATCTCCACCAGGATCACCTGGTGCCTGGTCTCCTGAGCCGCCAGGACGCGCCGCAGGTGGTGCTGGAAGGTGATAGCCGTGTTTGGCAGGCCGTATGGCATGCGAACGTAGCTGTGAGGGGGGGCCTCGCACTGACCAACACGCGATGGCCAGAAGCGCTCCTGAGACGCACCCCTGTTGAGCCCGAGGTAGTCGATGCAGACACGCAGCTCATTGTCCTCGCCAGGACAAGGAGCCGAGCCAGGTGGCGGGCGGCGGTCGCCGCGCATGGCTCTTGCCTCTTGAAGCTCCTCGGTTGCCTTGATGACGAACTCCTGAGCACCAGGCACCTCGTGCCCTGTGCCCTCTTGGCGGAAGCGCGCGCTGAAGCACGCCTCCACGTGGTGCTCGAGCGCCTCCCTTGTGACGTTGGCTAGTTCAGAGGCCCTCCAGAGGAGAGCCCCCGAGCCCAGCCTGAGAGGGGCGACGGTCGCGCCTTCCTATGCGAGAGAGGGGGGCGCCCCATCTGAGGGCGCTGGTCCTGAGGTGGTGCCAGTGGAGACATCATTCTCCTGAGGCTCTTGGCGGAGCAGCTGTTTCTTCTTCTTGGGGATAGCCTCAGGAGGGTAGATGGTGCCTTTGTTGTCTGGGTCCTCAAACGCCGCGGCCTGGTAGGCGTGCTCGAGAGAGCACACCGCGTCCTTTTCCTTGCAGGTGATCATGATGATGTCGCAGTTCCCTGGCATCTTGAGGACATTGTAGCCATGATGAGTCACCGCCATGAACTTGGCCAGGGCTGGGTACCCAAGGATGGCATTGTACGGAAGACGGATGTGGGCAACGTCGAAGTCGATGAGCTCGGTGCGGTAGTTGTCGCGCTGGCCGAAGGTGACAGGGAGGCGGATCTGCTCTATCGGGGTGGTGGAGCCGTCGGTCACTCCTGAGAAGGGCTTGGTGGGCTGCAGCTGATCGTAGGGCACTTGGAGGCGATCGAACATTTCGATGGAAAGGACATTGAGCCCCGCACTGCCATCAATGAGGGTCTTGGTGACGAGGACGTTACTGATGACGGGAGAGCAGAGCATCGGTAGGGCGCTGGCGGTTGCCGCGCACTTGAGCTAGTCTGACGAGCTGAAGGTGATGATGCACTTGGACCACCTGAGCGGGCGTGTGGCCTCGAGCCTGGGGAGAGCCGCTTTCACCTCACGGGCGAACTGCTTGAAGATGCGCTGAGAGGCTAGGGCCTGAGCACCGCCCAGGATGCAAGCGACGGCGTGAGGCTCCTAGAAGCCCCCATCCCCTGGTGGTGGTCGTCGTTCCTTCTTGGTGGCGGTGGCAGCGGAGGGAGGCCGGTGTTGCCCTGAGGATGGTCCTCACGAGGCTGATCTCTCCAGGCGCCCTAGCGAGGCTGGCCCTGCCAGCGGTCCTCGCGAGGCTGGTCACGCCACTCCTGGCGAGGCCCGTGGTCGTCCCAGCGTCCTCCGCCTCGGCCTCCTCCGCGGCCGTAGCCTCGATCGTTGTGTTTGGGGCGTCAACCAAGGTGCCCGTCGCGGATGGCCCTGAGCTCATGGCAGTCGTTGGTGTTGTGGCTGTGTACGTTGTGGAAGACGCAGAATGGACGGCGGCCCTTGGATGACTCTGGGTGGTCGCAGCCGCGCTTCATCTCTGGTTCAGCCGCAAGCACGGCCGCCCCCTTGCATTTCACATCCTTTGCCTTGGCCTTCTTGTCTTCTGGGTCGGCCGCTGGGAGCTCGAGGAGGGAGAGGCGTCCCTCCTCAGCTCTCACGCACTTGGTCGCCATGTTGAACATCTCCAGAGCCGTGCACAGGTCTTCGTGTATGGCGAGCTCCTCCTTCATCTTGACATCACGGACGCCATCAGAGAATGCTGAGATGATGGCCTCGTCCGACACCTTGGGGATCTTGAGACGGACGCTGTTGAAGCGCTAGATGTACTTCTGCAGGGTTTCCCCTGGCTGCTGCCTGATGCGTCGCAGGTCGCCCGCGGCAGGCGGGCGGTCGCGGGTGCCCTGGAAGTTGGCGACGAAACGCTCGCGCATCTTGCCCCAGGAGGAGATCGATCCTGCGGGCAGGTTCAGGAGCCATGAGTGCGCGCCATCCTTGAGAGCCATGGGGAACCAGTTTGCCATGACCTTCTCATCGCCGTTGGCCGCCTCGATGCTCAGCTCGTAGAGTTGCAGGAACTCAGTAGGGTCGGGGGTGCCGTCGTAGCGTGGAGGCTGGTCGGGCTTGAACTTCCCCGGCCAGACGACACTGCGTAGCTCGGGAGTGAAGGCTCGGCAGCCCGCGGTGGTTATGGGAGCCCGATGTGGAGGTGGAGCTTGATCTTGGCGCCCACACACCACCACCACAGGTGGTGTGCGGTCTTGGCGTGGGGGTGCTGGGAGTGCAGGAGCATCTTCTTGCGGCCGCTGGACCTCCTGGCAGCTTGCTTCTTCGTGCACGGGCGCCCTGCGAGGCGGGTCATGCCGTGGGGCCGCGGGCCTTGGTGCGAGGGCGATGTCTTGACGGGGAGGTGGTGGAGGCGCTCCGTGGGCTACGTTGCCCGCGGCAGCTGGTGGGCGAGGCAGTGAGAGAGACGGCGCAGGCGAGCCCCCTGCGGCGCTGACAAGCTCGGCGATGCGCTCGGGCCAGTCCTCGTAGAAGTCGTCGACGGGGCGGTAGCGCAAGAGCTCGCGCGCCATGAGCAATGCAGCTTGCGCATCCGCCGGCCCGCGACGAGCGTGAGACGATGAACCAGCCGGAGTCAACGACAGAGTGGCCATGCGCCCATCACGCCGCATGGAGGGGTGCAGCGACAAAGCTTGCTACTCGTGCCCCGTCGGGCCGATGGCGGCGTTAGCAGCAAGCGATGGAGAACGGTGCGGAGGCCCGCTGATGGGTGCCGTCTGGGCGACGTGAGCGGCGAGGGCGGCCCGACGCTCAGCATGGGCTCGACGGGCGTCAGCCATGGAAGTGGTGGAGCAGCGGCGGGTCGACCGACGGGAGAAAGGCTCCGACGCACCCCTACCTGGCGCGCCAAATGTCGGATTCGGGGTTCTGTAGACCCTTGAGAGGTTTGAACTCTAGGGTGCGTGCGAAGAACTCTCCCTCCCCAGTCTGCCTGCTCAACGATTCCACGGCCTAGCTCGACGAACCCAAGGGACAAGAGACACAGCAGTTTATCCTAGTTCGGGCCACCTTGCGGTGTAATACCCTACTCCAAGTTTGTGGTGGATTGCCTCGGAGGGCTGAGGATGAACTAGTACAGAGGTGGAACGACCTCAGGAGGTGAGGTGTTCTTGAGCTCGATGAGCTGGTGATGTGGTCAGGGTGGAATGGATCTGATCCCGCTCCCCTCCCGTTCAAGGTTAAGGTCCAGGTCAAGGTTAACCTGCCCCCTATGGTGGTGGCTAAGTCCTATTTATAGTGGCCTTGGTCCTCTTCCCAAATATAGGCGGGAAGGGATCCCACAACGGCCAAATTCGAAGGGAGACAACTAGTACAAGTTATCCTGACAAAAGTAGTCTTCGCCTGCAAAAGCCTCTGGCAGTGACGCTGCACTGGGCTCCGCGATGACCTCCGTCCTGCCGTCCTGGCGGTCCTAGTCTTGTTGCACCGATATGGAAACCTTTTCTTGATTCTTTGGGACTCCGCGCCTGCGCTTGCCTCCTTAGCACCAAAGAGGAAACTGGTACATTGCGCTCACTGGCGCCCGCCTGGTCTTGGTCGTCATGGCTCACGTCAGGTGAACCTCGTGAGGTGCAGTTTGCATGGATATCTCCGCTCCTCGGGAGCCAGCCTAGGGAGGCCGCCCCTCGTGGAGGTCTTGGTGTCGTCCGCCTCGCGAGGCTTGGCCCCTCGCGAGGGTCTTGAGTTGTTGTTGCTGAAGCTGGGCCATTACAGGCCATCGATGGAGCCACACCATGGGCCACATGCAGGCAAGTCTAGGCACCCCCAGTCCCAGGCCGCCAATAGCCTCTTAACAAGCTGTTCGACTTGATAGCATTCTTGGAGATCATGACCCTTAGTGCGGTGGATTTTGCAGTAGGGCCCATCGGACTTCCCAGCTTTCTCAGCTGCCGCAGCCTCCCGGCAATCAGCGCACGCGGCAGCTTCCTTGCCGGGGGCTTCGGTTTTGGTCTTGTTGCTGGTGTTGAGATCGCCAGAACCCTCAACGGCCAACACTAACTTCTCCTTGCGTTTCTTGTTGCGCCTCCGGCCCTTCTTCTTCGGGCCAGCGGCCTCGTCATCGTTGTCTGAATCAACCTTTGCTCCATCCTCCTCTCTAGGGAGCCGCCTTCCTTCTTCATCTCGAGCGCATTTCTCCGCCAAGGTGTACAATTCATTGACGGTCTTGGGCAGTCGGGCGTTCATCTAGAATGTATCCTTCTGTTGCACATGTTCGAATGGAACGCAGCAATCATAGCTGCTGGGTGTATCTCTGGAATGTTGCGGTGCACTCGACTAAATCTCTGCATATACTTTCGCAAGCTCTCCCCTTCCTTTTGTGGAAGGACTTGCAAATCACTGGGCCGTCCTGGCTCTTGATGGCCGCCCGTGAAGGCGCCAAAAAACTCATTGCACAGGTCAGCCCATGATGAGATGGAGCTCTTCGGCAGGTGCATCAGCCACGACCTCGCATTTGACTTGAGCACCAAAGGGAAGTAGTTGGCAAACAGTTTCTCATCCCTGCCCCCGGCGGCTTGAACGGCAATCATGTAGATGCTCAAGAACTCTGCCGGGTTAAGCTTTCCATCATATTTTTCTGGTAATTCTGGCTTGAAAACGCGGGCAGATGGCCAACGGACTTGCTGCAGCTCGCGAGTGAAGGCATGGCACCCAACCTAGAAAGGTAAGTACCCACCCTCATTGGGCGCGGGTTCGTCGACGTCTGGGCCATTGCGTCTGTCAGATTGACGGCGGGTCTCCCGGTGCCGCTCTATAGTGACGCGCGCATCTTCCCTCCACCGATCTTCCAAGACTTGCCGCTGATCTCGACGGGCTCATGGATCAGACAAGGCCATCGAAGCTTCATCGGGCTCGTGGTCGTGTTGCTCTTGTTGCTACCTCTGGGTTTGTTGTCGCAGAGGCGACTGCGCCATTAGTGCGGCCCCCTCAACCCGGCCCAGCACCTCGAGCTGTTGTCGTTGCCTGTGGGCGCTGCGATGGCTCCACCCGCCGTGACCCTCCAACTTTAGCAATGCTGATCAAGCTCTGGATGGTGGCCCCCCACTCATCCATCGAATCAGCTGCCGGTGGAAATCTTAGTAGGAGTTGGTCCCATGCCATGGCTTCCATAGCTGTGCTGGGCATAGCTGACGAGGCAGACCGCGACGTTGCTTGACTCCTGGTGGTACCAGCAGGGGCATCGTCGTGATCACACCGTCGTGGATCGGTCGCCAAGGCGGTCTAATGATGAGTGGGCTGTGCTCGGGGATCGGTGACCCCGTTCGGTGCTTCGGCTTGCTCACCTTGTTCTGGGCGAGGTGCGCGTCCAATGGCCGCGCCCATAATAGGCACAGCCAGAGGGTCACGACTCGCACCAGAGCGGGCGTCGTTGCCGCGGCTATGTCCGCTGGTGCGGCGGGGTGGAGGAGACTGAACGCCCCCTCCATCCGCAGCTCACAGGTCATGTCCGTCTGGATTTTGTTGATGTTGTTCTCCCCCAGCGCTTCCTCCAGTTCGTCCACGGGGAACACAACAACAGCGCTGCCTGCGACGGTTGCGCTTCCCGTGGCACCAGCCTCACCCAACATCGCCGCAGCGCCAGCAGCATCCGTGGCCGCGTTAGAGGGGGCCCTTGAAGTGGAAGGGTGTGCGGTTGTGCTGGACTTCTTCTTGGGTGCCATGCACGAGGATGATGATGGTGATGATCGACGATGGAGTTCGACGTGCTGTTCATGACTTCAGGTTCACACGAGCAATTGCCCCTACCTGGCACGCTAAAGATGTCGTGGTGGATCACGATCACCTATGGGGCCTGAGCCCCTTGTGGTTCGGCAAGGGGGAGATCACGTTGCACAAAGAGCAGAAGCCATGGAACAACACGACGGTGGTGACACTGGTGGTTTTTACCCAGGTTCGGGCCGCTGGATAGCGTAAAACCCTACTCCTGCTTTGGTGGATTGAGTGGAAGAACACAACGAGCACGCATCACTCAAGCCCGGCAAGGGTGCCTCGGGGAGAGCAACTACGCGCGTACAAGTGTGTGAAGGTCTGAATCCTTTACTAGGTTGCTTTGGACCTACTTTTATAGTTTAAGGGGTAACCACAATGGCAAAACAGTCTTTATTTACTGATTAGATAGCCAACCATGCTATCATACCTAACTCTGGCAGTTAGGACAAAGTGCATTAAATACACTGCTAGGTGTCATGCTGAGGGTGAAGCCCGGTAGGCCTGCCAAGCCGCTTGACCGTCTCTTGCTTATTATCTTGACACGCCTCTAGACGGGTGTCACTTGGATAAATCTTGTCTTCCAATGGGCCACCACGTGCTTAGCAGAGGCTACTTAATCACTTGAGGGCTTGACACCGCACTAATAAGTGACTTGCATCATTGTGCGGTGGAGCGGTGGTGCCTTGTCGGGGATCCCGCCCCTGGCAGACCCGGCAAGCTTGCCGGGGATGTCTTGGACTTGCCGCTGAGACAGTCTCGACCCTGCCAGGCTCTCCTGCCCGGCAAGGGAGGCCTTCCCAAGGTGATATCCTTCTGTCGCGCTTATTCTTGGTCTTCTTGATCCGCTCTTTGATCTCACTAAGAGCTGCTTCTCTGGCTTGGGGGTTGATGCTGAACAAACAATGCCAGTGCGTCTGTGTGTAAGTCCAGGAAACAAATGCAAATGTTTGTTGCACCGACAATAAGCCTGGACGAACTCTTATATAAAGCAAAGCCCTCCCGAGGACACATGGGAATTGTTGTCAAGTTAGTTTTCATCATGCTCATATGATTCGTGTTCATTACTTTGATAATTTGATATGTGGGTGGACCGGTGCTTGGGTGCTGTCCTTACTTGGACAAGCCTCCCACTTATGATTAACCCCTCTCGCAAGCGTCCACAACTATGAAGAATTAAGATAAATCTAACCATAGCATGAAACATGTGGATCCAAATCAGCCCCTTACGAAGCAACGCATAAACTAGGGTTTAAGCTTCTGTCACTCTAGCAACCCATAATCTACTTATTACTTCCCAATGCCTTACCCTAGGCCCAAATCATGGTGAAGTGTCATGTAGTCGACGTTCACATAACACCACTAGAGGAAAGACAACATACATCTCATCAAAATATCGAACGAATACCAAATTCACATGATTACTTATAACAAGACTTATCCCATGTCCTCAGGAACAAACGTAACAACTCACAAAGCATATTCATGTTCAAGATCAGAGGAGTATTGAATATCATTAAGGATCTGAACATATGATCTTCCACCGAATAAACCAACTAGCATCAACTACAAGGAGTAATCAACACTACTAGCAACCCACAGGTACCAATCTGAGGTTTTGAGACAAAGATTGAATACAAGAGATGAACTAGGGTTTGAGAGGAGATCGTGCTGGTGAAGATGTTGATGGAGATTGACCCCCTCTCAATGAGAGGATCGTTGGTGATGATGATGGCTTCGATTTCCCCCTCCCGGAGAGAAGTTTCCCCGGCAGAACAACTACGCCGGAGCCCTAGATTGCTTCTGCCTAGGTTCCGCCTCGAGACGGCAGCGCTTCATCCCAAAAGCTTCCTTCTGATTTTTTTTCCAGGTAAAAACCCTTCATATAGCAGAAGATGGACACCGGAGACCTGCCAGGGGGCTCACAAGCCCTAGGGGTGTGCCCAGGGGGGTAGGGCGCGCCCCCTAGGCTTGTGGCCACCTGGTGGGTCCCCTCTGGTATTTTCTTCACCCAATAATTCTTATATATTCCAAAATAATTCTTCGTAAATTTTTAGGACTTTTGGAGTTGTGCAGAACAGGTCTCTCAGATTTGCTCCTTTCCAGTCCAAAATTTCAACTGCCGGTATTCTCTCTCTTTGTGTAAACCTTGTAAAATAAGAGAGAAAAGGCATAAGTATTGTACCATAATGTGTAATAACAACCCATAATGCAATAAATAACAACATAAAAGCATGATGCAAAATGGACGTATCGCTGATGTGTAATTAAGCATAGAGAACATAGGCCCTGTTTGGATGCATGGGTTAGAGCTAGTTTGGGCTCAAATAGCCCTAAAGTATCCAAACATGAGGGCTAGTTTGAGCTAGTTGCATCTAACCCACCCAAAAAAATCCCACCCAAGAGGTGCTAATTGGAGTTAGTTCTCATAGTGCATTTATTGTCAATCTAACCCTGTCATCCAAACACCTCTTTGGCTAGAGTTAGTTCAGGGTTAGTCATGAGCTAGAAACTAACTCTAACCTCTAGCTAAGTTAGAGTATCCAAACAAGGCCATAGAAGCAGTCTGATGTAACCAACAGGTGGCATCAGAACAATACCATTATCATAAATATAGCATGCAAGAAGTAAAATAGTAGGCAGTGATATCTAGGAAGTACAGTAATACTTAGGACAAAACAAAAGCATTGTAACTATATGTGCACTGGTTTGTAATTTAGCACATGTAACCTGTTCACTGCCACACGTATGGCCCTACAGGTGCAAGCAGAATAATGTGTCTCATGAAAAATTGAATGATGCACTGAAGAAATTCGAAGGTGCGGTGCTTATGCTAAGAAAGTGAACGTAGGCACCGGCCGTTGGATAATAGTACCTGATTCTCCATGGTGTATGGGTATCGTTGTCATACTTGAAAGCTAAGGATCGTCGATGGCGCTTGTGTTGCGGTTGAGTTTGGGCCGGCTGTCACCGTTGCTGAAGCGGCTCTGGTGCTTCGGTTGCGGCGCCTGTCGACATGCAAGAAAGCTCATCTGTGGTAAGTGAACAGTTCCATGATAAAGAAGAGAAAAACTGAAGGAGTACAAATTGAAATAACCTGATGAGGCTCCGGCGTCAGTAAAGCAGGGCCGATGGAGTTGAATATGGCGTCCGTGGAGCTGGTCCGGTGCAGTGGACGAAGGCGTCGGCGAAGCACATCCGGCGTGGTTACAGTGCTTTCAGTGAGGCAGATCTGTTGCGGCGGATGAGGGCTTGTATGAAGGGCCAGCGATGTGGTGGACGAGGGAGTCGATGAAGGGCCTACACTATGGTGGACGAGGGCGCCGGTGAAGCAGATCCGGTGCGGTGGACCCACTACAAAAAAATACACTTCCGTGATGATACGTGTTTGTCACAGTAGTTCACATTTTCTATCATGCATGTACATCCATGACGATTTTATGACAGAATCAAGATAGTCATAGCTGTGCTGTCGTAGAAGTGTTCCATGACAATACCAAAATTATCATCACGGAAGTGTCCACTTCCATGACGATAAATGGTGTGTCATGGAAGTGTTTTCGTCAAGGGTAACCGACACGTGGCATCCACCATAACGGGTCGCCGTTAAGCTATCGGGTTCCGGTTTGGATCCGATAACCCGTTAACAGCCCCGACCAATGGGGATTTTCCACGTGTAAAATTCTCATTTGCCGGAGGATCCACGTGTCAGCTCAGGGTTGGGACAGATGTCATCCACTCATTGTACGAGAGGCACCTATGACACGTTGGCATGTGGCAAGGCCCAACAGTGGCCCATTTAGGTGAAAGAGGTCGGCCCAATCAAAATTAGCAGGCCGGCCCATATAGGGCCTACTTGTGTCTAGTCCATCTAAGCCCACGACCCATACGAGATGTGCCAATTCGGCCCCTCAATGGCCCGTTAACTATTTAACACCATTGCAGCCCATCGTCAGTTCGGGCCTGTTAACAGCCCGCTATATATTTGGGCTCAATATCGGCCCGATGTGGTTTCGGCCTGTTAATGGCCCATTCAAGGGATGGGCCAATTTTCAGGATGTACGTCTTTCGGCCTTTTAGAGACCCATTAAGTGTTGGGCCAATTTCCAGCCCGGTGTGTCTTTCAGCCTGTTAACGGCCCATAAATGAGTTGGGCCATTTGTAGTTGGACCTGAGTTTTGGCCTCTTAACGGCCCATGCTCTTCATGGTCCAATACCAGCCCGGTTTCTCTTTCGGCCTGCTAAAGGCCCACAACACAGTTGGGCCATATACAGTCCGACCTGACTTTCGGCCTCTTAGCGGCCCATGCTCTTCATGGCCTAGTATGAACCCGCTGTCTCTTTCGGCCAGCTAAAGGCCCACAGTACAGTTGGGCCATATATAGCCCAACCTTAGTATCGGCCTGTTAACGGCCCGTGAAATTGAGTGGGCCCACTTATTGCACGCTTCGATGTCGGCCTGTTAATGACCCGGGAGGTAACAGGGCCGAGCGTTAACTGTTGGCTCGATTCAATTATAGCGGCCCAATAGAGCTTTCGGCCTGGTTACGACCCATCAACTTAATGGGCCCGCTAAAGTTCGAACATGTCTGTAGGCCCAATTAGATAATGTCGATTCCGGCCCAGCTATAGTTTGAGCCCATTACGACGAGAAATTATGGACAGGACCAAAACCGATGAATCAAAGGCCTACAAAAATTTTGGCCCCTGAGAGCCCATTAGGGAAGCCCATTAAGGGCGGTGGGCCGCTTCCTTTATATAGGGCCCACGACTGTTCGTGCTAACTAATAATTTCACTGCTTTTTTGGCTTCCTAGCGACCAGTTAGCTGGAATGCGAGGCGCGCTAAGCAAACGTAGGGCATACAAGGAAAAATGTTGGACATCCAGCATATATTACATGAAATTACATCCACTGGGCAATCAAAGATTGATGCCAGTGCAAATAAATGAACAGAACTTAACGATCTACAACCTCAGTGCGGATAACGCCCATAAGCATGTGAGCAAGTTCTTCCTTCTTTGCTACACTGTCTCTGAAAACATTGATCAGTTGTTGTTGCGCAAGAATGTGGACCTCAGATTCCTTCACGATTTCCATCATTGCTTCAGCCAGTAATTGGTTCACAAACATACATTTTTTCCGTTGGATTCAAGACAGAGGAAACTGAACAGATTCAGATGGCGATTTTGGCAGGCTTGTATTATTGATAGTGGAGAGTGTCTCGACCACTGCATCATAACATAAATTAGGAGGGGAACCGAACAGATTAATCAAGAGTTATTGCCATATTACCTGGCCTAGATTTGTTGGAAAGAAATAGTGGGGTTGCCTTGCTATTTTCAGAGTTTGTATTCTTATCTTCAGCAGCCTGCACCAAATTAACACACTAGCATTGCTATCATTGGCCAGGTCAGATAATAGGAAAGCAAAATTGACACAACGAATGTTTGGGCAACCAGACCACACCAGCTTACACCAAGTTAACACAATATGGCACAGCTATTCTTCAGCCAGGTAAGATAATAGGAAAGCAACATTGACACAATGAATGATTGGGCAACCAGAATAGCACTACCATTTAGTAATGTGCATGATATGATATAGTACACTCATGCAGCTCAGTATGCAAAACTACCAGGCAGTTTTCCTTACAAAAATCAACATTGTTGCCTTTAATTATACATTTTGCTACAAGTAACATTAGATCAGATAAAGGTTGGATTCACGCCGATTAACAAAATACATGTTGATGTAAAAATATAGTGATATACAACAGGTACTTACATCAGCATTGGAGCACAGAGAATTCCCGCAAGATACTTTCCTCGAACACGATCCCAGTTTAGAAAGTCTTCTATCCTTTAAGCTTATTTTCTAAAAGAGAGATGGGTAAGAAACATGTAGAAAATATGATCTGAATGCTATAAAATTTCATGATGTGAGGATACGCACACGCTTTTTAGAATGGAGTTGACATATTTTTGCTGGACTGGAGTGGACTAGTTCTTTGGCCACTTGAATCTGCTTATTATCAGTAGGAGTTGGGTTTCTCTATGCTGGAGCAGTATCTATGAACACTGGAGTTGGTTTACTATCTCCTGGCATTTGGATCTTTTGCAAAGACCTTGTTTGAACCCTTCAGATTCTAACATAGCCGTCTTCCCCTTGCATGCCTTATATAGAAGAATGGTGCTTCAGTTATAAAACATGCTGTGACAGAGAGATGGAATAGGTACTGAAGAATAGAAATGCATGACATATTGACATGTATTCCCTCCATCCGGAAATAAATGGATGTGTCTAGGCGTATTTCAGTTCTAGATACATCCATTTTTATCCATTTCTACGACATGTAATCCAGACGGAGGGAGTATGATGTAAGAGCTAGGGATACGACAGGACAATAGAGTAAAAAAACTCTAGTTGAATGTAAAACTATATGATAGCGGAATACATACAGAAAAACACTAAGGCAAAATATGTGTGTATGATTGGGAAACTAAGATGGCATTGCAATAGACCGCTAGAACAACACTTCAATGTAAAAAAACATGTTATGGTAGACAGATGAAGTACATATTGATGAATAATAATGCATAAGATATTCAAAAGCATGATGTCCAAACTAAGCAGATGGCATTGCGACAGAGTAGAATGACAGTACTTGAATTTGAAAACATGTTATCATGAATGGAATAGGTACTAAAAACAGGAAGGCATGACATATTTACATGCATGATTAGCAGGCTAAGCACATGGCATTGCAATAGAGTAGATGCACTCGAGGACATTATATGCATGTTGTACCCATATCATGGGCAAAGTTGGAGCAAGGACCTTGTGGGGTGAATAGGAGTCATCATCTTTCTGCAAGTCTTCTGAAGAACTGCCTTTACGTGTTCCATCATATTGGGTATCATTGACGTCAAGTTTGTTGGTCGTTACATTGCTCCGTGAGGTTCTTGTGGATATATCAGTGTGTGCAATTATATCTGACATGCATGGAAGACAACTAGTAGTTAGATTTATGTAATGAGTTCCTGTAGGAGACGACATAAATAGTTAGACTGGGCTTAACTAGCAGCAACAGGTCTCAAAAACTAAAGGGAGAACACAGATGAAAGCTACAGAATATGTATCGTTTGTACTCGAGATTAACTAGATGGCACACAAAAGTATTAAAGAACAACATAGGTAATACTAGAAGTGGTATAATCACCAGCCTGTGGGATAGCATTGGCTAATGGATGATAACTATGGAACAGCGTTACCTAAAGAACAAGTCTCTTATCTGAACTATGGAACAGTGTTAACTCCTGAACAAGACTCTTAAGAGATCAGCATGAATATACAGTGAAATGTGATAATCTATTTTCCATGCTTAGATGAATAACAAAGCCATAAATGTTGCACACAAGTAAGATGAGGGTACAACCTATCTGGCCGCCATCCATAAGAGTGAGCATCATGTGCTGACTTGTCGATGGCCCTGCAGTTGTTGTGGCTGTCCATGTTGGGCACGCACATTTGATGCAGGGAACTGTTGAGTGGGGACTAGAGCTCCCTTCTAGTGTATGCTTCCCTTGTTGGAGCAGCTGCTGTGAGAAGGAAGACGGTGTGGCTGAAGATGCAGAAAATGCATAATGTTAAGAATGACACATATCTCTGATCTGAAGAAATACCCTAAGAGATCAACAGTAAGATACGAGAGTGGCCACACGTCTGCTGACTGAAAACTAAATTGGGGTCACATGATTTTATTTTATTTTGGTACTGTCTGATCTGCGCCGGATGGCTTGATGGCCGTCTTGTGCCTCCCGGCTGACACTGTTCAGAATCTTCCCCGAAGAGCCAGCGACCACCAGTAGAGCAGCCTGCCTTCGCCGTCCCTGGCCGCGAGAGCTCCAACCAAAACCCCGCTCCCCGCCCCACCGCACTGCCATGGTTAGCCACCCCGGCCAATCCACAAAGACTCGCCATCATCCAGATCCAGCTGTGGCAGTACCTTCAACCCGCGCAACTCTAAGATAGCCACCTAAGCGGTGCTTCCGCGGTGAACTTGCGCCCCCGCACCCTTAAAATAGACACCAGCCAACCAGCAGCCTAGGAGCTCCACCGCCTCAAGGGGTGCTGCTTCTGTTAGGACCGAGAGTATATCGACCAGAGGAGGGTGAATGGGAGATTCAAATTTTCTTTCGAATGCTTTAAAACTCAACCCAATCACAGCAGCGGAATAGAAAGACGAAGGAAGTAAATTGATTCAGACCTCTTTGTCAGAAGCGTATTCTTCGAAGAAAGCATTTACAACGGTACAAGTTTGATGGATAACTGGTTTAACTACAGTGATGGTTAGACAACAAGCAAACATATGCAATAGGATAAGACACAACATGCCAGTGATAGAATGAGTTTCACCTCACAGATATCACAAGTACGACTGAAACACAAGATGGTAAAGAATGAATACAGATACTATCGAAGAACGGATACACGAAATGATATAAACAGAACATACTGATCAACAAAACTACCAAGACAGAACATGAATAAGAACTACTGAATGAATTGCAGTAGTATAGAAAAAACCGGTGGTGCTCGATGGCGACAGAGAGATTAGGTAGACCAGTTCACCCTTCTGCCAAAGGGCTACGTCTGGTTGGAGGGGCTGTGACTTAACACGAAAGCTGATCAGACTCAGGTTGATTTCACTCATGGTAGATCCTTGTCGGCAATCTCCAAACCTTCGGTCGGCCATCGTGAACCACAATCAATCTTGGTTGCTGAAGATCAGGCTCGGTGAAGACAACAACTCTTCAACACTCGTAGCCAAACCTATCCATCCAGAGAGTGCACAGCTCTCAAGAGTAATAGGTACAAGAACACTCACTTAGAACTGCTGTGATGCTAAACCACTATCTAAGTTTGGGCTCTTGGTTTTATCTCGGTGGATCTTAAACTCAAATCACTCGGAGAGGGGTTGGTCAAATCAATCTTCTCAGAAATCTCAAGTGGAGCAGCCAACCATCAAAGTTGGAGCGGGGTTGCTATTTATAGCGGCAGCCTTTCCAGATGGGAAATGACCAAATTGGACATCGGCCTCAGCCAATGGTCGAACAACACGATTCCAATGGTCGGATTTGAGCACAACGGTAACATTTCTTGCGGTGCAAGAAATGCTAACTCCTCAGTCCGAGGCAAATCTCTCGCAGCGAAGAAGATCATAGTCTCTTGCTGGCAAGTATTTACTCGGAACACAAAGAGATTTCTCTCGCATCTTTCATAGGTTGTGGCTAAGTATCACAGCTGATCTAAGCATCGAGAACCTATACCCCTCTTAATAGTATAGAGGTCCTATGACTCGACAGACTAAAAGAAGAAAAATGAAATGAATGCTACGTCTTCACTTTGTCTTGGACTCCAATCACAGCAGTCAATTTCTTCGGACGACAGTATCGAAACAAAAGCTTTGCTTCAACAGTAAACTTTTCTAGGGGTCGATTTCTTCACATTAATCTTCTCGACTCTATCACTTCAACAGATACAGCTTGTTCTTCTCTGCAGCACAGATATGCTTCGGTGAAGTTCCTCGAACTCTACATCGGAGACAGCATTCTCTTCGGTTGTGTATGGACTTTACTCTCTGTATGCACTCGCAAACAAATTAGTCCATATATGTTTCTGTCAACAATCTCCAAAACACAAGGTAGGTAGATATTGCACCAACAATCTCCCCCTTTTGGACGATTGTTGAAAAAACAGATCACGTCGAATGATAGATAATGAGTGAAGTGTAATGCAGAGATTAATGAAGAACGAGAGATAATTACGAAGATAAGATATTCTCCCCCTTAACATATGCTTCGGTTTGGGAGAAAGTAATTTTCTTCGTATGAGTGTCATTAACATCAGATTTCACTATGGAGTTCTTTCAATGCACTCGATGGTGTCTGAGGTAGTTCCTGCCACGAAAACTTCGACAAGGGTTAGATGTGAAACAACATTGTTAGTTTTGTGACAAGGATGAGTCATGAAGGTTTTCTCAGAACACAATTTGACTCCACACGAGATATAGTTTTCCTGCATGTTAGATATTTGATATGATCAAGGCAGGATCGAATCATAATTCATAGTTCAGAGTGGATATGCTTTGAAGGTAGTTTTCCTGCAAAAGAGATGATGCAAATGATATTCACGAGGAAAAAACACTTCGACAATCTAGATGACTTTTAACTTCCTGCAAGGTTAGATAATGATAGATAGCAATACGAGCATATCCAACCACAATAGTTATAATCATATAGTGCTCCAATGTAACATCGTCATTTGATGGTTCTTTGTTCTTCTTCGTGGAGCAGTTGTTTGTCCCTGTAAGATAGAAGATTTTCGATAAAACTCAATCAACGGAAACACAGTGGAAGGCACCTGCAGACAAAGATTGCGAAGCAACTGATATTGCAGGCGGGGGTTATTAACATTACATGATGATCGAGTATTTCAACACCACAAGCGGTGCGATAAGTTCTAAAGCAAATTGTTCAAAGAGAAACCAAATAAAAGTTCGAAGCAAAACACCCTCCAAACCCTGATAAACTATCACTCGATGTTATTCTCCCCCTTTTGTCGACAAGTGTCAAAAAGGAAAGAGAGAACA
The DNA here is from genome assembly GCA_011799875.1 of Thinopyrum elongatum. Lineage (NCBI taxonomy): Eukaryota > Viridiplantae > Streptophyta > Magnoliopsida > Poales > Poaceae > Thinopyrum > Thinopyrum elongatum. The sequence continues at coordinate 212,362,538 of CM022299.1, forward strand.
TACGAGGAATTACTCGGAGGGAGAATCTTCTGAGTTAGAGTTGAAACCACTTGAAGAACCAAAGTCAGAAGAATGCGGAATGGTCGAGGCAGAAGCAGGAGTAGCAGCCTTGTCTTTGAGGGGCTTCGAGGGATGTGCATCTGGCTTGTAGATACGAGTGCCGGTAGTGTCCTTGATTTCATCATCATGGTTAACAAACAGCAAATCCGTGGAAACAGAATGCCGCGGGAGCTCTGGAGTTTGTCTTTGGATGCGCGGTACTGCAAGCAAGTCCAGATATTCATAGTCTTTGAATAGACACTTCTTGGCTAGATCCTTGCGAGAGTAATGCTTTCTCAGTAATGTCCATGATCTCTTCCTAGTCTCCTTCTAATGTAAAAGAATTTGCCAGGTGTGATTATGAAGCATATTCAATTCAGCCAGCAATTCCATCTCTTCCTTTCTGTCCATTCTGATATGCCTTTCCAGGGTCTGCTGAGTGCGAATGCAAATCTCATATATTGATGGATTTTCCTCTCAAGGAACTTCAACCTTGGCTTCTTTAACCTTTGGTACATTCTCAGAAGCAGAAGCAGTTGCAGTAGCATCAACAGGTTCCTTCCCTTTTCTGTATTCCTTCATGATGCGCAGAGTGTCACGGATAGGTGGCATGAATACCTTCGGTTCATAGGCCTAGAAGAATTGTTCATTTGTGAGCTGCTCAATGGCATACATAATCCAAGGAGCACATGGCTTTAGAGACTGAGGGCTATCTGTAGCACTTGCCATATTCTGAATGAAAAGGTCAGGAATGTCAAACTTGATTCCTTGAGATATTGCAATAAGAGCATTTCCTACGATGCCTTTGATGGAGTTGGGCCGGTTTGTTGGCGTGATGGTATTGCACAAAATGTGGAATAGCACTTTGTTGTCGTAGGCTAACTTCTTCGGATCAACTTCAACGCACTCGTCGCCCACTAAGGTGGAATCCATCAAGACATGGAGTTGAGCTTCAGATACATCCCAGAAATGCAGTCTGTGTTCTCTGTCATTCTCAAATTCACATCGAGGTAAATTTATTAGGTCCAGAAAATGATCTGCCGAGCACTTGATTCTCTCTCTGCCAGTCATCCATTCAAGCATCCATGATGAAGGATTTTCCATTTCTCCTGTGATGTATAGCGTGGCATAGAACTGAAGAATAACCTCCTTGTTCCAGCCATGGTTGAAACACATGAATCCCTTCAGGAGAGCATGTTTGATAACCCACAAGTATAGGGGATCGTTTGTAGCCTTCTTCGATAAATAAGAGTGTCAAACCCAACGAGGAGCTAAAGGTAGAACAAATATATCCTCAAGTTCTATCGACCGCCGATACAACTCTACGCACACTTGACGTTTGCTTTACCTAAAACAAGTATGAAACTATTTTGCAAGAATAAAACTATGAGTACTTCGCCAGAATAAAACTATGAATAAATTGCAAGGTAATAAAAGTAAATAGCTTTTGTCAACAAGAAAGTCATTTGTCCCTAGGCAATCGATAACAAGTACCGGTAATCATTCTTGTAATTTTATATGAGGGAGAGGCATGAGCTAACATACTTTCTCTACTTGGATCATATGCACTTATGATTGGACCCCTAGCAAGCATCCGCAACTACTAAAGATCATTAAGGTCGTGAAACCCAACCATAGCATTAAGTATCAAGTCCTCTTTATCCCATACGCAACAACCCACTTACTCGGGTTTAAGCTTCTGTCACTCTCGCAACCCACCATAAGCGAATCATGAACATATTGCAACACCCTACAGCGGGGGCCCCTAACGTTTGCGCGAGATGGAAGGCACCGTAGGACAGGACCATAAATAAAATATACAATCATACCAACCAAGATCACGATTAACCCACATGACAAAACGGATCTACTCAAACATCATAGGATAAACATAGATCATTGGGAAATAATATATGGAGTTGAGAACCATGTTTAAGTAGAGATTACAGCGGGGAGAAGAGGTGTTACACCGCTGCATAGAGGGGGAGAAAGTTGGTGTTGACGCTAGCAAGATTGTTGATGTACATCGCCGTCACGATCCTTGCCCCGGCGGCACTCTGGCGCCACCGGGTGATAGGGGGAGAGAGCCCCCCTCCTTCTTCTTCTTCCTTGGCCTCCCCCCTAGATGGGACGAGAGTTCCCCCTCTGCTCCATGGCCTCCATGGTGGCGGAGGGGCGGGAGCCCCTCCGAGATTGGATCTTCCTCTCTGTTCTCTTCTTTTTCATGTTCCCCAGATCTGGCCTTTCACGGTTTCTTAAATTCCCAGAGATCCGTAACTCCGATTGCGCTAAAAAAATTACATGATTTTTTTCATAAATTATCTTTCTTGTGCCAGAAGAAGGGCCCCAACCGACTTTCAAGGAGGGTATAAGACACCTTGGCGTGCCAGGGGGTGCCCGGCGTGCCCTGGTGGGTTGTGGTCACTGTGGGCCCCCGTTTGCGTTGGTTCCAAGTCCCAAAAATCACATATATTCCAAAATAATTTTCCGTAAATTTTTATTGCGTTTGGACTTCGTTTGATATGGATTTTCTGCGAAACAAAAAAACATGTAACAAACAGGAACTGGCACTTGATCAATAGGTTAGTCCAATAAATCATATAAATTGTTGCCAGAAATATGTAAAAGTTGTATAATATTGGCATGGAACAATAAAAAATTATAGATACGACGAAGACGTATCAGCATCCCCAAGCTTAATTCCTGCTCGTCCTCGAGTAGGTAAATGATTAAAAAAATGATGTGGAATGCTACCTAGCATAAACTTGATCATATATCTAATCATGGCATGAATATTAAGACACGAGTGATTCAAAGCAATAGTCTATAATTTGACATAAAGACATCAATACTCAGGCATCCCAACAAACAATCATGTCTTTCAAAATATCAACGCTAAAGAAAGCTATCCTTAGAAAATCATATAGTCTTGTCATGCTCTGTCTTCTTAATACAAAGTATTTATCATGCACAACCCCGATGACAAGCCGAGCAATTGGTTCATCCTTTCTAATGCGCTTCAGCTTTTTTAACCCTCACGCAATACATGAGCGCAAGCCATGGATATAGCACTACGTGTGGAATAGAGTATGATGATAGGGGTAAATATAGAGAAGAAAAAAAAGTAAGAAAGTCTCACGTCGACACGGCTAACCAACGGGCTATGGAGATGCCCATCAATTGATATCAATGCGAGGAGTTGGGATTGCCATGCAACGAATGCACTAAGAGCTATAAGTGTATGAAAGCTCAATATGAAAACAAAGTGGGTGTGCATCTAATCCTATAATGAAAAATTCCCACTAGTATATGAAAGTGACAACATAGGAGACTCTCTATATGAAAAACATGGTGCTACTTTGAAGCACAAGTGTGGAACTAGCATGCCCCTTCTCTCTTTATTTCTTTTTTTTTCTTTTTTTTATATTTTTTCTCTCATTGTCCGGAGTCTCATCCCGACTTGTGGTGGAATCATAGTCTCCATCATCCTTTCCTCACTGGGGCAATGCTCTAATAATGAAAATTGATGATCATCACACTTCTATTTACTTATAACTCAAAAGAAATAAAAATTACAACTCGATACCTATAACAAAATATGACTCTATATGAATGCCTCTGGCAGTGTACCAGGATGTGCAATGATCTAGCATAACAATGATATCAAAAAATGGACAAGCCATGGAAATATCATGCTAGCTATATATCTTACAATCATGCAAAGCAATATAACAATGAATGCTCAAGTCATCAAAACGGAAGCGGTGGAAGTTGCTTGGCAATATACCTCGGAATGGCTATGGAAGGGCCATAATAGGTAGGTATGGTGGCTGTTTTGAGGAAGATATAATAAGGCTTATGTGTGATAGAGTGTATCATATCACGGGGTTTGGTTGCACCTGCGAAGTTTGCACCACATCTCGAGGTGAGAAAGGGCAATGCACTGTACCATAGAGGCTAGCAAATTGCAGAAAGGTAAGAGTGCGTATAATCCATGGACTCACATTAGTCATAAAGAACTCATATACTTATTGCAAAAGTTTATTAGCCCTCGAAGCAAAGTACTACTACGCATGCCCCTAGGGGGATAGATTGGTAGGAAAAGACCATCGCTCGTCCCCGACCGCCACTCATAAGGAAGACAATCAATAATAAATCATGCTCCAACTTCATAGCATAACGAGAGACTATACGTGCATGCTTCGGGAATCACAAACCTTAACACCAATATTCTTACTAACCACAACCGTTTACTAGTACCTCCCACATATTCCATCTCTACATCGCAAAACTATTGCAAGGAATCAAACGTATCATATTCAGTGATCCACAAGTTTTATGTAGGATTTTATGACTAACCATGCAATTGACCAATTCCTGTTGACTCTATAAATAGATATAAGTGAAGCATGAGAGTTTAATTCTTTCTACAAAAGATCATGCTCTAATAAATATAAGTGAAGCAAAAGAGCATTCTATGAATAACAGTTTTCTATGTGAAGAGAAACAGGCAATCCAAACTTCAAATGATATAACTGAAGCACATGAAGCATTCTAAAAAGCCATACTCAAAAGATATAAGTAAAGTGCAATGAGCATTCTATAAATCAACCATGTACTATCTCATACCAGCATGGTGCATAAAAGAAAACTGAAAAATAAACACAAAAGACGCTCCAAGATTTACACATATCACGTGAACGAAACGAAGACGAGAACATACCAATACTTGTTGAAGAAAGATGGGATGCCTTCCGGGGCATCCCCAAGCTTAGATGCTTGAGTCTCCTTGAATATTTACTTGGGGTGCCTTGGGCATCCCCAAACTTGAGCTCTTGCCTCTCCTCCTTCTCCTCATATCGAGACCTCCTCGATCTTTGATCACTTCATCCACACAAAACTCAACAAAAAACTCGGCAAGATCCGTTAGTATAATAAAGCAAATCACTACTCTAGGTACTGTTGCAAACCAATTCATATTATGTTTTTGCATTGTAGCTACTGTAATATAACTTTTCCATGGCTTATACCACCGATAAAAATCGATAGTTTCATCAAAACAAGCAAAACAATGCATCAAAAACAGAATCTGTCTTAAACAGAACAGTCTGTAGCAATCTGAACATCTACCATACTTCTGGTACTCCAAAAATTCTGAAAAATTAGGAATAAATAAATAATTTTTATAGAAAGACTGTGCAAAAAGTTTCAGAAAATTTTGAGATTCCAGTAAAAAAATGTAAAAACGCGCACTACAGCCAAAGTTTCTGTTTTTGCACCGCACATACCAACAAGCAATCTAATCATCCTAGAGGCAAATCTTGGCACATTATTTTTATAATACAATGGATTTGTACAAGGGGATAATTATTTTTGTTGAAAAGTTTCTGTAATTAAGATTCACAAAGTTTCCATGGGCATGAACAAAGTTCATGGCTAGCTCCCACTTTCACAATGCTCGTCCCTCTCACTTTCACTTTTCTTTTTTGAAGTTTTAAGTTCCCCTCTATATTTTTTTGTTTTTAAACTATATAAAAGCACTCAACAGAAATAAATGACTCTCTAAAACTTCCGGGTTGTCTCCCTGGCAGTGCTTTCTTTAAAGCCATTAAGCTAGGCATGAAGTGCTCAAGTAATGGATCCACTCGGATCCCAAGGTATATCAAAGCCAATTTTAATTAACAATGATTTGGCATTTAGTAGTGAGCACAAAGCAACATATATCATGCAATGATGAAGTATAACTCTCTTCCTATGCATCAGCATGTCATACGAGAACAATTCATGCACATCAAGTAAAGGCCAATACATAGCATAACCAATTTCTTGCAATTTTATCGTGTTGGAAACATCGAGAGGTGGAGATATAGTTCCTCTCTCATAATAATTGCAAGTAGGAGCAGCAAGCACATGCATATTATATTCATCCAAATCATCACGTGCAACGCTAAAAGGCAACCCATCAATGTAATCCTTAATAAGAGCAAACTTCTCCGATATAGTGTAGTTTGGAGAATTCGAAAAGAGAATAGGACTATCATGTGTGGGTGCAATAGCAACAATTTCATTCTTAACATAAGGAACTATAGCAAGTTCATCTCCATAAGCACAATTCATATTGGCATCTTGGCCACAAGCATAGCAAGCATCAAGTTCATCAAAAAGGGATATTTCAAAAGAATCAATGGGATCATAGCAATTATCATAGCATTCATCCTTCGGTAAGCATGAAGGGAAATTAAATAATGTATGAGTTGAAGAGTTACTCTCATCAGAAGGTGGGCACGGGTAGCTAATCCGCTCTTCCTCCTTTTGTTCTTCGCTCTCCTCATCATCTTTTTCATCCAATGAGCTCACAGTTTCATCAATTTGTTCTTCCATAGACTCCTGCAAAATATTAGTCTCTTCTTGGACAGCGGAGACTTTCTCAATAAATATATCAATATCAGAATTTTATTTATAATTTTCATAGCAATATTTAAGGATGGCAAAATTTTCAGGTCTATAAACATCATCATCAAAAGCTTCATACTTTAAAAACAAAGATTCAATTTCATAAGCACCCTTAAAAGCAACAAATTCTTCTATTCGTTCCACATCATAGTAATCATATCTACCATTTGCATAAGAAGCCAGGGTTTCATTATCATTAAATTTGCATAAAAAGGGAAGGTGTGGAGAGTTCATCCTAGAGCAACAAGTATAATCATATCTCTGGCATAAATTCCAAGCATACCAATGCAACATATCAATTTGATCCCATAATAGTTTCCCTTTTTGTGTCAAGCGATAATCCCTAAAGTATTCACATTGATCCAACGTCTCTCCCATTATCAAGTTGAATGGGGTTTTCTTAGGATTATCAAAGTAGTGCATAATATTTTTCACATAACGAGCATCGAGGGTTTTAGGAGGTCCCCATCTCCATGAGTAGCAAGTACATCTATTTTTTTTTGGTGTTTCGTGTTCCATATCCATAAATAAAGATAGAGAACAACTTAGAACAGGAAATAAAAACTACTTAGAGATAAAGCAAACAAGCACACACGAGAATATTCACCCCACGCTATTGCTCCCTGGCAACGACGCCAGAAAAAGGTCTTGATAACCCACAAGTATAGGGGATCGTTTGTAGACTTCTTCGATAAATAAGAGTGTCAAACCCAACAAGGAGCTAAAGGTAGAACAAATATTCCCTCAAGTTCTATCGACCACCGATACATCTCTACGCAAACTTGACGTTTGCTTTACCTAAAACAAGTATGAAACTATTTTGCAAGAATAAAACTATGAGTACTTTGCAAGAATAAAACTATGAATAAATTGCAAGTTAATAAAAGTAGATAGCTTTTGTCAACAACAAAGTCATTTGTCCCTAGGCAATCGATAACAAGTACCGGTAATCATTCTTGTAATTTTATATGAGGGAGAGGCATGAGCTAACATACTTTCTCTACTTGGATCATATGCACTTATGATTGGACCCCTAGCAAGCATCCACAACTACTAAAGATCATTAAGGTCATGAAACCCAACCATAGCATTAAGTATCAAGTCCTCTTTATCCCATACACAACAACCCACTTACTCGGGTTTAAGCTTCTGTCACTCTCACAACCCACCATAAGTGAATCATGAACATATTGCAACACCCTACAGCGGGGTCCCCTCACATTTGCACGAGATGGAGGGCATCGTAGGACAGCACCATAAATAAAATATACAATCATACCAACCAAGATCACGATTAACCCATAGGACAAAACGGATCTACTCAAACATCATAGGATAATCATAGATCATTGGGAAATAATATATGGAGCTGAGCACCATGTTTAAGTAGAGATTACAACAGGGAGAAGAGGTGTTACATCGCTTCATAGAGGGGGAGAAAGTTGGTGTTGACGGTAGCAAGATTGTTGATGTACATCATCGTCACGATCCTTGGCCCGGTGGCACTCCGGCGCCACCGGTAGAGAGGGGGAGAGAGCCCCCCTCCTTCTTCTTCTTCCTTGGCCTCACCCTAGATGGGAGGAGAGTTTCCCCTCTGGTCCATGGCCTCCATGGAGGCGGAGAGGCGGGAGCCCTTCCGAGATTGGATCTCCCTCTCTGTTCTCTTCTGTTTCGTGTTCCCCAGATCTGGCCCTTCACGGTTTCTTAAATTCCCGAAGATCCGTAACTCCGATTGTGCTGAAATTTTTACATGATTTTTTTCCATAAATTATCTTTCTTGCGCCAAAAGAAGGGCCCCAACCGACTTTCAAGGAGGGCATAAGACACCTGGCCGCTCCAGGGGGTGCCCGGCGCGCCCTGGTAGGTTGTGGTCACTTTGGGCCCCCGTTTGCGTTGATTCCAAGTCCCAAAAATCACATATATTCCAAAATAATTCTCCGTAAATTTTTATTGTGTTTGGACTTCGTTTGGAATTTTCTGCGAAACAAAAAAACATGTAACAAACAGGAACTGGCACTGGGCACTGGATCAATAGGTTAGTCCAATAAATCATATAAATTGTTGCCAAAAATATGTAAAAGTTGTATAATATTGGCATGGAACAATAAAAAATTATAGATACGACGGAGACGTATCAATGTTCAATGTGGTCAATTCTATTGTGGAAGCAGGGCATTCCTTCGAGCTTGGCGAAGTTCAACATCTTGTGATTAAAAATCCTGTGCTTGCCGAATAAGATCCGAGCATAATAAATAGCTTGTTCCTCTGTCCAAAACCTCGGAGACAAAGAGGTTCTTTCTCCTTCATATGGGCTTACCCCAAAGAATGCAAGCTTCGCAGAGTGAAGCTATTCATTGAAGGCAGGGCCATTGGGGCCATACTCAACTGAAAACAGGGGGAAAGATTCTTGAGGATTTTTCTTGTGTACCTCCACACTAATTTCCATCGGTTGTACTCCTTCAGAGACTGAAGCATTTTCATCGATGGGCTTCAATGGCACATGAGGCCTTGACACAGTATCTGAAGCAGATGGCTTGGGGTCACTGGACTGACTGTCATTCTTCTTCGCTGGAACTCCTTCAGCGGCTTTCTCAGATTCAGGCACAAGGGCCTTTTCTTTCGGTGACTCATCAACTGGTGGCGGCACAAAAACTTCTTGAGACATAAGTGTCTCAGCTTGTTCTCCTTCAGTCTGCTATGGCAGAACTGGTGGTACAACCTGGTGGGACAGAACTGGTGGTGCAACTTCTTCATCTTTTTCCTCGTGAGCCATGGGTGCTTCAAACTTCTTTTCTTCCTGTTCTGGCTGTGAAGCCAAAGAACCTGGAGCAGGGTCAACTTCCATCGGGGCAGGAGCACCTGATGAGGAGACCGTAGGGGTAGTACCTTGGGCAGCAACTTGCTCCCCCTCAATCTTCTCACCCTCCTTTGTGGATCCAGAGGGTTCAGCATGAACTTCTTTCAAAGGTGATGGGACTGCCATTTCCATCTCAATCTCTTCGTCAATCTTTTCTTCGGGAGCATTTTGCTCGGGCACAATGTTTACTTCATCAGGATTGACAAGATACATATCCACGACATCACCTTCTTATTCGACTGAGGTAGGAACTACCATAGTCTCAACTTGTTGCTCGGTCACTTCCTCGGGACGAGGGGATGGTGTAATCTGTTGAAGAGGAACACTTGCATCGACGGGTGCATCTGAAGAAACAGTTTGGATATGATGATCCTTAGTCTCTTTTGGCTTATATGCTCTAGCATGTGTTCTTACACATTTCTCTTCTTTCTCTCTGCATCGAGCAAGAGCTTCTTAACGCTTAATCTCTTCGATTCTGCGATCACAAAGCTGAGAGACATCCATCTTCATTCTGGAGTGCCAATCAATCTTGTTGTTTCTCATGGTAGTGAGAGCTTTGGTGGTCTCAAGAATAGCCTTGTTCACATCTTTTCTTTCAGACTCAGACTCAGACTTTGCTTCTCTTCTCATCTTCTCTAGAAGCTTCTTATCTTCGATAGCTTGATTGAGTTCTTTGGTGATTTCTTTCAGATCAGTGAAGTGCTTGGCTACCATCTTGGTAACATCTTCTGGCAGACCCAAAGTACCCAACTCAGCTGGATTGGCATCATAGGAGGCACCTTCAATGATGTCGAATATCAGATCAAAATCATATTCCTCTGTGGAAGCATGAATGATTTTCTTCGCCTTCTTGGCAGAAGCAGCAGCTTTCTCATCAGTAATCAATTTTCTCTTTGTAGTTGGGGCAGCAGAACCCAAAGGTTTATCAGAGGGGACCGGTGCAAGTCTTGATGAAGATCTCACTGGTGGCGAAATCTTCGCAGGAGATGGGGTTTGGTATGGCTTGTCAAGTAGCACTTTCTGATCATACATGGGAATTTCTTCGCCAGCACTGCCATCAGACGAATCCTCATCAGATGAGGTAGGTGCAACTTTCCTAGATTTGCTTGCAATGGACTTCTTCTTAGAAACTCGAGGAGAAACAGACTTCCTCTTCTTCTTTTCTTTACGGGTAGATGCCCTTTCCTTCTTTTCCATCACATCATGTTAAGTTAACTCAACATTTCGCTATTCTACCTGATTTTTCTTCGCAAGTCTAGCCTCATGCTTGGCCTTGGCCTTTTCCCTTTTTGCAACTTCTTCGGGAAAATCAGCTATAGTTTTCAAAGAATCGACATTAGCATTGGGAGGCGGTGTCGGCCTCACTTTTTCATCGTCCTGCCCTAGGCAGCCTTCTGCAATGCAATCATTCCAGGGTGGAGTGAATGCAAACAGGATTTGGTATTTCCTTCGGATGTTCTCATAATTGAACCATTTCTTTGCCCAGTGACGGTGGATCTTTTGCATTCTGTTATTCCTTTCCTGTGCAGTTTCCACTCCAGGTGGAGTTTTGTATGTTTCCTGATCAGACATCTCAGCTGCAGTATTTCTTTCTCTTCCTCTGCCACCCTTTTTGGGATTTCCATCAGAGAACATGGTTTTGGAGTCTGTGACAAGCTCATCCTCTGGCTGGCTTTGCGCTGAGGGCACATCATCATCGTCTTCCACAGATTCTGATTCGGCCTTTTTCTTCAGCGCTCTTGGTGGCTTTGCTAATTTTCTTTCGACCACTTTAGCTTTGTCAGCCACCCTTGGCTACTGAGGGATTTCTTCCTCCAAACCAGAAAGCTCATCCGAACTATTTGCCATGACCACTCCTGAGAGAGAAAACACAAATTCAAAAGAAAGCATGGAAGAAGTCACAAGCATGCACAGAGGAAATTTTAACTCAAAATAGATGGTTTTACAGAGAGAAGCATGGGATACAAGGTATGCATTTTCAAGATATCATCGAGTAAATTGAAGTATGCCTAATGTTGACATAACCAATTCTCTAATCTTTCGAAACATATAGTGAACCCTAGATTCAGGAGACTAGCACGAGGAACAACTACAAACCATACAAGTCATAGCTTATTGAACCCTAAAGATCTACCGTAAAGAAATAACCTAGGATAAAAGGCGTCGGGATGAACTGCTCTAGAACAAGAAGGGAGTAGAGCCAGTTCCAGATCTGAATACCCTAACTTGGCGAGACAGATCGACTACAACAGTGCGGAAGAGAGAGGTTACCGCACTGGCGCAACCACCGGTGACAGAGCTCCACCAGAGTTGCATGGTGAGGCTTGACGTCGATGCTGCTACGAGCTTGGACTCGGACGGAGAGCGAGAGGAGAGGTCAAATAAAGAGGAAACTAGGGAAGAAGAGTCCTAGAGAGGGGGTATAAATAGCCCGAGGGAGAAACCGCCCACTCCGAAATCTACGGACGAAAAACTTGGGACGTTCCACATTCAACGGACAAGATCACGATGAAGAGATCATGGGCACGTGTCAGCCGTTTCCTACGAAAATCTCGGTAACTGAACTGGATGCCGAAGGGTTTGAGGAAGGGCAATCACCAAAATAGATAAAATATTGAGGATGATTTAATTCGCGACCAAGGATGTCAGAAATAAATCTTCTTCAGATCAAGGTGCATGATTATGACACGACGAACGAGGAAAAACCAGATAAGGAATCAGACTCAAAGCACAACACTATCAAAAAAGAACACAAACACTAAGAGAGAAAAACTCAGAAAGATAGGCACCAACAATAAATGATCTCAGGGCAAAAGATGAGCAGGAGTGTCGGTGCAACAAACCCTGGTGTGTGTTGCCCGGACTATACACAGGCTCAAGGGCAAGATTACAGCATCCAAGACAAGGCCAAGCAAAAGATGTAGCTCTTTGAGAAATCAAAGGGCGGATCAAGAAGACCAAGACAAGCCAAAGAAGAAAGATATCACTAAGGAAAAACCTCCCTTACCTGGCAGGCGAGCCTGGCAAGGTCGAGGTCACCCCGAAGACAAGTATCAAGACTCCCCCGGCAAGCTTGCCGGGGACGCCGAGGGTGGATCACCCCGCCAAGGCACCACCGCTCCACCTCACAGCAACGCAAGTCACCTATCAGTGCGGTGTCAAGCCCCCAAGTGATTAAGTGGCTGTTATTTGGCACGTGGCAGCCATTTCTGAGGAAGATCACCCCCAAATGACACCTGTCCAGAGGCAGGCAGGCAAGAAGGTGGATGAATAGCATGGCACGGCTTGCCGGGCTACCCGCGCGATGTGACACTAAGCGGTGCATTTAATGCACCCTGTCATGTCTGCAGAGTTAGGTATGATAGCACTATGGCTATCTAATCACTGGATAATGACTGTTTTGCCATTGTGGTAACCCCTTGACCTATAAAAGGAGGGGCATGGCAACCTTAGAAAAGATTCAGACCCTTGTACACTCATACGCGCGTAGCTGCCCTCGTCCCAAGGCGACCTTGCCGGGCTTGAGTGCTGCGTCTCCACCACGGTCCTTTCATCAATCCACCAAAGCAGGAGTAGGGTTTTACGCCTCGCGGCGGCCCTAACCTGGGTAAAAACTGCCTGTGTCATCATGGTCGTGCTGCTCTACGGTCTCCGCTCTTTGTGCAATGCGCCCTTCCCCCTTGCCGAACCACAAGGGGCCGATGGCCCCATAGGTGGTGGTGTTGAACCACGACAAGGAGATATCCTTGAGAGTGTTTCCTGCAAGAAACAATTAGTTCTTCTTCACAACCCACACCTGTGTGGGAGATGAGGATCTCATTTGCTTCGCCTGACTTGGTATATTTCTTCGGCGCGTTCTGCGAGACACCTGAGCACTATAATACAAGATGGCCCTTCTCCCCGCAATGATAGCACATAACGTTTTTCCCAATCATAAGAATAGGCATTGAAGTTGTTTCCAGATACATGAGTGTAATGATTAGAAGATATGCGCATGTACTCCTTTTGACGCAGATGAGGGTGATAAACATTCGAAAATGGTATTCGATTAGGCTGTGAATGGTAGCTGTTCCCTCGTCGAGAATTTTCCTGCACAGTCAGATTAGCAGTAACAGATAGATTTTCAGCGGTACTTTTCTTCACCCAAATTTGCTTCTTGGGTGAGCCTGCCCTGCAGTTAGCACCAACATATCAATCGTAAACTTTACCATTTTGTTGCTTGAACGGTTTGTAATTTGAGTCATTTGACTCGTTAGTATCAACAGGAATGGGCGAATGATAACCAGTCGAAGTTTCAGGTTCGAGGATTTTACTCTTTGCATGAACCCAAGTTGTTCGAGGATATTGTTCGGGAGTCCAATAGGATCCATCCACATTGAGTTTCTTTTCGAAGCCCAATCCTTCCTTCTGAGGATTTTTGTGAAGAATCGATTTCTTGAGCACATCACATAGGATTTGATGCCCTTTTAGGCTCCTTAGCATACCAGTCTCAAGTAATCCCTTTAACTTGCAATTTTCTTCAGTAATAGCAGCAAAGTCCTCGGAAGAGGGGTCAGTAATGATACCAACTTCAGTAGTAGCAATACTCCTTTTAGCAGCATCAGAAGTTTCAGCATGAGACTCAGCATTGCTACGTTCTAGACATTTTAAGCACGAAGGATCAAAACCATCAGGAATTTGAACTGATTGCTCGGCGAAGAAAGAAGCTTTCTCTAAAACCGGCTCGTTATGAGACTCTTTCAATGACACGAGTTCCTGATTCTTGTGGAGGAGTTCATTTGATAAACCCTCATAGTCAGCTGAGAGTGAGTCATATCGAATGGTGAGATCATCAATAGTTGAGGAAAAAGCATCTTGCTCTTCAATCAACTTTTGATTCTTCTCCATCTCTTTGACCAGTAATCCTTCAGTTTTCCTGAGATTTCTTTCAAGCATCTCAAGTTCATCATGTTGAGATTTAGCAATTTTGACCAGCTTGGCATAAGATATGTATTCAGGAGAGTATTCATTCATGGATCTTAGGTGTTTGGCCGATACCTGATCTTTTGATGATTTTGCCATGAGACAGAAGGTGATTGGTTCATCATCGCTTGAATCATCATTACTTGAAGCATCATCATCAATATCTGATTCGCTGAACTTCTTCGATGATTCAATAGCAACATATGCATTATTTCTTCCAACCCTTTTGTAGAATTCTTCATCATCTGAATTAGTATATGTTGTTTCTTCTTCAGAGTCAAGAGTCAGGTTGGTACAGGCTTTGTTCAGCTGAGAGATTTTCTTCATGTTGGAATCAATGATTGCTCTGGCATTTATGTCAGTGACTGGTCTCATCAAAGAGGATGAAGTGGGCTCCTTTTTCTTTGAGAGCTTAGTGTGACGATCCATTCAAGCAAATCCATTGCAGTGAAGATGCTTCCAACGATTACTAGGTGCTTCATCCCAGCAAGGACAATCTGTTATGACATGACCAAATTGTTTGCATTTGAAGCACTTCATTTCTTTCGGAGGTAACTGTCTTGAGGATTCAGGCACCTCATCTTCATCATCATTCACAAGATATAAGTTTTGTCTTGTGAGATCACTCAGCCATTGTATGAGCATTTCCAATTCTCTTGTGATAGTGTGTTGATTCTCAACATCTTCTTCTTCTTCAGAACTGCCATAATGTGAGAGAATTTCTCCTTCACTTTCCGAAGAAGATTCTTGATTTGCATTTTCGAGCTCCATCTTTTCTTCGTGAATCGACAGCAGTGTCATGACCTCAACATAGTGAAGCTCTTCATAGTCAAGTCTTTGTTTGATTTCGGCTACAATAGAATCGAATGATTCATCAAGTGCACTTAATAGCTTGTTCACCACATCTTTATCGGTGACATCTGTTACTCCTCGTTGGCAAAGTCTTTCAACAATGTCAGTCAGCCTATCCGTGAGTTCCATCACACTTTCCTTTCAAAGACTTCTGAACCCAGTGAACATGGCGCAAAGCATTTGCGAGTGGGAGTCTGTTCTGGAGATAAATTCTTCGTGAACATTTTTGATAGCATCCCAGAGTTGCTTTGCTCTGTTAAGGTTTCAGAACCGAATGAATATGTTCTTTGAGATACTTGCACAGATGATATCTTTCGCTTGTGCATCCAGAAGCATCATAGCCTTGTCATCAGAAGATGGAGCATCAGGGTGTTCAATGGTGTAACCATCTTCCACAATCTGCCATAGATCCTAGTCGATAGCTTGAATTCTGATTCTCATCCGTTCCTTCCAGTACATATAGTCATTTCCATCAAAGATAGGAAATCTTTCAGAGTGCGAGGATCAACCTGCATACGGCATACTCAAAACTCCAAGGACATTAGACCTTTAATAAACAGAGATAGGGAGTACCCGCTCTGATACCAATTGTTAGGACCGAGAGTATATCGACCAGAGGGGGTGAATGGGAGATTCAAATTTTCTTTTGAAAGCTTTGAAACTCAACCCAATCACAACAGTGCAATAGAAAGACGAAGGAAGTAAATTGATTCAGTCCTCTTCGTCAGAAGCATATTCTTTGAATAAAACATTTACAACAGGACGAGCTTGATGGATAACTAGTTTAACTACAGTGATGGTTACACAACAAGCAAACAAATGCAGCAGGATAAGACATAACATGCCGGTGATAGAATGAGTTGCACCTCAGAGATATCACAAGTACGACTGAGACACAAGATGGTAAAGAATGAATACAGATACTGTCGAAGAACGGATACACGAAATGATATAAACAGAATAGACTGATCAAGAAAACTATCAACACAGAGCACAAATAAGAACTACTGAATGAATTGCAGTAGTATAGAAATAACCGGTGGTGCTCGATGGCGACAGAGAGTATTTGGTAGACCAGTTCACCCTTCTGCCAAAGGGCTACATCTGGTTGGAGGGGTTGTGACTTAACACAGAAGATAAAATCTCTTCACCCGATTCTCCTTCAACGCAGAGCTGATCAGACTCAGGTTGATTTCACTCATGGTAGATCCTTGTCGGCAATCTCCAAACCTTCGGTCGGCCTTCGCGAACCACAATCAATCTTGGTTGCTGAAGATCAGGCTCGGTGAAGACAGCAACTCTTCAACACTCGTAGCCAAACATATCCATCTAGAGAGTGCGCAGATCTCAAGAGTAATAGGTACAAGAACTCTCACTCAAAACTGCTGTGATGCAAAACCACTGTCTAAGTTTGGGCTCTTGGTTTTATCTCGGTGGATCTTAAACTCAAATCACTCAGAGAGGGGTTACTCAAATCAATCTTCTCAGAAATCTCAAGCGGAGCAGCCAACCATCAAAGTTGGAGCGGGGTTGCTATTTATAGCGGCAGCCTTCCCAGATGGGAAATGACCAAATTGGACATCGGCCTCAGCCAATGGTCGAACGACACAATTCCAACGGTCGGATTTGAGCGCAACGGTAACATTTCTTGCGGAGCAAGAAATGCTAACTCCTTGGTCCGAGGCAAATCTCTCGCAGCAAAGAAGATCACAGTCTCTTGCTGGCAAGTATTTACTCGGAACACAAAGAGATTTCTCTCGCATCTTTCATAGGTTGTGGCTAAGTATCACAGCTGATCTGAGCATCGAGAACCTATACCCCTCTTAATAGTACGGAGGTCCTATGACTCGACAGACTAAAAGAACAAAAAATGAAATGAATGCTACGTCTTCACTTTGTCTTGGACTCCAATCACAGCAGTCAATTTCTTCGGACGACAGTATCGAAACAAAAGCTTCGCTTCTGTAGTAAACTTTTCGAGGGGTCGATTTCTTCACATTAATCTTCTTGACTCTATCATTTCAACAGATATAGCTTGTTCTTCTCTGCAGCGCAGATATGCTTCAGTGAAGTTCCTCGAACTCTATACCGGAGGCAGCATTCTCTTCGGTTGTGTATGGACTTTACTCTCTGTATGCACTCGCAAACAAATTAGTCCATACCTATTTCTGTCAACAATCTCCAAAACACAAGGTAGGTAGATATTGCACCAACAACTTCCCATAGGTAATCGACTGGCCCAGAATAAAAATTCAGATGACTGACGCCTAAATAAAGTGATTTAAGATGAGTGTACGACCTATCTTGCTGCCCGGTGAAGTAGGCAGCTCCAGCTGCCGAGTCGGTGTGGCCGGCGTGGTTGCGGTGGCTCCCGGTGGCAGGAAACTAGATATGTCATGATGGTCGACGGGTACAGGGAAGCAGCGCCGGGGCCCTGGACGCATCCGAATTTGGAGCCCCTCCGGTGCCGTGCACAACGGCGCAGGTGAATCGGCTCCTGTACGGTTCACGCGGTCATCGTCGAGGTAGCTCCAGCAGCACGAAGTAAGAGGCACACGGCCCAGTGCACGACGGCGAACAGACAGCAGCTCCGGTGTTGGGGAGGAGGGCGGCAGGAAATTTGGTGTGGTGGGGGCGCCATGGAGGAGGGGCTGAGGTTTCGCGGCTGGGGAGAAGGGAGCTTCAGGGGAGAAGGTGATTTGGCGCCCACGATGTATGAATGGGGAATTGGGAGGGGGAACCATGTCTTACAAACGCATTTGTCTGAAATGTGGGGGGAAGTTACAGTTCTACCCTTGCCTTTAGGCTTCTGGGCTTGGGTCTGTGTCTTGAGGGTCGGGGATAGTAGAGTAACTTTGCTTCTCCCAAATAGTGGGCGCGAGCGATTTCGGGCGAGGAGGGCGTGTTTTGAAATTGTGGGCGCGAGCAATTTCGGCCAAGGAGAGGGTGTTTTGCCGCCCATGGTTTATGAATTATTCGGCACCTGTCATTTCGGCAGAGGAGAAGGCGCGGTTGGATGAAGTTACGAACCTACCCTCGATGTACAACGGGCCAATTGAAGAGTGTCCCACATAGTCCCATAATTTTGCGTCTCCCATTTATTTGCTCGGGCGAATTCCACCGAGCAGAGGGTGTTTAGCGGTTCATTCAAATTTTGGGAGCACGAGCATCCACGTCTATCTTACCAAGTCGATTCGAATGGCCAGCAATTTGGCTAGGCCAGTTTAAGTATGGAATTGGAGTGTTCCATTTCAAAAAAAAAAGTTTATTCGAATCAAATTTTGAAATATTAGCTTGCCACTTCTTTTTTAGATGGTGAGATGATGCTCGGGACTAATGTGTTTTTACATGCTCGTTGCTACCGATTTACTATATGACAAATAGTTGACCCACTCATAAATGGGAATCAAACCCAAAATGAAATATCTCGATTCAATGAAATAGCTCGTTCACGAGGTCAAAATAGTGAACTAAATCCAAAATTGAACACCTCAATTGAGTAGCATGTTGTATTATAGTACTCCATGAACATGTTGAAAGTCAAATTAATGAACTTGTTTGATACGCATATCTCCGTTCATGTGTGGATTGCAGACAACATGTTCTCCAATTCAAATATTTGAATACAAATTTATATCAAAACATGGTTTATATCAGTCTTTGATGCATAAACGCGACCTCCCCCTCTCCCGAACTCCTGTTCTCTCTCTCGCCGACAATCTTCAATTCTATTGCACGCATCCAAACACAAACCTTGTCGGTCCCTCCCCCTCTCTCTCTCTCTCTCTCTCTCTCTCTCTCTCTCTTCTCTGTGTGTGTGGGGGGGGGTCTTTCTAGTTCGCATGCACACTCCATGTATAGGTCTCTCTGGCACACAATGTATGATTCACTAGTCCAAGCTAAATATCAAGGGTGCACTCATCGTACGCACACAAATTCCCTAGCTCGTTCCCCGTAACTCTCTCACGCACCACTCTACCGTCTCGGAGCTCTTCCCTCTCTCTCTCTCTCTCTCTCTCTCTCTCTCAAACTCTCCATCTCCCTGGGTCACACATAGACATGCATATCTCACTCGCACTCGATAGACCCATCTAAAGCTCTCTCTATCTCCCTCGTTCTCTCTCCATCTCACACGCACGCACACACAATCTCATGCCTAGCTAAGTATGATTGTCTCTCACTCAATTGTAGGCACACGCAGTCCCCCCTATGTATATGACTAATTCTCAGTCTCCATCACAAACATATGCATTGTCTCTTTCCCTCACTTGGTCTATCTCGATTTCTCTTGGGGCATCTTTCTATCACACACACACCTCGTCCCTCGATCTCCCACCCATATAGTCCCCTCACAATCTCGAGGGGATCTCTCTATCACAAACACACACCCTCTCTCCCTCCCCATGCGTCCATCTTCTCCATGCGTCCCTCTCGACCTCTGTCCTTTGTTGGCCAGACCTCTATTGGACATGTGCTATAGGGATGTCTCTCTCTGTTGAAAACAATCACGCACTAGCTATCTTCGTGTATCTCCTCACCTCGCTTTTCTATCTCAGAGATGCATGCGTGATATGTTTGCATAAGAAACAAACACACACTCTCTCTATTTTATCGTTTGTTGTCCCTTTCTCTTACACACACACTCTCTTTTTGCACACTCACTCATTCTCCTTCACACGCACTTGATCTCTCTCGACTTAGGTACTCTCTTCGGTCCATAGCATATAGATTTATTGAAAATTCAAACTTCACAAAGTTTGACCAGGTACGTGGAGAAAAACATTTACATCTAGAACGGCAAACATATATCATTAGATTCATAATGAGATGTAGTTTCGTATGATGTACCTTTGGTATTGTAGATATAAATAATATTTGCGTAAACCTGGTCAAAGTTTCCAACGTTTGACTTCTAAAAAATTTATATGCAGTGCATTATCGAATAGATGGAGTATCTGTTTCCCCCTCTTAGCTATCTGACACACCACTCAGCCGTATCGGGGCTCCTCTATCTCTCTCAAACTTTATATCTCCCTGGTTCACACATACACATATCTCGCTCACGCTACATAGACCCATCTAAGACTCTCCGCCCCTTGTTCTCTCTCTATGTGACACGCACCCCCCCTAAGTACCATAATCCCTCACTCCATCATAGGCACACACACTCCCCCTAAGTATATATGACTATCTCTCACTATCCATCAGGAATGCACGTATTGTCTCCTTCCATCCATACGTCTATCTCAATTTCTCTCGGGGTATCTTCTATCACGCACACACCTTGTCACTCGATCTCCCACCCATGTAGTCCCATCACGATCTCCAGGGGATCTCTCTGTCACAAACACACACTCTCTCCTCCCCATGACCTCTCTCCCTTGTTTGTTAGACCTCTCTTGGCCACGTGTTAGGGGTCTTTCTTTCTCGATTGCAAACAACCACACACTATCTCCTCACCTCGCTTTCGCTGTCGAAGATGCATGTGTGATATGTTTGCATAAGACACACACGCTTTTTCTCTACTTTATCATGTGTTGTCCATGTCTCTTTCACACACGCACACACACTTTTTTCACTCACTCTTTCTGTTTCACACACACTCTCTCTCTCTCTCTCTCTCTCTCTCTCTAGTTAGGTACTCTTTCACGTCCATAAACATATGGATGTTTTGAAAAGTCAAACCTCAGAAAAGTTTGACCAGGTATATGTGGAGAAAAACATTTACATCTGGAACGATCATTAGATTCATCACAACATGTACTTACTTCATACTATCATTTATCTTTGGTATTGTAGATATAAGTAATTTCTTTATAAACTTGGTCAAAGTTTCAATAGTTTGACTTTAAAAAAAATATAGGCACTACATTATCGAACGGAGGGAGTAGCTCTTTCTCTCTCTCTACTATCTCTCATGGGCCTCCCCTCTCACTCGATCTCTCTTTACCGAGGGATTATACGGTCACTGTGTCAGTGTATAGCTCCGTATATTGTTCAGTTGACCGGTCAACCAGTCCACATGCTGCCTTGTCAACTCGTGTTCTCTATCTTCGTGGGCTGACCCATGTGGCAGTGGGTGAAAATAAGTAAACTAGAGGCCCATCTGACACGCGGTGAAGTAAACAAAGTTGAAACCACTCGCGGTAGCACCCCGCACGCTAGTAAATTGAGGGCACACTTCTTCCGCGTGAAGGACGCACTCGCGCACACTACAGCATTGCGCGGCGGCATGCACACAAGGACGCACTCGCGCACACCCAGAACACAATACACACCAGCACATGTGTACACTGGCGTCGCCGCCGGCTGAGATGGACGGCGAGGCAGCCAACAAGTGGAGGTGGCTCGAGCCAAAATCGCATCCGGCGAGCCTGGACTTCATCAGCAGCCTCCCCGACGACATGCTGCTCATCACCATTGGCCTCCTTCCCACCAAATCTGCCGTGCGGACCACCCTGCTCTCCCAGCGGCGGTGCCCCCTCTGGTGCTGCGTCCCCCTCAACCTCACCATCGATAGCAGCCTTCGCGACGGGGATTGCAAATGCATGGTTGCAATCTCCAAGATCCTTTCATCGCACCCTGGGCCAGCCAGACGCCTTGACATCCGCATGTTCAGTACCAACTGCAAGGTCCAAGCCAAGTTCGACGAGTGGTTCTTCTCCCCCGCCCTAGATCAGCTCGAGGAGCTCAGATTTGAAGATGGATAATGTCGCTCTCTGCCGCCGTCCGTGCTCTGCCTCACGCCAATGCTGTGCCGCGCCAGCTTCAGCTCCTGCTATTTTCCCCAGATTAATGCCGCGCCCGCCCTTCTTCTCCCTCAACTCAAGCAGCTCGACCTCTTCGACGTTAGCATCTCGAAGAAGGCTATGGAGCACCTGCTCCGCAGCTGTACTACGCTCAAGTACCTTCATCTTCGGCAGATCCACGGGTTCATTTGCCTCCACATCGCCTCGACAAATCTCCGATGGATTTATGTGTCTTGCTGGCCCCGCAACAAGATATCAATTGGGAAGAGATCACTCGAGCTGTTCCCTGTTACGGTCATTGAGAATGCGCCTTTCCTTGAGAGATTGCTTGTATCTGATATAGAAGGTCCAACAAAAATTAGGGTCATTGACGTGCCGAAATTGATAGTGTTGGTGTACTTGTCTGCCAAATTCTCCGAACTCTTTATTGGATCTGTAATCATTCAGGTACAACACTCATCTTCTTCTCCATCTTCTTGAAATTCACATTTTTTTAATTTCTTCTTGATGTATTTACGACTGTCATCCAGAAAATGATTCCCACAAGCTTGACCCAGTCTATGTGCACAGTGAAGATCTTGGCAATAAAATCTATCGGCCCCAATCCGGATCAAGTTGTTGGATTCCTTACATGCTTTCTGTGGACGGAGAAGCTACTCATCGAGGTGAAACTTCTTTCCTATTAGTAAACGGTAATCACAATGTAGCTCAATTTTTTTGTAATTTCCACAAATTATGATGACAAGTGTAGTGTTCAAAACTGCATCTACGCACTGCACCGAAAGAAATGTTTTTAGTATTTTTTTTCTCACGTGATCACCTGCATCATTTTTTTGTTGTACTAGTAGCCTAGGCTAGTCATAGTGGCAAGTAACTTAGACTAGTAACTCTATGGTTAGCCTAAGAGCAAGTACTATCTCCGTCCTAGTTTACTCTTCGTATTTTGTAGTATCAAAATTTGACCATAGATTTAACTGACAAAATGTTAATGCATGTCACTAAAAATTATTTCGTTGGATACGTATTTGAACATAATTTCGAATGGTGTAATTTTTTGTGACATGCATTGGCATTTTCATAGGTAAATCTATTGTCAAAATTTACACTAAATACGAGGTTGTACAAAAGTAGGCTATAATGGCCCTCCACTATGTAGGCCAAAACACGTGCCAAATTCACTTATGATGCATCTGGCATCGATGCCCTCCATTGCTCACCTGGTGCCCCAATCTAGATCACCTACTTTGCTCCGGTGCCAAATTAACTGACGCAATGAAAAAACACTTGCGTGGGAGAGGGAGAGGACTGAGGCAATAAAAAAACACTTGGTTGGGAGAGGGAGAGGCTGGTGTAGTTGGTTTGATTGATTTGTTTATACATGTGGGTCTGTGTGCACAGCGGTGCCAACTCACTCAAATTGCTACAGCGGTGCCAAAATCTCTTGATTTGACATCGATGCGTATTATGTGGCATACTTTTGAGAAATATGGCATCAGCCACATAGTGGAAGGCAACAAATGCCCAAGCTCTTCACATGCTCCTAGGTAAATGAGAGGAAAGAGAAAGGGAGAGAGAGAGAGTGAAAAAATATCACTAGCCTTAGAGCCAAGCCTATAGCCAACCCTATCGTATGAGCGAATGATATTGGTACCTCTTGATGACATGGCAATCTTATACAGCCAGCTGCTCTAATATGTTCTATTCTTTTGCAGATAAAAAAGACCTGAAAGTGAAAAATGTGCTGCACTATAACAATCTCATGGAATGCCTTGATCTCCAACTTTTAGAAATTGATTTGATCGACTACCGAGGCAGCACATCTGAGATTAAATTGGCCAGGTTCTTTGTTCTGGAGACAAGTGTGCTCAAGGTAATGAGGTTTGGCGTTCTCTGGCGCAACAATGAATGGCGTGCTGATCACCGCAAGCATCTAAGCGTAAATGACAAAGGCTCTGCAGAAGCTGAATTTGTTTTTGAAACATCAAGTCACCAGAGACTCAAAAATTTATTTTCCCATTAGTGACTTGTCAGGGCGGTGGATTTTAGTTTGTACGATAATGCTGCATCCAACTAAAGTAACGAAAGTTCTTACATAACCTTCCTAATAACTCCCTCTTCGTAGGTGCAGCATTACTCCTAGCATTTGTAATATCAGTTTGAAACTTGTAATATTACAACTATCCAACACGAGGTACTATGTTACGATAAATGTTCGCGTGCATAGGTGTGGCAACGATATACCCATTACTCGAGTACAATATTTATTATTACTAGCAAGAGGCCCATGCGTTGCATAGAACATCAAGATGCATTTATACGAGTTGTTTATCTTGTGGGAGATGAAGATGAACGAGGGAAGGCCTTATCTGCAAATGTGGAGAGGGGTGCGGGTATCTTTTTGCAAAATTGCCATAGTTTGCTTTCTATCCGTCAGATATAGATCAGACGGTCTATATTGCAGGATGGCAGGCACACCATCATCACCTACTCGGTTTTTTTAAGACTTGCAAGATGCCCGTGCGTTGCACGGAACATCAAGATGCATTTGTATGAGTAGTTTATCTTGTGAGAGAAAAGGATGAACGAGGGAAGTCCTTATCTGCAAGTGTGGAGAGAGGTGCGGGTATCTTTTTGCAAAATTGCATAGTTTGCTTTCTATCTGTCAGATATAGATCGGACGGTCTATATTACACGATGGCAGGCACACCATCATCACCAACTCGGTCTTTTATAAGAGTAGAGAAAGAGTAGAGATACTCGTGGCAATGCACGGGAAGTTATGTTGAACACGGCTAGTTGTAAGCAGGCTAGCTCTACAGCCATGATGATAGTGACTGCACATGGTGAGGCTGACTTTGGTATGCCGAACACGGCGCCTACACTCAGGTGTCATCTCCGACGCAGGGTCTTGTCAGTTCACTGTGAGGAGCAGCACGTAATAATTTGACCAACGGGTTGTACAGTACTACTACATTGGTAGTACTACTAGCACTAGCACCACCGTTTGGATTTAGTAGCACTACCACCTCCGTCTGGATTTAGTATTTGACTAGAAATACATAGTAATGCATGTCACCAAATAATCCCAAAACTTTTAGGCGCGGTGCATTAACTACCCACCTCGTTCCCTGTTTTTTGCCACAAAAAAAGAAATCAGCCAATAGGAGACGTGGGGTGCGTATGCATTCAATGACTTGAGACTACTTAGCACAACATGCAGTGCTCAATTCTTTGCATGCAATGACATTAATTACAAAATACTAATAAACATCAAAGTTCTCTCGTTTTGCCCCAACTTGGTCTCGGTGAGATGACTATACTGCACCGGTACGGAGGGAGGGCCGAGGAGTAGATGGCCAACACACATGTGAATGCAATGCAGTCTGCACTTCTCATATAAAGGCTCCCCACCAGTCCAATCTATGAAATCTTACGCACCCTCCAATCGCAAGATCAATTGACCAGAAGCTACACCCATGGAGGCAATGAGCGCGAGCATCAGCCGGCTGTGCCAGATGGTCCACGACGCCGGCCTGCAGCCCGGCACCAAGGAACATCTCCAGGTCGTGCTTGAGGCCGCCAGGGCGAGAGGCCTCTTGGACGACAGCTTCATCTCCTTGTTCGACGAGGTCCTCGTCGGCTTCCTCGACAAGTTCACCATCGTCAAGATGCTCGCGGACGACCTTGACGTACGCCTCCAGCCCACGCACCCAGGCTCTATGATGCCCGCCACCCTCAACGGCCTCTATGGTGACAACCTCTTCGACGCACTGGTGGCCCTGCGACTGCCCGCCGTCGCGCCGGAGAATGCCCACCTCGAGGTCGCGCTAGCCGCGCAGCGCCTGGCACAGCAAGACACCATCAACATAATCACCCACGTCTACGAGCAAATCGTCCACAAGGACTACTACATGCAAGAGGAGTACGATAGGGCGCTGGCCTTCTTGGACCGCAGGGCAACCTTGGATGGCATTGTTCAGAAGCACGTTGAGCTTGCCGCCAACGCCGCTGCTCCTCACACATCAGTTGGTGACCCGGCGCACCAGGGCGTGAGGATGTCGTTGATGGATCCGTATGTATCTTTATCTTTCCGTCAATTCCATGTAGTAGTATATTGTAATTATCTTACCTTTCACATCAACTTCATAATTTTTGTACGTACCATGCATGAACCGCGCCAGAACCAAACTTCTCATTACTCTAGGGAAAATCGTTTTTTCTATCTATAGGTCGCGCCAAGGAGCAGAACCAAAATCTACAAGTTCAAAAGGAAAAGCCTCGCCCCTCTGTAAATTGCGTCTTTTCGCCATCCCTTCTATAAGAAAAAGGCAGTGCTCCTGCCGGTTCCTCAAAAAAAGGAAAATCCTGCCGTGTTCGCGTCGCACCCCCACACGGTTGGTCCGGCATGCCGCTCAAGGGGGAATCCGTGTTGTGTTGCATTTTCACTTACAAGTGGGATCGCAGTTGAGCAAACCGACTATCGGCAAACCCCCACCCCGCCCACCGCGCGATGGCGGAGCTAGAGAAAACAGGAGGGAGAAGAGATAGCTGTAACACGAACTCCAAGAAAATTTGTGTCAGATTGTGTGGGTGGCATGTGCCGTAATGCTAGACATGAATGCTAGTTATGGCCCATGCCACCCCACTACTAATCGAGGTGCTCGTTACGTAGAGCGAACACCACTAGGCCATACAATACACCACTAGTACTACTCACATTGTCGTGAAATTTCCTAGAGCCCATGCTCAGCCCTCCTCTCTCTCTTCTCAGCCAGCCAGCAGACGCGCGGAGTGTGCCCATCGTCTATTTGCTCATATTCGGTCCCACATGTCAGTGAAAACGCAAGACGACCCACTGAACCTGCACATCTTTCACCTCGACGTGCTGGTGATGAAAAACAAATCCATTAAATATCTTCGGTGGCCGCTTTTGGAGTTACTCAAGAGTAAGATTGTATTTACAGTTTAACCCAAGATGCACATCACGTACTCCTACTTTCAACTAGCACTCCATTTTCTTACATGACACGACCTGGATGCTGGATGTCCCACGTGTCGGCAAAAGGAGGAAGAACTAGACCAAATCTTCTCCACATTTAGACCGGAGGAGTAGGAAACACGGCAAGACCTGTGTCTACATCATACTCCTACGTACAAGCCCACCTCATGCTATCACCATATTTCTCGGCCTCCATGCGACACCTAGCTCTAGTTGATGGTATACTACTATTAGGACTAAGTATTGTACTAGCATACTATTAGGTTGGCTCTATGTGATGTGGCAACTTCATATAACTGGATGTTGACTATACTACTACGATACTCACACTCCAAGAAGTGACTCGAAAACCATTCTTAAATTGAGTTTATCACATGCATATGCAAATGTACCATTCATTACATACAACAATTCATCAACACACAACGACAACTAGGATACATGTTGGATTATAGATTATTTCCAACAAAACATTCTAGTAAATACTAAAGTTTTTATCACACAACAAATAACAAGCAATGAAATGAACTTCGGCTCAACCAATCCTCGGCGTTGGAAACGCTTGCTTTGAACCATAAGTTAGCCTCTGGGAATGGCCAGCTATTGTCAATATCGAGACCAACGCAGGAGTCATCATCTAGGCTGAAGCGACCTATATCAGGACGCATATTGTGATAGGTAGGGAACCATAGCAATGTCCGAGGTATAGATACAGTTGCTTCTCATAAATGGTAGTAACGTTGTGCCAACAACAACTGGATCACCTTTCACCATCATTGGATAGTTTTGTCCAAGGAAGAGCGAGTTTTCTCCAAAACTATCAATACAGAACCAGGCAGAAGGTGCTGGCGCTAGCACACTAGTATCCATCCCAAATAGACATTGGAATAGGTCCAGAGAGTGCGACCATGGGAGACAACACTTGCTTCCTTAGTAACATCAGTAGTGCCCTGTATACAGACAAGAAGAGGTGATCCATCAGAATAAGTTGCCAGGCGCCACTGAGTATGTAGGTACTGCTCGTCCTCATGCTCGTGATCATCACCATCATCATCTCCCCCTTGGTTATAAATTTTTTCAAGTATAGGTGGTGGAATGTTCACAGGACTTTGGAAACACAAGAAGGCTAATTAGTACGGGGATACTAACTCGCATGCATGTGGATGAAACAATTCTAATTACGTTGGAAGACAAATGTACCGAAACAATAAGGACTCCATGCAAAAATAGTGCCACGAGTGGTGGCAGCAAACACAAGACACTTGTATTGAATTGCATCACAGTACTCATCCGTGTACAGAAATTGATTTTTGAGCAATATCCATCGAGGCGTGGAAGTAAGGACGGCAACAAGCTTGTCGAAGATAGCAACAACATCATAGTTCATGTAATCCCAAGAGCGGTTGGGAACTCGACAAACTGCTATCTTCTGTAGACGACAGTCACCATGATCGTATTTGAACATACGTAGATCATCTGTGTGCTCAACCTTAGGGCACTCTGAGATTTTTGGAAGTGGAACTCGGTGACGAGTGTACACATTCACAAGTTCCCACTCGCAGTTGTACCCAATATAAACAACCCAATCTCCATTTGCGCCTGCCCAGGCCTTACCCTTAAGCGATGGCATCAACTTGCACAAGGCGAGGCTTCCGTCATCCCAGTGCCAGCGAGCAGGGTCATGGTGAAGAAGATAGGGGAGATCAAACCGCTCCTGAACCCTTGGGTTCTTTGTAATGATGTTATTTGTTGAGTCGAGAATGGTCTTGAACGAACCTACCATGCTAGCCGAGGTGATGACATCGCACCAATCAATGAGTTCCTCCACCACATCATCTTTCATATCGGGGCAAGAATAACGGGGTCGTTTTCGGCCTGTTCCCTCCATGGAGAAGACGATCGAACAATGGCAGAAGGAAGGGTGAAGGCAAATGGAGGGAGGAAGAACGTGCGACAGCAGTTCCAAATCGAGAGGGAAAGGCGAAGAGGCGGTGGACGGTTGCCACGGTACAGGAAGAGGCGCCCCGGCCTACATAGACGTCCATTCGGAAATTGTACAAAAGGACTCACCGTTGTCTCACTGACATGTTGGAACGGGACTACATGTTAACGAAACATGGTGTGTCATTTCTCGTGCAAAATGCGATCTAGCCGCGTTGGCCCGAGGTGCCGCATTATTTCTCAACTTTATTTTTTTAATTAATGGCATGCCATTCAGTTTTGAAGCACAACTAATTGGTACTGTATGCAGAGAAAATATAAACTACTCTACCACTACTCCACCTCTAGTACTAGTATCAAAAAAGATATATAGGCTGGAGCTTCAGCGCTTGCTTGCTAAGGGCTGCCCACTTGCTTCTCACACTATCACCCTCTCTCCAGATCTAAAAAAGACGGCGGTGGCCCCTCTCTCTCTCTCTCTCCTCACCTGTGATCACAGATCCGCCAGGATCCCGTCCGCCGAGGAAGAAAAGGACGTGAAGCGTTGACACACTCGTCGTCGGCGAGCGAGGTCACACACTGACGACAAGGCCGTCCTCTCAGACCTAGCGCCCGCGCGGGATGGCCCCCGTCCCCAAGCTCGCTGCCGTAGTGTGTGCGGAGGACGATGACCACGAGCGAAGCCACTTCCCGCCGACCCTCAGGTATGCTACCTCTTTTCGAACCATACCCTTGTTCTATTGCTTCATCTGCCACGTCGCTGCATGTGGATCTTTTTCCACTCCACCATCTCCCCAATTTGCTATCCTCTACTCTGCTGGTCACGCAGACGAAAACCTTAATTTGCACTATTAAAGGAAACCCTACTTCATGCAGACTAATCCATGTCTTGGTTGAATAAGGAAAGGAAGGGAGAAATTATTGTCGAAAAGACTAGGTATCGAACCCGCATCTAGGTTGAAAAGGGGAAAATCAGTAGCTAAGGAACAAGTCTCGTGTCTCTTGGTTGAAAAAGGGTAGAAAGGCATGACAACACAATAGAGAATGACCAGGTCGATCAGTTTGTTGTCCTCACATAGGAAAAAGGTGGCTAAAGAGAACAAAAATGGGACGTAATCCACATATGCTACCTGGATATTTGTTCCTTTGGGCAACCATCCCTCCCTCACCACTCTATGCGTCCATGGAGGTACATCGTATTGGTGCGCCCACTGTCCGAATGGGCCTCCCATGCTCTTATTGCCACTTTTTTGCTGTTAGTATAGCGCCACCGGTAAAGTCAAGCAATGCTACTGCTAAAGTGATGCCACTTTTTACTAATGCCGCACTCAGTCTAATGCCACCGATAAATTAAAGCAATGCCATTTAATGTCACTGGATTATTTTAGGGTTAGCTGTTGATTGTGGATGTATTAAAGATTTTTCAGCTAAGGCATTCTAATGCTGTTGCACAGCCAGTATACCAATGATGAAATTTGTTACTACCTTCAGATTTTTGCCCTGTTAATGCTTATAGATTACATACCTCACTTTCATGAGATAAGTCAATTTTTTTGTACAGTGTCACCAAAATGCCAAGGCGTTGATGTCATTTTATTTTGCTTAAACTGCACAAAAAATTATGAAGAGAAGAGGAAAGGTCAAGAGTGGGCACCTCCTCCTTCGGTTGTATTCTTCATTCGGTTGATCAAGTTTTTATGTTTGATCGATTATCAAGATTGGGATAGCAATTTTTCAAGTCCCCTCGAGTTCGAAATGATATTTACCTTGAAGGTACATGGTTTGCAAAAAAATTATACTGTCATTAGTTAATAATGCTAGTTACCTTCAGACTTTTGTATTTGGTTTAATGTTGTTACACAGCTAGTATACCAATGGTGAAACTTGTTACCTTTACGTTTTGTATAGTTAATGCTTATAGAAATCTTCCAATGCTAGCTTATGGAAATCTGTTCAGTAAAACCATTGTATTGTACCCCGTAATAAAAAAACTACTCTACTGTTGCACTAGCCACTGGATTAGTGTATATTTGTACTATTCGAATGGTGTTGCATTAGCGTATGGACATATATAAGGTGTGGCAAGCTTTCCCAGATATGTGCTCAAGAAAACTACTACCTGTTTTTTCTAAATACTAGACGTTTGGGTACTTTAAATTGAACTGCGAAAACGTCTTATATTAAGGAACAGAGGGTGTAGAGTTCACTCAAATTATGCCGGTAAAGCTAGTCACACCTTTGTTAAAATTAGTGTTCATTATGTTATCGGAGGAGGTCTACATGTTTGTCTCTAATGCCTGTCGATTACATACCTGGCATCATGATGTAATGGTAAGTCATTTCTTTTTGTACAGTGTCACTGAATTGTCAAGGCGGTTATGGCATTTTATTTTAGTTGAATTGCACAAAATATGCTTAAAAGAAGAGGAAAGGTCAGGAATGGTTCAATCTTTCAGAAAATACTATGTATGCCTTCCTGACATCAGCCGTTGTTGCCTTATTTATTCCTTCAAACAGGTGGTTAGATACAGTCTTGCTACCTTTTCCCATTAAGAAATTGGAATGCTTATATTTATGAGTATATGCTTCAGCTGGTGCCACTTTTATAGTAATCACACTTTCAATATCTATGCAAACAGGGATGCTCGATTTTAGTGGAACTGCACAAAAAGTCCAAATGGTTCAACGTTATGAGCATGTTTTCTTCCAAACCGTTATATCCAATTGGTGGCACTATGAGCTGTTCATTACGAAGGTACATGGTTTGCTAATCTTGCTACTCTTTTTGTAATGTCATTAGATAGTAATATTAGTGGTTTGCATGTGAATTTATTGGCAGGGTGGACCTACATTGGAGGTGCAGGACATGATTCAATGATTGATGGTCAATTTAGGTTGTATCGATTTCACCTCTTCCATCACTACGAACATGGATATCCTTGGTCTGATGAAGAATAGGCACTATATTTCTGCTCTGTACCAGCAAATCAATTCAGTACGAAATTGTCCAGGGCAAAACATGACAGTATCAAATTGTCCAGGGCAAAACATGACAGATGCTAAGTGGAAACGACTACCAGAGACGTGTTTAAACCGGAAATACAAGGTGGGGTATATGTTTACTAGCTGCTTGATATTTGTGCAGACAAATGTCTACCCGTTGCTTTTTGCCAAACAAACAAAGTGACCTCAATTTGGTGGAACTGCACAAGAGAATAGTATAGTCACAGCATGCAGTGCCATTTGAAAATAGACACAGAAATATTGGATAGTCACTTCATGGACTGCACAAAAGTAGTATTGTACTATTTATTAGCCAACACTAGGTGCTTCATTGCTTTGGTCTGATTATACAATGGGCATCATTTTGCCTAAGTTAAAGTTTGTATTCCGAAAATAGTCTCGCCGTGTGATCGAGAGAAGACCAAATCATATTGCAGTGGATGTTCCTCCATCATGTGTGGTTCATTCTCATGGTTTCGGCTGTTGGTGAAACCACTTACGTTTGCAAGAGGAAATGTAGACTTCACAAACAAATTTATCTTTCACTCTGTACTGAATGTTGGCCCAGAGAAGCATCCATGTTAGTAGCAAGAACATATTTTTTTTCTAGATCTTTGCTTTTGGAGCTACATATTTGTATATGATCTGTGAATCATTGAGATGCATTAACATGTTGATCTTATGTATGGGAATCGTACTAGTTGGTTGTGAATTTGGGCTACTAATGTGAACATATTACAATGCCAGGCCTGTGAGTCTCGTGTGAACATTTTGAACGGACCGGCTCTTACTATTGTGCACAGCATGATCCTTATTTCTGTGTGCTCGGTGTTTACAGGTTACTAGCAGTTCCTTATTTCTGTTCGCTCAGTGTTTACAAGTTACTGATCGATCACTAGCTAGCCTACTAATACGCTCCTGGCAGTTTTAGTTGTGACGCAAGATCTGAAGGTGGCAGTTTTTTGAATAAAAATGCCTACCTCTGAAGAAACTGACATGCTGTTCTGAAGAAAATGCCATGCGAATCTGAAGAAACTGCCAGCAAAAACGTTCACAAATGCCTTATCTCCAGCGAACGTTCATCAGCTATTGCGATCCTACACCTACACTATCCGACCGACTCGATCCTACGTGAATAACCAATGGATCAGGCATGTACCTCATCTGGATGAATCAAGCGCACTCGTTTGACCGTCATGCAGATGTGCGACCCAGCACGGACGGGACGCACCACTGACGGGACGGGACGGGACGGCACAGTCATAATTTCAGTTTTTCTAGTTTTCCATGGAAAGCTAGCGCGCTAAGCCATGCCTGCTTATGCATTGAATTCCGATGACCGCAATGACCGTCGTGTTTCCCGCGACACACTGGTTCACCTACCTTCCGCCTATAATTACTGGTTCCCGGCATTCACTGGTGCCACCATCACCCAACTCATCGTATCCTCATAAGCCCCACCGGCCCGACGTCGCTCGCCACTTGCCCTCGCTCTTGCCACGTCTGTCATGCCCCCGCCCGTCCGCAATAGGCGACGCCGGAGGCGGTCACCGCCGGAACTAGTGTCCGTTTTTTCACCGGAAGGCAGACGAAGGGAGGAGGCATTCTATCGGTCTTTAGATGGCAATGCAGAGTATGAGGAATTGTTGGAGCGCGACCGCCTGGCGGAGGAGCAGCGTATCGCCAATTTGCGCCGCCATCAGGGCATGGAGCAGCAGCGCACCGATGCTCTGAGTGGCGAGCAGAGTGCCCGCAACTGGGCCGGCTACGTGGAGGCCGGCGCCTCGCAAATAGCCCTGGAGGCTGTTGGGCACGCACGCGTTCGCGACGCCGAATTTTACTACCAGCTCGTCAAGTGGGTTTCCCGCTTAGAGGTCGAAGCTTCGATGGACCACGCCGACATGGAAAGGGCCAACGCACGCGAGCATCGCGCCCTATCGCACCTCTGGCAAGTCCGAGGCAAGGAGGAGGACGTCGGTGCCAGCGTTTAGTGTGTACCGCAGATGGCGGCCGGCATTGTCTAGTTAGCTAAGAGTAAGTTAGTACTTGTACACTACTAGAGTATTAGTGGGAGTAGATAGTTAACTTGGTTATGATGGTTGTCAACGTGGAAGTTCATTACTCTATATCTGGATCAGACCTGTTACTTTGCTTTGAATGTTGAACTTTCTGTTTGAACACATGGAATGGGCTGTTATTTTTTTTAATGGGTTGTATTTGTCCGCCACGGGTTTAGAGGCTGACTTGTGGGCCTACTAGGTTGACGCGTACACAATCAGGAGATGATTGTACCTGGAGAGGATGACAGCAGGGACCCACCAGGGTCTTGGCAGTACGCAAGCAAGTGCCTCCTCATTTCAAGCCAAAAAATGGTTCCTCCTAATGGATTTCTGACATCTGGGTCCCATTCCATTGTCAACGTAGTCAATAAACGAGAGAATTGCACAACGAGCGGCTGACACCAGGGACCCAGCAGCTCGCCCAGTTATTTTTGTTTTTGAGACGAAAGCAGGGTGTCAACTAGGCTGTGCGGGGCACTCTGGCCTGTCTAGCCAGCCTTTTATTTATGTTTACCACAAGACCAGCCCAGTAGTTTTTTTTTCTTTCTAAAAATGGCTAGCCCAGTTTTTTTGTTCTTTTGCAGAATACCCAACCGAGACCTACATGCTTTTGTCAGCCCAGCTGGGCTGCAAATCTTTCAAGACGGGGAGAGTTTCATTCGGCTTTCTCCAGAAAATGGGCTATCAGTAATGAGAAATGGGTTGTACATTTTTAAAACACATCAAACCGGCAATTAGTTTCAAATTTCTTTTTTTTATTTCAAGACTTTAAATTCCATTGATTTTTATGCATGGACAATTATTTGGATTTTATATTGATATAAATTTATTTTTCAAATTAGTTTGAATGTGACTTGAAATTTCGGGATTAAAAACAGTTCGGACCGCACCGAAATATGCAAAATTTCGTATAATTTTTTAACCGTGGCCACAATATGGGCTGTAATGCTAACAAAAGAATATGGGCTCCAAAAAAATCCTTAAGAATTAGCAAATTGGCTGTAAATTATTAGAAATAATGGCAGATGGGCCATATGTTGTTTTTCACAGATTTGAGGCTGACTTGTGCGCTTACTATAGGTTGACGCGTACGCTATCCTAAAAAATGTTGACACGCACGCAAGGCCGTGTCAACTTAGTCAACACACGAGAGCAGTGACTGTTGGATGTCCATCCAACGGCCGTCGTGCTTCTTCAATCTCTGATCTTCCTGCTTCGGCCGCCCAAACCAGCGCCGGCGGGACTGCCTGCGCCCTCCTCCCATGGCCGGTTGTGCTGCCACCAGGACATCCCTCTACCCACCCGCACCTCCTGTTATTTTCCGGCAACATCAGCCTCACCCCACAGCCGACCAGTCAGCCCTCGTACTCCCCTCAGTGTGGGCATCCGCTGTGGTGGCTTCGCCGGCTCCGGCTCATTCCCTTCCTGGGCCTCGCCGTCGTCCACCGCGTTGGTGCTCTCGGCACGGCGTGGTCAACATGGTCAACAAACAACAGCCATCTGAAGAGGGATGTAAGTGGAGAGGGTGACAGTAGGGACCCACATAAGCAAGTGCATCGTTATTACGTGAAAAAAAATGATTGCTCCTATTGATAGCTGGGACCCACCGGCTGTATCTTCGCACGGAAGGAAGTGCCTCCTTGTTATGCGAAAAAAAACTATTCCTCCCGATGACAGCTGGGACCCGGCAGATTTGGTGGCTGACTTGTGGGCCTACTAAGCTAACACGTACGTAGGGCTTTGCCAACTTAATCAACAAATGATTCTAGCAGCTGGACCATTGGATGTTAATCAAATAGCCGTGCTGCTTCTTCAACCTCTGATCTTGCTCCTGTCTCCCGTGTGCGGCAGTGCTGCCCGCGCACCCGAACCAGTCAAGTTTCGCACTCCTCTCCATCTGCGACTCCACTGTCGCATCTTCCCCATATCCGGGTCATTCCAGTCTGGGGCCTCGCCGTCGTCCACTGGTCTTGGTGCGCTTGGCATGGTGTGGTCAACGTGGACGTGGTCAACAAACAAGAGTCATCGGAAGATGATTGTACGTGGAGAGGCTGACAGTGGGGACGCACCACACCCATGGATGCATGCATGCAACTGCATCCTTTTTACCCTGAAAAATAATGTTTTCTCCCCCTGACGACTGGGACCCACAGCTACATCTTCGCACACAAGGAAGTGCGTCCATATCACGGGCAAAAAAAATGATTCTCCCCCTGACAGCTGGGACCCACCAGTTATATCTTCACACGCAAGGAAGTGCCTCCTTATCCTCCCTGACAGCTGGGACCCACCCGGTCAAACCGTACATAGGGTTGTCTCTCTGGTAGCGAACGTGTACGTACATACAGGTTGATCGCTCTCTCTACAAGGATGAACCGTGGCCGAGCAAGGAGCGGCACGTGTGACGTAGCAGTTGAGGCAGTCCTGTATAAATCATGTACATGTACGTACAGCCACGCTGCAAGAAAGTAAATACGGCAACATAATACATATGGGCGGGGTCTCGAACGCGTACAGCGACAACGTCCTGTTCATCGGCAGCCAACCGGCTGGGTCGGAACAGAGAAACTGCGTCGTGTTCATCGGGAGGGAACGGAATGCGTCGTGTTCATCGGGAGCCAACCGGCTTGGACGGAACAGCTGAAACGAGGTTTGGCGTATCGCAGAACGGAGGAAATTGCCTTCTGTTCGACCGCATACGGTCGAAATGGGGTCCTGTTCATCGAGAAGGGTCTGGTGTACTGCAAAACGGAGGAAACAGACTTCTGTTCGAGTGCCTACGGTCGAAACAGGATCCTGTTGATCAGGAGGGGTGTGGTGTAGCGCAAAACAGAGGAAACGGACTTCTGTTGGAGCACCTACGGTCGAAACGGGGTCCTGTTCATCCACCGTCTACTGCCTCGCTCCAGCCTCCATGGGGCTACTGTTCATCCACCGTCGACTTCCTTCAGCCTCCACCAGCTACTGTTCATAGAGCCTCCATGGGGTCCTATTCATCCACCCCCAACCGGCTGGGGTGCGGCGGCCTCCTTGGGGTCCAGTTCATCCAGCGGCAACGGCCTACTACCACGGGGTCCTGTTCATCAAACCCCCACCGGGAACTGTTCATCGACATCCAACCAATCGGCTCGATTCACCATGTCTCGACTCATTCTACGTACCGCGCACACGGTAGCAATAGTCATCGTTCATTGAGAGGCAACCCAACACCGGCTAGCTACGTCTCACACGGGGGCTCGATCGGCTTCAGTAAGCAGCAGCAGTGATCGATCGCTTGGGTTCAGTTAGCAGCAGCAGCGAAGGAATCGCTCGGGTTCAGTCAGCAGCGAATGAATCGCTCGGGTTCAGTTAACAGCCAAGGGATCGATCGCTCGGGTTTAGTAACATGCGATCGCTTGGGTTCAGTTAGCCAATGCCTCGCACACACGTGCGTACATGAGAGAAACGCGCAAACCTCCGTGCATCGCTCGGCCCCGACCACCCACCGTAACCGGGAACTCCCCGATATTTTCCTCGCCCTCGCTTCTACCATGATTTTTTCTGTCATGGACGGCCCAAAGAATGTCATGCTTTTTTGTCATGCTTTTTTGTCATAGAAGTAGGAGCGCACCACATCTATGATGATACGTGCTTTTGTCACAATTATCGTCATAGAAGTGTCATAAGCATGACAGAAAAAATTTCGTTCTACCCTAAATGTCACGGATGTGTCTTTTTTTGTAGTGACCATGATGGCGGTCAAGGAGATCTGGAGCGGTGGACAAGCCAGTCGCTGAAGCGGCTCCCGTGAAGTGGTGAGTTGGCAGTTGGGGGTTCCAAGGTGCGGAAGGTAGATCCGACGGGGTGTGAGGTCCACCGCTGCGGCGGAGGACTAGATTCGGCGGCTTGGCGTGGTTGCGGGGAGGAGGCAGGGAGGGGAAGGGGAGGGGCTCTGGGGAAGAATGTTGGGGGCAAGGAGGGGAAAACAATGGAGTTACCAAAGCAGCCCTTTTCCGTTCATGTGGCAGGGGTAAAACAGGAATATCGCAGGGCTAAACTTTCGGGCGCGAGATATTTTGATGTGAGCGGGAAGTGTGGAAGCCTTTGGTGGCTGAAATTAAGTGTTCTGCTCTTGTACGGCCGACTATGATGTCATGGCCGAGAATTTATTTGTTTTCCACGCAAAAAAGTGCAAGTTCCGAAAATCAATGTCTCCAACTCAAAACTTAGGTTGTCCATTCAATTCAAATATGGATCATTGAGCTAGTGGAAGAAAATACCATCATATGGTCCAATTCAAATGAAATTCCAAATGTGTTTATCCTAAATATGATGACAAAAACAAAAATGTGTATGTGTATGAATAAAGTGGATGATTATAAGGTTTGAACATGCCCGTATGTGTATATCTCTAGGTTTGATATATGAATTTGAAATCATGAAATCCTGGCTTAAAAATGTACCTTTGTTTAAATGAATTACAAAAGCTAATAATGGAGTCGAATTCCAAAATTCCAATCTTAGGTTTGTAATTCTGGTACTTCAAAGTATATCACGCATGATCAAAAGTATCATTATCTCATAGTCCAAACTATGAAACAAATTGATCAACCATGACTGCACACACTATTGACCATATATATCTCAATTATGCTTAAGTCTCTCAAATATAGACACCTCACTCTTTATATGAAGCCACCCACCCCGCCCCCCCCCCCACAAGTCGTTCTCTCCCCCGGACATGAACACAGGAGCACATTAACCCCCCTCTCTCTTCTAAGTCCGGACCCCAATATAGGTCTCTATCACTTTGTCTCTTGGGCATGCACACATCTCTTCCCCCACTCTCTAGGTCTCCCGGCATCTCTCTTTCCCAAGCACATGCACTATACAACAGTGTATCTTTCCCATACACACAAAACGTCGCCCCCAAACGTCTATCTCCCTAGTTATGTGGTTCTTGCACATTCACCTCACTCACCACCCCCACTACAAACAAGCACCCTTTGTCTCCTTGTGCACCACTCTCCTCTTTCTATCTCTCCCACATGCAGACCCGACCCAGCTCCTTCCCTATATACATATATGCCGTGACTCTTTCCATAGCTCCCTAGCGTATCATCGTTCTCAATCTCGCACGTTGTTCTCTACACCATCTATTCTAGATCTCTCATGAAGTCTCTATCACACACACGATGACTCATTTTCCTTGCGTCTCCGTACATAGGCCACTTTCGAACAACATCAACCTTGTCTCCCTATCTATACACCACTTCCGCACACAAACGACCCCTCTCTCTCCCCCTATCTTCCTCTCTCTCTCCCTTGCTCGCTCTCTCTCTCACTCTCACACCTCTCTCCCACACACACTCGATGTCTCTTCCAAATAGTTTGCTCCCCGCCCGCACCCATGCTATCCCACTACTACACATGCCTTTCTCTCTCTTGGACACACATGTCACACCATTCCCCCTTCCCTACTAGGTTTACATCATTAGTGGTCTCTATTCTCCACATACACACACTCCCTCTCACACACACGCGCGCACAAACACACACAAACACGCACAAACACCCATCTATGTGGATCCTTCTTTTAAGACACACACACCCTTGCATATTCTCTCCAGCTCTAGGTATATATATATCCCCCTCTCTCTCTATCTCACATGCACACCAAAATTCTCCATCTCTCTAACTCACACATCTCTCCCCATGTCCGCATGTGTATCTCACACACTCACTCTCTGATTATCTCTATGTGTCTCCATGTTACACAACACAAAGCCCCATGCACATGTGTCGTGGGAAAACACGGCCACCTATGGGGCCATCGGCCCCTTGTGGTACAGCAGGGGGGAAGGACGCATTGCACAAAGAGCGGAGGGCACGGAGCAGCGCGGCAGCGATCACACGGGCAGTTTTTACCCAGGTTCGTGCCGCCGTGAGGCGTAAAACCCTACTCCTTCTTTGGTGGATTGATGAGAGGACCGTGGTGGAGACGCAGCGCTCTAGCTCGGCAAGGTTGCCTCGGGGCGAGAGCAGCTACGCGCGTATGAGTGTACAAGGGTCCGAATCCTTTCTAAGGTTGCCATGGCCCTCCTTTCATAGATCAAGGGGTCACCACAATGGCAAATCAGTCATTGTGTACTGATTAGATAGCAAACAGTGCTATCATACCTAACTCTGCAGGCAGGACAGAGCGCATTAAATGCACTACTTAGTGTCACATCATAGCGTAGCCCGACAAGCCTTGCCGGGCCGTTCGGCCACCTTCTCGCCTGCCTGCGTAACACGTCTCTGGATGGGTGTCATTTGGAGGCGATTTCCTTTGGAAGTGGCTGCCACGTGCCAAATAATAGCCACTTAGTCACTTGGGGGCTCGATACCGCACCGATCGATGACTTGCGTCGCTGTGAGGTGGAGCGGTGGAGCCTTGGCGGGGTAGTCCGCCTTCATCGTCCCCGGCAAGCTTGCCAGGGCAGTCTTGAGACTTGTCTTCGAGGCAACCTCGACCTCGCCGGGCTCGCCTGCCTGGCAAGGGAGGCTATTCCTTAGTGGTATCTTGCTCCCTTGGTTGGTCTTGGTCTTCTTGATCCGCCCTTTGATTCCTCAAAGAGCTGATCTTTTCTGCTTGGTCTGATCTGGAGTGCTGCAACCTCGTTCTAGAGCCTGTGTACAGTCTGGGCAACATACCTGGGGTTTGTTGCATCGATAGGAGCCCCCGGGCCTGGCCTGAACACGCTGCCGAGCATCGTCGGGGTAGGCCCTGTCCAGTACACAGGTGGGGGAGGCTGCGGTAGCTCACCCTTTGAGATCTTCTTTGCTTCTTCATTAATCTGAGCTTGAGTCAGTTTCCGGTTTTCCCGCGCGTCACGTAACGCCAATTGTGGTGGGGCCATCCTTGTAATGGCCCGTGAATGACTTTAACGCACGGGTGAGTAACTGCCAATTCACTCTTCCTACCACGTTCTTATCCCTTGCCACGTATGCTGCATGCATTGAGTGGGGTAGGTAACAGAGGCGCGTGGTGCGGGAGAGAGCATCATGGCAAGGGCCCGGTCTCCTTGGGTTGGTGGAGAGGGACGGCGGTTACTTGTCGAGGGATCAGCCCCCAGCCTCAGCCCGCCTATAAAAGAGGGGGTGAGGGGGAGTGGAAGTGCTCATCCACGCACCTCTTCTCCCCACCCTCTGCCTTCTGGCGTTGCGTCTTCGCCATGGCGAGGGGAGAGGAAGAAGGGTGCAGCCGCGCCTTTGTTGAGATAGGGTCCCCTCCCTGTTTCTGCACGAAGCGTCCGGATTGGAGTGGCGGCCCATTGCTTAGTGTGCATGAAGAAGGCTTTAGGTGGGTGTGCGGGCGGCGCGGCAGTGGCAGCGCCGGGGGTAGCGACCCCGGCATGCTCGCCACCGGGCCGTCCGTGGTCCCACACTCCGTAAGGGGGCACATGGGCAACACTGATATGTCTCCAACGTATCTATAATTTTTTATTGTTCCATGCTATTATATTATCTGTTTTGGATATTTTATATGCATTAATATGCTATTTTATATTATTTTTGGGACTAACCTATTAACCTAGAGCCTAGTGCCAGTTTCTGTTTTTTCCTTGTTTTTGAGTTTCGCAGAAAAGGAATACCAAACGGAGTCCAAACGGAATAAAACTTTCGTGATGATTTTTCTTGGACCAGAAGGAAACTAGGAGACTTGGAGATAAAGTCGGAGGAGCCACGAGGCGGCCACAAGGACAGAGGGCATGCCCCCCACCCTTGTGGGCCCCTCGTGCACCTCCTGACCTAATTCTTTCGCCTATATATACTCATATATCCCCAAACCAATAGAGGCATCCATGAAAAGACTTTTCCACCACCGCAACCTTCTGTACCCGTGAGATCCCATCTAGGGACCTTTTCCGGCACCCTGCCGGAAGGGGATTCGATCACGGAGGGCTTCTACATCAACACCATTGCCCTTCCGATGAAGCGTGAGTAGTTTACCACAGACCTACGGGTCCATAGCTAGTAGCTAGATGGCTTCTTCTCTCTCTTTGATTCTCAATACAATGTTCTCCTCGATGTTCTTGGAGATCTATTCGATGTAATACTTTTTTGCGGTGTGTTTGCCAAGATCCGATGAATTGTGGATTTATGATCAGATTATCTATGAATATTATTTGAATCTTCTCTGAATTCGTTTATGCATGATTTGATATCTTTGTAATTCTCTTCGAATTATCGGTTTGGTTTGGCCAACTAGATTGGTTTTTCTTGCAATGGGAGAAGTACTTAGCTTTGGGTTCAATCTTGCGGTGTCCTTTCCCAGTGACAGTAGGGGCAGCAAGGCACGTATTGTATTGTTGCCATCGAGGATAAAAAGATGGGGGTTTCATCATATTGTTTGAGTTAATTCCTCTACATCATGTCATCTTACTTAATGCATTACTCCGTTCTTTATGAACTTAATACTCTAGATGCATGCTGGATAGCGGTCGATGTGTGGAGTAATAGTAGTAGATGCAGAATCATTTCGGTCTACTTGACACGGACGTGATGCCTATATTCATGATCATTGCCTTAGATATCGTCATAACTTTGCGCTTTTCTATCAATTGCTCGGCAGTAATTTGTTCACCCACCGTATTATTTTCTATCTTGAGAGAAGCCTCTAGTGAAACCTATGGCCCCCGGGTCTATTTTCCATCATATAATCTTCTACTTTTCAGCATACAAGTTTCCGATCTACTATTTTGCAATCTTTTACTTTCCGATCTATTAAACAAAAATACCAAAAATATTTACTTTATCGTTTATCTATCTCTATCAGATCTCACTTTTGCAAATAACCGTGAAGGGATTGACAACCCCTTTATCGCGTTGGGTGCAAGTTGTTTGAATTTTTGTGCAGGTATTCGGTGATTTGTGCATTGTCTCCTACTGGATTGATACCTTGGTTCTCAAACTGAGGGAAATACTTATCTCTACTTTGCTGCATCACCCTTTCCTCTTCAAGGGAAAAACCAACGCAAGCTCAAGAAGTAGCAGGAAGAATTTTTGGCGCCGTTGCCGGGGAGATCTACGCCAAGTTAAGACATACCAAGTACCCATCATAAACTCTCATCTCTTGCATTACATTATTGGCCATTCGGCTCTCGTTTTCCTCTCCCCCACTTCTAAAACGATTTTCAAATTTTTTTGCCTTTTTCTTCGCCCCTCTCTTTGCCTTTTCTTCGCCCTTCTTCTGTTCGTCTTCTTCGTTCGTTTTTGGTATGCTCATTTGCTAGATTGGTTTGTTGCCACCATGTCTGAATCTGGGGAGGTTATCGTTGAAAATCTTGAGGAAAAGCTTGAATCTATTTGGTTGGATCATGAAACTGAAACTCCTCCTAATTACAAAACAAAAATCTTTCTTGTGGGGGATGGTAATATTATTGGAAAAAGTGTTATTCAAGAATTCTTTGATTGTATGGGATCTATGCCTATTAATAAATGATCTATTCTTCTTGATACAAATTGTTATGCGGATGCCATTGTTATGCTCATTGAGAAATTAGAAAGGAAATTCATGCATATTCATCCGGCTTTGCAAAAGGTGTTTTATGAACTTCCCAATATTAATCATCCTATAGTTAAAAAGATTGCCACCATTATCCTTATGCGTGAATTTGATTTTATAATACAAGAAGCTAGGGATATTTTTGCTTTCTATAAAAAGGATGGTGAACACCCTCCAATTGAAGATATCCTCCATGATAAAGAAACTATGCGTAGTTTGGAATCTAGGGACTATCAATCTTATAGTGAAAATCTTAGGAGGAGAGTTCCTTATTCAGAAATCTCTCAATATTTGTACCTAGAGGCTTTTGAGGAGTTTGATTGGATTACAAGGGGAATTTATGTAGGATTTGATAGGGATTGGTTGAATAAAATGATGAGGGAACCCATTAGAATTGAGATACGTGTTTTATATGATGATATATATGGTGATGATCCTGATTATGGGTTTATGAATGTTAAAATTACCAACCAAAGTCCTTTTCATGATTTAAGTTCTTCTACTAGGAGGGAAATAAAGGAAATAATAGATTTATTAAGACGAGTTTTGTAGGATTTGATGAGAAAAGAATTGCGTACCAAAGATGACAATACCTAAATCTATTCGTGTTTTTATGCCTAGCTAAGGGCGTTAAACAATAGCACTTGTTGGTAGGCAACCCAATTTTATTTTTGTTTTTGCTTTTTTGGTTCTGTTTTGCAATAAATAATTCATCTATCCTCTGGTTAGATGTGTTTTTATGTTTTAATTAGTGTTTGTGCCAAGTAAGACCTTTGGGATGGCTTACGGTGATAGTTGATTTGATCTTGCTGAAAAACAGAAAATTTTGTGTCCAGTATCGGAATTTTAGTAATTAAATGGAGTGTTGAAAACCCCTGAATTTTTTATAAGAGATTTATATACAAATTTCCTATGTTTTAGTAATTTTTCAGAATTTTTTAAGTTACATAAGTATTATAAAAATTCGGATCTTCGCAGACTATTCTGTTTTTGACAGATTCTGTTTTTCTC
Source organism: Thinopyrum elongatum (assembly GCA_011799875.1). NCBI lineage: Eukaryota > Viridiplantae > Streptophyta > Magnoliopsida > Poales > Poaceae > Thinopyrum > Thinopyrum elongatum. The sequence continues at coordinate 212,406,993 of CM022299.1, forward strand.
TGTGTTGTTTGCTTATATTGATGAATCTATGGGTAGTATCGGGGGGTATGAACCATGGAAAAGTTGGAATACAGTATATATTACACCAATAAAAATAAATAATGAGTTAACAACAGTACCAAAGTGGTGATTTATTTTCTTATACAAACGGAGCTTATGAGATTTTCTGTTGAGTTTTGTGTTGTGAAGTTTTCAAGTTTTTGGGTAAGGATTTGATGGACTATGGAATAAGTAGTGGCAAGAGCCTAAGCTTGGGGATGCCCAAGGCACCCCAAGGTAATATTCAAGGGCAACCAAGAGCCTAAGCTTGGGGATGCCCCGAAAGGCATTCCCTCTTTCGTCTTCGTCTATCGGTAACTTTACTTGAGGCTATATTTTTATTCACCACATGATATGTGTTTTGCTTGGAGCGTCTTGTATAATTTGAGTCTTTACTTTTTAGTTTTCCATAATCATCCTTGATGTACACACCTTTTGAGAGGGACACACATAAATCGTGATTTATTAGAATACTCTTTGTGCTTCACTTATATCTTTTGAGCTAGGCAATTTTGCTGTAGTGCTTCACTTATATCTTTTTAGAGCACGGTGGTGGCTTTATTTTGTAGAAATTATTGAACTCTCATGCTTCAATTACATTATTTTGAGAGTCTTTAAACAGCATGGTAATTTGCTTTGGTTATAAATTTAGTCCTAATATGATAGGCATCCAACAGGGATATAATAAAAACTTTCATATAAAGTGCATTGAATACTATGAGAAGTTTGATTCCTTATGATTATTTTGAGATATAAAGATAGTGATATTAGAGTCATGCTAGTGAGTAATTGAGAATTTGAGAAATACTTGTGTTAGGGTTTGTGAGTCCCGTAGCATGCACGTATGGTGAACCGTTATGTAACGAAGTTGGAGCATGAGATATTTTTTGATTGTCTTCCTTATGAGTGGCGGTCGGGGACGAGCGATGGTCTTTTCCTACCAATCTATCCCCCTAGGAGCATGCGCGTAGTACTTTTTTTCAATGACTAATAGATTTTTGCAATAAGTATATGAGTTTTTTATGACTAATATTGAGTCCATGGATTATACGCACTCTCACCCTTCCACCATTGCTAGCCTCTCCTGTACCGCGCAACTTTTGCCGGTACCATACACCCACCATATACCTTCCTCAAAAAATCCACCATACCTACCTATTATGGCATTTTCATAGCCATTCCGAGATATATTGCCATGCAACTTTCCACTGTTACGTTTACTGTGACACGTATCATCATTGTCATATTGCTTTGCATGATCATGTAGTTGACATCGTATTTGTGGCAAAGCCACCGTTCATAATTTTTTCATACATGTCACTCTTGATTCATTGCACATCCCGGTACACCGCCAGAGGCATTCATATAGAGTCATATTCTGTTCTAGTATCGAGTTGTAATTTTTTGAGTTGTAAGTAAATAGAAGTATGATGATCTTCATTATTAGAGCATTGTCCCATGTGAGGAAATAAATAAAAAGAAAGAGGCCAAAGAAGCCAAAGAAAAAAAAGGAGAAAGAAAAAAAAGAGAAAAAAAGGGGGAAAAAAGAAGAAAAAAAAAGAAAAAAAAGAGAGAAGGGGCAATGTTACTATCCTTTTTCCATACTTGTGCTTCAAAGTAGCACCATGAACTTCATGATAGAGAGTCTCCTATATTGTCACTTTCATATACTAGTGGGAATTTTTCAATATAGAACTTGGCTTGTATATTCCAACGATGGGCTTCCTCAAATTGCCCTAGGTCTTCATGAGCAAGCAAGTTGGATGCACACCCACTTAGTTTTCTTTTTGAGCTTTCATACACTTATAGCTCTAGTGCATCCGTTGCATGGCAATCCCTACTCACTCACATTGATATCTATTGATGGCATCTCTATAGCCCGTTGATACGCCTAGTTGATGTGAGACTATCTCCCTCTTTTTGTCTTCTCCACAACCACCATATTCTATTCCACCTATAGTGCTATGTCCATGGCTCACGCTCATGTATTGCGTGAAAGTTGAAAAGGTTTGAGAACGTCAAAAGTATGAAACAATTGCTTGGCTTGTCATCGGGGTTTTGCATGATTTGAGTATTTTGTGTGATGAAGATGGAGCATAGCCAGACTATATGGTTTTGTAGGGATAAGCTTTCTTTGGCCATGTTATTTTGAGAAGACATAATTGCCTTGTTAGTATGCTTGAAGTATTATTGTTTTTATGTCAATATTAAACTTTTGTTTTGAATCTTATGGATCTGAACATTCATGCCACAATAAAGAAAATTACATGGATAAATATGTTAGGTAGCATTCCACATCAAAAATTCTGTTTTTATCATTTACCTACTCGAGGACGAGCAGGAATTAAGCTTGGGGATGCTTGATACGTCTCCAACGTATCTATAATTTTTTGATTGTTCCATGCTATTATATTATCTGTTTTGGATGTTTTATATGCATTAATATGCTATTTTATATTATTTTTGGGACTAACCTATTAACCTAGAGCCCAGTGCCAGTTTCTGTTTTTTCCTTGATTTTGAGTTTCGCAAAAAAGGAATACCAAACAGAGTCCAAACGGAATAAAACTTTTGCGATGATTTTTCTTGGACCAGAAGGAAACCAGGAGACTTGGAGATGAAGTCGGAGGAGCCACAAGGCGGCCACAAGGACGAAGGGCGCGCCCCCACCCTTGTGGGCCCCTGGTGCACCTCCTGACCTAATTCTTTTGCCTATATATACTCATATATCCCCAAACCAATAGAGGCATCCACGAAAAGACTTTTCCACCGCCGCAACCTTCTGTACCCGTGAGATCCCATCTAGGGACCTTTTTCGGCACCCTGCCGGAGGGGGATTCGATCACGGAGGGCTTCTACATCAACACCATTGCCCTTCCGATGAAGCGTGAGTAGTTTACCACAGACCTACGAGTCCATAGCTAGTAGCTAGATGGCTTCTTCTCTCTCTTTGATTCTCAATACCATGTTCTCCTCGATGTTCTTGGAGATCTATTCGATGTAATACTTTTTTGCGGTGTGTTTGCCGAGATCCGATGAATTGTGGATTTATGATCAGATTATCTATGAATATTATTTGAATCTTCTCTGAATTCTTTTATGCATGATTTGATATCTTTGTAATTCTCTTCGAATTATCGGTTTGGTTTGGCCAACTAGATTGGTTTTTCCTGCAATGGGAGAAGTGCTTAGCTTTGGGTTCAATCTTGCGGTGTCCTTTCCCAGTGACAGTAGGGGCAGCAAGGCACGTATTGTATTTTTGCCATCGAGGATAAAAAGATGGGGTTTTCATCATATTGCTTGAGTTAATTCCTCTACATCATGTCATCTTACTTAATGCATTACTCCGCTCTTTATGAACTTAATACTCTAGATGCATGTTGGATAGCGGTCGATGTGTGGAGTAATATTAGTAGATGCAGTATCGTTTCGGTCTACTTGACACGGACGTGATGCCTATATTCATGATCATTGCCTTAGATATCGTCATAACTTTGCGCTTTTCTATCAATTGCCCGGCAGTAATTTGTTCACCCACCGTATTATTTTCTATCTTGAGAGAAGCCTCTAGTGAAACCTATGGCCCTCGGGTCTATTTTCCATCATGTAATCTTCTACTTTTCATCATACAAGTTTTCAATCTACTATTTTGCAATCTTTTACTTTCTGATCTATTAAACAAAAATACCAAAAATATTTAATTTATCGTTTATCTATCTCTATCAGATCTCACTTTTGCAAATAACCATGAAGGGATTGACAGCCCCTTTATCGCGTTGGGTGCAAGTTGTTTGATTGTTTGTGCAGGTATTCGTTGATTTGTGCGTTGTCTCCTACTGGATTGATACCTTGGTTCTCAAACCGAGGGAAATACTTATCTCTACTTTGCTGCATCACCCTTTCCTCTTCAAGGGAAAAACCAACGCAAGCTCAAGAAGTAGCAGACACCACACCAAAGACCATAATAGGCACAAAGCGTGGTAGTCGACTGTGGCCTATCCTCCCTTCTGCCGTGATGTTGAAGGGAGACCGTGGAAGCGATTCGCCATTGGTTATGGCAGATCTCCCCTTTTGGGGTGCTTCTTATCTTGCGTACGGGCGGGTTCCTTGTGCCCGCACATGCTTCCTTAGGGGACGGCATCTTTCAAGCTTTGGGTCGATGGAGACAACCATGCTCTCTGTGGGATCCCCCGGGGCGGTTGGCACCTGCCCTGGTCGCCGTGGCGGGGACTCGAGCGATGGCAGGCGTGCCTCTTCGAGCGACAGCGACGAGGAGGGTGGCGGCAACCCACGACACGTCAAGAGCGAGGACGACCGCTCCGACGTGGCGTGAGTGCTGGCAGCACCATCATCACCAGCTGGGCCTCGGCAGCGCCACCATCTGCACCTGCCCTCCGGTTTCTTCCTCCTAGCCCAGGGACGGCGCCCTCCTGATCCTGGGGAGGCACTGTAACACCCCATGTCATTAGCCACAGTAATCACTTTTGATAATGACAAGTCAGCATGTTTAACAGTGCATAATCATCATTAGCATCAAATTGCATTTCAACTCCTAACTCAAATTCAAATTTAAATGAAAGTTGAAAATAAAAGTTGTTCAGCATAGGAACTAAAATGTTCATTCAATAATAAATATTACAGAGACCATTCTAAAATTGTAACCAACATTTAATAAATTAATTAGGTGACCCATACCACTTTTAACAGTGGCTGGAAATAATATTTAATAGCCTTTTAATTAATCTAGATCAAATATGAAATGATGTTTTGCCCAAACTAGTTTTTGGTGTTAGGGTATAGTGCACTGATATTTAAGGACTAGCTCACACTTTTTACAAAATCCATTTGGGGCCCAAATAATTAACAAAACAGAAAAGAAAGAAACAGAAAAAGAGAAAAGGAAAAAGGCCTAAAGAAGCTACTATGCACTTGGCCTGCTCGCTACAGCCGCGGCCCAGCCCACCCCGCGCCTCCTCCCACCTCTCACTGCTCACCACCGCCCCGCTCTCGAACGCGCACGCGCGCGCACCCCAGGCCCCCCCCTCTCTCCCTCGCTCGACAGCGCGCGCCGCGCCCTCTCGCCGTGGATAAGAGACCGCCCCGACCCCTCTGGAGAACCTTAGCCGCCCCGTTCGCCCTCCTCCTCGTTCCCCTCACCTCTCCCGACGCCGCCATGGCTGCGCCTCCCTAGATCGCGCGTCCACCGTGCCCCGTTCGCCTCCCCGACGTGTCCTGCGTGCTCGCTGTCGTCCTCTCCTTCGACTGCGCCAAAGAACCGAAGCCGAACACCCCTACATCGACCCCGCGCCATCGTCGTCCTCCTTGGATCCCCGCCGCCGTTCGCCATCGACTCCGGCTCCGTCGTGCTTCCCCGAGCCCTCTGCCCAAACCCCACGTTCCCCCGGTGAGCCCCTGCGCCGGATGTGCCCTCCCCTGCCTCCTCAAACCGTCTGTAGCGCCCGCTCCACGTTCGGGCGAACCCACCGCCGTGGACCTCATCGCCGGCGACCGTCCGGCGACCATTTGGTCATGCGCTGCTGCCCATTCGCTTAGCCGCATCGCATAGGCCTCGCCTACCCCTTGCTTCGCCCGTAGAACACGCCATGGCGCCGTTCCCCTAGCTCGCCCGAGAAGCCTCGACACCGACGAGCTCCTGCCGCTCGACTCCGGCCTCCCCAGCACCCCGCACCGCCACCGTTCAACGCGCGGCGTCGAGCCGCGTCAAATGCACCTTTCCCCAGCGCCGGAGACGCCCTGTGGGCGAATCCCGAACCTCGCCAGCTCGCTCCGCCGCGTTGGAGCTCGCCGGAGCGCTCTCCGGCCGGCGTCCGACGTGGCCGGTGGGTCCCAACCCCCGTGCCACTGACTGTGGGCCCCCTGGCCACCAGTTGACCCGTTGACTCAGGTCAACTGCTGACGTGGCCGTCCCTGTCTCACTGACATGTGGGGCCCGGCCATTTAAATGAATTTAAATAAATAGAAAATCTGTTAATTAGTTAATTAATTAGTTTAAATGCTAATCAGACACTGACTGCTGGGCCCCACCTGTTAATTAACCCAATTAGTTAATTTAACCCCTCTGTTAATGTCTCAGTGTATGACATGTGGGCCCCACTTGTCAGGTTTGACTTTGGTCAGCCAGAGTTGACCTGCTGACGTCACCCTGACCTCATGCTGGCGTCATCATTCACTATTCTGGATAATTTGAATTTAAATTAATAATTAAATTCTAGAAATTAATAAAAACTTTAGAAAATCATATTAAATAAACCGTAACTCCGATGAAAATAATTTATATATGAAACTTGCTCAGAATTCCGATACGAACCCGAATACGCCCTCCGTATTCCTATCAGATGCCCCTAGCTATATAAACATTGAACTTTTAGACCGAATTCGATAAATGAATAGTGCCCATTGTTGATTAAATAAATCCGAATAAATTCCTAAATTAAATAAATCATTTAGTTAGGCAGTAGAACACCCCGGCATATCATTTAGGCATGTCATACATATTGTTTGCATTATTGCCATGAATTTATTGTTTCTCTCCCCCTCCATCTCTCTTGATAGACGCCGAGACCGACGACGCTGCACCTGGGTACGACTACACTACCGACGAGCAGCCCGTTGACGACCCCTCTCTCTTGCCAGAGCAACCTGGCAAGCCCCCCCTTGAGCATCCAGATATCGCCCATTCTATTCTCCTGCTTGCATTAGATTTTGCTACTGTTACTGTATGCTCCTATTCTGATGCATAGCCTGCTGTTCTAACCTGTTCATTGTTACCTTACCTGCCTATGATAAACTGTTTAGTATAGGTTGGTAGTGAACCATCAGTGACCCCACCACCTTATCCTTGTTGCCCCTGCTTGATCAGCTTGATCATCGACGACTCGATCAACGTGATCGTCGACCAGAGACAGACGCCTCACTTCACACCCCCTTAGTTGTACGACTCTGCGTAGTAACTATCGAGTGCCGAGGGTGATACCTCGTAACGCACTCCCGATGAATACTCTGCAGTGTAGCTGTTCGGTCGTGGTCATCGAGGGTGATTCCTCCTTCTCCACTTCCGATACGACTTTGTCGTGCAACCCTCAGTGTGAACCTCAAGGGTGATGCCTCATACGTTCACCCTGATGATTTCATCGAGTGGAATCCACCGAGGGTGATTCCTCGGGTTTCCCCCTTGATGTTATGACCACATGATTACTTGACCTTTGTTACAGGCGGGTCCACCCTAGTGGGTACCCGCTGGGGATCAATGATGTCGGGTGTGCCGGAAGGGCACTCGAGTGTGATATTGTGGCGGAGCATCAGAGACTCTGATTGTCTCCGCGTGATACTAATGGAGCCTATTGGATTTGGGTTTGTGATCTGAGTGGGTCGACGTGCCCTATACGCACTACCACCACGTGGGATAATGGTTATGGGACCCTCTGCGATGTACGTTTCTCCCGAAAGCTCGTGTGACGTCACGATTCAACGTGCGGGCTGATTGTCGTGATTGGGCTGGATACTTCACTGACGAGTTCAGTGTCGCGCCTGCACCCCGGCCAGTCTCGCAACGCGCAGGGTGCCCAGGGCAATGGCCCAAGACCTCTGGGTGCATAGGTTAGTCCGACGTGCTGACCTCTCTGCCGAGCCTAGGTAGAGCGCTGCTTCATGTTGATCTTCCGAGGACGGGCATTACCCAGCAAGTGTGTCCGGCCAGAGTTGATCGAGCGTGTTGGGTAACAGTAGTGCACCCCTGCAGGGATGAATCATCTATCGATAGCCGGTCCTACGGTAAAGGACGCTCAGTTTGTGTATTCCGATCTACTACTTGAACTGGATACTTGTTACTTAATTGAAGCTTCGGGATCGCTTTCTCGCTTGGGAGTCGAGGAAGGATCTTTAAGCTGTACTTCAACATGTTTGCTAAATAAAATGCTATTCTACTCCCTTCTACTACTGCAAGATGATGGCCTTGTGAAGATGTTTGAAGATGCTAGTCTTCGATAGGACTAGGCCATCTCTCTATTCTGGCATTTCTGCAGCCCAGTCCACTTATACAGCCTTTCTCCATTGATAATGTTGCATATGTAGTATAGATCCTTGCTTGCTGAGTACTTCGGATGAGTACTCACGGTTGCTTTACTTTCTCTTTTCCCCATACCCCACCTTGATGATACATCAGACAATGGAGTCCTGGAGCCAGATGCCGCCACAGGAGCTTACTACCAGGAGGGTCCAGAGGGCACTTACTACTGGATCGAGCCAGCCGACCAGGAGTAGGATCGGAGGCTCCCAGGCAGGAGGCCAACGCCTTTCGATCTAGTGTCGCTGTTTGTGCTAGCCTTCTTAAGGCAAAACTTGTCTAACTATGTCTGTACTCAGATAATATTTGTATGACTGACTTATGTATTCGGATCTTCGGATCCCTGGTCTGTAATATTGTGGATCTCCGTTTATATTGTCTTAGAGTTGTGTTGTGATATCTTCCCGTGAGTCCCTATGCTTGATCGTACATGTTTGCGTGTATGATTAGTGTATGATTGAGTCGGGGGCGCCTCAAGTTGGTATCAGAGCCGACTGCCTGTAGGAAGCCCCCTTCCAATTCCTTGGCCGAAGTTGAGTCTAGACATCGAAAAACTAATTTACTAACTTGGCTGTGTGGCTTACGGGCCCACGTCGCCAACTGGGTGGTATTAGGATATTTTATTCCTCGTCTATACTCTGGGACACTGATCTCTCTTCTACTCGGGTTAAATAAATTTTACTAACGCCGACACTTAGGATCTCGTAAATCCCATCTACCCGGAGAGCTCGATATCTGTGCGATTTCACTGTCATTGATCTGATTAGTCTGATAATCATTTTCCTTTCCATTGTTTTGTTTAACCTTTCTCTCCGAGTTGTGTTAAACTTCTCATTGTCATTTGACAAATCTGAATTTCCTCTGTTTCAGATGGACCGTTTGTTTCCACCACGTCCTACGACACAGCTTGTGCTTCGCACTTGGGCTCGTGATGCCCCTGGGTTTCCAGCTGTCCTGATCGCTCTCATGACCAGACTTGGCTACCGTTGGTACCCTGAGTACTTTGTTTACAAGGATTACCGTGAGTTCAATCAGGAGCAGTACCATGCTGATGTTCGTATCTATGATTAGCAAAATGACTCAGACACCGAGCTACACCTTTACCATGGTATCGGCGTGACGATTGAGATGGCAGTCCATGATGCCGCCTACTCTGCTGTCGCACGTCTCCGAGGATAGTTCAGTGATATCTTGGATGACTCTGAGTTCCGATACATTTCGTATGCCCCTGCTGGAGATGCTACTGGATACTACATAGCTATCTGTGCCCCGTACGAGCCTCGTCGCTATGACCCGCGCGTTCTGATTCAGTGCACTCAGGCTCTGGATCGCACTGTTCGGGCTCTTGCCGTCGAGTTGGTTGCCACTCGAGCACGTCTCTACGATGCTATGATGCAGTTGCTACCCGCTGTTCGTGCAGGGATACATCCGAAGCACATCCTTTATCCGTGCAGGACTCAGATGTATGCTGGTATTGATTGGCCTGCTGTTGGAGGTCATACACCTGCACGTGGACCTCTTCTTATAGCTCGAGACCGGATTCTGCATCAGAGTGCACATGGAGCGTAGGATCCTTCCGCGACGAACATTCATCGTCCGCACTTGCAGTTACCCCGTTTCGGTGGTTTTCTCTGACGTTGATGTACCCTTTGCTATGTCTCGTTGTGTACTTCCTTACCGCGTGCCTGCGCGCCGCCTAGTATGTCTAGCTTTTGAATTTGCGCCGTTATGCTGTCCGCATATACCCGACTCTGTGTATGGATCTGTATGTCTAAATCGACTACTGTTATGTATGTGTTACACTACTTAAATTGTTGTCGAGTTACATCATGTTTGTCACTAAACGCTCGCAATTGCTTTTACTAAACTACCCCCTGATGGTACTTAGCAGGATGGTTAGACCAGGTGGTCGTGGTCGTGGTACCCCTGAACACCCACCACCGCCAGACTATATGGCAGCTATGATGCAACAGTTTGAGCTTAACCGCCAGTTTATGGATAGAATCATGGCTCAGTTTTCGCATCAGAACAACCAGAACCAGAACCCAGCTTCAATAACTTTGACAGAGTTTATGCGACTTAACCCAACTCAGTTCCGCAACTCTGACAAGCCACTGGATGCTAATTACTGGCTCCGCGACATCACTCACGATATGGAGTCTACTTATGTCGCCCCTGCCAACTTCGTCAACTTCGCGGCCTTTTTCTTAAAGGGACCCGCAGCTCAATGGTGGGACACACACAAGCGTATTCTGCCTGTTGGAACAGTCATCACCTGGTATGAGTTCCAGGCTGCTTTCCGTACACGTTACATCCCTCAGGCAATTGTGGAACGCATGAAGACCCAGTTCCGTAACCTCACTCAGGGCAACAAGACTGTCGAAGCTTATCAGCGGGAATTTCTAGACCTCTCCCGCTATGCTGAAGAAGACATCGCCACAGATGCCCGTAGACAGGAGAAGTTCCGTAATGGACTACACCCCGACCTCAAGCTTGCACTTGCTGCTCAAGACTTCAATGACTTTTCAACTCTAATGAACAAGGCTATTCTTGTTGAGACCGCTCAGATGGAATACAAAGACTCGCAGAAGCGTTATCGTGATGCTGGCTCATCTTCGGCCTCAGCACAGAAGCGTCGAGTTTGGATTCCCAACAATGCGATCCGTCCCAATACCTCTGCACAAAAGAACAACTATGCTGCACCACGTCTGCCTCCTCCACCATCGAGGCAGCCAAAAGGTCAAGCTATTCAAAACAATGCTCCTCTTCGTCCTGAAGATGTTCTGTGCTTCAAGTGCCGCAAACCAGGTCACCAGGCTAAAGACTGCCGCCAGACTCAGAATCAGTTAGCTTTTCCTCGTGCTGGCCGTGGTAATGGTCGTGGCAACAATCAGACCCGCAACTATAATACTGGGTCTGCTGCACATGGTCGTGGACACGCTTACAACATTGACATTGAAGAAGTCCAGGATCAACCTACTACTGTGATGGGTACCCTTCTCGTTAACTCAGTACCTGCTTCTGTTTTATTTGATTCAGGAGCATCACATTCATTCATCTCTGGAAAATTTGCATTTATGCATGGCATTCGATATGAGAAAATGCATACTCCGTTAGTCATTAAAACTCCCGGAGGTCACTGTCATGCTGACGTGATACCACCTAACATTACCGTCGAAATTAAAGGGTTGGAATTCCTTGCATCGCCCATCGTCTTGAAGTCTTCCACCATAGACCTCATTCTTCGAATGGATTGGTTGAAAGCTCACATTGCTTCGATCAATTGTGCCACTAAAGTCGTCCAACTTCTTCACCCCTCCGATGAGATAGTGAACTATACCGCCCGCATTACACGGGACGCTGAAGCTCAGATATATGTTCTGAATGCTTTGAATGCCTCACCTCTGGAAGGAATCGAGAACGTTCCAGTCGTTCGAGATTTTCCAGACGTCTTTCCAAAAGAACTTCCAGGAATACCCCCGGCTAGAGCTATCGAGTTTGTCATTGACTTGGAGCCTGGCACCGTCCCAATTGCCAAGCGACCTTATAAGATGCCTCCGCATCACCTACTCAAGCTTAAGGAAGAAATCGACAAGTCTCTTAAGAGTGGTTTCATCCGCCCCAGTTCCTCTGCTTGGGGAGCACCTTCACTCTTCGTTAAGAAGAAGGATGGAACTAACCGTTTGGTTCAGGATTATCGGCCCATTAACCAAGCCACAATCCAGAATAAATACCCACTGCCCCGGATCAATGATCTTTATGATCAACTCGCTGGATCATCGGTGTTCTCTAAACTCGACTTGAGGTTGGGTTATCACCAGATCCGTGTCCGTGAAGAGGATATTCCCAAGACTGCATTCGTCACTCGTTATGGCTCCTATGAATACACCGTCATGTCATTTGGCCTAACGAATGCTCCAGCAACTTTCTCCTGTCTGATGAATTATATATTCATGGATTACCTCGACAAATTCGTCGTGGTTTATTTGGATGATATCCTTATATATTCTAAGAATAAAGAAGAACATGCTGAACACCTCCGTCTGGTACTAGAAAAGCTCCGAGAACACCAGTTGTATGCCAAGTATTCCAAATGAGAATTTTGGCTTTCTGAAGTAACTTACCTTGGACATGTGATTTCCAAGGATGGAATTGCTGTTAACCCCGAACGAGTTCAGGCTATTCTTGACTGGACTCCCCCGAAGAATGTCAAGCAAGTCAGAAGTTTTCTCGGACTTGCTAGTTATTGCCGTCGATTCGTTGAGAACATTTCCAAGATTGCAAAACCATTGACAAATCTGCTTCACAAAGGTGTTAAATTTGAGTGGACAGAAAAATGTCAAGAAAGCTTTCAGACACTAAAAGATAAATTGACATCTGCCCCAGTATTAGCACCCCCGGATTCCCAAAAGGATTTCGTGATATACTGTGATGCCTCCCGTCAAGGATTAGGCTGTGTCCTAATGCAAGAACGCAAAGTGATTGCTTATGCCTCTCGACAATTGCGTCCTCATGAAGAAAATTACCCAGTGCACGATCTCGAACTTTCTGCGGTTATTTATGCCCTGAAGCTATGGCAACATTACCTTCTCGGCAACCGTTGCGAGATATACACAGATCACCAAAGTTTGAAGTATTTATATACTCAACCAGATCTGAACCTTCGTCAACAAAGATGGCTCGAGACAATAGCCGATTATGATATGAATATCTCATACACCCCTGGCAAGGCTAATGTAATGGCCGAAGCTTTGAGCCGTAAGGCTTATTGCAACAATCTTACGGTTCAGGAAACACAACCTCTTCTCCATGAAGAGCTTCGCAAATTGAACCTCCATATTATTCCATAGGGTTATCTCAATACCCTGGTTGTCGAACCAGATTTAGAACACAGCATCAAGACTATGCAACGGTATGACTCTGAAGTTGAAAGGATCAAGCGATACCTCGAAAAAGGAAAGCCGACGGAATTCCATCTTAATGATGATGGGATCCTATTTTTACAACACCGTCTCTTCGTACCCAAGTTCAAGGATGAGAGAGAACACGTTATGAAAGAAGCTCATGACACTCCTCTGTCAATTCATCCTGGTAGTACAAAGATGTACCGTGACATTTGTCAGAGATACTGCTGGCCTAATATGAAACGAGATATTGCTCGTTATGTTTCTGAGTGTGACGTTTGCCGCCGCATTAAAGCAGAACATCAAAGGCCCGCTGGAACTCTGCAACCCCTTGAAATTCCTGAATGGAAATGGGACAAGGTCCAAATGGATTTCATTACTGGATTTCCCAGATCTCAGAAGGGTCATGATGCTATTTTTGTCGTCATTGACCGATTCTCCAAAGTTGCTCACTTTCTGCCAGTTAAGGAGACAATCACTACTAGCCAGTTAGCAGACTTGTATGTTTCCCGAATTGTGTCACTCCACGGTGTTCCGTTGGAGATCAGTTCTGATCGTGGCAGCCTCTTCACCTCCAGATTCTGGAATAGTTTCCAAGAAGCTATGGGAACTCATCTGTCGTTCAGTACCGCCTTTCACCCTCAGTCACAGGGTCAAGTTGAGCGAGTTAATCAAGTGCTCGAAGATATGCTTCGAGCTTGCGTCATCTCCTTCGGTAAGAAATGGGAGGAATCTCTCCCGTATGCCGAATTCTCTTATAACAATAGCTATCAGGCTAGTCTGAAGATGGCACCGTTTGAAGTTCTTTAGGGACGTAAGTGTCGAACCCCTCTGAATTGGTCAGAAACTGGGGAACGCTCACTCGTCGGACCGGACATTATTCAGCAAGCTGAAGAACAAGTCCGCATTGTCCGTGAACATTTGAAAACTGCTCAGTCTCGTCAGAAGAGCAACTATGACCAAAAGCACCAGGAAATTGTCTATCAACCTGGCGAGCAAGCTTACCTCCGTGTCACTCCGTTGAAAGGCACTCATCGGTTTCGAATCAAAGGCAAGTTGGCCCCTCGCTACATTGGCCCGTTCCGTATTCTTGCCCGTCGAGGAGAAGTGGCATATCAGTTGCAATTGCCGCCAAATCTTTCACAAGTACATGATGTCTTTCATGTATCCCAACTCCGTCGCTGCTTCAAGGATCCTATTCGAGTTGTGGATCACGAAGTGCTTGAATTACGGGAAGATCTATCTTATACAGAATATCCCATCCGTGTTCTTGATGAAGCTGAACGTCAGACTCGTCAAAAGTCAATCAAATTCCTCAAAGTTCAGTGGTCAAATCATTCTGAAGATGAAGCCACTTGGGAACGCGAGGATCGTCTTCGTGAAGAATACCCCACTTTCTTTCAGTCTTCCTCTTAATTCTCGGGACGAGAATTCTTGATAGATGAGGAGAATTGTAACACCCCATGTCATTAGCCACAGTAATCACTTTTGATAATGACAAGTCAGCATGTTTAACAGTGCATAATCATCATTAGCATCATATTGCATTTCAACTCCTAACTCAAATTCAAATTTAAATGAAAGTGGAAAATAAAAGTTGTTCAGCATAGGAACTAAAATGTTCATTCAATAATAAATATTACAGAGACCATTCTAAAATTGTAACCAACATTTAATAAATTAATTAGGTGACCCATACCTCTTTTAACAGTGGCTGGAAATAATATTTAATAGCCTTTTAATTAATCTAGATCAAATATGAAATGATGTTTTGCCCAAACTAGTTTTTGGTGTTAGGGTATAGTGCACTGATATTTAAGGACTAGCTCACACTTTTTACAAAATCCATTTGGGGCCCAAATAATTAACAAAACAGAAAAGAAAGAAACAGAAAAAGAGAAAAGGAAAAAGGCCTAAAGAAACTACTATGCACTTGGCCTGCTCGCTACAGCCGCGGCCCAGCCCACCCCGCGCCTCCTCCCACCTCTCACTGCTCACCGCCGCCCCGCTGTCGAACGCGCACGCGCGTGCACCCCAGGCCCCCCCTCTCCCTCGCTTGACAGCGCGCGCCGCGCCCTCTCACCGTGGATGAGAGACCGCCCTGACCCCTCTGGAGAACCCTAGCCGCCCCGTTTGCCCTCCTCCTCGTTCCCCTCACCTCTCCCGACGCCGCCATGGCTGCGCCTCCCTAGATCGCGCGTCCACCGTGCCCCGTTCGCCTCCCCGACGTGTCCTGCGTGCTCGCCGTCGTCCTCTCCTTCGACTGCGCCAAAGAACCGAAGCCGAACACCCCTACATCGACCCCGCGCCATCGTCTTCCTCCTTGGATCCCTGCCGCCGTTTGCCATCGACTCCGGCTCCGTCGCGCTTCCCCGAGCCCTCTGCCCAGACCCCACGTTCCCCCAGTGAGCCCCTGCGCCGGATGCGCTCTTCCCTCCCTCCTCAAACCATCTGCAGCGCCCGCTCCACGTTCGGGCGAACCCACCGCCGTGGACCTCGTCGCCGGCGACCGTCCGGCGACCATTTGGTCATGCGCTGCTGCCCATTCGCTTCGCCGCCTCGCATAGGCCTCGCCTACCCCTTGCTTCGCCCGTAGAACACGCCGTGGCGCTGTTCCCCTAGCTCGCCCGAGAAGCCTCGCCGCCGACGAGCTCCTGCCGCTCGACTCCGGCCTCCCCAGCACCCCGTACCGCCACCGTTCGACGCGCGGCGTCGAGCCGCATCGAACGCACCTTTCCCCAGCCCCGGAGATGCCCTGTGGGCGAATCCCGAACCTCGCCGGCTTGCTCCGCCGCGTTGGAGCTCGCCGGAGCGCTCTCCGGCCGGCATCCGACGTGGCCGGTGGGTCCCAACCCCCGTGCCACTGACTGTGGGCCCCCTGGCCCCCAGTTGACACGTTGACTCGGGTCAACTGCTGACGTGGCCGTCCCTGTCTCACTGACATGTGGGGCCCGGCCATTTAAACAAATTTAAATAAATAGAAAATCTGTTAATTAGTTAATTAATTAGTTTAAACGCTAATCAGACACTGACTGCTGGGCCCCACCTATTAATTAACCCAATTAGTTAATTTAACCCCTCTGTTAATGTCTCAGTGTATGACATGTGGGCCCCACTTGTCAGGTTTCACTCTGGTCAGCCAGAGTTGACCTGCTGACATCACCCTGACCTCATGCTGGCGTCATCATTCACTATTCTGGATAATTCGAATTTAAATTAATAATTAAATTCCAGAAATTAATAAAAACTTTAGAAAATCATATTAAATAAACCGTAACTCCGATGAAAATAATTTATATATGAAACTTGCTCAGAATTCCGATACGAACCCGAATACGCCCTTCGTATTCCTATCAGATGCCCCTAGCTATATAAACATTGAACTTTTAGACCGAATTCGATAAATGAATAGTGCCCATTGTTGATTAAATAAATCCGAATAAATTCCTAAATTAACTAAATCATTTAGTTAGGCAGTAGAACACCCCGGCATATCATTTAGGCATGTCATACATATTGTTTGCATTATTGCCGTGAATTTATTGCTTCTCTCCCCCTCCTTCTCTCTCGATAGACGCCGAGACCGACGACGCTGCACCTGGGTACGACTACACTACCGACGAGCAACCCGTTGACGACCCCTCTCTCATGCCAGAGCAACCAGGCAAGCCCCCCCAACCCCCCCACTTGAGCATCCAGATATCGCCCATTCTATTCTCCTGCTTGCATTAGATTTTGCTACTGTTATTGTATGCTCCTATTCTGATGCATAGCCTGCTGTTGTAACCTGTTCATTGTTACATTACCTGCCTATGATAAACTGTTTAGTATAGGTTGGTAGTGAACCATCAGTGACCCCACCACCTTATCCTTGTTGCCCCTGCTTGATCATCGACGACTCGATCAACATGATCGTCGACGAGAGACCGACGCCTCACTTCACACCCCCTTAGTTGTACGACTCTGCGTAGTAACTATCGAGTGCCGAGGGTGATACCTCGTAACGCACTCCCGATGAATACTCTGCAGTGTAGCTGTTCGGTCGTGGTCATCGAGGGTGATTCCTCCTTCTCCACTTCCGATACGACTCTGTCGTGCAATCCTCAGTGTGAACCTCGAGGGTGATGCCTCATATGTTCACCCTGATGATTTCATCGAGTGGAATCCGCTGAGGGTGATTCCTCGGGTTTCCCCCTTGATGTTATGACCACACGATTACTTGACCTTTGTTACAGGCGGGTCCACCCTGGTGGGTACCCGCTGGGGATCTATGATGTTGGGTGTGCCGGAAGGGCACTCGAGTGTGATATTGTGGTAGAGCATCAGAGACTCTGATTGTCTCCGCGTGATACTAATTGAGCCTATTGGATTTGGGTTTGTGATCTGAGTGGGTCGACCTGCCCTATACGCACTACCACCACGTGGGATAATGGTTATGGGACCCTCTGTGATGTACGCTTCTCCCGAAAGCTCGTCTGACGTCATGATTCACCGTGCGGGCTGATTGTCGGGATTGGGCTGGATACTTCACTGACGAGTTCAGTGTCGCTCCTGCACCCCGGCCAGTCTCGCAACGCGCAGGGTGCCCAGGGCGATGGCCCAAGACCTCTGGGTGCATAGGTTAGTCCGGCGTGCTGACCTCTCTGCCGAGCCTAGGTAGAGCGCTGCTTCGTGTTGATCTTCCGAGGACGGGCATTACCCAGCAAGTGTGTCCGGCCAGAGTTGATCGAGCGTGTTGGGTAACAGTAGTGCACCCCTGTAGGGATGAATCATCTATCGATAGCCGGTCCTACGGTAAAGGACGCTCAGTTTGTGTATTCCGATCTACTACTTGAACTGGATACTTGTTACTTAATTGAAGCTTTGGGATCGCTTTCTCGCTTGGGAGTCGAGAAAGGATCTTTAAGCTGTACTTCAACATGTTTGCTAAATAAAATGCTATTCTACTCTCTTCTACTGCTGCAAGATGATGGCCTTGTGAAGATGTTTGAAGATGCTAGTCTTCAATAGGACTAGGCCATCTCTCTATTCTGGCATTTCTGCAGCCCAGTCCACTTATACAGCCTTTCTCCATTGATAATGTTGCATATGTAGTATAGATCCTTGCTTGCTGAGTACTTCGGATGAGTACTCACGGTTGCTTTACTTTCTCTTTTCCCCATACCCCACCTTGATGATACATCAGACGATGGAGTCCCGGAGCCAGATGCCGCCACAGGAGCTTACTACCAGGAGGGTCCAGAGGGCACTTACTACTGGATCGAGCAAGCCGACCAGAAGTAGGATCGGAGGCTCCCAGGCAGGAGGCCAACGCCTTTCAATCTAGTGTCGCTGTTTGTGCGAGCCTTCTTAAGGCAAAACTTGTCTAACTATGTTTGTACTCAGATAATATTTGTATGACTGACTTATGTATTTGGATCTTCGGATCCCTGGTCTCTAATATTGTGGATCTCCGTTTATATTGTGTTAGAGTTGTGTTGTGATATCTTCCCGTGAGTCCCTGTGCTTGATCGTACACGTTTGCGTGTATGATTAGTGTATGATTGAGTCGGGGGTGCCTCAAGTTGGTATCAGAGCCGACTGCCTGTAGGAAGCCCCCTTCCAATTCCTTGGCCGAAGTTAAGTCTAGACATCGAAAAACTAATTTACTAACTTGGCTATGTGGCTTACGGGCCCACGTCGCCAACTGGGTGGTATTAGGATCTTTTATTCCTCGTCTATACTCTGGGACTCTGATCTCTCTTCTACTCGGGTTAAATAAATTTTACTAACGCCGACACTTAGAATCTCGTAAATCCCATCTACCCGGAGAGCTGGATATCTGTGCGATTTCCCTGTCATTGATCTGATTAGTCTGATAATCATTTTCCTTTCCATTGTTTTGTTTAACCTTTCTCTCCGAGTTGTGTTAAACTTCTCATTGTCATTTGACAAATCTGAATTTCCTTTGTTTCAGATGGACCGTTTGTTTCCACCACGTCCTACGACACAGCTTGTGCTTCGCACTTGGGCTCGTGATGCCCCTGGGTTTCCAGCTGTCCTGATCGCTCTCATGACTAGACTTGGCTACCGTTGGTACCCTGAGTACTTGGTTTACGAGGATTACCGCGAGTTCAATCAGGAGCAGTACCATGCTGATGTTCGTATCTATGATCAGCAAAATGACTCAGACACCGAGCTACACCTTTACCACGGTATCGGCGTGACGATTGAGATGGCAGTCCATGATGCCGCCTACTCTGCTGTCGCATGTCTCCGAGGACAGTTCAGCGATATCTTGGATGACTCTGAGTTCCGATACATTTCGTATGCCCCTGCTGGAGATGCTACTGGATACTACACAGCTATCTGTGCCCCGTACGAGCCTCGTCGCTATGACCCGCGCGTTCTAATTCAGTGCACTCAGGCTCTAGATCGCACTGTTCGGGCTCTTGCCGTCGAGTTGGTTGCTACTCGAGCACGTCTCTATGATGCTATGATGCAGTTGCTACCCGCTGTTCGCGCAGGGATACATCCGGAGCACATCCTTTATCCGCGCAGGACTCGGATGTATGCTGGTATTGATTGGCCTGCTGTTGGAGGTCATACACCCGCACGTGGACCTCTTCTTACAGCTCGAGACCGTATTCTGCATCAGAGTGCACATGGAGCGCAGGATCCTTCCACGACGAACATTCGTCGTCCGCACTTGCAGTTACCCCGTTTCGGTGGTTTTCTCCGACGTTGATGTAGCCTTTGCTATGTCTCGTTGTGTACTTCCTTACCGCGTGCCTGCGCGCCACCTAGTATGTCTAGCTTTTGAATTTGCTCCGTTATGCTATCCGCATATACCCGACTCTGTGTATGGATCTGTATGTCTAAATTGACTACTGTTATGTATCTGTTACACTACTTAAATTGTTGTCGAGTTACATCATGTTTGTCACTAAACGCTCGCAATTGCTTTTACTAAACTACCCCCTGTTGGTACTTAGCATGATGGTTAGACCAGGTCGTCGTGGTCGTGGTACCCCTGAACACCCACCACCGCCAGACTATATGGCAGCTATGATGCAACAGTTCGAGCTTAACCGCCAGTTTATGACTGGAATGATGGCTCAGTTTTTGCATCAGAACAACCAGAACCAGAACCCAGCTTCAATAACTTTGACAGAGTTTATGCGACTTAACCCAACTCAGTTCCGCAACTCTGACAAGCCACTGGATGCTGATGACTGGCTCCGCGACATCACTCACGAGATGGAGTCTGCTAATGTCGCCCCTGCCAACTTCGTCAACTTCGCGGCCTTTTTCTTGAAGGGACCCGCAGCTCAATGGTGGGACACACACAAGCGTACTCTGCCTGTTGGAACAGTCATCACCTGGTATGAGTTCCAGGCTGCTTTCCGTACACATTACATCCCTCAGGCAATTATGGAACGCATGAAGCCCCAGTTCCGTAACCTCACTCAGGGCAACAAAACTGTCGAAGCTTATCACCGGGAATTTCTAGACCTCTCCCGCTATGCTGAAGAAGACATCGCCACAGATGCTCGTAGACAGGAGAAGTTCCGCAATGGACTACACCCCGACCTCAAGCTTGCACTTGCTGCTCAAGACTTCAACGACTTTTCAACTCTAATGAACAAGGCTATTCTTGTTGAGACCGCTCAGATGGAATACAAAGACTCACAGAAGCGTTATCGTGATGCTGGCTCATCTTCGGGCTCAGCACAGAAGCGTCGAGTTTGGATTCCCAACAATGCGATCCGTCCCAATACCTAAGCGCCAAAGAACAACTATGCTGCACCATGTCTGCCTCCTCCACCACCGAGGCAGCCAAAAGCTCAAGCTATTCAAAACAATGCTCCTCTTCGTCCTGAAGATGTTCTGTGCTTCAAGTGCCGCAAACCAGGTCACCAGGCTAAAGACTGCCGCCAGACTCAGAATCAGTTAGCTTTTCCTCGTGCTGGCCGTGGCAATGGTCGTGGCAACAATCAGACCCGCAACTATAATACTAGGTCTGCTGCACATGGTCGTGGACACGCTTACAACATTGACATTGAAGAAGTCCAGGATCAACCTGCTACTGTGATGGGTACACTTCTCGTTAACTCAGTACCTGCTTCTGTTTTATTTGATTCAGGCGCATCACATTCATTCATCTCTGGAAAATTTGCATTTATGCATGGCATTCGATATGAGAAAATGCATACTCCATTAGTCATTAAAACTCCCGGAGGTCACTGTCATGCTGACGTGATAGCACCTAACATTACCGTCGAAATTAAAGGGTTGGAATTCCTTGCATCGCCCATCGTCTTGAAGTCTTCCACCATAGACCTCATTCTTGGAATGGATTGGTTGAAAGCTCACATTGCTTCGATCAATTGTGCCACTAAAGTCGTCCAACTTCTTCACCCCTCCGATGAGATAGTGAACTATACCGCCCGCATTACACGGGACGCTGAAGCTCAGATATATGTTCTAAATGCTTTGAACGCCTCACCTCTGGAAGGAATCGAGAACGTTCCTATCGTTCGAGATTTTCCAGACGTCTTTCCAGAAGAACTTCCAGGAATACCCCCGGCTAGAGCTGTCGAGTTTGTCATTGACTTGAAGCCTGGCACCATCCCTATTGCCAAGCGACCTTATAAGATGCCTCCGCATCACCTACTCGAGCTTAAGGAAGAAATCGACAAGTCGCTTAAGAGTGGTTTCTTCCGCCCCAGTTCCTCTGCTTGGGGAGCACCTTCACTCTTCGTTAAGAAGAAGGATGGAACTAACCGTTTGGTTCAGGATTATCGGCCCATTAACCAAGCCACAAACCAGAATAAATACCCACTGCCCCGGATCAATGATCTTTATGATCAACTCACTGGATCATCGGTGTTCTCTAAACTTGACTTGAGGTTGGGTTATCACCAGATCCGTGTCCGTGAAGAGGATATTCCCAAGACTGCATTCGTCACTCGTTATGGCTCCTATGAATACACCGTCATGTCATTTGGCCTAACGAATGCTGCAGCAACTTTCTCCCGTCTGATGAATTATATATTCATGGATTACCTCGACAAATTCATCGTGGTTTATTTGGATGATATCCTTATATATTCTAAGAATAAAGAAGAACATGTTGAACACCTCCGTCTGGTACTAGAAAGGCTCCAAGAACACCAGTTGTATGCCAAGTATTCCAAATGCGAATTTTGGCTTTCTGAAGTAACTTACCTTGGACATGTGATTTCCAAGGATGGAATTGCTGTTAACCCCGAACGAGTTTAGGCTATTCTTGACTGGACTCCCCCGAAGAATGTCAAGCAAGTCAGAAGTTTTCTCAGACTTGCTAGTTATTGCCGTCGATTCGTTGAGAACTTTTCCAAGATTGCAAAACCATTGACAAATCTGCTTCACAAAGGTGTTAAATTTGAGTGGACAGAAAAATGTCAAGAAAGCTTTCAGACACTAAAAGATAAATTGACATCTGCCCCAGTATTAGCACCCCCGGATTCCCAAAATGATTTCGTGATATACTGTGATGCCTCCCGTCAAGGATTAGGCTGTGTCCTAATGCAAGAACGCAAAGTGATTGCTTATGCCTCTCGACAATTGCGTCCTCATGAAGAAAAATACCCAATGCACGATCTCGAACTTTCTGCGGTTATTTATGCCCTGAAGCTATGGCGACATTACCTTCTCGGTAATCGTTGCGAGATATACACGGATCACCAAAGTTTGAAGTATTTATATACTCAACCAGATCTGAACCTTCGTCAACAAAGATGGCTCGAGACAATAGCCGATTATGATATGAATATCTCATACACCCCTCGCAGGGCTAATGTAATGGCCGATGCTTTGAGCCGTAAGGCTTATTGCAACAATCTTACGGTTCAGGAAACACAACCTCTTCTCCATGAAGAGCTTCGTAAATTGAACCTCCATATTGTTCCACAGGGTTATCTCAATACCCTGGTTGTCGAACCAGATTTAGAACACAGCATCAAGACTATGCAACGGTATGACTCTGAAGTTGAAAGGATCAAGCGATACCTCGAAAAAGGAAAGCCGTCGGAATTCCATCTTAATGATGATGGGATCCTATTTTTCCAACACCGTCTCTTCGTACCCAAGTTCAAGGATGAGAGAGAACACATTATGAAAGAAGCTCATGACACTCCTCTGTCAATTCATCCTGGTAGTACAAAGATGTACCATGACATTTGTCAGAGATACTGGTGGCCTAATATGAAACGAGATATTGCTCGTTATGTTTCTGAGTGTGACGTTTGCCGCCGCATTAAAGCAGAACATCAAAGGCCCGCTGGAACTCTGCAACCCCTTGAAATTCCTGAATGGAAATGGGACAAGGTCCAAATGGATTTCATTACTGGATTTCCCATATCTCAGAAGGGTCATGATGCTATTTTTGTCGTCATTGACCGATTCTCCAAAGTTGCTCACTTTCTGCCAGTTAAGGAGACAATCACTACTAGCCAGTTAGCAAACTTGTATGTTTCCTGAATTGTGTCACTCCACGGTGTTCCGTTGGAGATCAGTTCTGATCGTGGCAGCCTCTTCACCTCCAGATTCTGGAATAGTTTCCAAGAAGCTATGGGAACTCATCTGTCGTTCAGTACCGCCTTTCACCCTCAGTCACAGGGTCAAGTTGAGCGAGTTAATCAAGTGCTTGAAGATATGCTTCGAGCTTGCGTCATCTCCTTCGGTAAGAAATGGGAGGAATCTCTCCCGTATGCCGAATTCTCTTACAACAATAGCTATCAGGCTAGTCTGAAGATGGCACCGTTTGAAGTTCTTTATGGACGTAAGTGTCGAACCCCTCTGAATTGGTCAGAAACTGGGGAACGCTCACTCGTCGGACTGGACATTATTCAGCAAGCTGAAGAACAAGTCCGCATTGTCCGTGAACATTTGAAAACTGCTCAGTCTCGTCAGAAGAGCAACTATGACCGAAAGCACCAGGAAATGGTCTGTCAACCTGGCGAGCAAGCTTACCTCCGCGTCACTCCGTTGAAAGGCACTCATTGGTTCGGAATCAAAGGCAAGTTGGCCCCTCGCTACATTGGCCCGTTCCGTATTCTTTCCTGTCGAGGAGAAGTGGCATATCAGTTGCAATTGCCGCCAAATCTTTCACAAGTACATGATGTCTTTCATGTATCCCAACTCCGTCGCTGCTTCAAGGATCCTATTCGAGCTGTGGATCACGAAGTGCTTGAATTACGGGAAGATCCGTCTTATACAGAATATCCCATCCGTGTTCTTGATGAAGCTGAATGTCGGACTCGTCAAAAGTCAATCAAATTCCTCAAAGTTCAGTGGTCAAATCATTCTGAAGATGAAGCCACTTGGGAACGCGAGGATCGTCTTCGTGAAGAATACCCCACTTTCTTTCAGTCCTCCTCTTAATTCTCGGGACGAGAATTCTTGATAGATGAGGAGAATTGTAACACCCCATGTCATTAGCCACAGTAATCACTTTTGATAATGACAAGTCAGCATGTTTAACAGTGCATAATCATCATTAGCATCATATTGCATTTCAACTCCTAACTCAAATTCAAATTTAAATGAAAGTGGAAAATAAAAGTTGTTCAGCATAGGAACTAAAATGTTCATTCAATAATAAATATTACAGAGACCATTCTAAAATTGTAACCAACATTTAATAAATTAATTAGGTGACCCATACCTCTTTTAACAGTGGCTGGAAATAATATTTAATAGCCTTTTAATTAATCTAGATCAAATATGAAATGATGTTTTGCCCAAACTAGTTTTTGGTGTTAGGGTATAGTGCACTGATATTTAAGGACTAGCTCACACTTTTTACAAAATCCATTTGGGGCCCAAATAATTAACTAAATAGAAAAGAAAGAAACAGAAAAAGAGAAAAGGAAAAAGGCCTAAAGAAGCTACTGTGCACTTGGCCTGCTCGCTACAGCCGCGGCCCAGCCCACCCCGCGCCTCCTCCCACCTCTCACTGCTCACCGCCGCCCGAATGTCGAACGCGCACGCGCGCGCACCCCAGGCCCCCCCTCTCCCTCGCTCGACAGCGCGCGCCGCGCCCTCTCGCCGTGGATAAGAGACTACCCCAACCCCTCTGGCGAACCCTAGCCGCCCCGTTCGCCCTCCTCCTCGTTCCCCTCACCTCTCCCGACGCCGCCATGGCTGCGCCTCCCTAGATCACGCGTCCACCGTGCCCCGTTCGCCTCCCCGACGTGTCCTCCGTGCTCGCCGTCGTCCTCTCCTTCGACTGCGCCAACGACCCGAAGCCGAACACCCCTACATCGACCCCGCGCCATTGTCTTCCTCCTCGGATCCCCGCCGCCGTTCGCCATCGACTCCGGCTCCGTCGCGCTTCCCCGAGCCCTCTGCCCAGACCCCACGTTCCCCCGGTGAGCCCCTGCGCCGGATGCGCCCTTCCCTGCCTCCTCAAACCGTCTGTAGCGCCCGCTCCGCGTTCGGCCGAACCCACCGCCGTGGACCTCGTCACCGGCGACCGTCCGGCGACCATTTGGTCATGCGCTGCTGCCCATTCGCTTCGCCGCCTCGCATAGGCCTCGCCTACCCCTTGCTTCGCCCGTAGAACACGCCGTGGCGCCATTCCCCTTGCTCGCCCGAGAAGCCTCGCCGCCGACGAGCTCCTGCCGCTCGACTCCGGCCTCCCCAGCACCCCGCACCGCCACCGTTCGACGCGCGGCGTCGAGCCGCATCGAACGCACCTTTCCCCAGCCCCGAAGATGCCCTGTTGGCGAATCCCGAACCTCGCCGGCTCGCTCCGCCGCGTTGGAGCTCGCCGGAGCGCTCTCCGGTCGGCGTCCGACGTGGCCGGTGGGTCCCAACCCCCGTGCCACTGATTGTGGGCCCCCTGGCCCCCAGTTGACCCGTTGACTCGGGTCAACTGCTGATGTGGCCGTCCCTGTCTCACTGATATGTGGGGCCCGACCATTTAAACGAATTAAAATAAATAGAAAATCTGTTAATTAGTTAATTAATTAGTTTAAATGCTAATCTGAAACTGACTGCTGGGCCCCACCTGTTAATTAACCCAATTAGTTAATTTAACCCTTTTGTTAATGTCTCAGTGTATGACATGTGGGCCCCACTTGTCAGGTTTGACTCTGGTCAGCCAGAGTTGACCTGCTGACGTCACCCTGACCTCATGCTGGCATCATCATTCACTATTCTGGATAATTCGAATTTAAATTAATAATTAAATTCCAGAAATTAATAAAAACTTTAGAAAATCATATTAAATAAACCGTAACTCCGATGAAAATAATTTATATATGAAACTTGCTCAGAATTCCGATACGAACCCGAATACGCCCTCTGTATTCCTATCTTATGCCCCTAGCTATATAAACATTGAACTTTTAGACCGAATTCGATAAATGAATAGTGCCCATTGTTGATTAAATAAATCCGAATAAATTCCTAAATTAACTAAATCATTTAGTTAGGCAGTAGAACACCCTCGCATATCATTTAGGCATGTCATACATATTGTTTGCATTATTGCCGTGAATTTATTGTTTCTCTCCCCCTCCTTCTCTCTCGATAGACGCCGAGACCGACGACGTTGCACCTAGGTACGACTACACTACCGACGAGCAGCCCGTTGACGACCCCTCTCTCTTGCCAGAGCAACCAGGCAAGACCCCCCCCCCCCTTGAGCATCCAGATATCACCCATTCTATTCTCCTGCTTGCATTAGATTTTGCTACTGTTAATGTATGCTCCTATTCTGATGCATAGCCTGCTGTTGTAACCTGTTCATTGTTACCTTACCTGCCTATGATAAACTATTTAGTATAGGTTGGTAGTGAACCATCAGTGACTCCACCACCTTATCCTTTTTGCCCCTGCTTGATCATCGACGACTCGATCAACGTGATCGTCGACCAGAGACCGACACCTCACTTCACACCCCCTTAGTTGTACGACTCTGCGAAGTAACTATCGAGTGCCGAGGGTGATACCTCGTAACGCACTCCCGATGAATACTCTGCAGTGTAGCTGTTCGGTTGTGGTCATCGAGGGTGATTCCTCTTTCTCCACTTCCGATATGACTCTGTCGTGCAACCCTCAGTGTGAACCTCGAGGGTGATGCCTCATACGTTCACCCTGATGATTTCATCGAGTGGAATCCACCGAGGGTGATTCCTAGGGTTTCCCCCTTGATGTTATGACCACATGATTACTTGACCTTTGTTACAGGCGGGTCCACCCTGGTGGGTACCCGCTGGGGATCTATGATGTCGGGTGTGCCAGAAGCGCACTCGAGTGTGATATTGTGGCGGAGCATCAGAGACTCTGATTGTCTCCGCGTGATACTAATTGAGCCTATTGGATTTGGGTTTGTGATCTGAGTGGGTCGACGTGCCCTATACGCACTACCACCACGCGGGATAATGGTTATGGGACCCTCTGCGATGTACGTTTCTCCCGAAAGCTCGTCTGACGTCAAGATTCACCGTGCGGGCTGATTGTCGGGATTGGGCTGGATACTTCACTGACGAGTTCAGTGTCGCGCCTGCACCCCGGCCAGTCTCGCAACACGCGGGGTGCCCAGGGCGATGGCCCAAGACCTCTGGGTGCATAGGTTAGTCCGGCGTGCTGACCTCTCTGCCGAGCCTAGGTAGAGCGCTGCTTCGTGTTGATCTTCCGAGGACGGGCATTACCCAGCAAGTGTGTTCGGCCAGAGTTGATCGAGCGTGTTGGGTAACAGTAGTGCACCCCTGCAGGGATGAATCATCTATCGATAGCCGGTCCTACTGTAAAGGACGCTCAGTTTGTGTATTCCGATCTACTACTTGAAATGGGTACTTGTTACTTAATTGAAGCTTCGGGATCGCTTTCTCGCTTGGGAGTCGAGGAAGGATCTTTAAGCTGTACTTCAACATGTTTGCTAAATAAAATGCTATTCTACTCTCTTCTACTGCTGCAAGATGATGGCCTTGTGAAGATGTTTGAAGATGCTAGTCTTTGATAGGACTAGGCCATCTCTCTATTCTGGCATTTCTGCAGCCCAGTCCACTTATACAGCCTTTCTCCAATTATAATGTTGCATATGTAGTATAGATCCTTGCTTGCTGAGTACTTCGGATGAGTACTCATGGTTGCTTTACTTTCTCTTTTCCCCATACCCTACCTTGATGATACATCAAACGATGGAGTCCCGGAGCCAGATGCCGCCACAGGAGCTTACTACCAGGAGGGTCCAGAGGGCACTTACTACTGGATCGAGCCAACCGACTAGGAGGCCAACGCCTTTCGATCTAGTGTCGCTGTTTGTGCTAGCCTTCTTAAGGCAAAACTTGTCTAACTATGTCTGTACTCAGATAATATTTGTATGACTGACTTATGTATTCGGATCTTTGGATCCCTGGTCTGTAATATTGTGGATCTCCGTTTATATTGTGTTAGAGTTGTGTTGTTATATCTTCCCGTGAGTCCCTGTGCTTGATCGTACATGTTTGCGTGTATGATTAGTGTATGATTGAATCGGGGGCGCCTCAAGTTGGTATCAGAGCCGACTGCCTGTAGGAAGCCCCCTTCCAATTCCTTGGCCGAAGTTGAGTCTAGACATCGAAAAACTAATTTACTAACTTGGTTGTGTGGCTTACGGGCCCACGTGGCCAACTGGGTGGTATTAGGATCTTTTATTCCTCGTCTATACTCTGGGACTCTGATCTCTCTTCTACTCGTGTTAAATAAATTTTACTAACGCCGACACTTAGGATCTCGTAAATCCCATCTACCCGGAGAGCTGGATATCTATGCGATTTCCCTGTCATTGATCTGATTAGTCTGATAATCATTTTCCTTTCCATTGTTTTGTTTAACCTTTCTCTCCGAGTTGTGTTAAACTTCTCATTGTCATTTGACAAATCTGAATTTCCTCTATTTCAGATGGACCGTTTGTTTCCACCACGTCCTACGACACAGCTTGTGCTTCGCACTTGGGCTCGTGATGCCCCTGGGTTTCCAGCTGTCCTGATCGCTCTCATGACCAGACTTGGCTATCGTTGGTACCCTGAGTACTTGGTTTACGAGGATTACCGCGAGTTCAATCAGGAGCAGTACCATGCTGATGTTAGTTTCTATGATCAGCAAAATGACTCAGACACCGAGCTACACCTTTACCACGGTATCGGCGTGACGATTGAGATGGCAGTCCATGATTCAGTTAAAAATATGTAGGCATCGGCCTAACTTTAGTATAAATAATGTGAACTTCTTTATCCATGTTTGTGTTCTGTAAGATCCGTACTTGCTTATCAGCAAATTAATGAAAAAGACAAGCTTTGCCGGGTACTTGTGCATGTATCATATCCATGCAGAGGTGAAATGCCTCTATACATTTAAGTAAACAAGTTTCCCCAGTAGACTATCCTGCCGGTGCCCTTAGTTTGTTGCCGCAGAGCTAGGCCTGCCGGGCACTAAACCACAATAAGGGACCAGCCCCCCGCCGAACCTTTTCCATCAAAGGCCATTGCGACCACCCTGACCGAAGCAGCGTTCGAGTCAAAGGGTAGGAGCACCTATGTTTCGAAGGTGACGGGGTTTTCATATGCACAAGTTTTCAAATTACAGAACAGGTATGGATAAGAAGGAACTTAGTGGTTTGGCTTGCCGGGGATCGTCACGTAGGCTCGTCTTCATTTCTTCTCTTCGGGACCAAGTCCACGGCAAGAACCCTGCAACTTAGTGCAGATGAAAACAATGCCTCATGCGACCTCATCTATATGATCATGTTATGCTCATGATATGCTTATGCATGCATGCAAGTTTCGGGGGGGGGGCCCAGTGCTTCGTTTATTTCTCTGTTGCTCAGGGTTTGCGCCTGGCTTTGTAGAAAGGGTTACATGCAACTTCGGCAAAGCTTGTACAAAAGGGTGGCTGCCGGGCAGGGCCCGACATCCACGCCTTACGGGGAAATTACGGAGATGCTCAATATTCCATGAGTTATGCAATTGAATGCCATCCCCGGTCTCCAGATGGACTGCGCCAGGTCTAGTGACTCATACTACCCGGTAAGGGCCTTCCCACTTCGGCGTCAACTTATTTGCACCCTTGGCGGACTGAACATGCCTAAGGACAAGGTCGCCTTCCTCAAAACTCCGGGCATGAACCCTGCGGCTGTGATAGCGACGCAGGGCTTGCTGGTAGCATGCAGCACGCGTAGCAGCCTGGAGACGGTTCTCCTCAAGTAGCACAGCATTGTCACGCCGGTGCTATTCCTGCGCTACTTCATCGTAGGCAAGCACTCGAGGAGACCCGAATATGAGTTCCGTGGGGATAACTGCTTCTGCCCCATAGACTAGGGAGAAGGCAGTCTGCCTGGTAGCTCGATTTGGTGTCGTACGAAGGGACCAAAGAACCACCGATGGCTCGTCGATCCATCGCCTGCTGCACTTCTGTAGTCTATCAAAAGTTCTTGTCTTGAGACCTCGCAGCACTTCAGCGTTCGCCCTCTCAGCTTGCCCGTTGCTTCTGGGATGGGCCACAGAGGCAAACAAGATCTTGCTTCCGAGGGCATGAACGTATTGCATGGAGGCACGGCTTGTGAACTGGGTGCCATTGTCGGTGATGATTCAGGCAGGTACCCCGAAGCAGCACACCAATCCCTTCAAGAACTTGATAGCTGACTGCACGGTCACCTTTCTCACGGGCTCTACTTCCGGCCACTTTGTAAACTTGTCGATTGCGACAAACAAGAATTCAAAGCCCTCGGTAGCACGGGGGAAGGGGCCCAAGATGTCGAGCCCCCAGACTGAAAATGGCCATGATAAAGGGATTGTTTGGAGAGCTTCAGCAGGCTGATGGATATTCTTGGAGTGGAACTGGCAGGCTTCACACTTGGTGACTAGCTCAATTGCATCTTCGAGGGCTGTGGGCCAGTAGAAACCTTACCGGAAAGCTTTCCCAACCAAGGCCCTTGATCCAATGTGGGAGCCACACATACCCTTATGTATCTCTGCCAGCAGTTCCTTTCCTTCTTCCCAGCAAATGCACTTCAATTTCACACCGTTGGGCCTTCTTCTGTATAGTGTGTCGTCAACAAACTGATACATACTGGCCCTCCAGGCTACTCTTTCAGCTTCTTCTTGTTCTCGGGAAGTTCTCCTATTTGGAGGAAATGAACAATGTGTCGCGCCCAAGTTGGAACCTGGGGCTCGGCAACAAGGACTAGCGGCACCTCCCCGTCGATGGGAGTGCATGTCTCGACCGCAAAGACTGGTAGTTTGGCGGGAGGGTGCAGCTCACTGATCAAAGGGGAGTTGTTCCCGCCAAGCTCTCTGCCGGGGGCTTCGGGAAGCTCTGCCCGGAGAGGCTTTCTAGAGTTCAATTTCCTCCTCTTACTGGCCATTGTTGCTGGGGATACGGAGGGTTGTGGCAGATGGAGAACAAAAGTCCCTATTTCCACATGGAGTTTTTGCGCAGCGCACTTTGACAGATGATCAGCAATGCTGTTTTCCACACGTGGCATGTGCTCTGTTTGCAATCCGTCAAAGCGCTCCTCCAACTTTCTCACTTCCTCGACGTATGCCTCCATCAATGGCTTTGATAATCCTTGTTGAATTGTCTCACCACAAGCTGTGAGTCTCCACGGATGATCAGCTTCTTGATTCCTAGTTCTGTTGTAATCCTGAGCCCGGCAAGGAGCCCTTCATACTCTGCAGTATTGTTGGTGGCCTTCTCTTGGGGGAAGTGCATTTGGACGATGTACTTAAGGTGCTCCCCAGTGGGAGCAATGAGAAGCACGCCAGCCCCTGCACCTTGTAGGGAGAAGGCACCATCAAAATACACAATCCATTCTTGGGGCGCTTCCTTGCCGGGGATGACTGTTTCCAGTACTTCTTCATCAGGAGTTGGCGTCCACTCTGCAATGAACTCTGCCAGTGCTCTGCTCTGAATAGTTGACATGCTTTCAAACCTCAAACCAAAGCTGGATAACTCCAAAGCCCATTCCACAATCCTGCCAGTGGCCTCGGGGTTTCGGAGTGTGCATTGCAAGGGGAAGCGGGTGACAACCGTGATCTCGTGGGCTTGGAAGTAGTGGCGCAGTTTCCTTGAGGCCATGATGAGACCAAATATCAACTTTTGCATGCCAGAGTACCTCGACCTAGCCCCCTGCAGTAGGGAGCTAACGAAATACACTGGGTGCTGCACCGCCTTCTTCCTTGCCGTGATCTTGGGACTGTCTCCGCTGCCTTGCTCTTCTTGGTCTTGAACTGCATCTGATCTTGCCGGGACGGGTTCACTTTCCTCTTCAGAGGGGATGGCGGTGGCAGCTGCCGCTTCATGTACCTCCCACTGCGCCACCAGTGCTGCGCTAACCACTTGATTGGTCGCTGCTAAATACAGCAGCAACGGCTCTTGTGGTTTAGGAGCAACTAAGGTGGGAACAGAGGAGAGGTAGGCCTTCAAATCTTGTAGCACAGCATCTACCTTCGGGGTCCACTCCATGGGCCCTGCCTTCTTCAAGATTTCGAAGAATGGCAAGGCGTGTTCGGTGGACTTGGAAATGAACCTGCTCAGCGCGGCAACAAATCCAATCAAACGCCTCACGTCTTTAACTGTCTTAGGTGCTTGAATCTGCTCAATAGCCTTGATCTTGTCGGGGTTGGCCTCTATCCCCTGTGGGACACAAAGAAGCCAAGTAGCTTGCCGGAAGGAATGCCAAACACACACTTCTCCGGGTTCAGCTTCAAGTTGATCTTGCGTAGATTTGCAAAGGTCTCTTCCAAATCCTGAATGAGAGTCATTCTGTCCTTGGTTTTGACCACTATATCATCCATATAAGCCTTGATATTTCTGTGCAGTTGGGACTCAAAGCCAATATGTACTGCTCTTGCAAAAGTGGATCCGGCGCTCTTCAACCCGGAGGGCATCCGTACAAAACAGTACATGCCACATGGGGTTATGAACGCGGTCTTCTCTTTGTCTTCCTTGGACATGGAGATCTGGTGGTATCCAGAGTAGGCATCCAGGAACGAAAGCAGGTCACACCCGGAGGTGGAATCCACAATCTGATCAATGCGCGGCAAGGGCAATGGGTCCTTTGGGCATGCTTTGTTCAGATCTGTGAAATCTATGCAAAGCCTCCATTTCCCATTTGCCTTGCGCACCACCACTGGGTTTGCCAACCATGTTGGATGCAACACTCCTCTGACCAGACCAGCTGCCTCAAGTTTCTTGATCTCCTTGGCAATAAACTACTGCCACTCCAAAGCTTGCTTCTGGACCTTCTGCTTGACGGGCCGGGCAAGTGGGCAAACAGCAAGGTGGTGCTCGATTACCTCCCTGGGAACACCGGGGATGTCAGACGGTTGCCAAGCAAACAAATCGACATTCGCCCGCAGGAAGGCAACGAGTGCGCTTTCCTATTTGTTGTCAAGGGTGGCACTAATGGTAAACGTACCGTCAGTGCTAGCCAGCCCTGCCGGGACCTTCTTCACAGCGGGTGCAGCAGCTTTGGATCTCTTGCTATTGGAACCCTCCGGTAAGTCATCAACGGGCGCAGTGTACTCCAAAGAGATACGCTTTTCGGATTCCTTGCTGGCATCCTTGCTAGCTTTCTCCTTTTTCTTGCTTTCCTTGGCGGGAGCAGCGGTTTCCGCGGCTTCTGCAATGACTACTTCCCGGTACATCTTGTCCACGCATATGATTGCGTCTTTCCTGTCTGATGGAACTGAAATGATGCCCATTGGCCCTGGCATCTTCAAAGTGTTGTAGGCATAGTGGAATGCCGCCATAAATTTGGCCAGGGCTGGGTGGCCAAGGATCCCATTGTACGGCAGGGGGAGGTCAACCACATCAAACACGATCTTCTCAGTCCGGTAGTTCAACTCCCCCCCCCCCCCGAATGTTACCGGCAGCGTGATCTTCCCCTTAGGACGACTCCTGCCGGGGTTGATCCCTTGGAACGTACCAGTAACCTTGAGCTCTTCGTCTGCTATCTGGAGTTTGCTGATGACCTTCGGGGAGATCAGATTCAACCCGGCCCCGCCGTCAACCAACATCTTTGTGACCTTGAGGCTGCGGGTCATTGGTGAAACCAACAACGGCAAACACCCTACCGCGGAAGTGCGGTCAGGGTGATCCTCCTCATCAAATATGATGGGCGTGCGGGACCACTTGAGCGGCTTCTGAGAATCCGCCGCTGGCTCCATGGCATTGACTTCACGCGCCCACTTTTTAAGTTGGCAGTGAGAGGAGTGCAGAGATGCACCCCCGTCAATGCATAGGGCGTCAGTGGCTTTCTGGAACACCTGCTCGCTGGTTTCCTCATCATCTCCTTCATCACTCTCGTCCTCGCAATCCTTCTTCTCACGGACTTTGGCGAGTTTCCCTTGATACTGAGGAGCCTTGCCGGGATGACCTGTTCCGCCACCTCGGCCCTTCCCGCCAGTGTCATCTTGGCCTTTCTCCTTATCACGCTTCTTGTACTCACCCTCTGCTTCTTGATGAGTTGCTCAACCTAATGACACTCCTGAAGATCGTGGCCCTTGGTCCGATGGATCTTGCAGTACGGCCCATCACCCTTCCCAGCCTTCTAGGCAGCCGCGGCTTCCCGCCAATCAGTGTACGCAGCAACTTCCTTGCCGGGAAACTCGGTCTTGGCCTTCTTGCCGGTACTAGGTGCACTCGATCCTTCAACGGTCATCACCGCTTTATCCTTGCGCTTCTTATTGCACTTCTTGCTCTTCTTCTTCTTCTGGCTGGTGGCGTCGTCATCGTCCTCTGAGTCGATGTCGACACCATCTTCTTCACCGGAGAGTCATCTCCTCTCTTCTACTCGGGCACACTTATCCACCAGAGTGTATAGATCATTCATAGTCTTGGGCAACAGAATGTTCATTTTAGAACGTATCCGGCGGTTGCGCACGTTAGACTGGAACGCAACTATCACAGCTGCCGGGTGGATGTCTGGAATGTTCTTGTGCACCCAGCTGAACCTCTGCATGTATTTCCACAGACTCTCTCCTTCCTTCTATGGGAGCACCTGCAAGTCGTTGGGCCGCCCTGGTTCTTGATGACCGCCCGTAAAGGCGCCAACAAACTCATGGCACAGGTCAGCCCATGTCGAGATGGCATTCTCTGGCAAGTGCGTCAGCCAAGACCTCACATTTGGTTTGAGTGCCAAAGGGAAGTAGTTGGCAAACACCTTCTCGTCTCTTCCCCCAACAGCTTGAACATCGATGGTGTAGATGCTCAAGAACTCTACCGGGTTCAATCTTCCATCATACTTCTCTGGTATTTCTGGCTTGAACGTGCGAGCAGATGGCCAACGGACTTACCGCAGCTCGCGAGTGAAGGCGGGGCACCCAACCTCGAAAGGCAGGTACCCACCTTCACCGGTCGTGGGCTCGTCGACATCAGGGCCATTGCGCCTATCAGACTGGCGTTGGGTTTTGCGGCGTCATTCAATGGTGACGCGCGTGTCTTCCCTCCACCTGTCTTTCGAGAATCGTCGCTGGTCTCGTCGTGCTCAAGGATCGGACGAAGCCATCGACACATCTTCGGGTTCTTGGGCGCGTGGCTCTGGCTGCGGCCCCTGCGCTGGCTGCCGCGGAGGGGATTGCACCGTGGGGGTGGCCCCTTTGGTATGGCCAGCGGCTTGAGCTGTTGTTGCCACCTGCGGAGGTCGTGACGGACCTGCTCGCTGTGATCCTCCCGCCTCGGCGAAACCAACCAGGCTCTGAATGGTAGCTCTCCACTCATCCATCTGATCGGCCACTGGCGGAAATCACAACAGGAGTTGGGACCGCCCCATGGCCTCCGAAGCAGTGCTCGGCATGGATGATGATGTAGACCATAGCGTCGCCTGGCTTCTGACGGTGCCAATAGTGGCAGCGCCATGCTCTCATCGCCGTGAGACAGTCGCCAGAGTGGTGTGGTGACGAGGTAGATGTTCTTGGGGATCGATGGCTCTGTTTGGTGCATGGCTTGGCCAGCTCGTCCCGGGGGTGGCGCGTGCTCTGCAGCCGCACCCGTCGCAGGGCGGCTGGAGGGGTACGATTCACCCCAGGGCGAGCGCCACCGTTGTGGCTGCGTCCTTCAGTGGGATGGAGAGGCGTGGACGGGACGATCTCTCCTCCCGCACCTTGTGGAGCCTGGCTACTGGGATGTTGTTGGTGTTGTCCTTCTCCGGTGCCTCCTGCTCCAGCTTCGGCCATAGGGGAGGTGGTCACGACGCCGCCTGCGCCGGCCACGCCCCCCCACAGCGTCCACGTTCCCATGCGCCCCCGTAGCCCCTACGGCATCGGCGGCCGCGTGCGAAGGTGCCTTCGAGGTGGACGGGTGAGCTGTGGCACCGGGTTTCTTCTTGGGCGCCATGGATGATGAAGCCATCGATGAAGAGAACGATGATGAAGATGATGCGCTGTGTACGCTCTCCGGTTCGCGCAAGCGCTTCCCCCTACCTGGCACGCCAAAGATGTCATGGGAAAACACGGCCACCTATGGGGCCATCGGCCCCTTGTGGTTCGGTAGGGGGGAAGGACGCATTGCACAAAGAGCGGAGGGCGCGGAGCAGCACGGCAGCGATCACACGAGCAGTTTTTACCCAGGTTCAGGCCGCCGCGAGGCGTAAAACCCTACTCCTGCTTTGGTGGATTGATGAGAGGACCATGGTGGAGACGCAGCACTCTAGCCCGGCAAGGTTGCCTCGGGGCAAGAGCAGCTACGCGCGTATGAGTGTACAAGGGTCCAAATCGTTTCTAAGGTTGTTGTCAGATTCAGGGCTCCGCAGACCCAAAGAAGGTTTGAACTCTGGGGCATGTGCGAAAAACTCAACCTATCCAACCAACCAACACGTCGCCCTACAGCCTAGCTTGATGGATCAAGGAAGGATATGGACACGGCAGTTTACCCAGGTTCGGGCCACCTTGCGGTGTAAGACCCTACTCCTGCTTTGTGGTGGATTTGCCTCACAAGGGGCTGGGGATGAACTAGTACAAGGGAAGAACAACCTCGCGAGGTCTGCTCTAGGGTGAGGGTGAGTCATCCTTCGGTTTGGTCTCCCTCTCTCGGTGGTGTCTAGCTTATACTTATAACGGCCTCGGTCCTCTTCCTCCAAAACGAAGGCGGGAAGGGATTCCACAGTGGACAATTTGAAAGGGGACAAGTAGTACATCTTATCCTGACGAAAGGTGGTCTTCGCCTGCAAAGCTTCTAGTTGTGACACCGCAGTGGGCTCAGCGATGACATCCGTCCTGCCGTCCTGGCGGTCTTGGTCTCGTTGCACTGGAATGGAAACCTTTGCCTGATTCCTCGAGAACCCATGCCTGCACCTGCCTCCTTAGCACCAAAGAGCAAACCTGCTCCTCTGCGCCTGCTAGCGCCCGCCTGGCCTTGGTTATTATGGCTTGCGTCACCGCAACCTCGTGAGGTTGTATACCTGCATAGAAATCTCCGCTCCTCAGGAGGCAACCTGGGGAGGCTGCTCCCTCAGGGGGTCTTGGCGCTATCTACCTCGCGAGGCTTGGCCCCTCGCGAGGGCCTTGTCTTGTTGGTGTTGAAACTGGGCTGTACCAGGCCGTCGATGGAGTCACGCCGTGGGCCGTAGGCAGGCAAGTCTGGGTACCTTGGTTCCCAGAACACCAACAGTAGCCCCCGGGCCCAAGGCGCGCTTGGACTTGGCTTCGAGGTGAAGCCAAAGGGCAAGGGCGAAGCGCCACGAGCCCCAATTGCCTGCGGACCAAGCCGACACGTGGTGCTTGACGGGACATGGGCGTCTCCACTTCTCCATGCCGCCTGGGCAACCGCGCGGCTTGACAACTGCCTGACGCACGTGGCCCAGCCATCATTGCCCGCTGCGCTTGCCTTCTGCTCCCCTTCCTCCCTGCGAACTTGCTTCTTCCTTACGAGATTCCATGCCAGCTCCAATCTACTCTGCCTCCATGGCTCCCAGGACGAAGAAGGGGAAGGCCTGAGCAACCGCGTAGCCCTCGCCGGGGCCGGAACCGGCGCTGGGCCGATCCATGGTGATCAACCAGGAGGGGTTGGACAAGGTCCGGCAAGCCCTCGCCACCGATTCCAACAAGTGGAAGGCGATGACGGTCTGGCTGCCTCCTGGGCCTTAGTTGACATGGAGGCCACCGAAATGCCTGTTCATCTCCATGCTCTTTTCGCCGGCCT
Source organism: Thinopyrum elongatum (assembly GCA_011799875.1). NCBI lineage: Eukaryota > Viridiplantae > Streptophyta > Magnoliopsida > Poales > Poaceae > Thinopyrum > Thinopyrum elongatum. Next base: position 212,445,171 of record CM022299.1, read on the forward strand.
GCTACCTCCGTTCTCTGATTTCCTCAACATCGTGCTTTCGCATTACCAGATCCACGCGCTGCATCTGGATCCTGGGTCCATCATCCTCCTCTCTGCTTTTGCCTTCTTGTGCGAGGCCTTCGTGGGCATCGCCCCGTCTGTGGCCTTGCTCCGCCATTTCTTCGCACTCCACTTGGTCGACGGTGGGCAACGCTCAGGGTGCGTGTTGTTCCAAGCGGTGGCGGCGACTGTTGGCTCCGGCATTGACTTCACGCTCCGCCCGGAGACGAGGGGGTTCCGGAAGCAGTGGGTGTATGTGGACACCTCCATGCTCAGCCCCCTTCTCCTTCTTCCATCGGCGCTGACGGAGCCGAGCTCCGGCTGGGGGCACACGGAGCTTGCCGACCCGCGGGTGGTGCACATCTTGTCCAGGCTGGCCAAGCTGAGGCAAGCGGGGGTGATGATGGCGATGATGGTGAAGGAATTCGTCCGACGGCGCATTGCTCCGCTTTAGCGCCATGCTCGTCCGATGTGTGCCTTCACCGGCCCCGACGACCCCATGAGGCTCCAGGTGCCTTCACTCCCCCTCAAGACGTTGCGCAGGGTGCTGCAGCTCCTGACTGGTGGGGAGCCCGCTGCGCTTTCCCTTGAGGGGCGCCCTTTGTACAACTGCCAGAACGGGAAGGCCTTCGCCAAGAAGATGCCGTGCTTCGACGAGTGGGGGTTGCTCCCCGAGGGCCATGTGGGGCCTCGCAACAACCCCCTCTTAGTGATTCCCGTGCTCAGGGGTCCGGCGGTGCACGCTCCAGAAGTGGCCGCAGGGGAGCAGGCACCGTCGAGCGCTCCCGAGGTGGCCGTTGGAGATCAGGCGCCACCATGTGCTCCTGAGGTGGTCGCTGGGGGGCAGCCACCATATGCTCCTAAGGCGACTGCTTCCAGCTCCACAAGCGGCGGGGAAGGGGCCCTACCTACGGACGCCGCTGCCGCCCCTGTCGTGGGGGGCTACACGCCGGCCTGCAGCGTGTCCCTTTCGAATCTTGGGGTATCCCGCAAGCGGAAGGGGCTCAGGAGCCGCTGCGACCTCGTCCCACGGACCCTGAAAAAGAGGAAGTGGATAGCGGTGGATGAGTAAGTACCTTGTCCTCCTTGACATTCGCATATCGTGTCCTCTTCTGACTTTTGCCCCTCAGGATCCCTTCCGTCGTGGGGGTGAGTTCGTGTGGAGCGTGACCTCCAGAGGCCTCCGGCCCAATTGTGATCCTAGACCTCTCGAGATGGGCGGTGGCACGTGAAGCGGTGTCCGCACATGAGCCGAGGCCGCCCCTAGGGGACCGCAGACCTACACTCCCGGTTTCCTTCTTCCAGAGCGGCCTCTAGGGCACGGAAGTCGTGCCGAGGGCTCCTCCATTGGTTCTTGCTGGCGGCTGGGTGACCCGTACGATGGCTCCGTCTTTAGGCAGTGGAGCCGGCCCGCGGCGTGCCCCGTCCCCGGCCCGGGGGGCGGTCAAAGGAGCTTAAGTCCCCAGCCCCCCGTCAGAGGCGGGTGAATCATCACGCGCTTCTTAGGCCGACCAGGGCGCAGAGGAAGGGATCGGCCGAGCGCAGGAGCTCGCGCGCGGGCGCAGTGCCGTCCGTCACGACCTTCTCCGGGAGGCGAGAATCCAGTGAGAGGTCGACCAGAAGGTGGCAGGGATTCACGAAGCCCTCGTCGAGGAATATCGCCAGAAGCTAGGGCTCCAGGAGGCTCGCTTCAAGCAGCGGCGCGTCGAACTGCAGGGCAAGGCTGATGCCCTCAAGGCGAACCTGGCTGCGATGGAGCGGCGCGAGAAGACCGCCGAGGCAGCATGGGCCACCGCTGAGGCCGAGCTGTCCTCCCTTCATCAGCAGGTTGAAGGCGTTACGTCCCTCGTGGAAAGAGCCTCAGACGAGGCGGGCCGCCGCCGAACGCTGTAGTGCGAGCGCTCCTTGATGTTCGAGGACCTCGGGGTCAGGGCCAACCGGGCCCTAAGCACCATCTGCGACGAGAGCATCTCCCACCCGTATGAAGCTGACGATGCCGGCTACCTCCACTTCTTCACCCAAGTCGTGACCTGCCTCGAAGGCGGGGCCATGAGGGCCCGCCAGCTCATCGAAGAGAAGAGTCACGACCTTCTTGGACACACATTCTTGCGTGTCTTCAGCCACCATCTTAGCCTTGATCCTGACTTTGACTTCAGCGCCGCAATAGCCCTCGTGCCCGGAGTAACCCAAGGCGACCTGGCGAGTTGGGTGGAAGATCATGTGGATGACCTAATCGCGGAATTCGCCCTTGCCGACAATGTGGCTGCGCTCGCAGTTGAAGAAGGCGGAGCTAATGGTGATGATGACGACAGCGATGCTGACGGTGGTGCATCTCGCTAGGCCTGTATTTCCCTGTTTTCCTGTCAAGAATTTGAACGTGACCCTACGGGGATGCGAAAGCATTTTTTGGAAGAATTTTTCCTGCGATGTATTAAGTGGTATTTGCACTTCCCTGTGGTCGTCCTTCTTTTATTTGTTGTGCACTCCCAACCCCAGAGTTGGGGCGAATGTCGTTGCCGTGCCTGGTCGGGATGCCTGGTTCAAGGCCCAGGAGGGGTCAGGGAATGGGCGCCCGCTAGTTCGCTTGAGAGCGCCTCGCGAGGATTCAGAGAGGTGCACGCGCGAGCAAGGCCACGGCTGCTGTGGCCTGGGCCCTCAGGGCATTGGCCCCGGCTGCGCACCCTGCCAAGCCCCCGCTCGCGTGGAGCGGTGGAGCGAACCACGGGCGTCCGCCATCTTCCGCAAAGACGGAGACCAAACAAAGGAAAAACAGCTAGGAGAATGAAGAACTAGGAACACACCCCCCCCCCCCCATTTTCCAATAACACGCAAAAGTTGCAAGTTTATTCCAAAAAACAGCAGATTCGGCTACAAGAGAAGGCAAGGAAAATGGCCGCGTCTGGCGCCTACACTAATTTTCTAGTCTTCCCCCCAGCGTGGAGCATGGGGCATCCACTAGGCGTGGGCATAGCCATTGGGGGGCAGTGTCGTCCGCCAGCGCGGAGCATGGGGCTTCCGCTGGGCCGTGGGTGGGAGCCCCCGTGAGGCTCAGGGGCAGCGCTCAGGAGACTCCGGGGCATGTGTAGCCCCACTCATTATTACGTGAGAGTGTCACGAGAGGATACTTGAGGGGTGCTTCTTATCCCCTGGGCGGGGACCCCGCCCCGTGCATACCTCGACCACCATTGGGGCGTCCGGAAACCAGGACAGGACCAAGGGGTAAGGGGCTACACGAGCGATGGTCAGGTGGCCGCAGGCCCTCGACCGGGGAAGAGCTTGCCGGCGCCTTCCCCGGCGGAGGACCCACTTTTGGATGGCATGCGCCACCGTAGTGGTGGCGCCCTGCGCCTCGCAACGCTGGGGGAGCTCTGGCGCCGGGCTTCCCCCGCGCGACCTCCCAGCGCACCTCGCCTGCCTGGGGCGGGGCCAACGTCCGCAGGTGCATCGTCGTGGCGCGGTCTACCTGCGATCCAAGGTTAGCGCGACATGTTCCAAAGATATTGGTTGTAGATGGCGACCGTTGCTGTCGAAGGCAATGGCAAGGCGTTGGATTAGCTCGTAAGAGGCCCCGGCCTCGCGTCGTCTCGGTGATCCCGACGTCCGGGCCGATGAGGAGAAAACGCGTGAGCCTCTCCTTTGCTCGTACAGCGAGCCCACCGATGGCGGCACGGAGGCACCAGGGGCCATCATCCCGAGGCCAGCCCCTGGTCCCTCCAGTCCGCCGCCTACCATCTCCGGTGCTTGGTCGCGGCGACCAGGGGGTGGTCCTTCATTGCGGCTCCTGGAGGGGCCGCCGATCCCAATCGTATTCTAGGGGGACGCACCTTGAGCCGGGCGGGCGACAGCACGCGCGAGATTACCGCCTCGAGACCCTCAGGGTTCCCTCCGGAAGGACAAGCACACACAGCAGGGGCAAGCGCGGATCCCCGGTGGCGTCCGTGACGCAGGCGTGGTGCGAAAAAGCTCCACGCCCTCACATGCAACATTGAGTAGCTCAGCGACCCGGCCGAGCAAGGCGTCGCCGCTGCCTTCCACTAGCCGGCACCTTAGCTACTCCCGCGCTACAAGGAGCGCTGCCCGCGTGTTCATCAACCCGCGGCGAGCATGCAAGGATGACGGCGCGGCGTAGTCGGAGGACCACGCAGTGACGCGATTGCTGCGCCGCGTGGGAGAGAGCAGTGGCAGGCCCCGCCGCCGATGGCCGGCGACACCGGCGGCGTCGTTAGCCGCAAGAAGCATAGGGTGATGATGAGCTCCGCGGCCGAGGGGCGCCGCCCGGGGGGCGCGGGTGGCCCAACGCTCAACGCAAGCTCGGGGAGCCTCTGCCATGGGTGCGATGAGGCGAGGACGGGACGTGATTGACTAAGAGGCCGAGTCTCGACACGCCCCTACATGGCGCGCCAAATGTCAGATTCAGGGCTCCGCAGACCCAAAGAAGGTTCGAACTCTGGGGCGTGTGCGAAGAACTCAACCTATCCAACCAACTAACACGTCGCCCTACAGCCTAGCTCGATGGATCAAGGAAGGAGATGGACACGGCAGTTTACCCAGGTTCGGACCACCTTGCGGTGTAAGACCCTACTCCTGCTTTGTGGTGGATTTGCCTCACGAGGCGCTGGGGATGAACTAGTACAAGGGAAGAACAACCTCGCGAGGTCTGCTCTAGGGTGAGGGTGAGTCGTCCTTCGGTTCGGTCTCCCTCTCTAGGGTGGTGGCTAGCTTATACTTATAGCAGCCTCGGTCATCTTCCTCCAAAATGAAGGCGGGAAGGGATCCCATAGTGGCCAATTTGAAAGGGAACAAGTAGTACATCTTATCCTGATGAAAGGCGGTCTTCGCCTACAAAGCTTCTGGTCGTGACGCCGCGGTGGGCTCGGCGATGACATCCGTCCTACCGTCCTAGTGGTCTTGGTCTCGTTGCACTGGAATGGAAACCTTTGCCTAATTCCTCGGGAACCCACGCCTGCGCTTGCCTCCTTAGCACCAAAGAGGAAACCTGCTCCTCTACGCCTGCTGGCGCCCGCCTGGCCTTGGTCGTCATGGCTTGCGTCACCGCAACCTTGTGAGGTTGGATACCTGCATAGAAATCTCCGCTCCTTAGGAGGCAGCCTGGGGAGGCCGCTACCTCAGGGGGTCTTGGCGCTGTCTACCTAGCGAGGCTTGGCCCCTCGTGAGGGCCTTGTCTTGTTGGTGTTGAAACTGGGTCATACCAGGCCGTCGATGGAGTCACGCCGCGGGCCGCAGGCAGGCAAGTCTGGGTACCCTGGTTCCTAGAATGCCGATAGTTGCCATGGCCCTTCTTTTATAGATCAAGGGGTCACCACAATGGCAAATCAGTCATCGTGTACTGATTAGATAGCAAACAGTGCTATCATACCTAACTCTGCAGGCAGGACAGAGCGCATTAAATGCACCGCTTAGTGTCACATCATAGCATAGCCCGGCAAGCCTTGTCAGGCCATTCGGCCACCTTCTCGCCTGCCTGCGTGACACGTCTCTGGACGGGTGTCATTTGGAGGCGATTTCCTTCGGAAGTGGCTGCCACATGCCAAATAACAGCCACTTAGTCACTTGGGGGCTCGACACCGCACCGATCGATGACTTGCATCGCTGTGAGGTGGAGCAGTGGAGCCTTCGCGGGGTAGTCGCCTTCATCATCCCCGGCAAGCTTGCCGGGGCAGTCTTGAGACTTGTCTTCGGGGCAACCTCGACCTCGCCGGGCTCGCATGCCCGGCAAGGAAGGCTATTCCTTAGTGGTATCTTTCTACCTTGGTTGGTCTTAGTCTTCTTGATCCGCCCTTTGATTCCTCAAAGAGCTGATCTTTTCTACTTGGTCTGATCTGGAATGCCGCAACCTCGTTCTTGAGCCTGTGTACAGTCTGGGCAACATACCTGGGGTTTGTTGCATCGATAACATTTCTCTCTCTATCCTCCACACACAGAGACACAAAGAATCTCTTATCATTGCCTCAGACTCTACATATCACACACGCGCGCGCTATCTCTCTCTCGCACACATGCTCAACCAAGGTTTTCTCATGAATAACTTATCGTCTATTCATCAACAGTCGTGGCAGTACGACGAACACGAGACATGAAAAAGAATAAATCTACATGTCCGCAGACCACCTAGTATGACTACTAGGACTAGAGCGAGCCGAAAGCACGCCGCCGTCACCCCCTCCTTATCGGTGACGGGAAAACCTTTGTTTTACACAGTAGGGAAGTCAGCGTGCTAAGGCCCCACATGCTCAGCCATTGAATAGAACGTAGATTCAAGTATCCATAATATGTTTGTATCTCCATACTTATATATCTTCTTATAAAAAAATTGAGTTGGTGATGATGGTATGCCTGCCATCTTGCAATATAGACCGTCCAATCTATATCTGACGGGTAGAAAGTAAACTAAAAGATACCCGCACCTCTCTCCACATTTGTAGACAAGGCCTTCCCTCGTTCATCCTTACCTCCCACAACCTCATTGTTGAGCATTTAAAAAAGGAAGCCTCTGGAACAATCTGGCATGGTGGTCACTGTCGGTGTCGTCCATCCCCATGCCTCCGCTCAGTCCGACCACCAATCACCACCACGCCCCACTCCTCCTCACCTTATCTCTCCTCTTTCTCGAGTTATCATTAGTTTTTACACATGGGATTACTCCCGCATGGGTCAATCACAACAGGTGTTTTATAAAAAAAAATGCATCTTGATGTTCCATGCAATGCACGGGCATCTTGCTAGTACTCCTACAGAAGACTTAGTTGGTGATGATGGTGTGTCTGCCATCCGTCATTTCTGACCATTAGATCTACATCTAACGACTGTGAGGTAAGTTGTTGCCTTTTATCAACAACATCCCACTTCTCTATCCAATTTGCAGAAAACCCCTTAATTAGTGTCTTAAAACCAACCACATCCCTCCCTCACCTCACCAAAACAGCCCAAGGAATATATTTTGATTGAAACATAATATATTTTTAGTGATATATGTATATCAAAATTAGAGTGTTCCCTATCAAGTTTGTGAATAAGTATTATTCTAATTATGATCCGTTGCAACGCACGTGCACATTGCTAGTATTTCCAACCATGCAAAAAAATTGCTAGTATTTCCATAGTTTTGAGTTTTCCATCAAGATATTAGTCACTCATGGTCGATATTTAGTTTGAATTACGTACACATAGGCACTATGTAACTAGCTGTGCTTATTGGCTTCCAACACTACAAAAAAAATACACTTCCGTGATGATACGTGTTTGTCACAGTATGTCACGTTTTCTGTCATGCATGTACATCCATGATGATTTTATGACAGAATCAAGATAGTCATACCTGTGCTGTCGTATAAGTGTTCCATGACAATACCAAAAATTATCATCATGGAAGTGTCCACTTCCATGACGATAAATGGCGCATCATGGAAGTGTTTTCGTCAAGGGTAACCGACATGTGGCATACACCATAACAGGTCGCCGTTAAGCTATCGGGTTCTGGTTTGGATCCGATAACCCGTTAACATCTCAGACCAATGGGGATTTTCCACGTGTAAAATTCTCATTCGCTGGAGGATCCACGTGTCGGCTTAGCGTTGGGACAGATGTCATCCATACATTGGAGGGAACACTCCTATGTTACGTCGACATGTGGCAGGGCCCAACAGTAGCCCATTTAAGATAAAAAGGCCGGCCCAGCCAAGGGCCCACAAGATTTTGTCATACTCTATTGGGCCGGCCCGTTAACAGCCTGCCATGGTTTGGGCCAAATTACGGCCCACATAAGATCCGTCCAGTTAGATTTCTGTCATGTTTTGGGCCAAATGACAGCCCACATCAGATCTGGCCCATTAACAGTCTGCCATGTTTTGGGCCAAATGACGGCCCATATAGGATCCGGCCCGTTAACTGCTTGACATTCTTTGGGCCAAATTACGGCCCATATATGATCTGGCCCGTTAACAAGCACTGTGCTTTCGGCCCCATTGGGGGGCCATTTGAAGTACGACCTCTTAAAGGCCCATGTAATAGTTCAGCCCGATATTACTTTCGGCCTGTTAATGGCTATTGCTACATGTGGGCCTATTTCTGGGCCGAAGTGACTTTCGGCCTCTTAAAGGCCCGTAGTCTTCGTGGATATATTTTAGCCCAACCTGACTATTGGCCCATTATAGGCCAGTGAGATAACTGGGCCTAATGATGGCCTGCTTTGCATTCGGCCTGCTTATGACCCATTATGTTATTCGGCCAAATGTGGCCCGACAAATATTTTGGCTTGTTAATGGCCCGTCTTGTGGTTGAGCCAATCATGGGCCTCCAACACCGTTCAGGCCCAATCTACTTTTCGAACTGTTAAAAGCCCATTCTTTTTTTCTGGCCCAACTTAGGCAACTAGTTTACTCGACCTGTTAAAGGCGCGAAACTAATAGTTGGTGAGTTTATGTCTAGGCCTGCTATTGGCAGGACATGATTGTAGCCCACGTTTCGGCCCATTTACAGCGATTGGCGGGCCGGCTAGTTTTAGTACCATAATTTTTTTATATAAAAACTCGAATGTTTAGGCCCCATTGCGCTCCGTCAAAGCTTACGGCATTTTCAGGGAGCGACGACAGCATATACAGAAATTAAATTACAGCATCATGACGAAGAATATACCTAGACTATACAACAAAGAAATTACTGCATATTACGTGCACTGGACATAAAAGTTCGCCGCCAGCGATAATAAAGCGCAACCAGACAGTAGATTACATACACTGGTCATCAAAGGACGCCACCAGTGCAAATAAACACGCCGCCTACAATAATATACAAAACCAACATCACTTCAACACAGTTCAAGAAAGGTTAGCCCTGCCTGGGAGCTGCAGCACAAGCAGCTAAGTAAGCTGATGACTGCACTTGTATGATGTTTATATCCAGCTCTAGCTGCATAGCATCAATGGCAGTACTTGGCGTCAGTGATATCACCCTGAAAGAGAAAAAAGTAGACAGATAACATGCTTTACACATATAAGCAACAGTGTTGTCGATTCATCCCATTTTTTACTGGCAAATAAAGAGACCTGGATTACAATAGAATAAAAAATGTTCACACTTAAGACATGGCAGGAAATGGCATTGTGCAGGAGTGGCCAGCTTCACCACACCACTGGATTACAGATCAAGAACACAAGCATAGATGCAGTGCTAAAGAATGTATAAGCATCGATGGTGAGTTTACTGTCAATTTATCCCATTTCAGATTGGTAAATAAGGAGACACGATTTAAATAACATGAACATAATATGCATTGTTCATAGTTAAGACATAGCAGGATATGATATTGTCCTGGAGTTGGTAGTTTGACCACACCACTGGATTACAGATCAACAAGCATACATGCAGTGCTAAGGAAGATCATTTGCTATGTTTAGTTTAATTTACATGGTATGAATAACGAACTAGGTTGTACAACTAAAAACTAAAATTGAGAAGGAGAAACTTATGTTTATGAACTTCATAATAAACTTTAAACATGCAATTTGATGCAAACTACAAAAATAAACAGCAGTTGCAGTCATTGCTATCCAAATATACACAACAAAGTTTGAAGTCTTAAGAAGGACAAACATATGTTAGTAATGAAGACCGGCTCTATAAAGCCCTTTTGCATGTTGATGCGCGGGCAATTCAAGAAGTTTGCCACAGAGTCTTCTTCATAAGCATTGCCTTTATTCTACATTTTGTTAAGAGTAAATATAGAAGTGATAATATATGAACAAATGGATATTATTTAAGCTAAGATGCAGAGTGATGCTACATAATCAACTAGCTATAAATGTAGGTACAGCATACAGCCAAAAGGTACTAACAAGAGTAATGCAGAGCTAAACATCTTCAGTAGCATTGATATTATTCAATATTTCGGTAAGAGTAAACATAGATCAGATGTGTACAAAATGGATGCCAAGGGAAAATAAGCGGCAAAGTGATGGTACATGAACAACTAGCTGACAGTATAAGTACAGTGATAAAGGATAACAGATACTTACAAGAACAATGTAGAGCTAAACTTCTTCATAAGCATTGGGTTTATTCTACATTAATGTAACCATTAATATATATCTGATAATTAGGAGAGAACAGTGGATATGCAGGTTATCATGCACACTGATGTCACATAATCAACCAGGTATGAATGTAAGTACAGCGATACAAGACAACAGGTACTAACAAGAGCAAAGCAGCGAGTAGCATAGTTGCGATATCCTAGGTTTTGTGGCGCTGGTTCTATCGCCAATATAAGTGGGGTGCTGTCTGATTTCTACGGTACCACCACCTTTTTCAAGGACTTTGCTACTACTCCTTCAGGTTCTGCAATCACTCTCTTCCTTTAGGATGTCTGATACACAAGAGCAGCATTTGAATGAAAAAACATGGTATGATGACAAACGGAATGCGTATTGATAATGGGTGGGCATGGCAACTTAACATATATGATGAGTAAACTAAGCACATGGCCGTGCAAAGAAGCAGAAGAAATGCAAGACAGCTTACGCAAGTTACGTGCAACCAATAAAACCTTGCCAAATTAGAATAGGCACCTTGTAGGGTGAATAGGATAGGCCATCTGCCTTTTACTCCTTGAGCTCAGAATAGTCATTAGGATCATATTCTGAACACGAATCTGTAGGTGCGGAGCGTGTGGGCTTCATTCCATCCAGAATGGAACTCAATGCCTCGATGCCATGTTTGTTAGTCATTGCACTGTTCCGCAATACTCTTCTGATGTGCGCATTCTCATATTCATTGTGATTTTGTTCAATATCTGAGAATCATGACAACATAAATAGTAGTGAGATTATCTTTGTAATGCAGAGGATATTCTAATATAATAGGGGGTCCTTGTAAACCCTTGTGTGCTATTACTGGATTTTGATGAGCGAGCCCTTGTGTGCTGTAATTTGGTGCGTACAATAATATAATCTGGCACAACTACACAAAAAATAGGCTCCCTGTTGGGAGCTCCAAAAGTAAGGATAGTTGGCAGATGATAGGTTCATAATATGTTGTATTGAAAGTTTATTGCGAAACCATGGCAACGAGAGTGCACAGAGAAATAGTATTCCAACATGTCTCTATATGTGGCGCACATGCATTTCAAAATCACGTAGTAACATTAGCTGACCAATTAAATGTAAGCTTTGGAAATATGAGTGGCATGTAGTTTCGCTTGAAGGATGGAGTGCTGCTAATATGACACAAAACCACTACGCAGATTGTAGTGTTGATAAAAGGGGGACACTATAAGCATCATAAATAAATTGGGGAAGTGGAACTGGCTGGAAAATATGGGGTTGTATTGCCGCTACTAATCGAAAGCCTATCGATCACCTACAGGCCAGCTCTATTCACCTGAAGGCGCGCTACTGTTACTATCAGTCTAGTCTCTCAAAGGCCGCACAGCTCCCGGCATTTCCTGGATATTATGGCAGACCAACTCGAATTGCTGAAAGCAACTTGCAGTAGTGGCCAAATAGACCTGTCGACTGCAGATGTCTTTGCTTGCCTTCTTGACGAGGAACATACTTTACTTATTAAAGAAGAACATGAGAGGAACATTTTAAAGAATAGAAGAGGAAGCATATTATGGAGATTCCGTTTCTTACTATACAATGTTGGTTGCCCACCCATGATGAATGAGAGCATCCAAAGAAATGCAATTCCATGTTGTCTCTCTCTATGTGGCCACATGCATTTGGAAACTCAAGTGGGAGCATTAGCTGACCAATTAAATGTATGTCTGTTAACTAATATGAATATCATGTCACATTCGTATTGGAACAACTGAGCTTTGGAATTATGATTGGTGTGTTGTTTAGCTTTAAAGGGTGGACTGCTTCTAGTAGGACACAAAGCACCTACGCAGATCATAGTGTAGATATAATGGGAAAACCCTAAACATCACGAGTAAAATCAGGAAAGTGGAACTTGCTGGAAAATATGTGCTAGTATTGCCGGTACGGCTAGAAAGGCTTCGGATACCAGCTCTCTACAACTGAAGACGCAGTACTGTTACTATCAGTCTAACTCTCAAAGGCGACACAGCTCCCAGCATTTCCTGGATATTAGGGCAGACCAACACGAAGAGTTGAAAGCGTCCATGATAGGCGACCGAATAGACCTGTACACTGCAAATGTCCCTGCTCCTCTTCACTACAAGGAACATACTGTACAACTATTATACTCCCTCTGTTCCTAAACATAAGTCTTTGTAGGGATTCCACTATGGATCACATGGGTGTATATAAATACATTTTAGAGTGTAGATTCACTCATTTTGCTCCGTATGTAGTCCATGGAGGAATCACTACAAAGACTTATATTTAGGAACGAAGAGAGTACTTATTAAAGAAGAACAGAAGAGGAACATGCTAAAGAAGAGCAAGCAGATTTTGGATAATAAAATGTTCGTTGCCCACACATGATGAACCAAAGAGCATAAAGAATGCAGCTCCCTGCTGTCTCTCTCTATATGTGGCGCAAGTAGGAACATTAGCTGACTAATTAAACGTTCTTTGTTTTAGTAATATCAGCATCATATCAGACTCGTATTTGAGCAACAAAGTTTGGAATTATGAGTGGCATGTTGTTTAGCTTGATGGGTTGAGGAGCAGTGCTAGAACGTCTTGAAGCACCTAGCATGATGGTACATTGAATATAAAGGGAATGTCTACATGCAAGTCGCCTGACTATCATCATTTGGGTCAGTCGACCATTTCAGGTGGTTGGATGAAGATCCTACGTCTCCTAACCCTTCTTCTTCCTCGCCTGTTATTCTCCCCCTACAGACCACCGCACGGGCCGCCGGCCGAACCACTGGCCCCCGCCCTCCCCTGAACCGGCCACCACCTCCGGTCTTCCGCCGCCCCCGGCAATCCCTCTAGCTAACCCCAGCCCCCCACCCGTGTCGAGTTTTGCCTCCGGCGAGGCCCCACCATAGCCTGACGATAGCCCCCCACAACCACTGTCCCCACCCGAAACCCTAAGATAGATAATGGGGCAGCCCTCCGGCGAGCCTCTTCCTTCCCTCCGCCGAACTCCCAAAAATGGACTGACCCCAATATGAAATTCCGTCGACTGTCATTTAAGCTAATGTGGAATATAAAATGGGAGAACCATAAGCATTGCGAGTATAGTGGTGAGCATGCCATGGTGGATCTGAAGGTGCAAACCGGACAAAGGCAACTTCGCAACCAATGTTTGGTTTCAACTAACAAGTAAGATTCTAAGTGATGGACAAGAAATCACAGTAAAGCATTGGCGATCCATTTTCTTGCTGAGATAAATAACTTGAGCAGATACGAAAGAGTACCGCCTCTGGTGTGGCGCCGTGTAAGCATCTGCCGAGGCATTGAGGGTGCTGCGGTAGCGATGGCTGTCGATGGCGTGGAAGCAAATCTAGGAGGGCAGACGATGGCGGCGAGGGAAATATCCCGGCGTGGTGGATGAGATGGTCGTACGAGCGGCCTCGGCAAGGTGGACGATGGGGCGGATGAAGCGAGAGGACGCGATGCAAGGATCCTGGTCCGAAGCCATGGATGAGAGAGGTCAATCTCTTGTAGTGGACGACGGCGTCGGGGTATCAGCTCCGGCATGGTGGACGAGGACGGCGGTGGATGGGGTGGCGGACGGAGGAGACTGGGGTGGAGAGGGTATTTTGGGGCCCACGGAGTACGAATGGGGAAATGGAGGGAGAGAGGTAGGGGGAACCATGTCTTCAGGGCGCGCTTGTCTCAAATGCAAGGAAATTTACAAACTTAGCCCCCGTTTAAAATTTCCTGCATCACAGCAATATTAGTCGGTTGGGGATAGGACGGTAATCTCTCATACACCGAATATTTGCCGATGGAGCTTTCGGCTGAGGAGAGTTTGTTTTGGCGTCAACCATGTATGAATCGGGGAGCTGAGAGGCGATTTCGGCCAAGGAGAAACAGTGTTTGGTGCCCACCGTGTATGAATCCGGGGAGGTGAGAGGCGGAGGCGGTTATGTCACGTTTGAGTGAAATTACAAGCCTACCCCTATCAAAACCTATAGAAATCGAGTCGATAGGCTTTGCGTGTCAGGGATAGGCAGTAGTAATTTCCATCTCGCAGATTTTGGTTTCGGGTGGTTACTGCGAGTTTCCCCGCTTCATTCAAATTTTTGCAGAAAAATATTGCACGTTTACCGTGCCAACTCAATTCAAATCCATTTTGTATTCTTTTTTTCTTGGGGTAGGATCCATTTTGTATTCGAATACAAATCTATATACATCATTTTTTATATATACTTTAAAAAGCACAACAAAGAATTCTGCTCCTTTATATATAGGGATAATTGATTTTATGCCCCTAGTTGGGTCACGCTCGGCAGGTTTACCCCTAGTTTCCGAAAACCCTCGTTCCTGCCCAAACCACTTTGCTCGTCTTATGCTTTTTCCCTTTGACCGTTTGACCGTCACTTTCAAAATCATATCAAATTCATACTAACTCAGAAAAATGCGAATAGGATATCAAAATGTTAAGAAAAAAAATCACCTATATGTGCATGTGATTTGCACTCATAAAAAAAGTGTTGGGAAGTCCCCATCTCAGTTTGAGCCCATATGATCTCAACACGAACAGTAAAATCTAAAAAAACTTCAAAAAATTCTTAATTTTTTTTGTGGCAAACATTGGCCAATGTTTTGAGTGCTTGCCAAGTTTCATCGTGGAATGACATTCATGGAAGTCGTGGCCAAAAAACAAAATTAGCACTCCAAAATGCTTTTGTTTTGGAGCATTGATTTTGTTTTTTTCACCACGACTTCCACAAATGTCATTCCCTTACTAAACTTGGCAAGAACTCAAAACATTGGTCATTCTTTGCCACCAAATTTTTTAGAATGTTTTGATTTTTTTTTCAATTTTTTTGGATTTTATTGTTCATGCTGAGATCATAGGAGCTCAATCTGAGATGGGGACCTTCTAACACATTTTTCATGAAAGAAAATTACATGCACATATAGGTGATGTTTTTCTGAAGATTTTGATATCTTATTCACATTTTTTGGAGTTAGTATGAATTTGTTATGATTTTTTTCAAAGTGACGGTCAAATGGTCAAAGGGCAAAAGCATAAGACAAGGAAAGTGGTTTGGGCAGGAACGAGGTTTTTGGAAAATAGGGGTAAACCTGCCGAGGGGGACACAACTAAGGGCACAGAATTAATTATCCCTTATATATAAAATATGATTTACAAATGCAATGATCTCAAAATCATAAGGTTGAATTCAAATTTTTGAAACCAAATTATGTTCAACTTTGATCAAATTTTTGAAACCAAATTATGTTCAGCTCAAATGTATGGATCGGTAATATCAATATATTAAATAACATACACGCGCGCAAATTCAAATTAGTATGCATGTTTGATAGATCAATTTTGGTTCGAGTATGAATTACATGTATCATCATCTGGAATTCAAATATTTGAATCCCTTTTATGTTGACATCTTCTATGCACACAACTAAATATTTGAATCACGTTTCACGCCCATCTCTCTGTAGGTCTCTCTCGTGTGCTCCTTCATGTAGCTATCAGTCTCTTTTCTTCATCTCACCCGCACACTCACTACATGCTTCTCCGTTTTTTGCAAACACAGTTGTCGGTGTCAAAACCGGCGGATCTCGTAGTAGGGGTCCTAAGATAGGCGTCTTGGAGCGATGGTGACATGGACACAGGATTTTACCCAGGTTCGGGCTCTCTCAAGGAGATAATACCCTACGTCCTGCTTTTGATTGTATTGATATGAGGATAGTACATAATATAGGTATCTACCACGAGATTGTAGTAATGAATATGAGATTGTCCATTGACTAGCCTGGCCTTGGTTTATATATGCACCGTAGGCCTAGGGTTTAGAGGAGTCCTTGTCTTGTGCGCCAAGTCTTGTGGAATCCTCCTTGTATTCGGCATGGGCTGCCCGAATTGGCCCATTAGTGAATCATCATGGGGGTCCTCAGCCCGACCCACTGGTCGGGAGACGACGTGGTGAGTACCCCCTAGTCCAGGACATCGTCAGTAGCCCCCTGAACCGGTCTTCAAGTTGAGGACGCTCCTCGATTCTTCCGAATAATTCTTCGTCTTCGATCGTCGATCTTGAAAACTGGTTCAACAAATCCTCCCATGTCCGATCTTGACGATCACCGAGCTGAATCCGAAGAGTTTACATGTTGGGCATTCGAGGAGCCCCTTTAAGCTATCGGCCTTTATCAATGCCTTGTAAGTTTTTTACGCCACACCTGGGGTTTGAAGTGTTTCCCGTTCGACTGCACCCTCTTGCATTCGAGCTCTAATGCCGAACTAAATCCGAGGCGTCCTTTCACAACCGAGCTCCAACACTATTCGGCATTCAAGGTATCCTCTTGCGTCCGAGCTCCAACGCCGAACTAAATCCGAGGTATCATAGATTACCTTGGCCTCTGAAAATTTGAATGAGTTCATCCGAGCTTAAATGCCGGAGTAGTCTTCTATGGAACGAGCCATTCGAATCTGAGCTTTATGCCGGACCGCTTCCGAGCTCCAACGCCGGACTGCATCTGAGTTCTAACGATGGTCACATTCCGAGGTGTCATAAACTACCTCGGTCTTTAAAAGATTGAACAAATTCAGCCGAGCTTAATGCCGGAGATGCCCTCTATGGAGCCAGCCACTGGCGCCTAAGCTTTATGCCGGACATATTCTGAGGTGGTGCACCACCCCGACTGCGGGCTGATTTTTTGTGAATATTTATGATTGGTGCAATTTATTCTCTGCCGAGATATATAGCCAGTAGCCCTCAAGGTGTGCGTCGGTCTAAAACCCGAGATGCACCTGAAGGATGACATAAGACCGCTGATCCCAGTAGCCCCTGAGACTCAGGTTGATTCACAAAATTGGCCTGAGGATCAACTCCTAGCTCGGCAGAATACTTCGGGACACAAAAAGCGGTGTGCACAGTCCTCGAGACTCAGGTTGGGTGCGGCCGACTAACCTGAGGATCATAATCTTCTCGGAAACTACATTGCACTTAAATTTTCTGCATTGGATTGTCAATGTAGTAGCCCCCGAGAATTGGGTTGGGCAACATGGACGACCCTAGGATCGTACCTCCTCGGGAACTAGTTCAACTGTCATGTATGTTTTGACAATACCGAGGTGGAGTTCAGCAAGAAAGATGCCGAACTGTAGTTTTAGAAAAGAGTTTCACGCTGAACACCTCAACCAAGAGAATGTCCCAGTCTAGATTGAATCAAGCTATTTTGGTGCCAATACGAAATTGGTATTTAAAATTGTACTTCCATCGTGCTTTGACATGACACATTCGATCTCTAGACTTCAAGTGGGCCAGCCTTCGGCTTCAACCTCCCTATCCTGAAGGCGGAGTGTTTCTCAGGCCAGTTTAGTGAACTAAACGCGAGCGGCTTTAGAGAGAAACCAGGCTACCCGGCTATTGATCATACACCTGAGTCGAGAAAGGAGAGATAGAAAAAGACTTTGCAGCGACTAAGAAGAAAACATCTATTATAAAACGGCTCATATTAATTTAAGAGCCCCTAAGTGACTTGGGTAAAAGAATTTTATGTATAATGATTGTATGTACCGAAGTACTTATATAATATCTACGTTCGCCCGAACTTTGAACGCGTCTTAACCGACCGTCGGCTTCTCCTTCTTCGGCCAACCTGCCGAAAAGTGTTATCTACTCCGCCTACCGAGAATATCGGCGGTGTTTCGGATAACCAGGCAATCAGGCCATGAGGCTGTAACAGACAAAGCGCACCTAGGGAACTTATGCTATATTACTTATGTAATGTAAGAAGCATCTTCAAAGAAAATAGTGCCCCCAACAGTACCTTTCTTTGGTCGCTCATGATTACTATGAGACTTGTGCAATAGATTTGTATACGCGTGAGTTCCGTCGTGTGCCGACCATAGTTGAAAACAATAAGAGCGCTAGTTTTCGGCTTCACCCGTCTGAGGTACAAGTTCGGATGACCCGGTCATAACAATCGCAGAGGTGCTCCCTTTACTCCCTAGCCGAACAATCGGGAACGTAGGGGTAAGCACAGAAGCCAGGCAACCCAGCTTTGCGGAACACTTAATTCAACATGATGCATATTTTGGCATAGTACACGAACAAGGAATGGTGCGATACATTAATAATCATATGCAAGAAGAATGGCTTCACAAGGGAAGCCCCCAAGTAAAAGGGGTATTTGAATTTGTTTGTAACAAACAAGGTTTTGACAAAGAAAGTTTTTCGCAAATGACTTTTTGTCAAAAAAGTATAATGCTTGGTCGAATCAAACAAAATTTAAAACTGAAAGTTTTTTAGCATGAAAGCGACTTAGCTGGTTAATGTGCTCGGTGTGACGTGGGCCGAGCTTGTAGCGGCTCAAGATCCCAACCCCCAAGCTAGTATTGACTGACCCGAGCGAAGAGCTCGGCTTGATGAAGTGATAGCACGACAATGCCGAAGTGCCGAGGCGAAGCCCCCGGTCCAGCCGAGGAGACAGAGTAGTTCGGCAGCGTGACAATGAAGCCCCCATGTCAGTCGACATGTCGAAATAGGTCGGCATGGTGGACGTCAGTTTGATGAAGCGACGACGCGATAATGGCGACACAGGGTATCACACCATGGTGACGGTGGAATTTTGGTTGATGGAGGCGAGAGGACGACTCCGTACGCCGAGGTGACTGCGTGATGCAGCAAAAATTAATTATCTGCACACATAAAATAGTGCAAGGCAGAAGTAACAATAATAAATTAAAAAATGTTGCATGATTAATAATTTATGCAAAGTGAGTAACAAAAGAAATATGGCCCGTGTGCCGAACACTCAATGAGGTAGAGCTCTCTCAGTGATGTCGAAGTTCCCGAGGCAACCGAACATGTCGGTATGGCAATTCAACCAACAAGGTGATCACGCGAGCCGATTTATGCCGATTGGGACGACGTCGTCGGCTTGCCGAAGTGACCGCGTGACGCAGTCGAAGTCGATTACCTACACATGTAAAATAGTGCAGTCCAAATAATAATAATATAAATATATAAAAAATCCTCACATAATTAATTTATGCAAAATATTTTTTTTAAAGAGATGTGGCCTGGCGTCGAAGCCAATGTCGATGCGGGGCGTCGGCGTGACAAAGCCTGAATTCGCAGGGCGGTCCGAGTCCCAAATGTGGCGTCAAATAGGCCAAACGGTTGTCTGCATACACACAAGAGTGCAAACCAACAGAAAATATGATGGCACAGATAATTCATACTTTCATAAGGAAGAATAGCACCTGATCTGGATGTAGCCATAGGAGTGAGAGAACTGCCCCAAAGTGACTATATAGCTTCACACGGGAGTCACTAGGTAGGCTAGCTCGTGGCTCATCTATAGTACTAGTACTCATTGCATCACGGGAAGTGCATGCAAGATAAACCATTAGAGGAAGTGTGGTGGACCTGCTTAATTAAATAATATAGAGGGAGAAAGGAAAAAGAAGGTCAAATCTCCCTGTGGTTGCGCCGAGCCGAACTCTCTTCGGCCTCAATGGGCGTCGTTGCGCCAGGTAATGCGCGGTGTAAGTTAATTGTCTGCACAGATAAAATAGTGCAAGGCCAGAGATGATAATATATATGTTTTTTATAAAAAATATCCTCTACTTAATTAACTTAAGTAAAGTAGATAATTAAAGAAATATGGCCTGAACGCCGAGGTTGTCCTGATAGAATGGCCGCGGACATGCTGACACAGGGACGCGCGCTGAGGCGACGCCGCAACTTGATCGATGCAGGCAGGACGACGACCGCGTGATGCAGTCAAAGTTGATTACCTGCGCACATAGAATAGTGCATGCAAGTAATAATAATAATTGAAAGAAAAAAAATTCTTTGCATAATTAGGTTTACGCAAAGTAGATAAAAGAAACATAGCCTGGCGCCTAGGTCAATGAAGATGGAGGAGTGACGACGTATTTTTATAGGGCAGATCCGGTTGCAGATACGGCATTCATCAGACTGCGGACAAAAAATCCACATCGAGATGATGATGAAGCGCTAGTGCAAGGCTAGTTTGCACTGTTTATTAATTAGACCTTAAAAACCGTGCTGCAAAAACTAGCATTTTTGCATTAGTACTTTGGCCTATACACACGGTAGAGAAAACCACTACCAGTGGACGATAGCAACCAAATGTGCCGAATTAAAAAAGGAAAGAGCACAAAGAAGTAGAAAGAACTCCCTGGATGGCCACTGCCCCTGCCGGAGTGTCTCAAGACTGCGTCGGGCCGACCAATATACGGAACGGCCGATCTGAACGCGAAGGTTGGTCTGACGAAGGTTCTGACGCGTAGATCGGCTCGCCCGATTGACGCAGACAGAAAATGTTTATATAAACATCAACAAAATATTTCTGCAAAAAATAATACAGTACAACCAACAGAAAAATATTCCACGTGTAACAACTTATGTGCTAAATAATAGCTAAGAAAAATAAAACATGCTTGATCCGAAGACTGTAACAGACCAGAGCTATAGCAAGATCAAAGCAAATAGCAGAAAAATTGATCCGAATTGAACTAGCACCAGATCGTATTGATCTTTCCAAGAAGTAGTACTAATTGAACTAGCAGTATTTACCAATACGTGGAGTGGTGTCTGTAGCCTAGATCTTGAAGACCGTGCTTGGAAAAGAAGTACTTAGACGTGTTAACATGGTACTGTTGGTTTGCACTTTTCAGAGAAAAGTAGCAGATGACCCGCGGCCGAATTAGGAGCTGAATTAAAAAAAAGAAGGAAAGGAATCTTCCTGATGTTGCTCCACCGAGCTGAAGTCTGGTCGGCCAATGCGCATGGCCGAATTCATCTCGGCCCTGGTGTACTGCCCCACAGAAGTACTATGCGTACGTGCTCTCCTCGGCTGGAACGCCGCTGTCAGATCGTCGTACATAATTTCTTTTGCGTTGACCTAGATCGAGTCCGCAAACGCGGACGCTTCTGAGGTCCGACGTACTGCCCGGCGACGGACACATGGCCGCCGCTATATTATTTTGATCCCGATCTGTCTGTAAACAAAGTAACACAACACGGCAGCAATGATTTTGCAAAGGAGATAATTTACATGAATCAGATCTTTACTGAAAAAATATCACCTGATCGTTGATTTGGATTCCCGTCGAACCACGGCGATCACCTAGCAGGCTCTCAATGAAAGTACCAATGTCGGTGTCAAAACTGGCGGATCTCGTAGCAGGGGTCCTAAGCTAGGCGTCTTGGAGCGATGGTGACATGGACACATGATTTTACCCAGGTTCGGGCTCTCTCAAGGAGATAATACCCTATGTCCTGCTTTTGATTGTATTGATATGAGGATAGTACATAGTACAGGTATCTACCATGAGATTGTAGTAATGAATATGAGATTGTCCATTGACTAGCCTGGCCTCGGTTTATATATGCACCGTAGGCCTAGGGTTTAGATGAGTCCTTGTCTTGTGCGCCAAGTCTTGTGGAATCCTCCTTGTATTCGGCATGGGCTGCCCGAATTGGCCCATTAGTGAATCATCATGGGGGTCCTCGGCCCCACCCACTGGTCGGGAGATAACGTGGTGAGTACCCCCTAGTCCAGGACACCATCAACGGTCTCTCGTCGTATCCCTCGAGAAGTGTCACACTCTCTCTATCTTCATAGATTATATGGTTTTCATTATCTCTCACGTCTCTATCATTCTCTGGTATCACTATAGCTACCTAAGCTTTCTTTTTCATCACCACACACACACTCTCACTCGTCTTTCACTTTGTCTTTCTCTCCAGGGTTCTCTCATGCACCCTATATCTTTCTAGATATGACTCCTACCACTAAACTTACTCTCTCCCTCACACACATCGTTTGTTGGGGTCTCCTTTCCGTCTTCGTCTCTGTTCCAGAACTGACATTATTCATTTGTTTACCGATCAGACAAACTATCTCCCCCCTCTCTCTCTCACTCACACACACACAACTCCAGCTTTGGATCCCCCTACCGACTACCATCTCTCTCTCACACACACACACAAAACTCTCGCTTTCGCACCCTTGACTCATATCTCTCTCACAAACATTGATCGACCAACCTCTAGATAGGTTTATCCATCCACCGCACACTTTCGCTCCTTGTACCTATGTAGATTTTTCATCCCTTCTTGAGACACGCCCTCTCGATCGTGCACACGCACACTATCGCCTCATTTTATGGTAATACCTCTCGCACACACACTCTTCATGTCTTTGTCACACACGCACTCTGTCCTCCTCCTCTCTCTCTCTCTCACACACACACACACATGGGCTTTTTGCAACAATATCCCACTTCTCGAATCTTGAAACCAACCACATTCCTCCCTTATCTCATCAAAACAGCCAAATGAATATATTTTGAGTGAAACATAAGATATTTTTAGTGATATATGTATATAAAAACTAGACTATTTTCTATCAAATTGGTGAATATGTATTACTCTACTTTGGATGCGTTGCAACGCACTAGCACATTGCTAGTTATTACAGTATTATTTTTTGGACACCAGACAAATGCTGGAGTACATATACGAAGAGAAGAGGCGCACGCACATAGTCGGTCTCTCGCTGTCTCGCACATGAGAGTTATGTAAGGCACGGTAAACAACTAAACCCATAGGTGCACGATTGCTGCATGCGCGGGTACCGGGTATGTGGTGGAGCACACCTTTGTAGGAATAGTCAGCTCGCGTGATAATTTGATCCATAGGAGTTGATGGTCAGGACCACAGGTGAACGACCTGGAGGCGGTGGCTCGCCAGTCGCCACTGATCGACTTGCCATGTTTAAAATATCATTTTTTTAGCGGGGTCAGAGTTCCGATTTTCGATGGCGCGTTTACCTAGTTTTTAGAACGATTGGTATGGAGCGAAAATGGAATTCATAACTACTACCTCCGTCCTGGTTTACTAGTCCCCATCGTATTTTGGGTCAAAGTTTGTCCATGAATTTTACTTGTAAAATGTGAATGGAAAATGAAATTTTGTTATACCCAAACAAAAAAGGACCGGATGGAGTGATTGCTCTAACACAGACGCGACCTCTCATAGAGCAGGCATTGAACCGGCGCGCCGGCAAAAAGGGCCCCACTCGCTGCAAGCCAGGCTGAACACGCCTCCTCGCCGCATGCAACCGGCTTCAGACTGCCCCACCTGCCTCCATTGAATCCGCGCGTGTGCCGGCAACACGTCCTTCCGCGAGCTGGCCGGCATTTTAGAACACAACGCCAGTTGGCTCCTCTCGTCCGCCCGCTATTTAAACGAGGCCAGATGCCTAGCAAGAACCGCACCACACCATCGCTCCCCATATCCTCCTTGCACCATTTTCTCCACACTCTCCATAGCATCCAATGAGCAGGAAGACGAGTTATCCGGCATAAAAGCCAGCTGGGTGCCCCGACGAGCCAGGCAACTCGCTGCCCCACCTCCCTCCCCCCCCCAGGTCGTTAGTACCATGGGCGAGGCTGCAGGCGGGCAAGCGGAGGAGCAAGCCGGCGCTCCAAGCTGGCCCTTGGTGCATCAACTCGACACTCCAAGCCTGCTCGCAGAGGAGTGGCCAGTTGCTGCACGCCGGCACACGGGGGACCACGGCGTCCAGTGCACCGTGGTTGGCTGCGCCATCCGACGCAAACGTTGGCGGAACCACGACATGCTAGCAGAGGTGGCCAACATGTCCGCGGTCACCGCCGACACCGAGGAATTGTAGACCACGGGAGCCGCCGCCGCTTAGAACCCACGAATGCTACGACCATCGTGTCGTCGGCATAGACACCCGGTGTGTTGCCCGGTTTGGCTCAAAACATGATGGAACCCAGCCGCGGCCGGCATTAGAAATTATACCTGCTTCCAGAAGTTATTCGCGTTTAGTCAAAAAATGTCCAAAAAATAATTAATTATGTATGGTCTTGACTTGTTGTGCTCGCACTGGTAGTAGGAACTAGAGATTTTCTTTATTTGTAACTCTCCTCACATTTTTTTTGACTTTGAAGTGAATCATGGTTGTGGACATTATCTATGAATGTGCAGATATCTGTGAACATGAGTTTGATGTGGAAGTTGAACTTGGAATGTTGGCCTTGCGTGTGAACTATACCATGTCCAATGGTTCGTCTGTTATTGTTCGAAAAGTAATGGTTGTTATTACATGACCCGGAAAATATATATTTTGTGCCACATCTAGGCATCACAGACTTGCATACATCTCAGTAGATGCACGGACATTACAACAGGCATGCTGACTGGATAAACATTTGAACCTACCTATTATGAATGAAAATTTGTATTTACAACAGCTTTAGATAGCAGGAGACGCCTAGCCTGCTCTGCCTCTGCTAGCTTCTTTCTGGATTCTTCCATCTCTTCTTTGGCTTGGGTGAAGAGAGCATCTGATTGCTCTTTTCGCTTCTTCAGAAACTCAGCTACATTCTCAAGGGCTGTTGCACACTTTGTTTCAGCCTTTACTAGAGCAACGAGGACACGAACACTTGACGACTCCACCTGGCTTGTGAGTAATCCAGCATCATCTGGGAATTTGCACCTTGTGTCTAATCCAACATCATTAGGGAAATGGCACCTTCTGTGTAATCCAGCCACATTTTGGAAACATGATCTCGAGGTTGACCATACTTCCCTCCTCGCAGGAACTGCTTCCTGACATGAAGAAGTTACTTCTTTTTTAGATCAATAGTCATAGCTCCCCTGATCCATTAAGTAGAAGCCCGATAAACAGGACTAGGAGAAGTGAATTCAAAAAGGAGTAATATAAAAATAGACTGCAAGGTGAGAACACCCACTTCCTACATCAAGCTAAAAAGGAAAGCATTAGGACGATTAAGACTGTGCTTATTACATATCAAACAGAGCCAGCTTATAGAAACTACGACATATACATCGAAGAACACAAGGCTAAGAGAAATAGAAAAACCAGCAGAGGGGTGCACTAAGCCAAGGGTTGCTACAGCAAAACAACCGGCAACCAGATGATCTCCAGGGCGTCTGTAGGCGCGTTTGACTGACTAGCTTCAACACTAAATTACAAAAGATTCATCCTACGGCATGGTCGGTCCACTGAGCATATTGAGATCCTACAAATGATTGAGAGCCTAATCAAGTGTACAGGAAACTGTTTGTCTCGCCTATTATTGTTTAATAATCTGCCACACTGCTGGATTGCATGGCAAGAACCCTAGCCAAGTAGACAACGTGGTTTGACGCTGCTTTCAGCTCGGGGCTTGCCCAGGGCCTGGCCTGGTCCTGTGTTCACTACTGCTGCAAGACACATACCATGTAAAAGTAAAAAAATGCTCAAAAGAGGGGGCTCCCTCCGATTTCATTAATGAAACCATCAAGGACACACAAAACATCCACCACTGCTAGTCAGGTTCTCAATGTCGAAGTAATTGAAAGGTTGTTACTTACCAAAGCTCGTTTTACAAGTTCGGTGCAAATCCTCTTTAACTTGCGACGTTCCTTGAAGATGTCCCCAACATCCCGTATTTGGTCTTCATTGCTCCTCTGCATGTTCACATTCGTAGTTTTAAAATCTCAACATGGCAAGAAAAATATAGTAATACTCACGCATCTTGTGGGCAACATTAAAGCACTCATCTGCCATGTTAGCACGAGTGATTTTTAATATCCTACTATGTGGCTCTTCAACTTTGCTAGAACTACATTGTGGTTTCATTTTGAGTGAATAGAACAGGGGGTCACCTCCCTGCTATTCTAAAAAACTTTCCATCATTTGCGACGCTACTGGTTACAGATGAAGAACCTACCCAAGCACAACGCAATACAGGAGCGACGCACAATTACAAGATGATATTCTGTTCGACAATGCAAGCTATAACCAATTACTTTTACCGGAACAATAGCAGCCAGGAAATTTGAAGGGTAGGTACGAACATAATCAGAACTGCACATTACCAATCGAGGAGGAGTACGAAGGTCGCGGCAGTGTCTGTGCATCATGGTCGGCAATGGGAGTCAGTTCATTGTCGACGACGGTGGTGCTGCAGCGCTTGGCGTCGGCTTCTGGGAAGCAGATCCGAGACCGTGGAAGACGGCGCCGGGGAAGCGGCTTCATGTACGATGGCGACAGCGGACCGGCTCCAGTGCGGCGTACGATGTCATCGATGAGGCAGATGCATTGTGGTGTATGAGTGCACCGATGAAGAAGGGGAGGGGCACGAAGGGAAGGTGCTGCGGTGCCGTGGAGAAGTCTATTTTGCGATGGGGATAGAAAATGGGGAGTAATGAGAAGTACTCTGGGTGCCGGGGTGGGGTTGGATGGGTGGGGTGGACGTGAAGTTACCAAAACAGCCCCCGACCAACCAGCTTCCGTCGGCCTGTTCGACCAAGGGTATGATGGTAACTTTGCATTGGTCGAATCTGAGTCACGGGAGATCTCGATGGAAGCGGGAGATTTTGTCGCCGACCTGGAAATTTCTAACACTACTGCACTAGTACTCCCTACTCCCCGTCTGGCGTGTTGGGTGATTGGCTGAGTAGCTCGGAGTACTACTAGTACTCGCTCCGATTTTATTTACTCTTCATATTAGGTTTGATTGAAGTCATACTTCCTAAAGTTTGACCAAGTTTATAGGAAAAATATAAACATTTACCATAACAAATCTGTATGATGTGAAAGTACATTCAATAATGAATCTAATGGTGTTGATTTGTTATTGTATATGTTAATATTTTTGTTTATAAACTTTGTCAGAGTTTACAAAACTTTACTTTGAACTATGCTAATACGCGGACTTAAATAAAAACAGAGGGAGTACACATTTATTTTCTTAGTTTGTCGTGCCATTAATTATTTGTTGTAATTGTGAAATAATATATTAAGCTATTGACTTCGAATGTAATGGTTTGTACAATTCAATATTTAGAATCGTTGTTGAATTCCAAGATGAATACCAGGTCTATAGTACTTCACAATATGCTCAAATTCACATAATCCAACTCAAATGAAAATCTAAATGCATTTCATAGTTATTAATTTGTTGGATGCAACAAAACCAACCATAACTCTACATGATCCGGTCTAAAGCAATTTTCACAACACATCCCAATGTGTGAATGACACGTAGAGAGTTTGTGGACATGGAACAATGGCGGGAGAGAGATGTGTGCGCTCAACACACAGGATATACACCCAGTGGAAGAAAGAGACAGAGGACGGGAAAGATTCTATATATGTGGGCGAGAGAGAGAGAGAGAGAGAGAGAGAGGGATGTATAGAGAGGAAGAAGTTAGGTCTGTGAGTAAGATAGAGACATGTAATATATATAGGGAGTGAGATGCGTGTGCATCGAGATTTTGTACATGTGGAAGGAGAAGAGACAAGAGGTTTGATGAGAGAGCTCAAAAGAACATGGAATAGAGGGGAATCTTGTGGGTTGAGGGATTGATAATTTTGTGCGGGAGGGGTGGACAGAGAGAGAGGGGGGGGGGAGGAGTTACTCAGCCATCACCACATCATCATGCTTCCAAATGGCCCCGAGGTCTCTAGTGCGGTCAGGTCGTCGTCTTCGTTCTTCCTAATGCCCTCCTTGAAGATCAAGGTGGTGTGCATGTGGGGGTGCAGATAAGCACAAGCGACAGGGGTCGCTATCTAACCCTTTGTATGGGGCTGGATAGTGGTGTTGTGTGTGTGTGGGGGGGGGGGGGGGGGGGGGGGGGTTGTGTGTGTGTCAAATATTGAGAGAAATCAAACCTATGGAGAGAATATGTGTGCATAGTGAGCATGTGAGAGAGGCTAATGGTGCGAGACAGATACATCATGTGTGTCAATGTTTAAGCAATATAGAGACATCGTGTGCGGGATACAAAGATAGGACTATGGGGAGTGTGTTTGCTAGGCAAAGAGACATAGCGAGAGATAAATATGTGTGTGCGTGGTACATGGTGTGTATGTGACAGAGAGGTACATGCATGCCAAATAGGGTTTTCATGAAGAGATTGTGTGTGCGAGATAGAGAGCGATGTAGGGGCCTTGAGGCGGTAGGGGCTGGGTGAGGGTGTCAAATGTGTGCGTTGATGCATGTGTTACATGCGATTGTGTGAGGGACGGTCGAATCGAGAGAGATGGTTGTTGTGTTACTGATGCTCCTCTCTCTCTCTCTCTCACGCACAGACAAAAACACAAATAGAAGACCGTTCTCTCATGTATACACAACATCTTGGTATATCTATATGTCTCACTCATACATGATCATTTGCACGTTCCCCTCTCTATGACTATCACACACACACACCGTCTCCACATTGCCCTTCCACGACAACACACATGTAGACACATACACGCGTTCTATCTCCGTTACACACAGAAAATCTCTATTATTATTTTTTTGTAGGGGGCACCTAAAATGCCCAAATCCAAATAATCAGGAACTGAAGCTAGATACAAATATATGGAAATGTTGTAGCGTGAGGAACTTTTCCAGCCAAAAAAAAGTAGAGTAACATTCGGGGATTGTTTTCACACACACACAAAGGTTTGGTCGATGTCCTTCCAGCGCGACACCGTGACGCACCTTTCGATCGACCGTGCGGCCGCAGTGCACGCGCTTGCACAGGATTCTGCATCGATGTTGTGCTAACTAATGTGGTGTATAGGCGCGGCCGTGATGCACGTGCTTGCACAGGATTACGTGTACTAGTACAATGTTCTTTTAAGTTTGACCAACCCTATAACCAAGCTCCCATAAGCGCACTCATCAATATGCCGCTGCCGTTACGTATGCATACAGTCGCTGAGTACTGTACGGTGTAGTACTATCGCTGCCATGTGGGACCTGGCCCCACAAGTCATCCACACTACAGCATCATACGGTACTGCAGAGGATCTCAACCCCTCGCGTCATCTGCAGTCCCTCCTCGCGATGACGCTGCACTGCCAAGCATGCGAGCAGGTCGAGCCGCGTCTATGCCCGCAGCTTACGAAGAGGAGGAGGACGAGCGCGTGCTCCAGCACGCCGGCCAGGAGGAGCTAGCGTGTCATTGGCGTCTCTGCCCACGCGGAGGAGGCTCGCATGGTGGCTGTCGCGGCGGAAGCCGGTCGTGCCCGTGCCGAGCCCGCAAACCGGGTGCGTATGTGGAATCTACCCTCGAGACCTTCAATGCCACATGGATCATGCAATCTGAAGGAACAATTTGGGTCAGTCAACTCTTGTGAGATGTTGGATGCAACATGGACGGCCAGAAAGGCTTCTTCAACATCCGAAAATGATGCACTGTTCATCTTCTCTCTCAACCATGGAGTCGCCAGCCCGCCACAGACCTAACCGCCTGCCGCCGCTGCCCAGCCCTCCCCTGAACCGCCTGCCACCGCCATGCTCCGCCCCACCCCCGCCATCCGTTTAACCCTGGGCAAGATCCATTTTTTGCGGCGAACTGCATTCCACACCCAACACTCATAAGATATCATGGGCACCCTGCCACCCTAATATATATACTGGGGCAGCTTCTCTGCCGTCTTCTTCCTTCGCTCCGGCGAACTTCTTCTTTCACAAATCGACTGACCCAAATTATACTACTAGTACATATTAAGTACAGTAGGAACGTGAAGAAATGAGTAGCAGTACCAACTAGAAGAAGAACAGTAGTAAGACATACTAGTACGTACTAAAGAGTTCAAACAACCAGAAAGAACATACTAACATAGTTCTGCTGGGGGCTCAGCACAACACACCCCTGAAATAAAACTAAGCAACTAGTCCGCTTGACACTGCAGTAGAACTAGCATGAGCAACGGCACTGCCACCTTACTCGGAGTCCTTGTCCACGTCCTCGACTTCGTGCTCGTCCCTCTTCCTTTTCCTATTTGCCGACACTTCTTTGCTTGAACCGGACACTGGGCTCTACTTCTTCATCCAACCCTTGTAGATATTTAAACAAAGGTAGGCATCCATTGCTGCGTACACAATGTTATCTTCATCTAGTGTCTTCGACTCCCATGCATGATGAAAATTGGGGTGAGGTTTCTTCAGTTCATCGTACGAAGGATCAATCATGGCTGCTGCCAGGATCAGCATTGAAGGCTGAGAGGAGGACACCAGGATTTCCTTCTGGAGATCGAAGGGCTGGCCTACAACGAGGCCTATCCGAGCCAGGACTCTCTAGTCATTTGTAAAGTCTACAGTAACAAATTTCACTCTTTTGTCCTTGAGGAAGAACTCAAAATCTTGGCACCTAACGTCGGCATGGCATATGTGGTAGATCAAGCACACGTTATGTACGCAAACCTGGATAATGGCGGGCTTCTTCATCTCTGCCTCCTTTAGAAGCTTCTCCCTTTCTAGGACTAAGGTGTACTCAACATCTAGCACAGCGACCCACTCATCCTTTGAACTTTCGAACATGTGTAGGAAGCGAGCAAGGCATGCTTCCACCGTAGTGGATGTACGGGTGTAGACGATGATGAACTCATCGCCGGTGATGGTTCTAACCTTGTACTCACTGCCGATCATGGAAATTTGGGAGGCCATGGATTTTGGAGGCATGTTAGGAGAAGAAGAACTGGTGTAATGTGAAAGGACGGGACGACTGGGAGCGAACTGTTGTAATGTAGAAGACGGGGACGAGTAGGGCGTGCGAACGGCGTAGGGTGGTGGCTTGCCCGGTGGATAAACGGCTGCATGCCCCCAAAGAGTTCTCGAGTACTATGCGGGACCCACTAGATGTCATGTCTACTAGACCCACATCGTAGGCCTGACGGTATAGCTTCTGCGTGTTCGCACGCCATGCCGGTGCGTGCATCTAACTTTCACTTAATTCCGTCAATCATCGCGCCTCCCACGACCTTCGCCTCCCTCGAACGGTCACGCCCTTTGAGACTTCGGACGGCTATAAATGAGCAATTTTTTTGCCTACTCTGCATGCATGATACTCCCTCTGGTCCTTTTTACTCCGCGTAAGATTTGTGTCAAGTCAAAGTTTGCAAAGTTTGACCAAATTTATACTTAAAATATCAATATCTATAATACCAAATATATATTTTATGAAACTACATTTCATAATGAATATAAAAATATTGATTTGACATTGTGAATGTTGATACATTTTTCTATAAGTTTGGTCAAAGTAGAGGTACTTTGACTTAAGACAAAACTTATATGCACGATGCAGACTAGTTCCTCCGTCCAGGTGTGTTATGATATTGCCATCTCATATATAGTCATCACAACAAGGTTAGAGTACTACTACTACCTCCCTTCTTCTTTAAAGAGCTCGATTCAAAAATCTCACCTACTCTTTGCAAAGATAGAGGCGGTGGAATAGTTTTTGTAGTCTGCAAAACTACTCAATTAATGCTCTCGTTCTTCACAAATCTCCAAATCTTTTCCTCTCCATCATGTGTGAAAACAATTTGCATGCTTGACTCTCCGTCTCCCTCCGGCAGTCCCACCACTCCTCCCCGTGTGAAAACAATCTGCATGCATGACTCTCCTCCCCCCACGCTCGTCCAATCCGTTGTGACCAGCAATATTTCCACCTCTCCCCTCCCCCGTAATTTACTCCAACAAAAATATGCCCACATAGCCGTTACGTTAATCACGCAACATATCTTACGTAGATGTGGCATTGCTCGCTATAATTACTGCGCCTCCCACGGCATTCGGAAGAACGCTCACGTGATACGTCTCCAACGTATCTATAATTTTTTATTGTTCCATGCTATTATATTATCTGTTTTGGATGTTTTATATGCATTAATATGCTATTTCATATTATTTTTGGGACTAACCTATTAACCTAGAGCCCAGTGCCAATTTCTGTTTTTTCCTTGTTTTTGAGCCTCGCAGAAAAGGAATACCAAACGGAATAAAACTTCACGATGATTTTTCTTGGACCAGAAGACACCCAGGGGACTTGGAGTCCAAGTCAGAAGAGCCACGAGGTGGCGACAAGGGTGGAGGGCGCGCCCCCCTACCTTGTGGGCCCCTCGCTGACCCCCTGACCTATGTCTTCCTCCTATAAATTCACATATATTCCAGAACCACCAGAGGCATCCACAAAAACACTTTTCCACCGTCACAACCTTCTGTTCCCATGATATCCCATCTTGGGGCCTTTTCGGCATCCTGCTGGAGGGGGAATCGATCACGGAGGGCCTCTACATCAACTCCATTGCCCTTACGATGAAGCGTGAGTAGTTTACCTCAGACCTACGGGTCCATAGCTAGTAGCTAGATGGCTTCTTCTCTCTCTTTGATTCTCAATACAACGTTCTCCTTGATGTTCTTGGAGATCTATCCGATGTAATCTTCTTTTGCGGTGTGTTTGTCAAGATCCGATGAATTGTGGATTTATGATCAGCTTATCTATGAATATTATTTGAATCTTCTCTGAATTCTTTTATGCATGATTTAATATCTTTGTATTTATCTTCGAATTATCTGTTTGGTTTGGCCAACTAGATTGGTTTTTCTTGCAATGGGGGAGGTGCTTAGATTTGGGTTCAATATTGTGTGATTTCACCTAGTGACAAAGTAGGGGTAGCGAGACACGTATTGCATTGTTGCCATCGAGGATAAAAAGATGGGGTTTTCATCATATTTCTTGAGTTAATTCCTCTACATCATGTCATCTTACTTAAGGCGTTACTCCGTTCTTTATGAACTTAATACTCTAGATGCATGCTGGATAGCGGTCGATGTGTGGAGTAATAGTAGTAGATGCAGGCTGGAGTCGGTCTACTTGACACGGACGTGATGCCTATATGCATAATCATTGCCTTGGATATCGTCATAACTTTTCGCTTTTCTATCAATTGTTCAACAGTAATTTGTTCACCCACCGTATTATTTGCCTTCATGAGAGAAGCCTCTAGTGAAACCTATGGCCCCCGGGTCTATTTTCCATCATATTACTTTCCGATATACTATTTTGCAATCTTTTATTTTCAGATCTATATACCAAAAAACCCAAAAGTATTCTATCTTTTATATATCAGATCTCACCTTTGCAAGTGACCGTGAAGGGATTGACAACCCCTTTATCGCGTTGGGTGCAAGTGTTTGATTGTTTGTGCAGGTGTTGGTGATTTGTGCGTTCTTCTCCTACTGGATTGATACCTTGGTTCTTAACTGAGGGAAATACTTACCTCTACTATGCTACATCACCCTTTCCTCTTCAAGGGAAAAACCAACGCAAGCTCAAGAAGTAGCAGGAAGAATTTCAGGCGCCGTTGCCGGGGAGATCTACGCCAAGTCAAGACCTACCAAGTACCCATCATAAAACTCTCATCTCTTGCATTACATTATTCACCATTTGCCTCTCGTTTTCTTCACCCCCACTTCTAAAACGATTTTCGAAAAGATTTGCCTTTTTATTCGCCCTTCTTCCGTTTGTCTCTTTCGTTTGCTTTTTGTTTGCTTGTGTGTTAGCCTTCCTCTATGGCTCAACCCAAGAACTTAGATCCTTACTATAGGAAGTTGGAAGAGATTGAAAATAATACTAGGAGCTTCATGTCCCTACAATTTGAGCATAATAATTTCTTTAGAAACGAGCTCAAGGAGCAGAAAACTTTTATGGAATTGAAAGTGAAACTAATCCCCGGGTGGTTTTGGTAATTCATAACAACATATATCTTATTGAACTAATATCCATTCAAGTTAAATATTTCAGAAAGTTCAATGATTGGCATGGCATGGATTAGAGATGTGGACCCCTCAAAATGCTAAGGACAAAGATTGGCAAAGGCTCAAGACTCTTCAT
Organism: Thinopyrum elongatum; assembly: GCA_011799875.1. Lineage (NCBI taxonomy): Eukaryota > Viridiplantae > Streptophyta > Magnoliopsida > Poales > Poaceae > Thinopyrum > Thinopyrum elongatum. The sequence continues at coordinate 212,479,033 of CM022299.1, forward strand.
TTTCATTTTAGTGATCCAAGATCACATTGAGTCCATAGGAAAGCCAATACTATTAAAAGGGGATGAGGTGTTGCTTAATGGTCTACTTGCTCAAAGTGCTTAGTGATATTGCTCCAAAACCCTCAGCCACTTTCTCATTTCCACATACGTCCAAAACCTAAAGTCAAACTCGGCCCCACCGATTTGATCTATCCGGCGCCACCGAGTTCAGTTGACATAGCCACTGCTAGAAACCCTAGACAATTCGGTCTCACCGATACGGATCTCGGTCTCACCGAGATGGCCTTGCAAACTCTCTGTTGCCTATTGTAATTATTTCGGTCTCACCGAAATGTGCAATCGGTCCCACCGAGTTTGCCTGACCAACTCTCTGTTTGCTCATTGCTGAAATCGGTCTCACTGAGTTCATGCAATCGGTCTCACCGAGATGAGGTTTTGCCCTAGCCCTAGCACATCGGTCCCACCGAGTTGATCATGTCGGTCCCACCGAGATTCCTAACGTTCACATTTTGAACTAAATCGGTCTCACCGAGTTCTTCTATTCGGTCTGACCGAGTTGGGTCAAATGTGTGTAACGGTTGGATTTTGTGTGGAGGCTATATATACCCCCTCCACCCCTTCTCCATTCAAAAGAGAGCCATCAGAACGTGCCTACACTTCCACTACTCATTTTCTGAGAGAGAACCACCTACTCATGTGTTGAGACCAAGACATTCCAATCCAACCACAAGAATCTTGATCTCTAGCCTTCCCCAAGTTGCTTTCCACTCAAATCATCTTTCCACCATAGCCAAATCTGTGAGAGAGAGTTAAGTGTTGGGGAGACTATCATTTGAAGCACAAGAGCAAGGAGTTCATCATCATCACACCATCTATTACCTTTTGGAGAGTGGTGTCTCCTAGATTGGTTATGTGTCGCTTGGGAGCCTCCGACAAGATTGTGGAGTTGAACCAAGGAGTTTGTAAGGGCAAGGAGATTGCCTACTTCGTGAAGATCTACTCGAGTGAGGCAAGTCCTTCGTGGGCGATGGCCATGGTGGGATAGACAAGGTTGCTTCTTCGTGGACCCTTCGTGGGTGGAGCCCTCCGTAGACTCGCTCAACCGTTACCCTTCGTGGGTTGAAGTCTCCATCAACGTGGACGTACGATAGCACCACCTATCGGAACCACGCCAAAAATCTCCGTGTCTACATTACGTTTGCCTTCTCCAAACCCTTCCCTTTACCTTCATATGCAATGTTTTACTTTCCACTGCTACACTCATAGAATTGCATGTGTAGGTTGATTGCTTGACTTGTGCTAATTTGCTAAAATCTGCCAAGACTTAAAATTGGGAAAAGGTTAGATTTTTATTTGGTCAAGTAGTCTAATCACCCCCCCTCTAGACCTACTTTCGATCCTACAAGTGGTATCAGAGCTTTGGTCTCCGTTTGCCTTGATTTCCATAGCTTTGGTGATCATAGCCTTGGTTTCACAACCTAGGAGAGTATGGCGTCTAGCGAGGGAAATTACCACCGTAGAGGTCCTTATTTTGATGGTACTAATTTTGCTAGTTGGAAGCATAAGATGAAAATGCATATTCTTGGTCATAACCCCGTCGTTTGGGCTATTGTGTGTATTGGCTTGCAAGGTGAATACTTTGAGGATGGAAGAGAACCGGATCATGGAGCGTCCGCGGAAGAATTGAAGATGTTGCAATACAATGCTCAAGCTTGCGATATTCTTTTCAACGGACTGTGCCCCGAAGAATTCAACAATATCAGCCGTCTTGAGAATGGAAAGGAAATTTGGGATACTTTGGTTGATATGCATGAAGGTACTGAGTCCGTCAAGGAATCCAAATTGGACGTGCTTCAAAGTTAACTTGACAAGTTCAAAATAAAGGATGGTGAACGAGTCACTGAAATATACTCTAGGCTTGCTCTCATCACAAATGAGATTGCCGGCTTAGGAAGCGAAGAGATGACTGACAGATTCATCATCAAGAAGATCCTAAGAGCCTTGGATGGAAAATACGACACCGTGTGCACCTTGATCCAAATGATGCCCAACTACAAAGATCTCAAGCCAACGGAAGGCATTGGTAGAATTGTTGCTCATGAGATGTCACTCAAGGATAAGGAAGAGCTTCACAACAAGTCTAGTGGTGCTTACAAAGCTTCATATGATGCTCCTACAACATCAAGTGAGAAACAAGTCTTCAATGAAGAATTGAGCTTAATGGTGAAGAACTTCAACAAGCTCTACAAGAGTAGAAGCAAAGAGAGAAGTTCCAAGTCAAGGTCCTACAATGACAAAAGATCTTCTAGTCGTGATCGCAATTGCTACAATTGTGGAAGACCCGGACACTACTCTAGTGAGTGTACGGCTACCTACAGAAGAAGAGAAGACTCACCTAAAAGGAGAAGTAAAAGAGAGGAATCACCTCCAAGAGAGAGAAGGAGTAGAGATGATCGTTATGAACGAAGATCCTCTCGTAGAAGCAAGGATTCGGAAAGGAAAGACAAGTCATCAAAGAGCTACACAAGACGAAGACATCAAGCTCATGTTGGTGAATGGGTATCCGGTTCCGACTCCGACAACTACTCCAAGAGAAGATCCAACTCAAGGCAATATGAGCAAAGATCATCTACTTGTGACCGTAATTTCTACAATTGTGGAAGACCCGCACACTACTCCAATGAGTGTACGTTACCTCACACGAAAAGAGAAGACTCGCCTAGAAGGAAGAGTAGAAGATATGAATCACCTCATAAAGAGAGGAGGATTAGAGATGATCGTTATGAACGAAGACCTTCTCGAAGAAACAAGTAATCGGAAGGGAAATACAAGTCAACCAAGAGCTCATATAGAAGAAGACATCAAGCTCATGTTGGTGAATGGGTTTCCGGCTCCAACTCCGACAACAACTCCAAGAGAAGCTATCACTCCGACTCCGACTATAGTCAAGATGAAGGTGTTGCCGGACTTGCTCTAGTATCCTCCAACTCCCATGACATATTTGATTCACCAAATGAAGGAATTGGAAGATGCTTCATGGCTAAAGGCCCTAAGGTAACACACCCTAAGTATGTTGATTTCAATAGTGATGAAGATGATTTGCTAGGTGATGATGATTTACTTATTGACAACACTAGTGATGAAAACTATGATGAAATTGCTATTAATCATGCTAATCAAGATGAAACGAATTACAATGATAAGAAGGAGATTGAGCGTCTAACTAAAGAACTAAACACTCTTAAGTTAGCTCATGAAACTACTTTAGAGGATCATCGAGAGCTTTTAAAGACTCATGAAAAGCTACGCTTCGAGAAGCTCAATTTAGAGCAAGAGCATGGGTTCTTAAAAGCAATCAATGATGATCTTCGAAAGAAAAGTTCTTCTTACATTGCCAAGCGTTTACTCTTGTCTACTTACATGCCACAAGTAAAATCTAGCAACAAGAGCAAGAAAGATTCTTCTTCTAGTAGTAACAATAATCATGCTAAATCAAATATTGTTGCTTCTAGTAGTTCTCTTGATTCCACTAATGATTCTCTTAGCCAAGTTACACTTGAGCAAGAAAATAGCTTATTGAAGGGAATTATAGAGAAAGGTTTTTACAAGAGCCTTGCCGGAAGTAAGCAATTTGAGGAAATTGTACGCAAGCAAGGAAGTGATACGTCTCCAACATATCTATAATTTATGAAGTATTCATGCTGTTATATTATCATTCTTAGATGTTTTACAATCATTATATAGCAACTTTATATCATTTTTTGGGACTAACCTATTAACATAGTGCCCAGTGCCAGTTGCTGTTTTTTGCTTATTTTTACATCGCAGAAAATCAATACCAAACGGAGTCCAAACGCAGCGAAACTTTTTGGAGATTCTTTCTGGACCAGAAGACACCCGGTGGGCTAAAGAAGTACCAGAGGGGAGCTCCGAGGGGAGCACAACCCACCAGGGCACGCCTGGGGGCCCAGGCGCGCCCAGGTGGGTTGTGCCCACCTCGGTGGCCTCCCGCACCGCCTCTTCGCCCTATAAATTGCCAAATATTCCAAAAACCCTTGGAGTAACCCTAGATCAGAAGTTCCGCCGCCGCAAACCTCTGTAGCGACGAAAAACCAATCTAGATCCCATTCCGGCACCCTGTCGGAGGGGGAAATCATCACCGGTGGCCATCTTCATCATCCCGGCGGCCACCATGATGAGGAGGGAGTAGTCCACCCTCAGGGCTGAGGGTTTGTACCAGTAGCTATGTGTTTAATCTCTCTCTCCCATGTTCTTGAGATGGCATGATCTTGATGTATCGCGGGCTTTGTTAATATAATTGGATCATATGGTATTTTCCCCTCTCTATCTTGTTGTGATGAATTGAGATTTCCCTTTGAGATTTTGTTTTATCGGATTGAATGCTTTTATGGATTTGAGAGCACTTGATCTATGTTTTGGCACTCAACTCGCGGATTCCCGAGGTGACATTGGGGTAATCTATGCATAGGGGTTGATGCACATTTTCGTCCTTGTTTCTCCGCTAGAAATATTGGGGCACTCTTTGAGGTTCTTTGTGTTGGATTGAGTATTATGAATCTGAAATTGTTTGATGCATATCGTATAGTCAACTCACGGATACTCGCGGTGACATTGGAGTATCTAGGTGACATTAGAGTTGGTTGATGTGTATCATATGGTGTTATTTTAGTACGAACTCTTGGCTAGATCGATCAGAAAGAATAGCTTGGTGTTATTTTAGTACGAACTCTAGGATAGATTGATCGGAAAGAATAGCTTTGAGGTTGTTTCGTACCCTACAAACAATTTCTTCTTATGTTCTCCGCTAGATAAGAACTTTGGAGTGATTCTTTATCACACGTTGAGGGATGGTTATGTGATCCAATTATATTAGCATTGTCGAGAGATTGCACTAGCGAAAGTACGGACCCTAGGCCTCATTTTCAAGCATTGTAATACCGTTTGTTCTCCGTTTTACCAATTGCTACCTTGCTGTTTTTTATTTTCAGATTACAAAAATACATTTCTACCATCCATATTACACTTTTATCACCATCTCTTCGCCGAACTAGTGCACCTAAATAATTTGCCATTGTATTGGGTGTGTTGGGGACACAAGAGACTTTTTATTATTTGGTTGCAGGGTTGTTTGAGAGAGACCATCTTCATCCTACGCCTCCCACGGATTGATAAACCTTAGGTCATCCACTTGAGGGAAATTTTCTACTGTCCTACAAAACTCTGCGCTTGGAGGCCCAACACGAGTCTACAAGAACAAGTTGTGTAGTAGACATCAAGCTCTTTTCTGGTGCCGTTGCCGGGGAGGTGAGTGCTTGAAGGTATATCTTTAGATCTTGCAATCGAATCTTTTAGTTTCTTGTTTTATCACTAGTTTGGTTTATAATAGAAAACTGCAAAAAAATGGAATTGAGGTTGCATCATATTGTTCATCTTTATAATGTCTTTCGTGAAAATGATGGAAAAGAAAATTGTGCTCAATTGATAGAAGAAGAATTCAATAAAATGTTTGGCATAAATGATGAGCATGATTGCAATGTTGTTAGTATGAATTCTTTGAATATCCAAAATGCTAATGATGATTGCACAAGTCATGACAAAAATGTTTCTTATAAGCATGTCATTTTTTGTGGAGTGGAAAGACATTGTGAAGACGTGCCTTATAGGGAAGATAGATTTTGTAAGAAGCATAAACATGATAGAACCAATTTTTTGCTCAAAGTGATAGATGAATTTGCTACAAAATTATGTTCTCTTTGTCCTATTACTTGTGAACTTTGCAATAAGGATGGTCATCTTAATTTCCAATGCAAACTTTTTCATGATCGAATCATGGCCAAATATTGTAATGACTTGATCACCCTTGAACTTTATAATGAGCTTTGTCTATTTCTGGGGAGTGAAGAATTGACACATAAAAATAGTTGGTTTGAAGTATTCATTCTCACGGACGACATTGAAACTAATCTAAAAAATATCTATATGTCTTGCATGGTAAATTGCAATGAGAATGCTTATACTGCCAACTATAGAAAGATGGGAAAACCAATAGAATATAAAAGGAATACTAATGAAAGGGTAAAGATTTCTACTTTCCCTCCTATTGTCTCTCATGATGAAATAGGTGACAAGGAGGGGCTCCCTATTCAACTAATCTCATCAATAAGAAGCTTGAAAAAATTAATTAAACCCACACATGATGTGGTGAAGAAGAAGAAAAGAAGAAAGAATAGAGGTAAAAAGGTATCTCTCCCAAATAATGTTGCTCCTATTATTGCTGTGCCTCATGAAAATGAATCAAAAATAATTGTGGTAGATGATGCACTTGATGATGATTTTGTTATGCCTATTGCTTGTTATGATGACTATGATTGGGAAGATAATGATACTTCTTATAATCTTGGAAATCTTTTTTACACCAACTTGGGAAATTATGATGATAGCAATTGTTATATCGTTGGTGCTATTCATACTATTAATGATGAGAATAATTATGCTTATGATATGCCAAGCCACAAGCTTGGGGATGCTATGTTCGATGAGAATGACATGTTTGAGAATTTATTTGCTGCAATTAATGTTTGTCCCAAGCTTGGGGTGATATGCTTAATGAAGATGATCTTTTTAGTCCCTCTACTTTGAATGACCAAATTTGCTATGATGATTGCATGCCTCCTATCTATGATGAGAACAAAGTTGCTACTTATGATGATTATTGTGATGATACTTATGTTATAAAAATTGGTAATGATTATATTTATAAAACTTGTCATAGTTATGATTACCCTTTTTCTGAACTTTACTCTTTTAATGTGGAAACAATTTATAGTATTCGAGTTTCATATGATACTCCCACCATTGTGAATGAGAAGAAATTTTCTTATGTGGAGAGTAATAAAATTTATATGCTTGTGGATCATGAAAAGAATGCTTTATGTGATGGTTATATTGATGGATATATTCATGATGCTACTGAAAATTATTATGAGAGAGGAACTTATGATTCATGATGCTCTCTTTATGTTTCAATCCTTATCTTTTATGCGAGCATCATTGAACTCATCATTCCTAGCTAAAAGGCATTAAAGAAAAGCGCTTGTTGGGAGACAACCCAACACTTTTACCTACTGTTTTTGTGTGTTAACATGGTTATGCTACTGTAGTAATCATGTTTTATTGCTTTTATTTCAATAAAGTGCCAAGTAAAACCTTTAGGATAGTGTGGATGACAGTTGACTTGATTCTGTGCAAAAACAGAAACTTTTGCGTCCAGTGCAGAAATTCCTGTCTTTTATTGGAACGTGGAAAAATTCTGAATTTTTTACAGTTGATGGGTATACAAATTTTCTACGTTTTCCTAATTTTCAGAATTTTTGAGTTATAGAAGTATGACCTTAATTCAGATCTTTACGTAATGTTCTGTTTTTGACAGATTCTGTTTTCAAAGCATAATTTGCTTGTTTTCTAGTTTCTATGGCTTATATTACTTAATATAAATTGTGGAAATGATGAGGTACAGTAGGAATTGTGTGAGAACAATTATGAATCTTATCTTGACAGTACCAAAGTGAATGATTTGTCTTTATCATACTAACCCATCTCACGAAGTTCCATTAAGTTTTGTGTGATTGAAGTTTTCAAGTTTTGGGTGAGATATCGATATGAGGAGAATAAGGAGTGACAATACCCTAAGCTTGGGGATTCCCAAGGAACCCCAAGGCAATATTCAAGGAAGATCCAAGCAACTAAGCTTGGGGATGCCCCGGAAGGCATCCCCTCTTTCGTCTCCGACATTATCGGTAACCTCACTTGGAGCTATATTTTCATTCGTCACATGATATGAGTCTTGCTTGGAGAGTCATTTTATTTTATTAGGATTTGCTTTCTGTTATTTATAATAATGTTTTGCATCTTTTATTTCAATAAAAGTGGCAAGGATAGCCTTCACCATACTTATTTTGCAAATATATGAGTTGCTGTTTCAAAACAGAAAGTTTATCGCTGTTGAAATAATTCTCCAGAAAAGTAAGAATGTGATAAAATGTTGAAAAAAAATTCAAAGTAATAAATAATAAATTTTATACAGTGTGGTAAATTTTCAGAGTTTTTGGAGTTAGGTAAGTATGAAGAATATTGCACTCTTTACAGACTGTACTGTTTAGGCAGATTTCTGTTATGTTTGCATTGTGTGCATATGTTTGCTTGTTTGATGATTCTATTTGAGGGTGGAAATATTAAATATGCAGAGGCATTTAGTATGCAATGTTTAATAATAATTTTAGTGATTTTCTACAGTAGAGAATGATAAGGTTTTTGCATTGATTTATACTAACTTATCTCACGAGTTCTTGTTGAGTTTTGTGTGGATGAAGTTTTTAAGATTTAGGGAAACCGTGATATAAAAGGAATTAAGGAGATGCAAAATCTCAAGCTTGGGGATGCCCAAGGCACCCCAAGATAATATTTCAAGAAGTCTCAAGCATCTAAGCTTGGGGATGCCCCGGTAGGCATCCCACCTTTCTTCATCAACAATTATCGGTTAGTCTCGGTTGAACCTAAGTTTTTGCTTCTTCACATGATGTATGCTATTCCTAGAATGTCATTTTATTTTGTTTTTGCTTGATGTTTTAATAAAATACTTAGATCTGAAAGTTTTTAAATAAGAGAGAGTCCACAATTAGCTACCTATTTACTCAACTACTCGCTTGATCTTCACTTATATCTTTTTGGAGTAGTTTGTTATTTACTCTTGTGCTTCACTTATATCCTATGAGTAAATTATTGAATGAATTGAATATCATGAAGTTGAAATTATATGTCCATATCATGCCTAGTAGTGGCTTCACAATGGGTTTAGAAAGTGGAATCTTTTGAAGCTTGACAATCACAATATTGGTCATACAAGCAATTCATGAATGATTAGTATAAGGAAGAGAACTTTCACATGCAAATATATTATCTTAGACATATTCTATGATTGTGAATACCCATTAATTATTTTCAAACTTGAGCAAATTAGTTGAAGTTGGACAAGGAAGACAACGTAATGAGTTATGGTTGTGTATATTTGCATAGAAGTTATATTGTTATGGATCCTCCAACATGTGGTGTTTGCCTAGGATCTTTTGTTAGCCAAAAATTCGTACTAAGTAGAGATACTACTTGTGCATCCAAAAACTCATAAACCCAGTTTCTTGCCATGAGTGTCCACCATACCTACCTATGGATTGAATAAGATCCATCAAGTAAGTTTTCATCGGTGCATAAAGCAATAAAAATTGCTCCTAAATATGTTTAATCTTTTATTGTAAGGGAAAATTGAGCGTTGTACGAACTTGTGATGGCAAAGTAATAAAAGCGACGGACTGCATAATAAAGGTTGCTATCATAAGGGGCAATATAACATGATATTCCTTTGCATTAAGAGCTTGGGCATCCAAATAAAAAGCGCATGACAACCTCTGCTTCCCTCTGCGAAGGGCCTATCTTTTACTTTTCAGTATTTACTTTTATGCAAAGAGTCAATAGTATGAAATCTCATTTCAACGTCAACTATTCTCTAGTTGGCAAGCATCATGTGGTGGGGAAAGATCTAGGCACATATGACCAGTCAAATATATTTGATCGTGATTTATTATTGTTGACAATTATGTCTATGATAAATGAGTTGGGAGGCGAAATATTAAGCCCCTATCTTTCTCTATGTTTGATGGATGCCATTTGTTCTAAGAATATGCTTTGAGTACTCGCAATCATAGAAGAATATATGATGATTGAGTATGTGGAGCTCTTACTTAGATTTTGTTGAATAAGTTGAATTGCAATTGTTTGGTGACTGAGAACATAGGTTGTTGAGTTTCAAGAGAATTCATTGTTTGAACCTTAACATGTGAATTGGTTGCTACTTTAACATGAGAAGTTTTATGAGAAAGAATTTCTGTTTTGATGCTAGGAAAAGTGATTAAAATTATCATTGATCAAACTTTTGCACTTTGCTAGCATTCACACTTCGTAAATTATTTCTTTTATCATTTACCTACTCGAGGACGAGTAGGAATTAAGCTTGGGGATGCTGATAAGTCTCCAACGTATCTATAATTTATGAAGTATTCATGGTGTTATATTATCATTCTTAGATGTTTTACAATCATTTTATAGCAACTTTATATCATTTTGGGACTAACCTATTGACATAGTGCCCAATGTCAGTTGCTGTTTTTTGCTTGTTTTTTACATCACAGAAAATCAATACCAAACGGAGTCAAAATGCAGCGAAAGTTTTTGGAGATTTTTTCTGGACCAGAAGACACCCGGTGGGCCAAAGAAGTACCAGAGGGGAGCTTCGAGGGGAGCACAACCCACCAGGGCGCGCCTGGGGGCCCAGGCACGCCCAGGTGGGTTATGCCCACCTCGGTGGCCTCCCGCACCGCCTCTTCGCCCTATAAATTGCCAAATATTCCAAAAACCCTTGGGGTAACCCTAGATCAGAAGTTCCGCCGCCGCAAGCCTCTGTAGCCACGAAAAACCAATCTAGACCCCGTTCCGGCACCCTACCGGAGGGGGAAATCATCACCGGTGGCCATCTTCATCATCCCGGCGGCCACCATGATGAGGAGGGAGTAGTCCACCCTCGGGGCTGAGGGTTTGTACTAGTAGCTATGTGTTTAATCTCTCTCTCTCGTGTTCTTGAGATGGCACGATCTTGATGTATCGCGGGCTTTGTTAATATAGTTGGATCATATGGTATTTTCCCCTCTCTATCTTGTTGTGATAAATTGAGTTTTCCCTTTGAGATTTTGTTTTATCGGATTGAATACTTTTATGGATTTGAGAGCAATTGATCTATGTCTTGGCACTCAACTCGTGGATTCCCGAGGTGACATTGGGGTAATCTATGCATAGGGGTTGATGCACGTTTTCGTCCTTGTTTCTCCGGTAGAAATCTTGGGGCACTCTTTGAGGTTCTTTGTGTTGGATTGAGTATTATGAATCTGAAATTGTTTGATGCATATCGTATAATCAACTCACGGATACTCGCAGTGACATAGGAGTATATAGGTGACATTAGAGTTGGTTGATGTGCATCATATGGTGTTATTTTAGTACGAACTCTTGGCTAGATCAATCGGAAAGAATAGCTTGGTGTTATTTTAGTACGAACTCTAGGATAGATTGATCGGAAAGAATAGCTTTGAGGTGGTTTCGTACCCTACAAACAATTTCTTCTTATGTTCTCTGCTAGATAAGAACTTTGGAGTGATTCTTCATCGCACGTTGACGGATGGTTATGTGATCCAATTAGATTAGCATTGTTGAGAGATTGCACTAGCGAAAGTACGGACCCGAGGCCTCATTTTCAAGCATTGTAATACTGTTTGTGCTCCGTTTTACCAATTGCTACCTTGCTTTTTTTAATTTTCAGATTAGAAAAATACATTTCTACCATCCATATTACACTTTTATCACCATCTCTTCGCCGAACTAGTGCACCTATACAATTTGCCATTGTATTGGGTGTGTTGGGGACACAAGAGACTTTTTATTATTTGGTTGCAGGGTTGTTTGAGAGAGACCATCTTCATCCTACGCCTCCCACGGATTGATAAACCTTAGGTCATCCACTTGAGGGAAATTTGCTACTGTCCTACAAAACTCTACTCTTGGAGGCCCAACACGAGTCTACAAGAACAAGTTGTGCAGTAGACATCAGGAAGGCACCGGAAGAATCAAGGTGTTGGTTTTGAATGAAAGTTCAATGCCAATGGAGTTGAGTGGGAAGAAGATCAATACCCCAAGACAAAGTTTGTTCCTCAACAAGAGAAGTATGACTCTACTTCTTTCAAGGGAACACAAGCTCAAGATGATCTTCCCCCACAAGACCACAAGCTAAAAGGCAAGGACAAGCTGCAAGAAGAGATTGATTCATTTGAAGAAGCTCCAAAGGCCATGGTCAAGTGGGTTCCCAAGACTACATCAAGTTGTACTTCATCAAGTACGACTACAACTCCAAGGATTCCCATCAAGTTGATGTGGGTCCCGAAGAAGAAGAACTAGAGAGTTCTTGAGGGTGACTCCGCCAACATACTTCACTCATATTCATTTTGTCAAGGACAAGTGCAATCAACTTCCATATCTTGCACTAGTTCAAGGAGTCACAAACCCTCTTGATTGGTAAGACAAGGGACACGGTAATCTAATGCTTTCATGGACATCATCATATGTGTGTTTCACTCTATGTCTATGGATATCCTTGTGTGTTCCTTGTGGGACTAACCCATGTAGGTATTGAAAGTGCAACTCACTCCAATGGATTGCTCCAAATGATCTACATCAACATTGAGCATCCACATCTTCAACATCTACATGAAGTCATCATCGACAAAACCCAAGGTTAGTTCATCCCTCTTAGGGGGGATATCACATCTAGGGGGAGCTTTGCTCTAAGAATTGAGCTAAAGCAACTATAATGGTGTGAACACAACATTGCTTTATGTAAAAGTGGTAACCCCACTTGTGCTTAAACGATGAGTATGACCTACGATCAAATGTTTTCATTTGACTCCTCAGTCAATATACTCATATATAGATGACCTAGTCATCGCCAATTGCTTGATAGATGCTAGAGTGTTTGTGCATGCTTTGCCAAATATTTTATTTGCTATCTTATTGTGTGAGCACGTTGGTTGCATAATTTTATCCATTCGAGGACATCCATTTGTTTCTTTGAATGTTTGGTTTTCCTATTGCCAAATGGATGGACAAGAATGCCTAAGAACTCCCTCTAGCTATCTATTCTTTTCTCGTCTCAAACTCTATTCATGCTACATCACAAAGTTTGAACAAGTCGAATTCGGACCCTCCGGGTGAGGAGCACTCGAAGCCACTAATCCGTCAAGGGCTTAAACTTCCAAAACCTCTTCATGCATCTCGGTCAGACCAACTCATCACACTCGGTCTCACCGAATTCATTAAGTTGATCTAGGTTTTCATCTCGGTGCAACCGATTTGAACAATTCGGTCACACCGAGTTGCGGTAACTGCTAGCAGTTTTGCATCTCGGTGCCACCGAGTCGTTCCACTCGGTCACACCGACAGTGACTGGGTATATATACCGCGGGTTGAAATTTTGGAAATTCCTCCAAACCTCTCGAACGCGCCTTCCCAACTCTACTGCCGCCTTGGTCTCCGGATCGTCGCCGTCGTTGCCAGTGTCCTCCTGCCGCTGGTCTCCATCACCGTCAATGGAAATCTCACCGCCGTTGTCGCTGTAGCGAGTTCATCGCCAAGTTAGGGTACGGACTCGACCTCTTTGTGTGTTCTTTTTTTCGATACTTGCACAAAGATCATTGCCATTATTATTACCACGAATGAGATCAATCTATCCACCAGAAAATTCCATTAGAATAGATTTGATGCAAAAACTTAGGGTTAGGTTTCTGCCGAACTCATCTCGGACCGACCGATCTGAGGATCTCGGTCTCACCGATTTGGCTCAGGCCATTGCACAAGTACAACTCGGTCTGACCGAAGCGTACTAATCGGTGTGACCGAAATCACTTACCCTATGGAACCCTAGCATCTCAGAGTCACCGAACTGCGTCTCGGTCTGACCGAAACTGCATGTTTAGATTTTGTTATTGCTTCGGTGTCACCGAGTTTGTCAAATCGGTAGCTCCGAAATGCCTTCTGCAGAAAACTAAAATTAAGTTTTTGTCTCAATAGTTTTGCAAAATAGCTGTGCTTTGTGATGCTCATCCACTCTACCTATACCTATCTATTCACATGGTCAGTTTCAGAGATGCCAGAGGGCAGTGACAGTCAGAACAGGTCTGCGGAGCAGGTGAATCTCAGTGAGGGCACTAGTCCCTCCAACAGCAGTTATGATGAAGGTAGCAGAAGCACTCCCAGCAACTTGCCTAAGGCTGCTACTAGGCAAAGGAAGAAGAGAACCTCAGAATCTGAAGATGAGGATTTTGTTGTTGATGAGGAAGTGACCTCAAAGAAGAAGGTGCTCAAGAAGGAGTATGCTGCTGCTGCTGCCACAAAGCCTGGTATGCCAAAGAAAGCTCCTGCTAAGAGGAAGCCCATGTCAAAAGCCAGAGCCTCCACTCAGGAAACCATGGAGTTCACTCTTGAACCAAGAGAGGAAGAGGCTGCTAGAGGAAAGAAGAGGAAGGAGAGAGTGAGGAAGACTATTGCCAGAGTCATTGGCAGATTATCTATGATGAGAGACTCTGATGAGGAAGAAGAGGAGGAGGAAGAGCCAGCTGCACCACCTTCAAAGACTCAAAAGCTCATGGGGGATGTCATAAAGTCTGGGGCTGCTCCATCTAAGCCCAAGACAGCCCCCAAGCCTCCAACTCAAGCTCCAAAACCTTCTGCACCCAAGAGATCCACTAGGAACATCCCTACTACTATGAAGAACAAGGCCCTAGTGCCTGAAGCTCAAGAGGATGAGGAGCAGCAAGTGCTTAGAAAGTTGAAGCCAAAGATTCCTAATCATAATGATGATCATCCTGTTGTTGAAAACATGAATGAAAGAAAGGATGCAGGTCTGAGATTGTGGAGACAGACTGATCCCTATGCCACCAGGAGAAGGACTGATGTAGATTATCATTTCCACACCAAGGAACAGCAGGACTTCTATGAGACTGTTTTGCTAGACAAGAAGCCTATTGTCAGTGATATGAGATGGGTTGACTGGACATACATCGATGACAATGAGGACTACTTCCCAGGTGTGCATGAGAGCTTCAGGATGAATGAAGTCGATAAGTTTGTTGGTCAAAAGTTGACCAAGTGGAATGATGAGATGATAATGCAATTCTACTCCTCTGCTCATTTCTATCCAGATGGCAAGATTGTCTGGATGACTGAAGGAACCAGATATCAATCTACTATTTCTGAATGGGCCAAGTTGATCAATGCCCCCAAGGAAGATGAAAATGACACGGATGTATATGCCAAGCCAAGGAAGGATCACAACTCCATGGCAAACATGTACAAGACCATTCCAGATGATGCCTTGGAGACTCACAAGCTTGGGTCCATATACTATCTGCTATCAGGATTGACCACCATCAACACCATCTTGAGGCACACTCTGTTGCCCAAGTCAGGAGATCATAGGATGATCCGTGGTCGCTCCATCAACTTGCTCCATATGTTTGATGTGCCACAGAAGTTCAAAGTGATGACTTTGATTGTTGAAATAGTGAAGAGAACTACAGCTGATCAGAAGAGATCATGTGGATATGCCCCTCACATACAAATGTTGATCAAATCCAAGATGGGAACAGGGACATATCTTCTTGATAAAGAGCATCTTCCCCTGAGGCCAGAATTTGAAGATAATGAGATTGTCATGGATGAATTTCATCCAACCAGTGCTGAAGCTCAGGAGAGAAGAGAGAGAGAGAGCAAAGCCTGCTAAAGTAGCAAGGGCAGCTAGTGCACCAGATGCTTCACAAGCGATGCTTAAGACCAAGCAAGATCAACTCAGTTATCTGCTTGAGGCTACTGTGAGGATTGAGAAGGGCTTGGCCACCCTGACTCAGAATCAAGAAAGTCTTGAAAGGATCATTGAGACCAAATTCCATGATCTAGATGTGAAGGTTACAGAGATCCAAACTACTATGGAGAAGCTCCAAAAAGAAGTTGAGGACACGAGTGACAGACCAACCACTGATGCTTTTCAGAGAGTGCCAAGGGCACAAAGGTCTACAGTTGTGCCAGTTGTCAGAGACTCCAGGACTACCATTTCAGCACCTGCAGCAACTGCCTCAGTTATACCTCCAGTTTCAACACCTCCAGCTCCACAGACATCAGCTGAAGCTTTTGTAGACAGAGTCCTCTCCATGCCATCTACGCACACCGGAGCAACCAGCCAGAGGACCACTTCAGGAGCTCCCGGAGATCGTGCCTAGAGTGCCGCATAGCACTATGCATTTTCAAGCTTTTTGGTAACTTGTTGCCAAAGGGGGAGAAAGTGTATAGATCATTAGGCTTCGAGATAGAGCGTTTTGCCTTTTGTTGCCTCTCCTGCTACTTTGATCATTTGCTTTAATCGTTTGTTCGTTTGATTCTTGCTACAATATTTGTGCTTGTTTGTGAGATACTCTTGTGATCATGTGTTTGATCATACTATACTTTAATGTGTGCTTGCATGATGCTATCTCTGATATTTGTGTATGATCAATCATGTTTTCCCTTGGTGATGAGTGCATGTTCTTTATATCTTATCATTTTGAGCGCTCCACCAAGATGTATGTGACATGGAAGAGTGACCCATGATCCTAATCGATTGTGAATTTGCATTCAAAAGCAAATTTTAAATAATGCACAAATTTAGGTGGAGCTCTTGCTTATCACATACTTCTCAAAGCGACGATATATTTCATTCATATTATCATTTGTCGAAGCTTTGATCTATATGTTGTCATCAATTACCAAAAAGGGGGAGATTGAAAGTGCAACTAATCCCCGGGTGGTTTTGGTAATTCATAACAACATATAGCTCATTGAACTAATATCCATTCAAGTTAAATATTTCAGAAAGTTCAATGATTGGCATGGCATGGACTAGAGATGTGGACCCCTCAAAATGCTAAGGACAAAGATTGGCAAAGGCTCAAGACTCTTCATTTTCATTTTAGTGATCCAAGATCACATTGAGTCCATAGGAAAGCCAATACTATTAAAAGGGGATGAGGTGTTGCTTAATGGTCTACTTGCTCAAAGTGCTTAGTGATATTGCTCCAAAACCCTCAGCCACTTTCTCATTTCCACATACGTCCAAAACCTAAAGTCAAACTCGGCCCCACCGATTTGATATATCCGGCGCCACCGAGTTCAGTTGACATAGCCACTGCCAGAAACCCTAGACAATTCGGTCTCACCGATACGGATCTCGGTCTCACCGAGATGGCCTTGCAAACTCTCTGTTGCCTGTTGTAATTATTTCGGTCTCACCGAAATGTGCAATCGGTCCCACCGAGTTTGCCTGACCAACTCTCTGTTTGCTCATTGCTGAAATCGGTCTCAACAAGTTCATGCAATCGGTCTCACCGAGATGAGGTTTTGCCCTAGCCCTAATACATTGGTCCCACCGAGTTGATCATGTCGGTCCCACCGAGATTCCTAATGTTCACATTTTGAACTAAATCGGTCTCACCGAGTTCTTCTATTCGGTCTGACCGAGTTGGGTCAAACATGTGTAACGGTTGGATTTTGTGTGGAGGCTATATATACCCCCTCCACCCCTTCTCCATTCAAAAGAGAGCCATCAGAACATGCCTACACTTCCACTACTCATTTTCTGAGAGATAACCACCTACTAATGTGTTGAGACCAAGACATTCCAATCCAACCACAAGAATCTTGATCTCTAGCCTTCCCCAAGTTGCTTTCCACTCAAATCATCTTTCCACCATAGCCAAATCTGTGAGAGAGAGTTGAGTGTTGGGGAGACTATCATTTGAAGCACAAGAGCAAGGAGTTCATCATCATCACACCATCTATTACCTTTTGGATAGTGGTGTCTCCTAGATTGGTTAGGTGTCGCTTGGGAGCCTCCGACAAGATTGTGGAGTTGAACCAAGGAGTTTGTAAGGGCAAGGAGATCGCCTACTTCGTGAAGATCTACCCGAGTGAGGCAAGTCCTTCGTGGGCGATGGCCATGGTGGGATAGACAAGGTTGCTTCTTCGTGGACCCTTCGTGGGTGGAGCCCGCCGTGGACTCGCGCAACCGTTACCCTTCGTGGGTTGAAGTCTCCATCAACATGGACGTACGATAGCACCACCTATCAGAACCACGCCAAAAATCACCGTGTCTACATTGTGTTTGCCTTCTCCAAACCCTTCCCTTTACCTTCATATGCAATGTTTTACTTTCAGCTGCTACACTCTTAGAATTGCATGTGTAGGTTGATTGCTTGACTTGTGCTAATTTGCTAAAATCTGCCAAGACTTAAAATTGGGAAAAGGTTAGATTTTTTATTTGGTCAAGTAGTCTAATCACCCCCCCTCTAGACCTACTTTCGATCCTATAGGAATATATGAATAAAGAGCTTGATGATATGTCTATGGAATTCTATGGTCTTAAATCCCAATTTGCTCATCTTGAAATTTTAGTTGGCCAAATTTCTGATAAACAAACCACTTTGGTAAATAAGATGGCCGCTAAACTGGAGTTTTCTGAAAATAATGATGAAGATCTTAAAGTGATTGATGTGACTCCTATTGAATCTTTGTTTTCTAAAATAAATCTTGATAAAGATGGGACTGGAGATGAGTCAACTTTAGTTAGAAGGCGTCCCAATGATTCGGAGTTTATATATCTTAATGCAAAAATTGATAAAAAGTGGGATTGGAGAGGCCAAAACTTTAAGTAGCAATGAACCCACTCTTTTGGATTTCAAGGACTTTAATTATGATAATTGTTCTTTGATAGATTGTATTTCCTTGTTGCAATCCATGTTGAATTCTCCTCATGCTTATAATCAAAATAAAGCTCTTACTAAACATATTGTTGATGCTCTGATGAAATCTTTTGAAGAAAAGCTTGAATTGGAAGTTTCTATCCATAGAAAACTTTATGATGAGTGGGAACCTACTATTAATATTAAGATTAAAGATTATGAGTGCCATGCTTTGTGGGATTTGGGTGCTAGCGTTTCCACAATTCCAAAAACTTTATGTGATGTGTTAGGTTTCCGCGAATTGGATGATTGTTCTTTAAATTTGCATCTTGCGGATTCCACTATTACGAAACCTATGGGAAGGATTAATGATGTTCTTATTGTTTCAAATAGGAATTATGTGCCCGTAGATTTTGTTGTTCTTGATATAGATTGCAATCCTACATGTCCTATTATTCTTGGTAGACCTTTCCTTAGAACGATTGGTGCAATTATTGATATGAAAGAATGAAACATTAGATTTCAATTTCCGTTAAGGAAGGGCATGGAACACTTTCCTAGAAAGAAAATTAAGTTGCCATATGAATCTATTATGAGAGCTACCTATGGATTGCATACCAAAGATGACAATACCTAGATCTATGTGTTTTTATGCCTAGCTAAGGGTGTTAAACAATAGCGCTTGTTGGGAGGCAACCCAATTTTATTTTTGTATTTTTTGTTTTTCTTCTGTTTTTGAATAAAATACACATTATTACCTCTGTAGTAATTGTGTTTTGGTGTTTTAATTAGCGTTTGTGCCAAGTAAGACCTTTGGGATGGCTTACGGTGATAGTTGATTTGATCTTGCTGAAAAACAGAAACTTTTGTGTCCAGTCTCAGAATTTTAATAATTCACTGGAGCACGTAAAAACCCTAAATGTTTTACAAAGGATTTATGTAAAAGTTTCCTATGTTGTCCTAATTTTTCAGAATTTTTGGAGTTACATAAGTATTAGAACAATTCAGATCTTCTCAGACTGTTTGTTTTTGACAGATTCTGTTTTCTTTGTGTTGTTTGCTTATTTTGATGAATCTATGGGTAGTATCGGGGGGTATGAACCATGGAGAAGTTGGAATACAGTAGATATTACACCAATATAAATAAAGAATGAGTTCACAACAGTACCAAAAGTGGTGATTTTATTTTCTTATACTAACGGATCTCACGAGTTTTCTGTTGAGTTTTGTGTTGTGAAGTTTTCAAGTTTTGGGTAAAGATTTGATGGACTATGGAATAAGGAGTGGCAAGAGCCTAAGCTTGGGGATTCCCAAGGCACCCCAAGGTAATATTCAAGGACAACCAAGATCCTAAGCTTGGGGATGCCCCGGAAGGCATCCCCTCTTTCGTCTTCGTCTATCGGTAAATATACTTGAGGCTATATTTTTATTCACCACATGATATGTGTTTTGCTTCGAGCGTCTTGTATGATATGAGTCTTTGAATTTTAGTTTGACACAATCATCCTTGCTGTACACACCTTTTGAGAGGGACACGCATGAATCGTGATTTATTAGAATACTCTATGTGCTTCACTTATATCTTTTGAGCTAGACAATTTTGCTCTAGTGCTTCACTTATATCTTTTTAGAGCACGGCGGTGGTTTTATTTTATAGAAATTGTTGAACTCTCATGCTTCACTTATATTATTTTGAGAGTCTTTCTAAACAGCATGGTAATTTGCTTTGGTTATAAATTTAGTCCTAATATGATAGGCATCCAAGAGGGATATAATAAAAACTTTCATATAAAGTGCATTGAATACTATGAGAAGTTTGATTCCTTATGATTGTTTTGAGATATAAAGATGGTGATATTAGAGTCATGCTAGTGAGTAATTGTGGATTGTAGAAATACTTGTGTTAAAGTTTGTGATTCCCGTAGCATGCACGTATGGTGAACCGTTATGTAACGAAGTTGGAGCATGAGGTATTTATTGATTGTCTTCCTTATGAGTGGCGGTCGGGGACGAGCGATGGTCTTTTCCTACCAATCTATCCCCCTAGGGGCATGCGCGTAGTACTTCGTTTCGATGACTAATAGATTTTTGCAATAAGTATGTGAGTTCTTTATGACTAATGTTGAGTCCATGGATTATACGCACTCTCACCCTTCCACCTTTGCTAGCCTCTCTAGTACCACGCAACTTTCGCCGGTGCCATACACCTACCTTTTACCTTCCTCAAAACAGCCACCATACCTACCTATTATGGCATTTCCATAGCCATTCCGAGATATATTGCCATGCAACTTTCCACCGTTCCGTTTTATTATGACACGTTCCATCATTGTCATATTGCTTTGCATGATCGTAAGAAAGCTAGCTTGATGTTTACATGGCTTGTCCGTTTTTTGATATCATTTGCTATGCTAGATCATTGCACATACCGGTACACCACCGGAGGCATTCATATAGAGTCATATTTTGTTCTAAGTATCGAGTTATAATTCTTGAGTTGTAATTCTTCATAATTAGAGTATTGTCCCATGTGAGGAAAAAAATAAAAGAGGGCAACGAAGCCCACAAATAAAAAAAAGAGGCCAAAGAAGCCCACCAAAAAAATAAGAGAAAAGAGAGAAGGGGCAATGTTACTATCCTTTTTCCACACTCGTGCTTAAAAGTAGCACCATGATCTTCATGATAGAGAGTCTCCTATGTTGTCACTTTCATATACTAGTGGGAATTTTTCATTATAGAACTTGGCTTGCATATTCCAACGATGGGCTTCCTGTTGCCTTAGGTCTTCATGAGCAAGCAAGTTGGATGCACACCCACTTAGTTTCTTTTTGAGGTTTCATAAACTTATAGCTCTAGTGCATCCGTTGCATGGCAATCCCTACTCACTCACATTGATATCTATTGAAGGGCATCTCCATAGCCTGTTGATATGCCTAGTTGATGTGAGACTATCTCCTTCTTTTTTGTCTTCTCCACAACCACCATATTCTATTCCACCTATAGTGCTATGTCCATGGCTCACGCTCATGTATTGCGTGAAAGTTGAAAAGGTTTGAGAACATCAAAAGTATGAAACAATTGCTTGGCTTGTCATCGGGGTTGTGCATGATTTGAGTACTTTGTGTGATGAAGATGGAGCATAGCCAGACTATATGATTTTGTAGGGATAACTTTCTTTGGCCATGTTATTTTGAGAAAACATGATTGCTTTATTAGTATGCTTGAAGTATTATTTTTTTATGTCAATATTAAACTTTTGTTTTGAATCTTATGGATCTGAACATTCATGCCACAATAAAGAAAATTACATGGATAAGTATGTTAGGTAGCATTCCACATCAAAAATACTATTTTTATCATTTACCTACTCGAGGACGAGCAGGAATTAAGCTTGGGGATGCTTGATACGTCGCCAATGTATCTATAATTTTTGATTGTTCCATGCTATTATATTATCTGTTTTGGATGTTTTATATGCATTAATATGCTATTTTATATTATTTTTGGGACTAACCTATTAACCTAGAGCCCAGTGCCAGTTTCTGTATTTTCCTTGTTTTTGAGCCTCGCAGAAAAGGAATACCAAACGGAGTCCAAACGGAATATAACTTCATGATGATTTTTCTTGGACCAGAAGACACCCAGGGGACTTGGAGTCCAAGTCAGAAGAGCCACGAGGCGGCAACAAGGGTGGAGGGCACGCCCTAGGGGGGCGCCCCCTACCTTGTGGGCCCCTCGGTGACCTCCTGACCTAGGTCTTCCTCCTATAAATTCACATATATTCCAGAACCACCAGAGGCATCCACGAAAACACTTTTCCACCGCCGCAACCTTCTGTTCCCATGAGATCACATCTTGGGGCCTTTTCCGGCACCCTGCGGGAGGGGGAATCGATCATGGAGGGCCTCTACATCAACTCCATTGCCCTTTCGATGAAGCGTGAGTAGTTTACCTCAGACCTATGGGTCCATAGCTAGTAGCTAGATGGCTTCTTCTCTCTCTTTGATTCTCAATACAATGTTCTCCTTGATGTTCTTGGAGATTTATCCGATGTAATCTTCTTTTGCGGTGTGTTTGTCGAAATCCGATGAATTGTGGATTTATGATCAGCTTATCTATGAATATTATTTGAATCTTCTCTGAATTCTTTTATACATGATTTAATATCTTTGTATTTCTCTTCGAATTATCAGTTTGGTTTGGACAACTAGATTGGTTTTTCTTGCAATGGGAGAGGTGCTTAGCTTTGGGTTCAATCTTGTGTGATTTCACCCAGTGACAAAGTAGGGGTAGCAAGACACGTATTGCATTGTTGCCATCGAGGATAAAAAGATGGGGTTTTCATCATATTGCTTGAGTTAATTCCTCTACATCATATCATCTTACTTAAGGCGTTACTTCGTTCTTTATGAACTTAATACTCTAGATGCATGCTGGATAGCGGTCGATGTGTGGAGTAATAGTAGTAGATGGAGGCAGGAGTCGGTCTACTTGACACGGACGTGATGCCTATATGCATAATCATTGCCTTGGACATCGTCATAACTTTGCGCTTTTCTATCAATTGCTCGACAATAATTTGTTCACCCACCGTATTATTTGCCTTCATGAGAGAAGCCTCTAGTGAAACCTATGGCCCCCGGGTCTATTTTCCATCATATTACTTTCTGATCTACTATTTTGCAATCTTTTATTTTTAGATCTATATACCAAAAAACCGAAAAATATTCTATCTTTTATCTATCAGATCTCACCTTTGCAAGTGACCGTGAAGGGATTGACAACCCCTTTATCGCGTTGGGTGCAAGTGTTTGATTGTTTGTGCAGGTGTTGGTGATTTGTGCGTTCTTCTCCTACTGGATTGATACCTTGGTTCTTAACTGAGGCAAATACTTACATCTACTATGATGCATCACCCTTTCCTCTTCAAGGGAAAAACCAACGCAAGCTCAAGAAGTAGCATCACGTTCATCGCCTTTATCTCCTCCTCCTCCCTCTCAATTAAGTACCCGTCGACCACCATGGCATCGCTTCTCCCAAGCCCTAGGCGCCCCTCGCTACCCCGCGCGGAGGGTCACGTGTCGCCGTTCTGTTCCTCGCCGCCACTAGTCGAGGACGACACGTTGGTGTTCCGTTCCTCGCTGCCACGAGTGGAGGATGACGCGTCGGTGTTCCGCTCCTCACCGTGACGCGTCGAGGTGGACGCGTTGGCGTTCCCACTCTCGCCACCACATGCATCGGAGGATGCGTCGGCTCCCCGCTACGAGGAGAATGTCGTGCCGCCCGCCGAGCCCCCCAGCTTGGAGGAGCTTTGGAAAGAAATGGAGGTCACCTTGTGGGAGACTTTGCCTCCGGTAGAGCGCGCCAAAAGAGAGGTGGAGAAGAAGGCCGAGGAAGAGAAGCGCGCTGCGAGGCATGCTGCCTGGTAGGCCTATGTCGCGTCCGAGAGAGTCAGGAAATTGGCTCTGTGGCAGAAGGCTCGTGCGAGGGCCGTGTTGGTGGCGGAGGACGCCCGTGCCAAAGCCCTGAGCGCAGTCGGGCCCAAGCGCCTCACCTATGCTTGGCGGTACGTGGACCGGGTGCACGCTTCTAGCGAGGAGGAGTACCTGTTAGCGCCGGATCACCAGACCGGTGAGATCGCGCTCGCCTGCCGGCAAGCCGCCAATCAGCACCTCTCGAGTTGCAAGGTCGAGGAAGAGGCGTTGTGTCGCCGGACTGAGAAACGGCCGCGCACGAGGGCACTCGTGGCGCGCCGCAAGTGCTCCACCCAGCGTCGTGGCTTTTATTAGGAATAATTTAGTGTCGTAAGGCGATCTCATTAGTTTTGGGACGAAAATGATAAATCCTGAATGTTCGGGAATTATTAGCGTCGTTAATTAAGTATGTAAAAGGAAAAGTTTTTTTTTTAAACGAGCTAAAAGGAAAAGTTTGGAAACCTTGTGTATCCCTAAGCATTTGTAAGTACGTGCATATAGCACAAACTTAACTATATATCGCAGTACACGTCTCTCTCTATATATGTTTGTAGATTGTACTACTACTATTATGTATACACACACGTGCAAATGCACGTTTTAACCCTCGCAAAAAAATGCACGTTTTAACATTACGATGCGATTTTTGTAAAAGTAGAAGAACATCACTAGTCATGCTTGTGAAACGATTCAATGCAAAAGAAATGCAAAAATGCTCGTTTGAATGTTTACTTTAGCTTCCTTCTCTCTGTGGTTATTTCTCTATCGTACTTTGTACGGAGTATCTCACTAGTCGGGAAGGCATGCAAATTCCCAAACCGCTTCGTACACCCTGTATCGAATTTTTTGCCTAACAAGTTGTGCCGTGCAATTGGAATTCCAACTTGAGTACTACTACTAGGAGTAGTAGGTAGAGATACTAGGAGTAGTAGCTAGGGATCGAGTGTGCGAGATGAACCGGACAAAGTAAATGCAGAGAGATGAAATGCAAAAAGGAAAGAGGGATGTGATGGTTGCTTGTCCGTTTATTTTATCAGGCCACTTATTACTGGGAGTGGTGGGGTTTTGTGATATGACGGCTTTACTGCCGCGCCACGAACGGGGTGAGACTCCGATGCAACGCCGCCCTCTACACTAGTACTACCTCCATCATGGTTTATTAGTCCCCCATATAATTTGACTGAAGATTTAACTGACAAAATGTTAGTGCATGTCAACAAAAACTATATAGTTGGATTCGTATTTGAACATAGTTTTCAATGATATAATTTTTGGTGACATGCAAGAGCATTTATCGTACTATATATAATGTTATTTAAATTTATGGTCGTACTATATATAGTAAGGTGCCCGTGCGTTGCACGGAACAGTGAAATGCATTGATCGGGGAGTTGTTTATTTTGACAAAGTATGTGGGGGTCATCTCATGTGTAACGAGTATCGATAGGTTTCTTCGGATATTATTTCTTCTCTAGAGGTCACAAGCATCCGGGTGAATAGTAAATGTATGCTAAATAGATAAAAAAAAGTATCTTTTGCAAACAAAAGCGTTCAACTGTTCAACCTGCATCCAAAACTCTTGAAGAAATAACACTTATTGTGCTTTGCAAGAAATGGTCTTTAAGAATTATTTTTTGACTATCGATTTTGTTTATTTTTTCTAGACCACCATGAATGTAAATCAGGATGACTTGGGAGAGGGCAGAGGAGATGTAAGAAATGGTTCATCATAAGTCTTTCACCATTACTGTAGTAAAAATTCACAATTAATCTCATAAATGGCAAGCGAGAACTCTAATAATGGAGCAAAAGCATACATGGAAGATTCTAGACTAAACCATAAATGGATACACTTTTATTCAAGCGCAATACTCTAATAGAGCAAGATCATGCATGGAAGGTTCTATACTATATACATAAGAAGTGTCCACATGCTTAGATAGCGGCTTACATTGAGCGAAGACTAATGATGAACAGTTAACTTAGTAATGCATATGCCCAGGTGAACCTCCTTGGAGTCCCCGTGCATCATCTTGGGGTGAAAATCATACCAGGCCTCTTCCATGTCCACATTGCCGAGAACAGAGCAGCTCGGCACAATCCCATTCAGCGTGAGGGAGGCGCCAAGGTCGCCTCATCGGCCGGAGGGGCAGTAACAATGAGCACGCACCAGTACAGCGGCCTCGTGTCAGCGTCAGCGGCGTTGCCCCTGACGCACACTACAGAGATGGGGCGGCGGCCTGCGCGGGCCTTGCCGGTGCCCACGGCCAAGAGGAAGACGCTATCGTCCTCCTCCGCGACTAGCAGGCGGCGGTGATCCTCCAGCGACTCCGACACGGTGAATGGGTAGCACGTCTCATACTTGATGTTCACCGTGGGCCAATAGTGATTGCCAAACGGTGCCGTGAGGTGATGCACGAGGCTCGCCGGCGAGCCCTCAAACGGCAGCGTGCACTCATAGCAGTAGCAGGGTGCGTGCGCGCATCTGGAACTATGCTCCACCAGCGAGTGCTGGTTGACGTACCTCTCGCAGCCGAAACTCTTGTAGACACAGGGCACCTTGCAGGCATCGACCAGGCCGTCCATGAAACGGGAGTGGCTGTAGGGGACGTTGCGCCCGCCGCATGGAGTGTAGGAGTACCACACGAAGCGGTAGATGGTGTACTTACTAGTACTCCCTCCATTTCTTTTACTAGTCTCTACTCTCTACTCTCTATCTCTACTCTCTACTTTTCTCTACTCTTATAAAAAACAGAGTTGGTGATGATGGTGTGTCTGCCATCCTGCAATATAGGCCGTCCGATTTGTATCTGATGGATAGGAAGGAAACTATGGCAATTTTGCAAAAAGATACCCACACCCCTCTCCACATTTGCAAATAAGACCTTCCCTCATTCATCCTTTTCTCCCACAAGATAAACTACTCATACAAATGCATCTTGATGTTCCGTGCAACGCATGGGCATCTTGCTAGTTTTCTTATCTTATTATAATCTCTACTCTTATAAAAAATAGAGTTGGTGATGATGGTGTGCCTGCCATCCTGCAATATAGGCCGTCCGATTTATATCTGACGGATAGGAAGGAAACTATGGCAATTTTGCAAAAAGATACCCACACCCCTCTCCACATTTGCAAATAAGGCCTTCCCTCGTTCATCCTTTTCCCCCACAAGATAAACTACTCATACAAATGCATCTTGATGTTCCGTGCAATGTATGGGCATCTTGCTAGTTTTCTTATCTTATTATAATCTCTACCCTTATAAAAAAACAGAGTTGGTGATGATGGTGTGCCTGCCATCCTGCAATATAGGCCGTCTAATTTATATCTGACGGGTAGGAAGGAAACTATGGCAATTTTGCAAAAAGATACCCACACCCCTCTCCACATTTGCAAATAAGGCCTTCCCTCGTTCATCCTTTTCTCCCACAAGATAAACTACTCATACAAATGCATCTTGATGTTCTGTGCAACGCACGGGCATCTTGCTAGTCTCTACTCTTATAAAAAAATGAGTTGGTGATGATGGTGTGCCTGCCATCCTACAATATAGACCGTCCGATCTATATCTGATGGATAGAAAGCAAACTATGGCAATTTTGCAAAAAGATACCCGCACCCCTCTCCACATTTGCAAATAAGGCCTTCCCTCGTTCATCTTCGTCTCCCACGAGATAAACAGCTCGTATAAATGCATGTTTATGTTCTGTGCAATTCATGGGCCTCTTGCTAGTATATATATATAAAAAAACCGAGTTGGTGATGATGGTGTGCCTGCCATCTTGCAATACAGACCGTTCGATCTATATCTGACGGATAGAAAGCAAACTATGGCAATTTTGCAAAAGGATACCCGCACCTCTCTCGTTCATCCTTATCTCTACTCTTATAAAAAACAGAGTTGGTGATGATGGTGTGCTTGCCATCCTGCAATATAGGTCGTCCGATTTATATCTGACGGATAGGAAGGAAACTATGGCAATTTTGCAACAAGATACCCACACCCCTCTTCACGTTTGCAAATAAGGCCTTCCCTCGTTCATCCTTTTCTCCCACAAGATAAACTACTCATACAAATGCATCTTGATGTTCTGTGCAACGCATGGGTATCTTGCTAGTCTCCCACAACTTCATTGTTGAGTAATTAAAAAAGGAAGCCTCTGGAACAATCTGGCATGGTGGCCGCTGTCGGCGTCGTCCATCCCCATGCCTCCGCTAAGTCTGACCACCAATCACCACCGCGCCCCACTCCTCCTCATCTTATCTCTCATTTTTCTCGAGATATCATTTTTTCGATGAAATTCTCGAGATACCATTTTTTCGATGAAATTCTCGAGATATCATTAGTTTTTACACATGGGATTACTCCTGCATGGGTCAATCACAACAGGTGTTTTGTAAAAAAAATGCATCTTGATGTTCCGTGCAATGCACGGGCATCTTGCTAGTTTGCATATAATTCCAAACACCACGTAGACACGTTCTCTGACCATTTTACAACTATGTTAGTAACATTGTTAGTGGTCAGCCGGTGCAAGTTCTAGCTCGGGTGTTTTAACCTTTTTTTTTGTAATGATATCTGGCGATTGTTCGCCACGAGCCCAATCCTGGCAAATCCCACATAACCGTCAGATTTCCATCCGACGGTGGCCTGTTTTTAAGCCATAGTATTTGACAAAACCGCCACCCTTACACACGTACTATAACTGTGTTGCAGGCATTTGCAACTGCCATGTCTCCCAGTGAACGTTTGCTTGGGATTCGAGTTAGCACCGATGGCGGTTCGTAGTCGTTCCACGCTCGGGCATTGAAGTTTGTAACTATTTTACAATATAATACTACTCCTCCGGTGCTAGTAGTAGAGCAGAGTCCTACTCCACTATACTACTCGGGCTTAGTAGTAGGTACTGTAGTTTATTGTACTAGTACTGTGATCACTCCAGCAAGTTGTCTGGCATCGATATGACCCTACGCTGCTCGGATGTGTCTCGTAAGTCAAGCGGCGTGCTTCTTCTACATTGTCATCATCACATGTCCACTTTCCGCAGCACATATTCGCTTCTCCATCCTCGTCCGCACATAATCATCCAATCTTCCATCCCCGCTAGGCGCCTCCCCCCTCTTCCGAAACCCAAACACTAACAATGGCAGAACCGAGCAACGTTCGCCGAAAGAGTGGCTGGAATTCACTCCCCACAGAGGTAATCAAG
The DNA here is from genome assembly GCA_011799875.1 of Thinopyrum elongatum. Taxonomy (NCBI): domain Eukaryota; kingdom Viridiplantae; phylum Streptophyta; class Magnoliopsida; order Poales; family Poaceae; genus Thinopyrum; species Thinopyrum elongatum. The sequence continues at coordinate 212,508,157 of CM022299.1, forward strand.
CTCATTGTTTTGCACGTGGACAATATCAGTACCATGCCGCTCACCGCATGCTCGTCGGGGCTGTACCATTTACCCAAACCCCTCAGGCCGGAGCTTTTTAAGCAAGCTCCCTACTTGCTGATGCCGCTTGATCTTCAGAAAGGGTGTGTCATGTAGAATAACAATCATAGGGTGGCGAGCATCAACCCCCTCGACTGCGATCCGGTCCCCGTCACCCTCAACTACATTAACGGTATGTACTGGGTCGGCATGAACACGTCTTGGATGGTGCTCGTCGACGGTCGCGGCAGCTGGATGCTCGTGGAGGTCTACACTCAGTGATTGATCCCCCTTCCTTCGATTAACACTGCACTACTTTGGCACCGTGGCCTAGAATACTTCGAATCTTACAGTAGCCAACATGATGCCAAGTTTGATTTGCTCAAGGTTGTAATCTGCCAAGTGCCCACAAGATCTGCGAATTATAAAGACTTCAGGCTAATTGCATTCTTCAACCGTGGTCTCGCCTATCTGATAGGTCACTGCGGTAAGTGGATAAATCTACATGTCCATCATAGGATCATACATCCTCCATGGTTCTTTGATGCTATTGAACACAAGGGCTTCATTTACGCTGTGGACTCCTTCTATGGCTGGACATATTGCTGGCCTACTCTAGTCATCGCTACAAACGGCTGTTATAGCAGTATGTTACTTTCCTATGATATTATGATGGCTTGCTTATATTAATGTCAACATTTACTTAAAAATATTCATGCTCATAACATGTTGTTCTTAAGATTGACCACAGTACGAGCCCTTTTTTATTTGACTCCAACTTGATATGATGATGTAGGCTGCCTGGTGTCCCTACCCTTCCTAATCCCAGAACCTTTCAAAGAAAAGCGGCATGGCAGTTGCAGGTGGTTCCTGGCTCGATCAGACGACGGCGAACGATTGATGATCATTCACACGTACCGGACGTGTTGTTTCGCGGAATATAATCACAGTCACAGCAAGGTCTTTGAGCAGGATCCCAGCTTCTCTGGGCCTTCAGGAATTTTTGAATGGATGTTGGTAAGTAGCCTTGGTACACGCTCTCTGTTTCTCAGACTGAATTATCCGATTAACCAGGAGATAACCGACGGCAAGGATCATGATGGTAGCACGGTTTCGTTCATCAGGCAAAACTGTGTGTACACAGCGTACCATGCGTGTCTCCATGCACCATACCCTGCTATGTGCCGCCACGCTCTGCAGCCCAAAGTAGGAGAGAGGGTCACAAGTATCAGACTTCGACCTGCTGGCTAGAGTTTCCCCCGTCAGGCACCCATCTGGTTCAAGCCGTCAGCCAATCTCCACAGCTTAATAAATAGTAATGTCTAACTAAGCCAGTTAGTTAGATGCATACACTTGGTGTAGTAGGATCTTTATTTAGTTTGATGCATACAGTTGTTCTTTTTTGGTAGCCCTTTTGTAATGTTGGCTGATGTTTGGTTTGGAAGAGAGAGTTGCGTCTTTACTCTTCTGGCCTGCTTACTGCTTCTGTTGCACCCCCAGCCCTGGTTGCTGCTGCTGTTTTCAATGTACAATCAGTAATATATTTTGTCTGTTGGTTGAATAAATGTGTTGTTAGAACGACAAACACAATGTTTTGGAAGTCGTTGCACGGTTTGATCCTTTAGTGCCCCGTACATAGCGCATACTATTTTTGGTATGGAACACACTTTCCACTTGTCGATCACATGCAGCCCAGTGATGAAGGCCCAATAGAGGAGCCCATAATTAACTGAAAGGGAGGCTCTCACATGAATCCGGCCCAGGTACATGCTCATGGTCCCCTAAACATAAATAAATAAATAAAGCTAAATGCTCATGCACCAGTTCTTTAAATTTACAATTTGAAAAGTCAAATTTTAACAGGAGGATATTATTTCCTATGAGAGTGTCATTACATTCAGTCGATATTATTCTTAGGCAAAGATAGCGACCAGTCTTTTTTCTCCCACCATTTTCTTCCTGCAACCAGCGGACCCATGCAAATCGTAGTCAATGTTGTAAATAGTTCTGGTCCATTATTATTTTTCGATAAGAATGCCCAACCCAGCCCAACACACTGGCGACACCACTTTATCCCAGGGCTTCAGAATGTGCCCACCTGTTCCCGCCTTCTACGGCTGGTTGCGCTACCGTGCACGCATCACCGCCCTGTCGTACCCTGAAATGCTGGCCAGGCCATCCCTTTACTCCCCCTGACATCCTATTCTTTTCCGGCGATGGCAGCCTACCCCGCACCAGAACCAGTGAACCCTCGTACTCCCCTCCGCCTACGGCCATACTGCTGCATGTTCCCCGGCTCTTGTTCATTCCCCTCCGAGGCCTCGCCGTCGTCCTCCGCCTTGGTGCACTCGCAGCGGCGCCACCATCCGGCCCTGTCAACATAGTGAATCGGGAGAGGACTATAGTTGTGAGTATGACAGTACGGACCCACCAGGTCCACTCCCGAACACAAGCAAGCGCCTCTTTACTACTCAGATGGACCCCTCGATTTTTTTACTCTAATCCACCCTGCTGATATCTGGGACCCACATCATTGTCAACGTATAGTCAATTTACGACAGAATTGCACAACGCTTTTTTTTAGGATTTGTTCAGAGGAGCAGGCTATAAACTGGGTTGTGCGGTCTCTGTGGCCCGTCTAACAACATGACCAGCCCAGCAGTTTTTTCTTTGGGAAAATAGGTAGCCCACTATTTCTTTTTGAAGAATACCCAAGCTAGGCCTATTTGTTTTCTCCGACTTACTGGGCTGCAAATCTTTGAAGACGAGGAGGGATGCATTCCGGCCTGGCCAGAGAGTATGGGTAGTAAATCTTAAAAGTAATATGAAAGTGGTTGCAAATTCCAAAAAAATATAGCAAATGGGCAATTAGTTTCGGTTTTATTTTGTTCTTCACTGATATTTTATATTTCATTGGATTTTAACATAACATAGTATTACTTTATTTTTAAATTAGTTTTAGTATGGCTACTAATTTTTTAATTAAAAATATTTTGTTCCCAGCAAAAACATGTGAATTTTTAATATTTCGCATATTTTTAGTTCAAATTTTTAACCCTGGTACTGACCAGAAAATGGGCAGCAATTCTAAAAATGGAAAATGGGCTGCAATAAATTCCATATGAATTAGCAAATGGGTTGTAAATTGTAAAAATAATAGCAAATGGGCTATACATGCCACAGATTTCGAGGCTGGCTTGTTTACGCAAGGCTTTGTCAACTTATAGTCAACACACGATTCTAGGAGCAGTGACTGTTGGATGTCCATCCAACGGCCGACGTGCTTCTTCAATCTCTGATCTTCCTGCTCCAGCCGCCTAAACGAGCGTCGGCGGGACTTCATGCTACCTCCTCTTGTGGCCGGCTATGATGCCGCGCAGGCTTCACCGGCCCACACTACTCCCTCCGCTGGCCTGGCCATCCCTCTACCCACCAGCGCCTCCTATTATTCTCCTGTGACGGCAGCCTCACGCCACAGCCGAACCAGTCAACCGTCATACTCCCCTCAGTGTGGGCATCCACTGATGTGTCTTCGCTGGCTCCGGGTCGTTCCATTACTAGGCCTCACCGTCGTCCACCGTGTTGGTGCTCTAGGCATGGCGTGCTCAACGTGATCAACATTCAACAAACGACAGCCATCAGAATAGGGATGTACATGGAGAGGCTGACAGTAGGGAGCCCCATGTTCCATGGTCGCACGCAAGCAACTGCCTCCTTATTACGCGAAAAAAATGATTCCTCCCACTGACATATGGGGCACACCGGTTCGAAGGCTGACCTGTGGGCCTACTAAGTTGACGCGGACGCAGGGCTTTGTCAACTTAGTCAACAAACAATTCTAGCAGCAGTAACCGTTGGATTTTAATTGAACGGTCATGTTGCTTCTTCAATCTCTGATCTTCTTGCACCAGCCGCCCAAACAAGCGCCGGCGGGACCGCCTGCTCCTACCTCCAGTGGCCGGTTGTGCTGTCGTGCAGGCCTCACCGCCCCACCCTACTCCCACCGCTCGCCAGGCCTTCCCTCTACTCACCCACACCCCCTGTTATTCTTAAGCGATGGCAGCCTCAAACCGCAGCCGAACCAGTCAACCCTCGTACTCCCCTCCGCGTGGGCATCCACTGCTACGTATTCCGCGGCTCGGGGTCGTTCCCTTCCTAGGTCGCGTCGTCGTCCACCACCTTGGTGCTCTCGGGCGGTACGACGTCGCCAACGCGGTCAATGAATGACAGCCATCAGAAGAGGACTGTAAGTGGAGAGGCTGACAGCTGGGTCCATGGGCGCACGCAAGGAAGTGCCTCCTTATTATGCGCAAAATAATGATTCCTCCACCTGACAGCTCGGACCTACCGGAAGGGCCTCTGTATTTCTCAAAAAAAATGTTCCCCCCTGACAGCTGGGACCCACCGGCTTTATCTTCGCACGGAAGGAACTGCCTTCTTACCCCCTGATAGCTGGGACCCACCAGGTTGAAGCGAAGGTAGCGTTATATGTCTGGCCGCGAACGTGTACGTACATAGCGGTCGATCGGTCTCTCTGCAGCGACATACCGTGGCCGAGTAAGGAGCGTCACGTGTTGATGTAGAGGCGCCGACGTAGCATGTCACGCAGTCCCGTCTATATCGTGTACACGTACATACAGCCACGCTGCAAGATAGTAAATACGGCTACGTACGTACATACGGGTGGGGTCTCTAATGCGTACATCGACGACGTCCTGTTCATCGGGAGCCAACCGGCTTGGTCGGAACAGCTAGAACGGGGTCTGGCGTTATAACACCCCATATGTAGTCCTCCCAATTTTGTAATATATCCACTTTGATCTTTATCCAATTCCATTTGGGTTCCATCATTGGCCTCATCGGGTTTTTAATTGTTGTTTAACTTGTTGCTTTGCATTACTCACCACTTGCCATATTGCATTTTGCTCTTGTCATGTTGCATTTCATCATGCCATCATGTGCATTGCCCCCTATGTTGTTGAGTGTGCTGTAGTTGATGTGTGTGCATCACTCCATGGTCTCTCTCTCAAACCATGCCCATGCCTCATCACCTCCCTTCTCCTTTCTTTATTTTGCAAGTGCCACTTTTTCCTTCTCCAAATGCTCAACTTCCCCATACAAGTCACACACCTCATCCCTAACCCCTCTGCCAAATTTCATTCCATTTAGACTTGTTTTGGTCAGGTTAAAAAATGGCCCAAGTTTGAATTTAATTCAAACTTGTTTTATTTTTCTACCTCTAAAAATGTCCAACTCAATTTATTAAAATTCTGCTTAAACCCAGAGTCATGAGGATATTTTCATATCTCTCACAAACCCATCCAATACTTCTGTGCTTTTCACCCTTTTATTTCTGTTTGAAGAAATAGAAAAGAGCCAGAGGGAGAGAGAGCAGCAGCAGCCCAGTGGCGCGGCCCATCAACCAGTGGCCCAGCTGCGCACCAGCAGTCCATCCAGCCCACGCGCCAAAGGTCGTCCTCTACCTATACGGCAGACCATCCAGAGGAGCCACGTCGGCTGCCTCGATGATTTGACGGCCGGAGTGCCTCCCCATGCTCTATAAACATGTCCCCGGTGCCCTAGGGTTCCTCCTTGACCGATCCCTTCCCTCTCTCTGCCTCGCCACCGCCTAGGTAAGCCTCCAAGCACACGCCATCGTCGCGGCCACCATGATCCGAGCAAGCAAGAGCTCGAGCTCGGGGTAGCTCTTCGCCATGCCTCTGGCCCCCTTGGCTGCCTTGGAGAGGACCGTCAAGTACATCTCCGCCCCCTGCATCCACGCACGTGACCACACGACCTCCAGATCGGCTCCCTCGACCTGTCTTCTTCCTCTCCTTCACGGACAGGAAGACCGGCAAGTCCCGCGCGTCGTCACGCCGCTCCGTCGCATCTCCGGCCACACCTTCATGTCCTAGGGATGCTAGGTGAGCGTTTCTTCCAGCATGCTCCTTCCCGTCGTCAGTGGATCACTGTAGGCATCGCTTTGTCCGTATCTTTCCCGTGCTCTCGGCGCTCCGGCGAAGTCTGTAGCTTTTGTGTAGTTCCTGTCGTCGCCGCGGCTAGCCCTCGCCGCCTCGCTTCAGCCTTGCCTCACCGGTCGAGCATGCATGCCCCGTAGTGCAGCAGCCTCGCGCGCGCTCCCTGCCTACCTTGGCTGGCCGGACCTCGCGTACCCGAGACGAGCTCGAGCTTGTGTTCGAGCACCCCACGCGCGCATGTCCTGTAGCAGCTCCGCATGCATGCACCACACTCACACACCATTCCCGCACACCTGCTGGGGCTCTACAGGCTCTGTAGTCGCCGCCTTGCTTGAGTTCGCCACTGGCAAGTTCCTCTGTAGGTTGCTCGAGTTCATGGAAGATCCAGGCCGAGGCCTTCCATCCATTCAAAGAGAGTCGGACTCCTATCTTAGCACAAACACACAGCCAGCCGAGCTGGTCAGCGCCCGCGCTCAGCAACCAGGGCGTCCTGGGTTCGAATCCCAGGCGCGCGCCCTTTTCCTTTTATTATTCTTTCGTGAATGCTGACAAGTAGACCCCACCTGTCATCCACACACACTCACAGGCCCACAGTCATACACACGCACACCCCTCTTTTCTATTTTTTTTTCCCTTAATCTTTTATCCCAGCGCATTCCATTTCTGGAAAGTAGCATCTTTCCATTTCTGGCCATGTCCGAATTTGGGCATTCCTGTTCTGGCAGATTCCATTTCTGTACATAGCCATTTTAGGCAGGTTTTCACTTAGCGCATTTGTGGGGATTTTTTCCACAGTAACCCCTACATATTATATATGTTTTTGGGGTAGAAAAATCCCACCAATCCATCTATGGCATCCATTTCTTCATTTGAGCAAGTTTTGCGCACATGTCATTTTTACATTACATTGTTGTTTTGTCATTTTTTGTGCCATTAAATTCAAATATGCTATGTGGTAGTTTTGCACATGAATAACTTCATTTTCATGTCTACTTCATGCTAGATTTTCTTCCATGCCATAAAGTGCACTGTGATGAGTGCCACAAGCTTGAAAACATACCTACATGAATCTGTTTTGCCATGCCATGTATATTTTGGCAAGTCCGAATCTGTCAACATAACTTGCCATTTTGCATTGATGCTATCATCTTATCCATGTGTTTCTGGAACAAGCTCAGTGAGGGAGTTTTGTTAAGTGCATTAAGTACTAGCATGCCATGCTCTTGTTTGCCATGATCTGTTCCTGTAGCATATAGTTTACTAGCCCTAAATTTTGCTAACTGAATCTGTTTCTGCCATGTCCAGTATTTTCACCAAGTCTGAAAAACTGTTAACATTTGCATTTTTGCGATGCTGTTTTAAACATGTTCTAGTGGTTTTTAGCAGTAGCTCAGTAATCATGTTTTGTAGTGGTTGACATGTACTTCACTTCCATGCCTTTTGTTTTCATGTTGGGTTGCTGTAGCATATTTAGATGTTGCATCTTATGTACCATGTTGCTGTTATTGTCAGTTTTGCATTGCATTTTGTTTTGCTTGCCATTTGCGAACCGTGCATCCGTTTCCGGTGATCTTTATATTGATTTCAACCAAAATCTTCCAATATTTCCAGTGGCATGCTTGGGTTACCAAGCTTCTGCACATATCCATCATGTCTCCACCGTTTCCTTCTCATTGATGTTTCCCTCGTTCCGGTAGATTCGCAACTCCGTGCATACCGTTCTTCTTATGCATCCATGATAGTATTGCATGAATTATATGTTCATTGCCATGACTTGTTTGTTTATTGTATGCTTGTGCTTCTTGTGGGTAGTTCCAGGAGACGTGTACGAGTCCGAGGACCCTGTTGAGTACGTTCACGAGGAGCAAGTTCCCGATACCACTGAGGGCATTTCAGGCAAGATGATCATTACCCCCGATATCACTTCTATCTTTGCTTGCTAGTTGTTCATTCTATCGCTATGTCGCGCTACCTACCACTTGTTTATATAGCCTCCCATGTTGCCAAGAAAGCCTCTAACCCACCTTCCTAGCAAACCGTTGTTTGGCTATGTTACCGCTTTTGCTCAGCCCCTCTTATAGCGTTGCTAGTTGCAGGTGCCGTGCAGGTTGTTCCATGTTCGAACATGGATATGTTGGGATACCACAATATCTCTTATTTAATTAATGCATCTATATACTTGCTAAAGGGTGCAAGGCTTGGCCTTTTGCTTGGTGTTTTGTTCCACTCTTGCCGCCTTAGTTTCCGTTATACCGGTGTTATGTTCCTTGAATTTGCATTCCTAACACGGTCGGGATTTATGGGCCCCCCTTGACAGTTCGCTTTGAATAAAACTCTTCCAGCAAGGCCCAACATTGGTTTACCATTTGCCTAATAACAACTAAAATTTGCATAGGGAGTAATTAACCCGTGGATTCTTAATCAACAACCCGGGCCAGTGCTCCTCATGAGTGTTGGTCCAAAACAGAGCCACTTGCGGTGCCACCCCTTCACCTGGGGTTTTCGGTTGCCGTACATAGTGTTCATCCGATCGTGGCCTGAGACGAGATACGCGCGGCTACTATCATGGTGTCGGCACGTCGGGAGGTCTTGCTGGTTTTGTTTTACCATTGTCGAAATGTCTTGTGCACCGGGATTCCGAGTTTGATCGGGGTGTCCCGAGATGGAGGATTGTCTCTGCGGATCGTGAGTTTGTCATGGGCTAAGTTGGGACACCCCTGCAGGGTTTAAACTTTCAAAAGCCGTGCCCGCGGTTATGTGGCAGACGGGAGTTTTTAATATTAGCCCGTGGTTGTAGTTAATTTGAAACTAAACTCAATTAAAATACGCCAACCGCCTGTGTAACTGTGATGGTCTCTTTTCGACGAGGTTCGGGAAGAGAACACGGTTGAGTTATGTTTGAACGTAAGTAGTTCAGGATCACTTCTTGATCATTACTAGGTTCCGACCGTTGCGTAGATTCTCATCTTATTCTTGTATTCGTAAGTTAGCCACCATACATATGCTTAGTGCTTGCTGCAACTCCACCACTAAACCATGCCATACCTATTTAAGCTTTGATAGTCTTGCTACCGTGGGTGATATGATTGCTGAGTCCTCGTGGCTCACAGAATAGTACAAACACAGTTGCAGGTACCGTTGAGTCTGATGCAGGAGATGCCACTAAGCTCCAGTGGGAGTTTGACGAGGATCGTGGTTGTTTCTATGTTACCTATCCGGACGATCAGTAGAGGACCTAGTCGGAGTATCCGGGGATAGTAGCAGGGTGGTGTTTTTCTTTTTATCTAGTCCGTAGACGGACTCTACTATATGTATGGATGATTGTATGATGATTGTGATATTTATGCTATTTTGGGGCAAGTGTATGCATGGATCTCGTATTCTATCTATTCACTTGGTTGTATGTATTTATATGCCACCTTGCTACGCGCTCGAAATGCGATTGTGCCCCAATCATGAGTTCACCACGTGATTGGGATAGAACCGCATATTGGGCGTTACAAGTTGGTATCAGAGCCATACCGACTATAGGAGCCTTTGCTTGATTGAACCGCTGATGAGTCTAGAAAAAAATGTTTGAGTCCTAGTTATATCGGAGAGTAGGAATTCTTTTTATTCCTTATCCCCTTCGTCGCTCTGGTGAGGACTCGTGACGTAGGTTTTTTTCCCCTCTTCTATCCTTTTTCACTCAAATTTTTTTTAGGATCACGCGGGTATTATGGAATCGTTCCGATATCATTGTGACAGGGATTCTGTCTTGGTGCCTCGTGACATTTAGGGGTTGTGGCAGTGTCCCGGGGAGTTGAGCTCCAAGGTGTTTTCGTCACAGTGTTTATCGTTTCAGTTCCGGAATACCAGAGGACGCCGACATCGAAAGCGCTTCTATGCGACTAGTGGTGAGAGTAGTTTGGCGATACCCAGTACTGGGGAGAGCGACTAGATGTATTGCCACAACTAGTAAAGGGGATGTTCTTTCGAAGGTCTGAGGTACACAATTTCTGAGGTTTTCTTGGTTATGTGTTGACGGATGGATACAGTTGGAGTGTAGGACTTGTTAGTTGTGTGAGATATTTGTGCCACCCTGTATCCCCAACACCAGATTGCATAACTAGAAAGTTTCCTGAGTTAATAGGTGGGAATTCAAGTAGTACCCAGGAATTCTTTCTGACAAATGTATGAGTTGAGATTGGGGTCCAACGTCCAGTGGTTCATTTTTCACGGTCGATTTACAATGGTAGCGAGGCGTCTTAAAGAATCCTTGGCTATGCCGATTCGGGGACGTCTTGTTTGTCATTCGTGACGTTCGCTGTACATCGTGCCCGTGGGGCCTCATCGCGAACATGTTGGGTGAAATCTCTGTCATATGTTTGTATCCAGCTGATATCTTGCTTTGTTAATCCAATCGTTCCAAGTGGCTTCTCATTCAAATGGTTGTATCATAATAACTTTGGAATGCATTCGTTCAATCTCTCTGTTCGGATGCTCATTGTGAAGACTACATTGCACATGTCTAGCCTTTGATTCAGCTTATCTATAATTTTCAATGGTGGTTCTAACGGATGTCATCTTCTTCAGGATGGCTCTCGCAACTCGTCTGAATCCGGACCGTAACGAAGGAGAGCAGTCGGAACCTCCACCTCCTCCTCCGCCTTCGAAGGCATGGCAAGCTTTGATGGCGGCCACCAATGCCAATACTCATATGTTGATTTAGCTCATGCAAGAGCGCAGCCAAGGCCAAGGCAACCAAGGGAATCAAGGCCAAGGGCATTTCAACAATCAGCCTCAGTTCGTTTCACTCAGTCAATTTCTCGCAAATTAGCCAAAGACGTTCAACGCTTGTGTTGAGGCCATGGACACTGATGATTAGCTCATGGACATCAACAAGCATTTTGAGTGCAGCAATGTCAGACCTGAGGACTACGTCAAGTTCGCTTCCTTCCAGCTCAAGGACCAGGCAGCTGATTGGTGGCAGCAGTACAGAGACTCCAGAGGGGGTCGAGTGATCAGCTGGACCGACTTCTGCCAGGATTTTTGAGCTCATCATATTCCAGCAAGTGTTACCGAGGGCATGCGTGAGCAATTCCGCAATCTCAAGCAAGGAAGCATGTCCGTGTATCAATATAACATCAAGTTTCAGAATCTTGCTCGCTATGCAAGGCAAGACGTTCCAGATGAGAAGAGCATGATCTACTACTTCAGGGGTGGCCTTAGAGAGGACCTTCAGCTAGCTCTCGTTCTTGTGGAGCCTACTCAGTTCGATCAGTTCTATAACATGGATCTAAAACAAGAAGCAACTCAACTCAAGTGTGAAGCTTCCAAAAAGAGACTCAGGGATGCAGTCCACTCGTCTTCTTCCTCTCAAGTGGTCTCAAAGCAGCAGAAGTTTTGGCTTCCTCACCTCCTCCATTTCGTTCGCCCTATCAGCAGAAGCACTCAGGTGGTCATGGATCTTCCCACCCACCCAACCCAAGCTATCAGAACAAGTCTCAGTCTCAGGCTCCGAGGACAGGCGGTCCACCTCCTCCACCTTTTTGTCCACTTTCAGAGGTCACTTGTCACAAATGTGGTATGAAAGGGCATTACTCCAACAAGTGCTTCAACCAGAGGCGCCTTTCGCCTCCTCCTCCTGTCAGGTCAGCAAGCAATGCAGTTGTCAAGCACAATCCAAAGTATGCAAAGGTGAACATGTTGAATGCAGCTCAAGCGGAGGAATCTACTGATGTGATCATGGGTAATCTCTCAGTTAACTCTATTCTGGCAAAAGTATTGTTTCATACAGGTGCATCGCTTTCTTTCATTTCAAGACCTGCCAAGCATGATTTCGTGATAGAAAAGATTCCTATCCCACTAAAGGTTGTGTCCCTGGGGTTGCAAATGACATCTAATGCGTTCATTCCGGATGTCACCGTCAAGATGGGCAACTATTCGTTTCTAGCTTCTCCGAAGGTTCTCGGCGATTCCGATATTGATCTCATTCTTGGCATGGATTGGCTTTCTAAGCACAAGGCTTTTCTTGATTGTGCTGAAAAGGAGATTAAATTGACTCATCCGTCTGAAGATGTGATTATCTTTGCGGCTCGTGATGACACTATTCGGTTGTTCTCTCTCAATGAGAAAGGCAAAATCAACACTATTTCTCAGATTCCAGTTGTTTGTGAGTATCAAGATGTCTTTCCAGAAGATCTTCCGGGTGTGCCTCCTCACCGGCCAGTTGAGTTCGTTATTGACCTTGAACCCGGTACAGAACCCGTATGCAAGCGCCCCTACAAGCTTGGGCCAGAAGAGCTGAAAGAATTGAAGAAACAGCTCGATGAATAAGAACATCTAGGTTTGATCAGACCAAGTTCATCTCCTTGGGGATGTGGTGTTCTCTTTGTCCAGAAGAAAGATGGCACAGAACGACTTTCCGTCGATTACCGCCCATTGAACAAGAAGACAATCAAGAATAAATACCCACTTCCCAATATCAATGAATTGTTCAAGCAACTCAAAGGTGCAAAGGTGTTTTCCAAGCTTGACCTCCGCATGGGGTATCACCAGATTCGCATTCGTGAAGAAGATATCCCAAAGACAGCTTTCAGAATGAGCTTTGGTTCTTATGAGTATACTGTCATGTCTTTCGGGCTTGCCAATGCCCCTCCAACCTTCTCGAGAATGATGAACTTCATCTTCAACCCCTACACCAATGAATTTGTCCTGGTGTATCTCGATGATATCCTGGTATTCTCCAAGAATAAAGAGGATCATGCTAAACATTTGCGATTGGTGCTCGACAAGCTCAGAGAGTATCAATTCTACGCAAAGTTCTCTAAATGTGAATTCTAGCTTGATGAATTTCTTTACCTTGGTCACATCATCTTTGCCAAGGGCATTTCTGTCAATCCGGAAAAGGTTGCTTCCATTGTCAACTGGGAGCCTCCTCAGAACGTCAAGCAACTTCGCAGTTTCCTCGGGCTTGAAAGCTATTGCAGAAGGTTTGTGGAGAACTTCTCAAAAATTGCTAAGCCTCTGTCCAACCTCCTCCAGAAGAATGTCAAATATTCCTGGACTCCTGAGTGTGACGTGGCCTTCAATACTCTCAAAGAGAAACTCGTCTCAGCTCCGGTACTTACTCCTCCTGATGAGTCCAAGCCCTACCAAGTATTCTGTGATGCTTCGTTGCAAGATCTCGGTGCTGTTCTTATGCAAGACAAGAAAGTTGTGGCCTATACTTCTCGACAGTTGAAGCCAAACGAAAGGAACTACCCCACTCATGATCTTGAGTTGGTGGTAGTTGTCCATGCATTAATCACATGGAGACATCTCTTGTTGGGTAGGCAGGTGGACATTTTCACTGATCACAAAAGCCTCAAAGATATCTTCACTTAGCCCAACCTCAACCTCTGGCAAACTCGTTGGGTTGAAATGATCCAAGAGTACAAGCCATGCATTGAGTACACTCCAGGCAAGGCTAATGTGATTGCAGATGCTTTGAGCAGAAAGGCATATTGCAACAGCTTAATTCTCAAGCCATTCCAGACTGATCTTTGAGAAGCATTCCGCAAGCTCAACCTCCAAGTTGTTCCTCAAGGTTTTCTTGCCAACCTTCAAGTCACTCCAGCTTTGGAAGACCAAATTCGTGAGCCACAACTCCTTGATTCTATGGTGAAGAAGGTGAAAGATGGTGTTGCCAAGGGCTTACCCAAATACAGGTGCTATCGCATTGATGACAAAGACACCTTATTCTTCGAGGACCGGTTAGTGGTTCCTAAGGGTGATCTAAGGAAGGTCATAATGGACGAAGCGCACAATTCTCTTCTTTCCATCCATCCAGGCAGTTCTAAGATGTATCATGACCTCAAGCAAACATTTTGGTGGACACGAATGAAGCAAGAGATTGCTCAATTCATGAATGAATGTGATGTCTGTCGCAGAGTGAAAGCAGAACATCAGCGTCCAGCAGGACTCCTCCAACCTCTACCTATTCCCGAATGGAAGTTCGATCATATCGAAATGGACTTTGTCACCGGCTTTCCCAAGTCCAAGCGAGGGAATGATGCTATCTTCGTTGTCATTGACAATCTTACAAAAGTGGCTCATTTTCTTTCGGTCAAAGAATCTATCACAGCAGCTCAGTTGGCAGAGCTATACACCTCCAGAATAGTCTCATTGCATGGGATTCCCCAATTGATCTCCTCAGAACATGGAAGCATTTTCACTTCCAAGTTCTGGGACTCCTTCTAGAAGGCCATGGGCACAAACATTCATTTCAGCACGGCCTTTAATCCTCAAACAAGTGGCCAAGTTGAAAGAGTCAATCAAATCCTTGAAGACATGCTAAGAGCTTGTGTCATATCTTTCGGTATGAAGTGGGAAGATTGCCTCCCATATGCCGAGTTCTCCTACAACAACAGCTACCAAGCAAGTTCGGGCAAGGCCCCTTTCAAAATTCTATATGGCAGAAAGTGTCGTACTCCTCTCAACTGGTCCGAGACTGGTGAACGCCAACTTCTTGGCAATGACTTGATCACAGAAGCTGAAGAAATGTGCAGAGTCATCCGTGAAAATCTCAAAGCCACGCAATCGCGCCAGAAGAGTTACTATGATAGCAAGCACTGTGACTTGGCTTTCGAGATTGGAGACCATGTCTATCTCCGAGTCTCTCCAATGAAAGGCCCTCAACGCTTCGGTATCAAAGGGAAGCTTGCCCCAAGATATGTGGGTCCTTTCAAAATTGTGGGCAAAAGAGGCGACCTTGCCTATCAACTAGAGCTCCCTTCCAACTTCTCAAATGTGCACGATGTGTTTCACGTGTCACAACTTCTCAAGTGCTTCAAGACGCCTGAGCGCACTATCAACTTCGAAGTGATTGACCTCCAAGAAGACTTGTCTTATCATGAGCATCCCGTTTCCATTCTTGAAGAAAACGAGTGCAAAACTCGCAACAAGTCGATCAAGTTCCTCAAAGTTAAGTGGTCTCACCATTCCGACCGGGAAGCTACTTGGGAGCGCGAGGATCACCTCCGTTCTGAATATCCGGAGTTCTTTCAGTCCTAGATCTTGGGACGAGATCCTTTTGTAGTGGAGGAGAGTTGTAACACCCCATATGTAGTCCTCCCAATTTTGTAATATATCCACTTTGATCTTTATCCAATTCCATTTGGGTTCCATCATTGTTGGCCTCATCGGGTTTTTAATTGTTGTTTTACTTGTTGCTTTGCATTACTCACCATTTGCCATATTGCATTTTGCTCTTGTCATGTTGCATTTCATCATGCCATCATGTGCATTGCCCCCTATGTTGTTGAGTGTGTTGTAGTTGATGTGTGTGCATCGCTCCTTGGTCTCTCTCTCTCTCAAACCATGCCCATGCCTCATCACCTCCCTTCTCCTTTCTTTATTTTGCAAGTGCCACTTTTTCCTTCTCCAAAAATGCTTAACTTCCCCCTACAAGTCACACACCTCATCCCTAACCTCTCTGCCAAATTTCATTCCATTTGGACTTGTTTTGGCCAGGTTAAAAAATGGCCCAAGTTTGAATTTAATTCAAACTTGTTTTATTTTTCTACCTCTAAAAATGTCCAACTCAATTTATTAAAATTCTGCTTAAACCCAGAGTCATGAGGATATTTTCATATCTCTCACAAACCCCTCCAATCCTTCTGTGCTTTTCACCCTTTTATTTCTGTTTGAAGAAATAGAAAAGAGCCAGAGGGAGAGAGAGAGAGCAGCAGCCCAGTGGCGCAGCCCATCAACCAGTGGCCCAGCTGCGCACCAGTAGCCCATCCAGCCCACGCGCCAGAGGTTGTCCTCTACCTGTACGGCAGACCATCCAGAGGAGCCACGTCAGCCGCATCGATGATTTGACGGCCGGAGTGCCTCCCCACGCTCTATAAACATGTCCCCGGTGCCCTAGGGTTCCTCCTCGACCGATCCCTTCCCTCTCCCTGCCTCGCCGCCGCCTAGGTAAGCCTCCACGCACACGTTGTCGTCATGGCCACCATGACCCGAGCAAGCAAGAGCTCGAGCTCGGGGTAGCTCTTCCTCGCGCCTCCGACCCCCTTGGCTGCCTTGGAGAGGACCGTCAAGTACCTCTCCGCCCCCTGCATCCACGCACGCGACCACACGACCTCCAGATCGACTCCCTCGACCTGTCTTCTTCCTCTCCTTCCCGGACACGAAGACCGGCAAGTCCCGCGCGTTGTCACGCCGTCTCCGTCGCATCTCCGGCCACAGCTTCATGTCCTAGGGATGCTAGGTGAGTGTTTCTTCCAGCATGCTCCTTCCCGTCGTCAGCGGATCACCGTAGGCGTCACTTCGTCCGTATCTTTCCCGTGCTCTCGGCGCTCCGGCGAAGTCTGTAGCTTTTGTGTAGTTCATGTCGTAGCCGCGGCTAGCCCTCGCTGCCTTGCTTCAGCCTTGCCTCACCCGCCGAGCACGCACGCCCCGTAGTGCAGCAGCCTCGCGCGTGCTCCCTGCCTGCCTTGGCTGGCCGGACCTCGCGTACCCGAGACGAGCTCGAGCTCGGGTTCGAGCACCCCACGCGCACATGTCCTGTAGCAGCTCCGCATGCATGCACCACACTCACACACCATTCCCACACACCCGCCGAGGCTCTACAGCCTCTGTAGTTGCCGCCTTGCTTGAGTTCGCCACCAGCAAGTTCCTCTGTAGGTTGCTCGAGTTCATGGAAGATCCAGGCCGAGGCCTTCCATCTATTCAAAGAGAGTCGGACTCCTATCTTAGCACAAACACACAGCCAGCCGAGCTGGTCAGCGCCCACGCTCAGCAACCAGGGCGTCCTGGGTTCGAATCCCAGGCGCGCGCCCTTTTCCTTTTATTATTCTTTCGTGAATGCTGACAGGTAGACCCCACCTGTCATCCACACACACTCACAGGCCCACAGTCATACACACGCACACCCCTCTTTTCTATTTTTTTCCTTTAATCTTTTATCCCAGTGCATTCCATTTCTGGAAAGTAGCATCTTTCCATTTCTGGCCATGTCCGAATTTGGGCATTCCTGTTCTGGCAGATTCCATTTCTGTACATAGCCATTTTAGCAGGTTTTCACTTAGCGCATTTGTGGGGATTTTTTCCACAGTAACCCCTACATATTATATATGTTTTTGGGGTAGAAAAATCCCACCAATCCATCTATGGCATCCATTTCTTCATTTGAGCAAGTTTTGCACACATGTCATTTTTACATTACATTGCTGTTTTGTCATTTTTTGTGCCATTAAATTCAAATATGCTATGTGGTAGTTTTGCGCATGAATAACTTCATTTTCATGTCTACTTCATGCTAGATTTTATTCCATGCCATAAAGTGCACTGTGATGAGTGCCGCAAGCTTGAAAACATGCCTACATGAATCTGTTTTGCGATGCCATGTATATTTTGCCAAGTCCGAATCTGTCAACATAACTTGCCATTTTGCATTGATGCTATCATCTTATCCATGTGTTTCTGGAACAAGCTCAGTGAGGGAGTTTTGTTAGGTGCATTAAGTACTAGCATGCCATGCTCTTGTTTGACATGATCTGTTCCTGTAGCATATAGTTTACTAGCCCTAAACTTTGCTAACTGAATCTGTTTCTGCCATGTCCAGTATTTTCACCAAGTCTAAAAAACTGTTAACATTTGCATTTTTGCCATGCTGTTTTAAACATGTTCTAGTGGTTTTTAGCAGTAGCTCAATAATCATGTTTTGTAGTGGTTGACATTTACTTCAATTCCATGCATTTTGTTTTTATGTTGGGGTGCTGTAGCATATTTAGATGTTGCATCTTAAGTGCCATGTTGCTGTTATTGTCAGTTTTGCATTGCATTTTGTTTTGCTTGCCATTTGCGAACCGTGCATCCGTTTCCGATGATCTTTATATCAATTTCAACCAAAATCTTCCAATCTTTCCAGTGGCATGTTTGGGTTACCAAGATTCTGCCCATATCCATCATGTCTCCACCGTTTCCTTCTCGTTGATGTTTCCCTCGTTCCAGTAGATTCGCAACTCCGTGCATACCGTTCTTCTTATGCATCCATGATAGTATTGCATGAATTATATGTTCATTGCCATGCCTTGTTTGTTTATTATATGCTTGTGCTTCTTGTGGGTAGTTCCGGGAGACGAGTACGAGTCCGAGGACCCTGTTGAGTACATTCACGAGGAGCAAGTTTCCGATACCACTGAGGACATTTCAGGAAAGATGATCATTACCCCCGATATCACTTCTATCTTTGATTGATAGTTGTTCGTTCTATCGCTATGTCGCGCTACCTACCACTTGTTTATATAGCCTCCCATGTTGCCACGAAAGCCTCTAACCCACCTTCCTAGCAAACCGTTCTTTGGCTATGTTACCGTTTTTGCTCAGCCCCTCTTATAGTGTTGCTAGTTGCAGGTTGTTCCATGTTGGAACATGGATATATTGGGATATCACAATATCTCTTATTTAATTAATGCATCTATATACTTGCTAAAGGGTGCAAGGCTTGGCCTTTTGCTTGGTGTTTTGTTCCACTCTTGCCGCCTTAGTTTCCGTTATACCGGTGTTATGTTCCTTGAATTTGTGTTCCTAACACGATAGGGGTTTATGGGCCCCCCTTGACAGTTCGCTTTGAATAAAACTCTTCCAGCAAGGCCCAACATTCGTTTACCATTTGCCTAATAACAACTAAAATTTGCATAGGGAGTAATTAACCCGAGGATTCTTGATCAACAACCCGGGCCAGTGCTCCTCATGAGTGTTGGTCCAAAACAGAACCACTTGCGGTGCTACCCCTTCACCTGGGGTTTTCGGTTGCCGTACATAGTGTTCATCTGATCGTGGCCTGAGACGAGATACACGCGGCTACTATCAGGGTGTCGGCACGTCGGGAGGTCTTGCTGGTTTTGTTTTACCATTGTCGAAATGTCTTGTGCACCGGGATTCCGAGTTTGATTGGGGTGACCCGAGATGGAGGATTGTCTCCGCGGATCATGAGCTTGTCTTGGGCTAAGTTGGGACACACCTGCAGGGTTTAAACTTTCGAAAGTTGTGCCTGTAGTTATGTGGCAGACGGGAGTTTTTAATATCCGGTTGTAGTTAATTTGAAACTAAACTCAACTAAAATACGCCAACCGCGTGTGTAACCGTGATGGCCTCTTTTCGACGAGGTTCGGGAAGAGAACATAGTTGGGTTATGTTTGAACGTAAGTAGTTCAGGATCACTTCTTGATCATTACTAGCTTCCGACCGTTGCGTAGATTCTCATCTTATTCTTGTACTCATAAGTTAGCCACCATACATATACTTAGTGCTTGCTGCAACTCCACCACTAAACCATGCCATACCTATTTAAGCTTTGATAGTCTTGCTACCGTGGGTGATATGATTGCTGAGTCCCCGTGGCTCACAGAATACTACAAACACAGTTGCAGGTATCGTTGAGTCTTATGCAGGAGATGCCACTGAGCTCCAGTGGGAGTTTGACGAGGATCGTGGTAGTTTCTATGTTACCTATCCGAACGATCAGTAGAGGACCTAGTCGGAGTATCCGGGGATAGTAGCAGGGTGGTGTTTTTCTTTTTATCTAGTCCGTAGACGGACTCTACTATATGTATGGATGATTGTATGATGATTGTGATATTTATGCTATTTTGGGGCAAGTGTATGCCTGGATCTCATATTCTATCTATTCACTTGGTTGTATGTATTTGTATGCCACCTTGCTACGCGCTCGAAATGCGATTGTGCCCAATCATGAGTTCACCACGTCATTGGGATAGAACCGCATATTGGGCATTACAGGCGTACCGCAAAACAGAGGAAAACGGCCTTTTGTTTGACCGCGTACAGTCGAAAAGGGGTCCTGTTCATCGGGAAGGGTCTGGCGTACCGCAGAATGGAGGAAACAGACTTGTGTTCGAGCTCCTACGGTCGAAATGGGGTGTTGTTGATCGGGAGGGGTGTGGCGTACGGCAAAACGGAGGAAACGGACTTGTGTTGGAGTGCCTACGGTCGAAACGGGGTCCTGTTCATCGGGAGGGGTGTGGCGTACCGCAAAACGGGACTCCACGGGATGTGGCATACTGTTCATCCACCGTCGACTATCTCCAGCCTCCACCTGCTACTGTTCATCCACCATTGACTTCCTCCTGCCTCCACCAGCTACTGTTCATCGACGGGGTCCTGTTCATCCAACCTCCATCGGCTACTGTTCAACCAGCCCTCCACGGGGTCCTGTTCATCCAGCCTTCACCGGCTATTGTTCAACCAGCCCTCCACAGGGTCCTGTTCAACCAGCCCTCCACAGGGTCCCTCCACCGGCTACTGTTCATCCACCCCCACCTCCTCGATCAGGGTCCTGTTCATCCAGCAGCAACGGCCTCTACTACCATGGGGTCCTGTTCATCCAACCCCCACCGGGAACTGTTCATCCAACCCCCAACAACGGTCACTGTTCATCAAGAGGCAGCAGGTTCGATCGGCTTCAGTTAGCAGCAGTAGCGAAGGAATCGCTCGATCATGTTCAGTTAACAGCAAGGGATCAATCTCTCGGGTTCAGTAACGCGTAGCTAGTGCAATCGCTCGGGTTCAGTAAGCGAATGCCTTGCGGGTTCAGTTAGAGCCCAATGCCTCGCACACACGCGCGTACGTGTATGAGAGAAACGCGTAAACCTTCGTGCATCGCTCGGCCCCGACCACCCACCGTAACCAGAAACTCCCCGATATTTTCCTCGCCCTCCTTCTACCACGATTTTTTCCGTCATGGACGGCCCAAAGAATGTCATGTAGGTGCGTCCCCGGCCTGCCCAGGACGAAAAGCCCATTTTCTATCATGATTTTTTGTCATAGAGGTAGGAGCCCACCACATCTATGTTGATACGTGCTTTTGTCACAACTATCGTCATAAAAGTGTCATAAGCATGATAGGAAAAAAAATCGTTCGGCCCAAAATGTCATGGATGTGTCTTTTTTTTGTAGTGCAAAGCTTAACTTTCACTCCTACTTACAGTATGTAGAGTATTTAACAAAAAACTACCACTTTCAACCAGCCCTAGGAAGAAACTATTGTACAAAAAATAGCAAAAACATACCCAAAATTTCTTAATCCGCGCCAAAAAACTACTACCTAGTGCCGATTAGGCTCGTTTAAACCCGTTTATGACAGGGTTGGCCCACACGTCCATGCAGATGAGGCACCTTAAACCAACACCATTTGTTTTACCATTGTGTTGACCATTAAGACACGAGGGACCCACATCTGAGCTTCTATCCTCTTCTTCCTCCTTCAATCATTATTTTTCCTGAACATTACTTCAATCAGTTCTTATGCGTGTTCGTCGGTGGCACCGGTGATGAGCGAGCTAGCCGCCGCTCCGTCGGACGGGCCAGACGCCGCGCTGGCCTTCGCACGGGTTGGCTGGCTGGCCCGAGCGTGGCTCGCACGCGAGCAAGCCGCCGCGCTGGCCTTCACTCGAGCCAGATGGTTGGCCTTAGAGCAGCGTGCGTGAGCAAGCCGCCGCATCGCCGTGCCAACCTAGTTAGCAAACCTTGCAGACAAGCAGCTGGATGCATCTAGCTGGGTGTGTGCTAGCTTGGCTAGCTAGCGGCCGCGAGCGCCGCATGGAGCTGGCATCCAGGCTGCCGCAAGATGGGCTCCGCGCCGCCGGTGCTTTTGACATCGCCTTCTGCTGGCAGCGGTAGCTGCGTCCCATGGCCGAGGATGACTAGGTGGACGGGTCGGAGGTAGGAGGTCACTCGGGGATTTTTGTCCAGACTGACATGTAGGTCCCACAAGTCAATGCGCCTAACTTGCCGGTCAAATAGACGGCGTTGACTTAAGGGGCGACATGGGTTGAAACGTGCCTATAACGACACTTGGTAGTTTATTGCGGCGGATTAAGAAAATTTTGGTATGTTTTTTGCTAATTTTTGTAGAGTAGAGGTTTCTTGGTAGGGCTGGTTGGAAAGTGGTAGTTTCTTGGTGGTGGTTTCTTGTAAGGAACAATGTACTGGCGACAAAAGGAGATTCTAGGTTGCGTTGTACTACTAGTGGTCGCGGGAGTGTATAGCTCGTTTTGTGGGTTCAATCCCGACCGAACGCACGGCGGCCTTTTTTTAAAATATTAACCTCGTTGCGAACCAATATTGTACACTGGTAGTTTGACTTTTGAAGTCGAACGGACGTGTCGCACCACAATCTGGGTGCACTGGATAGCCCAGCCACTTGAATGGGTTTTCCCTCCCATCATCTCGTGGCTCGCGTACTAGAGTAGTACTAGTACTACTACGTAAAGTAGTAGCACTCCTATATATCAATTCACATCATGCAATGTTTCTCGCCTGCGTGCTCGCCCTAGCCGCACCTTACTTGCTGCTTCCTCATCAGCTACCATATTTAAACTAGCGCCTCCCAATTAAGCCCGAGGAGCCGGAAAAGCCTGGCGCGGCATTAGGAACTGTGCAATATGGCTCTATACATAAAGTGCTACTACTCTGTAGCTTGTGGCGTTGCACGCATGGACTTCGCTCCATTATCGGCTCTAAACTCCATAAAAAAATTCCTCTTGACATGATTTTTTTTGTTTTGAAATGGAGGCAAAAGCTTTGCCTCATCTCATTCATAAAGTGTGGCACCCCGGCTCTGAGAAACCGGAACACCCCGTATTCCAGTCCAGAGATCAAGTCTTCTGGAATACGGCACTGCTTGACATAGAACAAATCAGCTCTTATTACAAAGGATAAGGGATACAAAGGTCTGATGTTACAAAAGATCACATCAGCACAGCGACACTACGCCTGCTAAGGTAGCTCTATGCTAGCAGCAGAACAACTCGTAGCAGCAGAAACTTCTAGCAGCGGAACAACAACGATGGTGATGAACTCCACTCCGCAGGGACTCTGGCTGGGACACGATCTAGCTCACACGAACGGAAACCTCGACAAACAATCAATCACGGCATCACCTGCAATCTGGCATGACACGCCAGGTCAGTACATTGAATGTACTTGCAAGCTCACAACAACCAAAAGCATCAAGGCAAGACAACAACATAGCATTTAACAGGTTAAGTTATGATCAACTACTAAGATGTGAAAGCAACTATTAAGCATGATATGGAACTACTAGAATACTGATGAACCAACATCTCGGATCTCAAGAACCATCTCAATCTTGGCTATCCGGCGAAGCAATAAATCACCTCATGATCAATACCTCCACATGATCACCGTGTGACCACATCACAAACTGAATGACCATCCTCAAGATCATCCCAACATCATCATCAGCATCCTGCCAAACTATTACTGCTCACATAATCAACATATAAGTCATCTAAAAGTCATTCCGTCATGTGAGTGTTGATCGAATGGTGTGACCTAGTACGAACTGTGCCCATGACCGAGGACGCGGCTATCTATAGATTAAACACACTCTCTGCAGAGGTTAGCACATTGTACCCACATCACAGAACCCATGGCCTCGAGCTCCCATTCGGGTGGACCAACGGCGTTCCGACAAAACCGATCTACTGCATGACACTCTCCCAGCCACTCCGATCAACTCCCCTTTGGGCTCAGTCATGGGTGGCCCCGATGCCACTATGGACATCCAACGGCCACCGTCGTGGCAAAACAAAAACGGTCCCAAATGGGGACAAAGGGCCCTACACACTATGGGCACACAAGGCTTATGGCTGCCTACCTGATCAGGTTAGCGCACGCACATAACCTTCCCTCGTTGGAGGTACCGGTGAGAGGCATGACAATAGACCGCATTAGGGCCTTCCCATAAAGGCAAATGTGGTTGCACTGGAAAAGCCCGGTTCGGTGGCACCTGACCAACGAAATGACGAAATTTATCCCCAAGGTAGAACTGTGATAACTGACACTCCGATATCATCTATCCACCTGAAATCCAAGTCATAGCGATATCCAACAAATAATCCAAAGCATAATGTTGTCATACCAAAATACTTCGAGGGTAACATATCAACTAAATCATGAATCCAAAGATTATGATGCTACTAACCCAATAGCAATATCAAGATTTAACCTAAGATCCACATGATACCATCATCTCCAAAATACTCCAAAGCATAATATCCAAAACTATCATGATGAAAATAATAACCATAGCCACTATTAATCCAATGGAAACATGTCATCCACCATCTGCAAAATATGTCCTAGAAATCCAAGCAATATCATGGCAATAGCAAGATCAAAATATCACTCCAAGAAAATGCCATGAACAAGTCATACATTACTAATGCAACATTTTAAGCAAGTTAAAATAATTAAACCATGGCATTGCATTGCAATCATGCAAATGGAGGGTGTGGCTTGCCTGGGAGGGATGGAACCACTGGGAAGAAGTGCGAGAAGCTCGCGGAAAGAATCGCCGGAAAACTTCCTCTCTCGGAGGGGGCTGAATAAGGGCATGGGAATAATGGTCATTTTTAGAATGTGATAACATCATGAAAATGATACCAACAAAACGGGCTCGATGAGACGAAAACGTGGGCTTTGGAATCACCTCATTTGGAGTAGGGAGTGAAAAGATATGATTTTTTTTCTGCCAGGGACCCATCTATAATAAAATCCTTACAAACAGGCCCTCAGCTGGAAAAAACAGAACGCGCCTTTGCTAAAAATACGTCTTCTGAAAAAGAAAGCGCATTCTCAGACGCAGTAAGAGGGAAGTACGTTTTTCAGAGAAGAAAGCGTATTTTTGGGAATACGCTTCCACTTACTCCACGTCAGCGGGCCGGCCGGGTCAGCGCCTAGAGGCCGACAGGCGGGGCCCACGAGCAGGGGGTCATCGTCTTCAACTTCTCGCCCACGCGCGGCCGAGGCAGAGGCGAGGCGAGGCCTGCATTTGCCGGCGACTCCGGCCATCTCTCACGTCGTGCAGCCTACCGGCGAGATCAGCGGGACGAGCCGCATCAGCCTGGGCCAGTCGTGTTCGCCGGAGAGGTCGGGGTTGAGCAGGGCTCCCGTGGCAGCGGACGAGGGCTTCGGCCGACGGCGAGCTTGCAACTAGAGACCGTTGGAGGAGGAGGAGAGGTACCGGGGCAGCTCTAGGGTGGTGGTGGAGATCTCTGGAGGTGGGAGGAGGGGGACTGGGGCTCCGACGAGCTTGAATTTAGGAGGGGGCCGATGACGGGCACGGCGGCCATAGGAGGGAATGAGAGCTCCTCGAGCTCGGAGGAGTGGTCAGGGGCGCTTCTGGGAGGGTAGAGCGGCCGCTGGCAATGAGGGACGCAGTCGGGGAGGGCTTATAAAGGCGCGGGGGAGGAGGCCGAGCTGAATGCCGCCAAGGGCGCACGGGCCAGTTCCAGCGATGGCTAGGAGCGTCATGGGGCAAGGGAGGGGACGGTTGAGGGCAGAGGGGAGGCACTGGAGCAGAAAGCGATGCCACGGACACGAGGAGGAAGAGGCCGAGGCGCAACAGAGGCTGTCAGCGCACTGTTCGTCTGTGGACGCGCGCCTCCTAGAGCATCGGTGAGGACGCTGCCGGTGGTGAACAGGGGCTAGAAGTGGACGGGAGGGAAGGAGAGGTCACCTCGGCACCCAGGGACACGCGAACATCGCCAGAAACAGAGAGGCTGACGCGTTCCGTCACCCAGAGCACGGCCAACGCTGCCAGAGCGCGTGCGCAGGCATGCCGCCAACGTGGTCACCGCATAGACAGGCAGGGAGAGGACACAATGGGCTGGAAAACCTTGTCTGGTGTCTAGTCCTTGCTCCCCAAGGTATCCCAGAAGTGAAAGATCAAGAAAAGAAGCTCTGTAGAGAAGTGAGGCCTCGATGCAAGTCTGTTGTAGCAAAATTGGCTGCAATGATGTGCTCAACAGAGAAGGGCTAAAGGCCAAAGTTGATGTCTGAGGTGTTTAGGTTAGGAAGGAATATGATCCAGTGCAATTAGAGAAGAAATGGACCACAAGTTAACATAGTTGCTTTGCAACTCAAGATATGGTCCAGAATCAAGATGTGGATGAGGAACTCACATAGATCATTGGATTGTGATGAAATTTGGCAAGGAAGAAATTTTTGGACATATGAAGACTCTGTAAAAGTTTCATACCAATTGGACTTGCCAAAATGGTACTTGCTTCACAATGACCCTCTCTGTCCAGAAACTTGAGGAAATAATAGAGGAATATTGGCTAGATGAAATGATCCAAAATTTGGTGGAGAGAAGTTATATGGCTAGGAGAATGCTTTGGTAAATTTTCAGTAATAATGAAGCAATATAAAATATACTTGTTTCACATTCTGAAAATATTGACAGAAGCAAAGATTTGATCCTGTGCTCACATAGATCATGGTATGAGGCTGAAAATTGGTGGAGAGTCATTATATGAGCACATTAAGGAGCTTGAAAAATTTCAACTCATTTGGGTACTCCTAGCTAGTGCTTCCTTCAACAAGGCTTCCATTTGTCAGCAACTTTGAAAAATTGCTGAGGAAGATTCACTAGGCAAATGGAGCTGAATTTTGGTATGAAGCAATGATTTGGATGTAAGAGCATGCCCACAAAGTTTTGGAGCAATCAAGAAAAGATAGGTGGTACTTCCTTCACAGAAGACCACTCTGCACAGAAATGAAGAATGAATATTGGTGGATTATTTTTTAGCTAGGAAGGGAAAGTTTGGACATATTTGGATCACATATGATCCAAAAAAAATATGAGAATTATTTGGGAATTTTGTGGAAGACAGAAATATAGGTTGCTTCACAACCTAGGCCAGACAGGGTTATTTCTTTAATAGAAAAAGGAATATTCCAAGAAAAGAATTTTGAGAATTTGGGCTAGAATAGAAATGACATGATCTTGGAAGAGATTTAAGAATGATGAGTCACTTGAGAGAAGAAGAAATGATGATCTCCCAAGTTATAAGTCCACAGAACCACTCCAAAAAGAAAATCAGAGCAAAAACCAAATAAATTAAAAATAAAAAGAAAGGGCCAGAAACCAGGGTGTTACATAAAGAAAGAAGGACCAACGAACAAAGTTCGACGAGATCCATTACACCTCCACAAATGGAAGCGAAAAGCCTAGTCTCGCTGTATCAAAGAACTCAAATGTTCTGCCCCCGTAGTAACCGTCGTTGATAAAACAGGCTGCTAGTGTGTGCGTGAGAGGAGCGGCTGAGTAGGCCAGCCACACGCTTGAATAGAGCACGGAGAGTACGCACTACACAGGTGTACTTTCCCTGCATTGATAGTACAACGATGGTTCTAGAGAACAGTAGTACCCTCCACTTGCAACTGTAGCTCCTTGGCCTTGAGATTCAAGAGTTCAAAACGGGTGCACTATAGAAGTACAGTACATCACACTACTAGTTGAGAAAGTACTACTGCTATAGTACTATGTAAGTAAATAATAGCCGCACCATCGCACTACCACTATGCGTGCCCGCATAACTTCCTTAACTAAGGGACGAGGCCCTATGGTTACGCTCTTATCTCCTCCTCGCCAGTTCCCCTCCCCCCGAAGAGACCAAGGGCCAGTTCTTTTCGCCTCATAACTCTCCAGAATATGATTCTGGGATGCTGCCCACAGAATTATCTGTCCAGTTCTTTTCTGTAATTCTAGCCTATGATTGTTCTATGAGTTATCTATTGAAATATCTGTAACGCCCTTAGATTGAAGTGAGTGTTGAATTGGTAACACTTGGTTATTGCTTACAGTTTCATGTCTAATGTGAACACAAAAGCGACTTGCAAATATCATGAAGTATATAATATTACAATATAAAAGCGACTTGCAAATATCATAAAGTGCTAACCATTACAATTTAGAACCAGAGTTGAAAATATCATATAGTGCTTAATATTACAAGTTAAAAGGGAGTTGCAAACTACAAATAGATGGATGATCTCAAGGTACAAGGCTGACAGCAATAGCCTCACGTGTAGCGGCCATGGTACCATCATCGTCAGGTGGTAAAGCGTTGGCACCTGTAAACGGTTGTGGAGGTTGCACGTATGCATCATTGTCAAACTTGTCAAAATGCTCATCACGTAACTTTCTATCACGAATGTAGTTGTGAAGACACATGCATGCAGTGATGATCATATTTTGTGTCTCTGGTTTGTACCGTGGTATGCCTTGGAGAATACGCCATTTCATCTTGAGAACACCAAACGATCTTTCGACAACATGACGCAAAGAAGAATGTCGATGGTTGAATGTCTCATACCTCCCCATGGGAAGGTGTTGTTGGAAATCAGGTACATGATACCGTTGCCCTTTGTATGGTGCTAGATATCCAACTCTATTGGGATATCCGGAGTCGACAAGGTAGTATTTATCTACAATAAGACATCATGTACATAAGAATATGCATGCATACACGTACATAATAATATGCATACATACAAGAGATTACCTGTGGGTGGTCGTGGATAATGCT
Source organism: Thinopyrum elongatum (assembly GCA_011799875.1). NCBI lineage: Eukaryota > Viridiplantae > Streptophyta > Magnoliopsida > Poales > Poaceae > Thinopyrum > Thinopyrum elongatum. The sequence goes on from CM022299.1 coordinate 212,536,568, forward strand.
CATAGCGAACTATAGCATTGCTCCATACATGTGTGTTATGAACAGATCCGGGCCATCCAGGAACAACAAAAGTGAACCTCATATCGAAATCACACACTGCCATGACATTTTCGGTTGTGTACCCTTTCCTATTCCTATGTTTGGGCTCCAATTCCTTGGGCACAACCACTTTAATGTGTGTTCCATCTATGGCTCCAATAGCATTTTTGAAATAAGGACAAAACCTTGTTTTTCTAAGTATGGGATGAGGTTCAGAGAAAGATGGATCCATTGGCCTAATGTAGTCACCAGCCATGCGGTCTACACACTCCAAAACCTCATGGAATTTTTTGTTGGTGACAGAACGACTATGTGCAAACCGATCTGCCACATTGTCAGTGGTCTGCGTTGTCCCCAAAGTCCATAGAAAAAGCGCTAATGCTTCTTTGGATGATATGTTGCAAGTTGACTGAAGCCCATAGTTCTCAACCAACAGATCATGCAATGGGTAAAACACTGACCTCCTCATTCTGAACATAGCGTAGAAAGCTTTTGGATCCTGCTCCTTCTCTTCCACCCATTGGAGGCCAGTAACACGGGGTAATCTTCTTGACGCATACAGCAACGATTTGCTTGACGACGCCATTTCCAAAGCAAATGCAAGCATTCCTGCCACAAATTCCTCATCTTCTTTTTTTTATCCATCTGCCACAAGCACATACACACATAGGAGGTTAACAACAAGATACAGTAGCAAGTTTCAAGGATACAAGTTGAAAGCACATACTTTGGTTCAAACCGGAACATAGTTGAATACGATACAAGTTCAAAGAAAATACATGGGTTCAAAGTGAATAATATAGGACAGTACGATACAAGTTGAAAGCAATCAGAACATAGTTCACTACGATACAAGTTGAAAGCATTCGAATCATAAAGGTTCTACTTATTGTTGAACTCCCATGTTTTGTTTATCCATATCAGCCTCGCACTAGGCTCGTGAGCCTTGAAGGCAGAGAAAACATCACGATTTGCCTGATCCCTGAATAGTTGTGAAGCATAGAAATGAACATCACTCCCTGGTGCACCACCATCTGCTTCTACCATGGCCATCTTTTCGTGAATCTCTTGTCTTGCTGAAACTTGAGTCTCACCTCTCTTGTTCCTTGAATCAAAGAGGTCCACCATATGAACAAATGCCTCATTCTTTGCATGCTCACTTGCCACTTTTCATTCGTCTTAGGACTTGGGGAATAAGGAGATGCCCTCTTCTTCCCACCCTTTGCACAATTCACATGAGGTGTAACTTCGATTCTGTCACCTTCACAACCAGACTCATCATCCAAATTGATTCGAGATGTAGAACCTTGATATGTGGGAATTGGCACTCTCGCATGCTCGTTTGTGACAAAACAAGCATCAAACACCTCCTCCATTTTGTCCTCCTCGGCAAGTGGAGCATGCCGAAACTTGGTAGCCTGCGGACATGCCTGCAATGAAAAAGCATGTATCCATGTTAAATGAAATGAAATGAAAGAAGCAACATAACCCGATAAAATGAAAAAACAAAAAGGCACCTTCAACTCCAATGCCCACCACTCATCCGTAGCAGCAATGGTCTTTGTATAAGGATCTCTTCCGATGCCCAAAAAATTTTAGTACATGCCATCAATCACATGTTTGCATCATCCAAAGCAACATACAAATTAACTAACAAGAAACCATACAAGATTACCCTGCTTTGCCTCCTGTAGCAGTAGCAATACAATGAGGAATCATGAGGAAGAAGAGAGGTAGTGGAGGAGGCACTCACCAGCTATCCTGGCCGGGCGGAGGCCGGCGCGTCCTGCTGCCGGGCGGAGGGAAGGGAGGGTCGGGCGGGCGGGCGGACGCATCCTGCTACAGGGCGAGGATGGACGTCGGGGTGGGCGGGGAGGAGTCAAGGAGGGGCGGCCGGCCGAGAGGAGTGAAGGAGAAGGGGCGGCCGGCCTGGGGCGGCGTCGTAGGGGCTTCCCGCCGGGGGATATGACGACGCCGAGGCCGGGAGCTGGCTGGCGGCGCGCCAAACCCTAGCTCGAGATGGCTGGAGACGTTGGGTGTGCGGGGAGGACGAAGCGATTCATGAGAAATCCCCTGCTCTTTGCCTCGCTCGATCAGCCCTCCCTGGTGGCATTCTGGCTGTAAATACAGTTGCCAATAGGGGTATTGGTTCAAAGCGAACCGTTTTGTTTTGAGGGAATGGCTAGAATGACCAGAATTGCCAAGTTTCGGTGATTCTAGATTGCACTGTAAATTCTGAGATGATTTTGGACGATTCCTGAGGCAGAGATGAGTTCTTTTGTAATTTTGATTCCCCAGTCAGTAATTCTTCACAATTGAACCTCTATGTTTCAAATGCTTTCAACTTGTATCATAGTGAACTATGTTCCGATTGCTTTCAACTTGTATCGTATTGTCCTATATTGTTCGCTTTGAACCCATGTATTTCCTTTGAACTTGTATTGTATTCAACTATGTTATGGTTTGAACTAATGTATGTGCTTTCAACTTGTATCCTTGAAACTTGCTACTGTATCTTGTTGTTAACCTCCTATGTGTGTATGTGCTCGTGGCAGATGGATAAAAAAACAAGAAGATGAGGAATTTGAGGCAGGAATGCTTGCATTTGCTTTGGAAATGGCGTCGTCAAGCAAATCATTACCGTATGCGTCAAGAAGATTACCCCTTGTTACTGGCCTCCAATGGGTGGAAGAGAAGGAGCAGGATCCAAAAGCTTTCTACGCTATGTTCAGAATGAGGAGGTCAGTGATTTACCCATTGCATGATCTGTTGGTTGAGAACTATGACCTTCGGTCAACTTGCAACATATCATCCAAAGAAGCGTTGGCACTTTTTCTATGGACTTTGGGGACAGTGCAGACCACTGACAATGTGGCAGATCGGTTTGCACATAGTCGTTCTGTCACCAACAAAAAATTCCATGAGGTTTTGGAGTGTGTAGACCGCATGGCCGGTGACTACATTAGGCCAATGGATCCATCTTTCTCTGTACCTCATCCCATACTTAGAAAAACAAGGTTCTGGTCTCATTTCAAAAATGCTATTGGAGCCATAGATGTAACACACATTAAAGTGGTTGTGCCCAAGGAATTGGAGCCCCAACATAGGAATAGGAAAGGGTACACAACCGAAAATGTCATGGCAGTGTGTGATTTTGATATGAGGTTCACTTTTGTTATTCCTGGATGGCCCGGATCTGTTCATGACACACGTGTATGGAGCAATGCTATAGTTTGCTATGAGCATTATCCACAACCACCCACAGGTAATCTCTTGTATGTATGCATATTATTATGTACGTGTATGCATGCATATTCTTATGTACATGATGTCTTATTGTAGATAAATACTACCTTGTCGACTCCGGATATCCCAACAGAGTTGGATATCTAGCACCATACAAAGGGCAATTGTATCATGTACCTGATTTCCAACAACACCCTCCCATGGGGAGGTATGAGACATTCAACCATCGACACTCTTCTTTGCGTAATGTTGTCAAAAGATCGTTTGGTGTTCTCAAGATGAAATGGCGTATTCTCTAAGGCATACCACGGTACAAACCTGAGACCCAAAAGATGATCATCACTGCATGCATGTGTCTTCACAACTACATTCGTGATAGCAAGTTACGTGATGAGCATTTTGACAAGTTTGATAATGATGCATACGTGCAACCTCCACAGCCGTTTACAGGTGCCAACGCTTTACCACCTGACGATGATGGTACCATGGCCACTACACGTGAGGCTATTGTTGTCAGCCTTGTACCTTGAGATCATCCATCTATGGACAATCCCTGAGGCAGAGATGAGTTCTTTTGTAATTTTGATTCCCCGGGCAGTAATTCTTCACAATGGAGCCAAAAGAACTGGCCCCAAGGCAGTTTGTCGCTGCTGCCATGGATTCGCCAAGCGGTTATCCTCCTCGTCGGGGCTGGGAGACCTTGGACGATGATCCTCTGGGAGAAATCACAAGCCGCTCGGACGTCCTCACCGCCGCAAGACTCGGTGCTTCCTACACCAACTATTTTAAGATGGTGTGTAAACAGGCTTGGGAAAAGGCCATGCTTGTTGGTCTTCCATGTGTTCTCGAGCAGAAGGTTATTCTATGGGACAATCCATCGAACAGTCCACCGCTACCTGGTCATGGTTGCACGTTGACTCCGCTAGAGTTGCCAACGTTGAGAGGTAGTCGGATTTTGTCCGATGAGCAGGTCACTCATGGAGTTTGATCATGTAGTGTATATTCTAAATATAGTACGTAGTTATTCCATCCCATAATTTATCCGTTGCCCATTGTCTTATATATAGGTCTGGGTTGGTGCCAATAGAGATTGGTTTGCATACCTCCGGCAGGATACCACCATCATTTTGCACAACATCCACAGCAGTGCGGCCGTTCCCGTAGACCCCTTCTCCACCATTGGGATCGGCCTTTCAGACTGGTTGGGCTTGAATATGTATGATGATGCCTACATGAGATTGAAGAAGATAGCAATTGCGTACCCGCCGACAAAGCGACGCAGCTATGACGATTACTATCTCATCACGGTGTTCGACATAAGGATTTCCATCAATGCAAAAGGACGTAACGGCAGAGGCTGGCACATGTTGGCCCCGACAGATTTGTACCCCTACACGTTCGAAGACGCCATGTGCCATGTAGGCTGCATCTTCGCGGTGACAAGCCAGGGGACTTGCTTCATCTGGTTGCCATCCTACGGTGCGGGAGATTACAAACGGAATGCACAAACCATCATTTGCATCCCTAACGGCACTCCATTATTTTGCAGGGACCAGTCATCCCCCGATCAAAATAAGATCGCCGATCCTGGATGTGCATTTGCATCCGCGATTCGTTCTAACCTGGAACCTTGTAGCTGACTTTGGCATATTGGGATCAACTATCTTAGCAGTCGTTACCCATGGTACCACTGATGTGCAACATGGTCACACGATCTACCACGATCGGATCGTCACCATCTACCCAGGTATTCCATTTTCTCATTGTTGTGTGTTAGAGTAGTAGTACTTGTTAGTTCTTTTGTTTTCTTGACTGGGACATATTTACTGTACTAGTACTACAATTTAGTATTAGATTTTTTTAACCCTCTCGCCTTCTCTTTCATTGTAGTACTAATAAGAGCAAATATAATAAGATGATGTAAGCAGGCTGTAAGGATTTAAATATTGTATTATTGCTGAGGTGGAAGAGAGAGAAGAGGAGAGAGAAGGGAAGCGGGCTATACACTTACAGCCGGCTGTAGCACGAGCTCCAAGAAGCTTTGTGAGAGTGAAAGGTGGGCCATATGTTGACAAAGTAGTACTTTCTTATAGCCAACTATTATACGTGTTAGCTATTACATTGGCTATAAATGATGTGGCAACATGTTATAGCCAGCAGCTGGCTATATTATTAACCATGCTCTTTTTACATTGGAGGACGCTGATACGTCTCCAATGTATCTATAATTTTTGCTTGTTCCATGCTGTTATATTATCATTCTTGGATGTTTTACAATCATTTTATAGCAACTTTATATCATTTTTTGGGACTAACCTATTGACATAGTGCCCAGTGCCAGTTGCTGTTTTTGCTTGTTTTTTACTTCGCAGAAAATCAATACCAAACAGAGTCCAAAAGCAGCAAAACTTTTTGGAGAATTTTTCTGGACCAGAAGACACAAGATGGGCCAAGGAAGTACCAAAGGGGTGCCCCGAGGGGGGCACAACCCACCTGGGCACGCCTGGGGGCCCAAGCGCGCCCTGGTGGGTTGTGCCCACCTTGGTGACCTCCCGCACCGCCTCTTCGCCCTATAAATTCTCAAATATTCCAGAAACCCTAGGGGAGTCGACGAAACACAATTCCAGCCGCCACAAGTTCCAGAACCACGAGATCCAATCTAGACACCATCACGGAGGGGTTCATCATCCTCATTGGTGCCCCTCCGATGATGCGTGAGTAGTTCATTATAGACCTACGGGGCCGTAGGCAGTAGCTAGATGGCTTCTTCTCTCTTTTTGATTCTCAATACAATGGTCTCTTGGAGATCTATTTGATGTAACTCTTTTTGCGATGTGTTTGTTGGGATCCGATGAACTTTGAGTTTATGATCAGATCTATATCCATGAAAGTTATTTGAGTTCTTTGATCTCTTTTATGCATAATTACTTATAGCCTCGTATTTCTTCTTCGAATCTTTGGTTTAGTTAGGCCGACTAGATCGATTTTTCTTGCCATGGGAAGAGGTGCTCTGTGATGGGTTCGATCATGCGGTGTTCTTTTCCAGTGACAGAAGGGGCAGCAAGACACGCATGTATCGTTGCTATTAAGGATAACAAGATGGGGGCTATTCCTACATGAATAGATCTCGTCTACATCATGTCATCGTTCTTATTGCATTACTCCGTTTCTCCATGAACTTAATACACTAGATGCATGCTGGATAGCGGTCGATGTGTGGAGTAATAGTAATAGATGCAGGCAGGAGTAGGCCTACTAATCTTGGACATGATGCCTATATAATGATCATTGCCTAGATATCGTCATAATTATTTGATGTTCTATCAATTGCCCAACAGTAATTTGTTTACCCACCGTATGTTATTTTCTTGAGAGAAGCCACTAGTGAAATCTACGGCCCCCGGGTCTATTCTTTATCATATTTGCTTCGAGATCTATTTTTATTTGCTTTTATTTTCATATCTATTATTCCAAAAACCCAAAAATACCTTGCTGCACTTTTTTGCTATTTATTTTATTTCGCGTTTTATCAAGATCTATTTATCCAATCTATCACAATTTTTATCCCGTCAACGTGCAAATTTCTGGCACCGTTACCCATAGAGGGATTGACAACCCCTCCTAATCGTTGGGTTGCAAGTATTTGTTATTTGTGTGCAGGTACCGTTTACATAGTGTTGCTTGGTTCTCCTACTCGATTGATACCTTGGTTTCATAACTGAGGGAAATACCTATTGTAGCTGTGCTGCATCATCCCTTCCTCTTTGGGGAAATACCGACGTAGTTCAAGCGACAACAAAAGGAATTTCTGGCGCCGTTGCTGGGGAGACATCATCAACATCTATCAGGTTCCTAATCACAAATCTCATCTCCTTGCAATTTACATTATTTGCCATCTGTCTCTCATTTTCATCTCCCCCACTTCACAAAATTTGTCGTTTTATTCGCCCTCTTTTTTGTTCGCCGTTTTCTAGTCAGATCTCTTATTTGCTTGAACTTGTCACCATGAGTGACTTTGGCATGGCAGAAACAGATGATGGCCTAACTCCTAAAAGTGGATGATCTGGAAATCTGGATGCTAAAACTTTTGTTTGGGGGCAAAGGAATGTTATGGGAAAAGAACATATCCAGGAATTTTTCAATTGTGTCGGAAATTTGACTCTTGATGATGCTCCTATACTTAAAAGAACTAAATCTTATGTGGAAGCTATTTCAACACTAGTTCTGAAACTTGAAAATAGATTTATTCGTACGCACCCTACCTTGCAAAGATTGTTTTATGAGCTACCATCTATAAAGATCCTAAAGCTACAAATATAGCTACCCAAGTTCTTATAAATGAATTTGATCACATAATAGGGGAAGCTAGGGAAATTTTTGATTTTTATGGCATGAGCCGTGAAAAACCGGTAATAGATGAGATCCTTTACAATAGTGATTATATGTTGAGACATTTGCTTGGTAATAACCAAATTTTTTATGAGAATCTTAAAAAGAAAATCCCCGTTTTAGATATAATCCAACAAGTTTTCAATGATGTTAATCAACAATATTCTTGGATTGTTGCCGGAAACCAAAGCGGATACGTAGATGGGCAACTTGATAATGCTAAAATTTCTATGGATAATGTGTTTCAAGTTATTTTTGCAAAACCTCCCGACACGAACACATCTACCAAAAATAAGAAGAAAAATGACAATACTTGAATCTATGTATTATGCCTAGCTAGGGGCATAAAACGATAGCGCTTGTTGGGAGGCAACCCAATGAATAAAATTTATTTTTGCCTTTTTCTTTCTGTTCTTGAGTGTTTGCACAATTATGCCTCTATTATGATTGTGTTTTTTATATTTTAATTAGTGTTTATGCTAAGTAAAGCCTTTGGGATAGCTTTGGTGATAGTTGATTTGATCTTGTTGAAAAACACAAACTTTTGCGTCTAGTAAAACAATTGTCTAAATTCACGGAAGCGACAAAAAATTCTGAAATTTTACACAAGATTGATATAAAAATTGCCTCTATTTTCCTAATTTTCCAGAATTGTTAGAGTTACAGAAGTATGAGAACAATTCGCATCTTTACAGACTGTTCTGTTTTTGACAGATTCTGTTTTCTTTGCATTTTGTGCTTATTTTGATGATTCTATGGATTGTATCGGGGGGTATAAGCCATGGCAAAGTTAGAATACATTAGATATAATGCAATAACAAAATTTGAATGGGTTTTCTATAGTACTTAAAGTAAAGATTGGTTTTCTTATACTAACGGATCTCAGGAAGGTTTTGTTAAGTTTTGTGTGATTGAAGTTTTCAAGTTTTGGGTGAGATCACGATGGATGAAGGAATAAGGAGTAAGAAAAGCCTAAGCTTGGGGATGCCCAATGGCACCCCAAGTTAATATTCAAGGATAACCAAGCAACTAAGCTTGGGGATGCCCCGGAAGGCATCCCCTCTTTCTTCTAACGACCATCGGTATTTTACTTGGAGCTATATTTTTATTCGTCACATATCATGAGTTTTGCTTGGAGCATCTTGTATTATATGAGTCTTTGCTTGTTTTGCTTTTTAGTTTGTCACAAGTATCCTTGCTGGACACACCTATTTGAGGAAGCCAAAATTATGCTATGATTTGTTAGAATTGCTCTACATGCTTCATTTACATTTTTTTGAGCTATGGAATTGCTCTAGTGCTTCACTTATATCTTTTTGAGCACGGTGTGCTTTAATTTTTATTTGAAGAAATTCTCTCATGCTTCACTTAGATTTGTTTGAATTTTTGAAGAAATTCTCTCATGCTTCAATTATATTATTTTGAGAGACGAAAAATTTTATGCTCATGTTCTTCACTTAAATTTGTTTGAGCTTGTCAAAAGCAAATGCAACATATGAAATTAGTCCCAAAGTGATAGATATACAAGAGGGATATAATAAAAACTTTCATGAAGATCATTGGACAAAATAAACTTGATTCTTTGTAATAGTTTTGAGATATGATGATAGTGATATGTGAGTCATGTTGGTGAGTAATTATGCTTGAGTAAGAATATTGGTGTTAAGGTTTGTGATTCCCTATGCAAGCACGAAAGTCAATAGTTATGCAATGAAATTACATCCTACTTTTGGTGCATTATTCGGTGTTAGTTATGCTTAATGCTCACTTATGTAATTTTTTGTTTCTTGGTTGGTTGCTTCTCAATCTATTTGCTAGCCTTCACTCGTACTAAGTAGAAATACTACTTGTGCATCCAAAATATTTAAACCCAGTTTTGCCAAACGAGTTCACCATACCTACCTATATGCGGTATTCCCATGCCGTTCTAAGCAAATTTGTATGTGCCATCTCTATATTTCAAAATAAATTTCCTTTTTGTGTGCTCGTATAGCTCATGAAGCGGCACGGGGTGGCCAATATTTTCCATGCTAGATGTCTTATTCTCAAGATGAGTGTTTATTTACTTGTCATTGCACGAGAGTGCGGCGCTAATAGGGATGCCCAGTCCCGAAATAAAAAGAAATTTACTTTATGTTGTCAAATAATAAATTCCTTGGAAAGTGTTGGTATGGAGGGCACCCGTGGATACGGCTAGCCATGGAAAGTGAAAGAATGGTGGAAAAAGGAATAAACTTTATTTTCTATTTGGGGACCGCCTATGATATATCTAGCATGGAGAGTGTTGGGAATTACTCGGTCGTTTTCGTTGACGGGAAAAGCATGCCTCTCAAAAAATTTATCTCTCAATTTAAGCTTTGAGCTCTGGCACCTCTACAAATCCCTACTTCCCTCTGCGAAGGGCCTATCTATTTACTTTATGCAAATTTTATTTTTATTTGAGTCTCCATCTTCTCTTATAAAGCACCAACTAAGGGGCACTATGATCGTACTTGAGCATTGGGTATAGCTAATATGCGAGTGTGTTTCATGAATGGATCAATGATTGAGCATGATGGGCTAGGGATAACTTTCTTTAGTGTTGATATTTTGAAAGACATGGTTGCTTGTTGATATGCTTGAGCATTGAAATCCTCATGTCAAAACTAGACTATTGCTTTGAACCATATAAAAGTCCAAATGTCCATGCTACAAAGAAAAGAATATGTGATGAACATGTTAGGCAGCATTCCACATCAAAAATTTTGTTTTTATCATTTACCTACTCGAGGACGAGTAGGAATTAAGCTTGGAGATGCTGATACGTCTCCAACATATCTATATTTTTCGCTTGTTCCATGCTATTATATTATCATTCTTGGATGTTTTACAATCATTTTATAGCAACTTTATATCATTTTTTGGGACTAACCTATTGACTTAGTGCCCAGTGCCAGTTGCTATTTTTTTGCTTTTTTTTACTTCACAAAAAATCAATACCAAATGGAGTCCAAATGCAACGAAACTTTTTGGAGTATTTTTTTGGACCAGAAGACACAAGATGGGCTAAGGAAGTACCATAGGGGTGCCCCGAGGGGGGCACAACCCACCTGGGCGTGCCTGGGGGCCCAGGCGTGCCCTGGTGGGTTGTGCCCACTTTGATCGCCTCCCGCACCGCCTCTTCATCCTATAAATTCCCAAATATTCCAGAAACCCTAGGGGAGTCGACGAAACACAATTCCAGCTGCCGGAAGTTCCAGAACCACGAGATCTAATCTAGACACCATCACGGAGGGGTTCATCATCCTCATTGGTGCCTCTCCGATGATGCGTGAGTAGTTCATTGTAGACCTATGGGTCCGTAGGCAGTAGCTAGATGGCTTCTTCTCTCTTTTTGATTCTCAATACAATGGTCTCTTGGAGATCTATTTGATGTAACTCTTTTTGCGGTGTGTTTGTTGGGATCCGATGAACTTTGAGTTTATGATCAGATCTATATCCATGGAAGTTATTTGAGTTCTTTGATCTCTTTTATGCATGATTACTTATAGCCTCGTATTTCTTCTTCAAATCTTTGGTTTAGTTAGGCCGACTAGATCGATTTTTCTTGCCATGGGAAGAGGTGCTTTGTGATGGGTTCGATCATGCGGTGTTCTTTCCCAGTGACAGAAGGGGCAGCAAGACACGCATGTATCGTTGCTATTAAGGATAACAAGATGGGGGCTATTCCTACATGAATAGATCTCGTCTACATCATTCCATCATTCTTATTGCATTACTCCGTTTTTCCATGAACTTAATACACTAGATACATGCTGGATAGCGGTCGATGTGTGGAGTAATAGTAGTAGATGCAAGCAGGAGTCGGTCTACTAATCTTGGACGTGATGCCTATAAAATGATCATTGCCTGGATTTCATGATAATTATTTGATGTTCTATCAATTGGCCAACAATAATTTGTTTGCCCACCGTATGCTATTTTCTTGAGAGAAGCCACTAGTGAAATCTACGGCCCCCGGGTCTATTCTTTATCATATTTGCTTCGAGATCTATTTTTATTTCCTTTTATTTTCAGATCTATTATTCCAAAAACCCAAAAATACCTTGCTGCACTTTTTTGCTATTTATTTTATTTCACGTTTTATCGAGATCTATTTATCCAATCTATCACAATTTTTATCCCGTCAATGTGCGAATTTCTGGCACCGTTACTCGTAGAGGGATTGACAACTCCTCCTAATCGTTGGGTTGCAAGTATTTGTTATTTGTGTGCAGGTACCGTTTACATAGTGTTGCTTGGTTCTCCTACTAGATTGATACCTTGGTTTCATAACTGAGGGAAATACCTACCGTAGCTGTGCTGCATCATCCCTTCCTCTTTGGGGAAATACCTACGTAGTTCAAGCGACATCAGACGCGTTTAGCTAGCTAGGCCCTTGAAGACTTGAACCCACTAGCTCCCACCATTTTTGTTTTTCCATGTCTTACTATCTCATCCATGTAGCCAGGAGTGGCTATATATAATAAGCCGGTTATTTTACTTCCTCTATACTGGAGTAGTACTACTTGCTGCACAATATTACTGACCGCCATATTTGAGCACAACATTATCATGCATGGACCTTGACCATGTACGTCACCATGTGTCCAGATCTGAGATGCCGCGTGTACCAGATGAACGGCGCCGAGTTCGACCCCCGTGATGCTATGTGGGTGCCGAGGAACACTCTTGGAGAGTACTCGTTTTTCATTGGGGACAGCTACCCCATTGTGAAGCAGATGCCACCTTCCGTGCACGACACCGAAGGCCTGCCGTTCATAAAGCATGGTTGTGTCTTCAGTGCACACCGCCGGATGAACGACATGCTGGGACACGCTATCCCTGATTTATGCCGCTTCAGCTTGGATGAGTCTCCATCGTGTGGAATCGGACTAGAAAGCTGCGACAATGATTCCCGTTGCCCACTGCTATGGATCGTGCCCTCTATGAAGAACACCTGGGAGTGGAACCTGGAGGAGGACATGGAGCCCATCTATAACATGTAAGTGGAGTATGGTAAATTGTGAACGGTAGCGCTGTAAATATATGTAGATTAGTCGTGCACAAATTTATCACATGAAGTGGAGATGAACTTGTGTGGCATGCTGGCATTTGTCCTTTAGAATTTATTACTAGTAAATGTGTTATGTGTACGTGCAACTTGTGTGGCTATTGCACGGGCTCCAACACGCTCTGTGAGAAGAAAAAAAAGGTGGCACAGCTTTGGCTATAGGTGATGTGGCGACATCATACAGTAGCGATCATTCGCTATAGTTGTAGTACTAGGACGACAACTCCTATAAACCTTGCACTTGGCTCTTCGCCTTTTCGGGAGGTTCAACAGTTCGTACTCCTGTGAACCTTGCACTTGGTTCTTCGCCTCTTCGGAAGGTCCAACAATATCAGTACAATATGCTTTTGGCAATCTGACACCGAATGAACTGTTGCACATCCACCGTGAGGGCGAGGGTGAGGGAGAGGGAGAGGGAGAGGGCGCTGTAGTCAAAACCCTCTCCTCATCCTGCGAGCCACCGCGCGCGTGGGCAAGGGAGAGGGCGTAGGCATACATAGTAAGCAAGCTTCTCCTCGTCCTGTGAGCCATCGCGCGTGGGCGAGGGAGAGGGCATAGTAAGCAAGCTTCTCCTCGTTGTGTGAGTTGACGGGACACATCAAAGTAGTACTAGTCCATATTGCGTCCTTTCCGGTTAATATGGCTTAATTTGAAACGAGAAAAATACACTAGCGGTCAACGTATGTAACAATACGCTCATTACGGTCACTATATAGTTTTGCGGTGATTATACGATCACTAGCTCACCGTAGAGCACCGTATTGCACCCTGCTGACCGGCCACATAGCTGACGTGGCACTTTTTGACTGGTTAAATTGACACTTGGTTTCTGGGTCCCACCTGTCAGTTGGCAGAGCAAAGAAATCAGTTAAACAAAACTTTATGCAGGCGCGACAGGAGTCCAACCCTTGCGCGCGAACGACCCTGGCTATGTATGTGAGTGCATGCACGTGTACTCCCTCGGTCCGTGGAAAACTGTACATCTAGCATTAGAAAATTTTCCAACAAAGAGTGTACATCTACACTTCCAATGCACTTAGCCTTTAATCTAATCGGTATTGATTGACTAATGCACCAACTTGTGCTCTAGCTATAGGCTGCATGTCTATCCTTAGTTACAGCATGCAACAACCTTCATTTAATCTTCTTCTCTCAATGGTCGCATGCACACAAAAGTCTGCTACTTTTGGGCATTAATTATGCCATGGAGTTTCGGTTCCTATTGGTCAATGTGTAAATCTCTATATGTACAGTCTTTCACGGACAGAGGGAGTAGGTTCAGCACTTGAGCGTGAGTGTGTGTGTTGCATCGTGTGTTGTGTGCCGCATGGATGCGTGAGTGTTGCATGCATGCATGTGTACGTGTGAGTGTTGCATGCATGAGGCTTCTACTCCCTCCCATTGACATGTTCATATTTGAAGCTTCATTAAAACATTGCATGCAAGAATTTAAAGAAAACTCACCAATGTGTGTAAAAGTTCTGGTCTTTTGTTCTTCACGCATGCATTCCAATTAATACGTTCGTAAACACAATTTTCTTGAGGAAAACGAGCCCATTATTGAGTACTTCTGGAAAAAATTCTTCGGGCACTCATCATTTACTACTACCTTGGTTGATGATTTTTTTATTGACCTGTATATAAACCTCTGTCCTGGTTTATTGGTCCCCTTCATGTTTAGTGTAAAATTTTGACCGTAAATTTAACTAACAAAGTGTCAATGCATGCCATAAAAAACTATGTTCAAATACGAATCCAGTGATATGATTTTTGGTGACATGCATTAACATTTTATTAGTTAAATAGATGGTCAAAGTTTGACACAAAATACTAGTAGTGCTCCTACATTATTGGCGTCGGGTGCCTTGGCCAATGTTTCTTGTTGTTGGACAGGATGAGAGTAGAGGCATAGGGATACTGTAGACAGGAAGTCTTGGCAAACCATTATTCCCCATCTCAGTCAGAGAGAACTATTCAACTAGTCTTCACAGAGAAGTGACAATACACGCTGTAGCAGATGGGACACTTAATTAATAAGCTGAGCCAGCGTGTTGGTGTTACTAAATCAGCCTTACCTTGTACTGCCATCATGTTTGCAAGTGGAGCACGCTTCCGCAAATACGCCTAAGCACCTCTCTCTTCCATTAACTGACATATGGGCCCTCTTGAGGTAGACCCACATGTCATCCGCTTAACTATTTACACTCCAAAGGATGGTATATCCTGGTAGTAGTACTAGTAGAATTGAGATTTAATGCACTTTCTTGCCCGTCTTTCCCTCTTCTTCCTCCTCTCTTCCCCATTGTCGGCTGCACACCATTTCCCCCCGCTCACTGCTCGCCCGCCCACATCATCTTCCTCGGTAGCTCACGCGTACCATATCCCCCCCCCCCCGCTCACTGCTCGGCCACACACGCCATCTTCTTCGCTCGCCTGCCCGAATTCACTTCCCCGCTCGCTCGCAGGCACCGAAAACCCCAATCACTCAGCACCCTAAAAAAACCTATGGCAGAACTGACTGACACACAGAGCCGCGATTGGAATTCCCTCCCCTATGTTCTCTTGGAGTAGATCTGTAATCGTATGGACCTGCTCAGCACCGTGCGTCTGGCTGCATGCTCGGTGTCTATGTACCGTGTACTCATCCGCAACCGGCCGGCCCTTTTCAAGACACCCTACTTGCTGATGCCCGATCCTCGCAGGTGGCCTAGACACCGACTTTACGATCCTACTGAGGTTACCGTCGTGCCCCTCGACATGCTACCACTACCCGCCCACTTGTCCTTCATGCACGGCCACTACTGGGCAGGCATGAAGGCCAACTGGATCATCCTCATCCACTAATCCGGTAGTCCTTGGTGTCTCGTGGATATCTACACCCAGCGAGAGATCACCCTTCCATCATTGGATACTGCCGGCATCGAGCCTCGCGGCCCGCCGGACACTCCTACCTACTGCGCATGAGACGCGTTGAGCTTTTGGTATGACCTCCGTTTGCTGAAGGTTGTAATCTGCGAAGTTCTCACATCATCAGAAGACTACATGGATTACAAGCTCATTGCCTTGTTCGACATGGGACTAGTCTATCTGGAATCCAGTGGCCATATATGGTTATGGCTCATCATCAATCCTGTTGACCCTCCATTTCTGTCTAATGCTATAGTGCACGATGGCATCGTTTACGCGGTCGACGCACAGATTGGCTGCATATACTGGTGGAATCTATCGTCGTGTAATTGTTCTATCTCATCTCATCTTTACCTTATGAATACGATTGCCGGTTGATTGTTTGAAATTTAGAATAGATAGTATGTCTATAACCACATCATTGCTATATGTTCCTCTCATTTCCTAGATTTTTATGACCACACATGTTATTGTTAGAGTTGATATGAGAACAATTGGCATCTAATGATTGTTAGAATAGATATTATGAGTATAACGTCATGATTGCTATATGTTACTCTCATTTCCAAGATTTTTATAACCACGCATGTTATTGTTAGAGTTGATATGAGAACAGTAGTAACTGCTATGGTAGAATATGAGTAGGCCTGGCATAGCTATTTTCCTCTCATTTTTACATGATGTTTGAACCATGAAATATTGCTAGAATATGAAAGCCATTGGCTTATTTTTTTTAACTTGGGGTATGATTATGACCACGGCATTGCAATTCTCTGGCTATGATCTGTGTCACTGTTATAATAATCTTAATTCCACACATACTCTAAACATGATTGTATATTTTTGTCCTTTTGGTCTCCAATTTGATTTGTTGCAGTAGACGCAAATGTGCTGGCCTTCATAATTCTAGGACCTGGAAATATACAAGTTAATGGGTGGTGGTTTATCGCTCGTTCAACTAACGATGGTCATTTGATGCTCATTCGCACGTACCAAATTGACCAAACCATTTCATCAAACCACATGCAGTACAATGCCTGGGGTGTTCGTGACTGTGATGACTATGGATGCTTCGTGTTCGAGAAAGATCCCAGCTCCGTTGGGCCAGGCATATTCAACTGGAGGCGGGTTTACAGCCTCGGCAACCACTCCATGTTCCTCGGGCTCAATTATCCGATCATCCCACCAATCATCGATCATATCACCGGCGATGATTACCGTGCTATGCAACTTCCATTCGCTAGGGGGAACTGTGTTTACACATCGTACCATGGGTTTCATGAATCACCATATCCAGAGATTCGTCGACACAACTTGTTGCCAGATGATCTTCAGTGTGTGAAAGGCATCAAGCTTCCAAGCGATGAATGGCTTTTGCAAACCCGACATGCGGCGATGTGGTTCATGCCAACATCAAATATGCACAACTTGATTCGTAGTGATATCTAGATTGAGCCATGTATCTAGCTGCTATAGCATGACCCTCTTTTGTTGGATATTATGTACTGTAGTTAGTTTGAAGGATAGATAGCTTTCTGGGATCAAGTGCATCCTAACTCACCTGCGTAGCATGTACTGATAATGATGATGGAGATGCTGTGCAGAAGCCATATATATCAATTAGGCTTCAAGTGCGTACTTGTTGGTGAAAGTGTTGTCCAATGGGAATTATATTTTGTATTACTAATGTAGCCTACAAAGTCTGTGGCACAGCCTTGTAACTTCGTACTCCATTTCTAAATTTGTACTAGTACTAGTAGTCCTCTATACCGTATATTGCGCTACTCGTACTACTACCTCGCTCCTGGTTTATTGGTCCCCTTCGTAATTTGTGTCAAATTTTGACCATAAATTTAACTAACTAAATGTTAATGCATGTCACAAAAAATTATATCGTTGGATTCATATTTCAACATAGTTTCCAATGGTATAATTTTTGGTGACATGCATTGACATTTTGTTAGTTAAACCTATGGTTAAAATGTGACACTAAATACGACTAGTAAGTAGTACAGTAGTACTAGTATACGTCGGTTAAATTATTCATCGTGTCCTCACATTGAATTGATGTGACAACACGCTGCACGTGAGGTGACACAAGAGTCCCGGCAGCGTGTTCGGTTCACCAAAGTGAGCCTCACCCCTCTCGTAGTACAACAGCACTCTCCCATTCTCTACAAAATCACTCTCCCATTCTCTACAAAATCACTCTCCCATTCTCTCCTGGTCTCCCCGCCTCCCAGCCGCCGCCTTATTCCGATCCATTTGGTACGATGAGCGATGAGCTACTGGAGCAGCTATACTTCATTGCAAGTAGTCAAAAGGAAGACGCTGAAAATATTGATCTCAACAAGGATGCTCTTCAAGCTAGCCGGATGAAGGAAGGAACCAGCGAGGACGCTCCTGTGAGTATTCGTCCCGTCGCCCTATATGATGATTTTGATCTTTATGGGTTTTTTCAAGTCTTTAGAGTCTGCATGTAGTAATGAAGCCGAGACCCCAGTTTGTTCGGGTATTGTGGACTTCAGATTTGGAGTACCACTTATCTGTCAAAATCTTTCATCATTTACTTAAAACAGTTGATTGATCATACATTGAGTACCATTTAACTAGAATTAACCGATGCAAGTCCAAGAAGGATTGGCCGGTGCTGCCGGTTGGCGTCAAGTTCGATCCCACGGATCAGGAGCTGATCGAGCACCTTGAGGCCAAAGTGAGTGCTGACAGCGCGAGGTCTCACCCTCTCATCGATTTGTTCATACCAACCATCGACAGCGAGCATTATTAGAAATGCCAAAGTTTTCAGGCATGAAAGGGCTGGTTTCAATAAATGGAGAAGTGCTTTCATACATGACATCACCCTTATGCAATACAGAATTAAGGCTGCCTACAAGGATGATCTCTTGAGATGGATTTCTTTTCTGCCCCCTTGAGGCTTGCTTATGTATTTTCCTTTTTACAGTAGGTTAGCCCTCTTGATTACCCCTTGTAATCCCTGTCATGTACTTGTAACACCTATTTTTTAATAAAGTTTTTGATATGATGTGGGGGTTTGCCCCACAGTTCCCAGTCAAAAAAAACCATCGACAGCGAGCACGGCATATGCTACACCCATCCTGAGAAACTTCCAGGTGAGACACCAATCGGCCGTCTACTTGCACAAACATATTCCTTTGTTTATACCTCTATTTTTCTTTTTAGACGCAGACCTAGTGTAGCAATTACAATTTGACAGCAGTTAATAAAAAGTGAAGCAAGTGACTGCAACATGCCAAAGATGTTATGAAAATGCCAACTACGTACCCTAAAACTTGTATTCGCCAATACTGCAAGTATCACACTGAGTGGCCTAAGCTAGCACTTCTTCCAGCGCAACTCTAGGGCATTCAAAAGGGGCACACGGATGTGTCGCAAGATACAGTCAAAGTGCGGCATGCATGTGATGTGGCACAAGACCGGCAATACCTTGCCGGTGACGGTCAACGGCCAGCAGACGGGTAGCAAAAAGGTTCTGGTGATGCACACCAATAAGAACTTCGACCAGCAGAGGACCAACTGGGTGATGCACCAGTACCACCTCGGGGACCTGGAGCAAGAGAAGGAGCAAGAGTTGGTCATCTGCAAGATTTTCTACCAGACCAACACTAGGGCCAGGACTAAAAAGATTATAAGTTAGTTTGGTATTGGTATACTTGTACTACCTGGTCGTCTGCAAGTTGGTATTGTTGTTAAGGATCTTTCGGTATGAATTTGCATTTGCTTCCAACCATCATGTTGAGGGTCGACGTGGATATAAAGCTGAATCATTTGTTTCGAAACGAATTTTCAGGCACCTAATTTTTATTTGATGGGTAGCATAAGCACATGCCGTTCGAATTCCCATTTCTCCAAAAAAAAATACATCTTCATGGGATCCATCCAGTTTCACAGGCTGATAGTTGGACGCAGCACGTCGAAATTGGGTTGTGGCATGCCAAGCCCAGCTGCAAATTGTTAAAAGAGAGGAGCGATGGATTTGGGCCTTCCAAAACAGTTAAGTGTCGCGACCTCGATCGCGTGAAGCGCCTCCCATGGACTAAAAAAAGGCCTAGTCGGTTATTATTAGTTGAAATATGTAAAATATTCCATAATAAAAAGAAATATGTAAAATGCAATGAATTTAGTCTGGTTTCACTGAAAACCATCCGATTTGCATGAAATTCATCCGTGGAACCACAAGATGGCTGTCCATACAGAGCCTAACCGTACGGAACCAGCAGGTCCATGGCCGTACGCAAGCAAGTGCATGCACTTATTACCACGATGGAAAAATAATGCTGACATCTGAGACACCCATGAAATTTTCAACGTAGTCAATAAACGAGAGAATTCTGCAAGTACAGGCTGATAACTGGGATCCAGCAGGTATATTGTTTTTTCAGGTCGAGCAAGTTTCAACTGGGCTGTAGACTGCCAAGGCTTGGTTTTGTTTTTAACAGGCCCAGCCCATGACGACAATGGGGCTCAAAGATCCAGCAGGTATCAACTGACCTCTGGCCCACCAGCCTTAGTTATATTTTCTCTTAGAACATCTGCAGGCAGTTTTTTTACTGAAGAAAACACACAACCCAGTTCTATTTTCCTCTTGAAACGCCATGTCCTACTTCCGTTTTCTAATCTCTACCTATAGTTTTACTAGTTCATATACATGTATATTATATTGAAAATACGTAAAGCTCCCTTTTCATCTTTACATCCTTTTTTTTCCTCCCAGCGCTGATTTTTTTACCACTGATTTTCCCTAAAACCAACTCAAATGCCCCACGTATTATGAGCTTACAAAAATAAAACAATATTTTTTTGGCAAATCAATAAGTTCTTACAAAATAAATGTTTATCATTTCTGGATTAAAACAGTTCAGACTCCACCGAAATATGCAAAATTAGGTTGAACTTTTTGACCATGGTCTGGGCAGAAAATGGACTGTAATAAATTCCTTAAGAATTAGCAAATGGGCGGCAAATTATTAAAAAAAATAGCAAATGGGCTCTATGTTATCTGCCACAGGTTTGGAGGCTGACTTGTGGGCCTACTGAGTTCATGCGTACACAAGGTTTCTCAAAAAAAAAACTTAGTCAACGATCGACTCTACCAGCGTCAAACCGTTAGATGTCAATCCAACGGCAATCGTGCTTCTTCAGTCTCTTATCTTCCTGCTTCAGCCGCCCAAACCAGCGCCGGCGGAACCGCCTGCTCCCGCCTCCCGTGGCCGGTTGTGCTACCGGACAGGCCTCATGGCCCCACCCTACTTGCATCCATGGCCTGGCCATCCCTCTACTCACCCACACCTCCTGTTATTCTCTGGCGACGGCAGCCTCACACTACAGCCGAACCAGTAAACCCTCGTACCCACTCTGCGTGGGAAACAACTACCGAGTCTTCCTCGGCTCCGGGTCGTTCCCTTACTTGGCCTCGCCGTCGTCCACCGCCTTGGTGCTCTCGGTATGGCGTGGTCAACGAATGACATCCATCTAAAGAGGACTATATGTGGAGAGGCTGACAGTTGGGTCCACGGCCGCGCGCAAGGCACTGCCTCCTTTTTTTGCGAGTAGAAAGTGTCTCCTTATTACGCGCAAAATAATTATTCCTCCACCTGACAGCGGGGACCCACCGGAAGGGCCTCTGTATTTCACAAAAAAAACATCCCCCCTCGCTGACAGCTCAGACCCACCAGCTATATCCTCGCACGCAAGGAAGTGCCTCCTTATTACGCACAAAAAATGGATACCCCCGCTGCTAGGTGGGACCCACCATATATGGAGGCTGACTTGTGGTCCTACTAAGTTGACGCGGACGCAGGGCTTTGTCAACTTAGTCAATATAGATGATTCTAGCTGCGGTGACCGTATGATGTCCATCCAACGGCCGTCGTGCTTCTTCAACCTCTGGTCTTCTTGCTCCAGCCGCCCAAACTAGCGCCGGCCGTGCCGCTTGCTCCTGCCTCTCGTGGCCGACTGTGCTGCCGCGCAGGCCTCACCACCCCCTCCTACTCCAACCGCTGGCCAGACCATCCCTCTACTCAGCCACAACCCCTATTATTCTATGGCGACGGTAGCCTCACACCGCAGTCGAACCAGTCAACCCTCGTACTCCCCTCCACGTGGGCATCCACTGCTGCGTCTTCCCCGGCTCCATGTCGTCCCCTTCTTAGGCCTTGCCATCGTCCATCGCCTTGGTGCTCTCAACGCGGCGTGGTCAACATGGTCAAGGAATGACTTCCATCAGAAGAGGACTATACGTGCAGAGGCTGACAGCTGGGTCCACGGCCGCAGCAAGGAAGTGCCTCCTTATTACGCGCAAAATAACTATTCCCCCGCTTGATGGCGGGGACCCACCGGAAGGGCCCCTATATTTTGCCAAAAAAATCTTTCCCCCCTGACAGCTGGGACCCACCAGCTACATCTTCGCACGCAAGGAAGTGCATCCATATTATGGGCAAAAAAAATGATTCTCCCCCCTGACAGCTCGGACCCACCAGTTATATCTTCGCACTCAAGGAAGTGCCTCCTTATCCTCCCTGACAGCTAGGACCCACCCGGTCGAACCGTACGTAGGGTTGTCTGTCTGGTCGCGAACGTGTACATACATACTGGTCCATCGGTCTCTCTGCAACAATGAACCATGGCCGAGCAAGCAGCGACACATGTAGTAGTAGAGCCCCCGATGTAGTAGTTCAGGCAGTCCAGTCTAAACCGTGTACATGTATGTACAGCCAGATGCCAAAAAATACGACCATGTATGTACATACGGGCGCGGTCTCGAATGCCTACTCGTGCATACGTACGGCCAGGGCTCGTGTACATGGTGAGGCAACGGACGGCAGCAACGCCGTCCTGTTCATTGGCAGCCAACCGGCTGGGTCAGAACGGTGAAACTGCATCGTGTTCATCGGGAGGCAACGGAATGTGTCGTGTTCATCGGGAGCCAACCGGCTTGGACAGAACAGCCGAAACGGGGTCTGGCATACCGCAGTATGGAGGAAACGGCCTTCTGTTCGACTGGCTACGGTCGAAACGGGGTGCTGTTGATCGGGAGGGGTGTGGCATACCGCAAAACGGAGGAAACGAACTTGTGTTTAAGCACCTACGGTCGAAACGGGGTTCTGTTCATTGGTAGGGGCATGGCGTACCGCAAAACGGAACTCCACGGACTACTGTTCATCCACCATCTACTGCCTCGCTCCAGCCTCCACGGGCCACTGTTCATCCACCGTCGACTTCCTCCAGCCTCCATGGGCTACTGTTCATCCACCGTCGACTTCCTCCAGCCTCCACCTACTACTGTTTATCCACAGTCAACTTCCTCCTGCCTCCACCAGCTGCTGTTCATCCACGGGGTCCTATTCATCCGGCCTCCACCGGCTACTGTTCAACCAGCTCTCCACGGGGTCCTGTTCATCCAACCTCCACCGGCCACTGTTCAACCAGCCCTCCACGGGGTCCTGTTCATCCACCCCCAACCGGCTCGGGTGTGTGACGGCCTCCTCTCGATTGGGGTCATGTTCATCCAGCGGCAACGGCCTCTACTACCACGGGGGTCCTGTTCATCCAACCCCCATCGGGAACTGTTCATCCAACCCCCAACAACGGTCATTGTTCATCAAGAGGCAGCAGGTTCGATCGGCTTCAGTTAGTAGTAGTAACGAATGAATCGCTCGGGTTCAGTTAACAGCCAAGGGATCGATCACTCGGGTTCAGTAACGTAGCTAGTGCAATCGCTCGGGATCAGTAAGCGAACGCCTCGCTCGGGTTCAGTTAGAGCCCAACGCCACATATAGGTGCGTCCCCGGCCCGCCCAGGACGAAAAGCCCATTTTCTATCATGATTTTTTTGTCATAGAAGTAGGAGCCCACCACATCTATGATGATACATGATTTTGTCACAATTATCGTCATAGAAGTGTCATAAGCATGACAGGAAAAAAATTCGTTCGGGCCAAAATGTCACGGATGTGTCTTTTTTGTAGTGTTGGGGATGCCCAAGGCACCCCAAGTAAATATTAAAGGATACTCAAGCGTCTAAGCTTGGGGATGCCCCGGAAGGCATCCCATCTTTCTTCAACAAGTATCGGTATGTTTCGGTTTTTGTTTCGTTCACGTGATATGCGTAAATCTTGGAGCGTCTTTTGTGTTTATTTTTCCCTTTTCTTTTATGCACCATGCTAGTATGAGATAGTCATTGGTTGATTTATAGAATGCTCATTGCACTTCACTTATATCTTTTGAGTATGGCTTTATAGAATGCTTCATGTACTTCACTTATATCATTTGAAGTTTGGATTGCCTGTTACTCTTCCCATAGAAAACCGTTATTTGTAGAATGCTCTTTTGTTTCACTTATATTTATTAAAGCATGGTTTTTTGTATAAATAATTAAACTCTCACGCTTCACTTATATCTATTTAGAGAGTCAACAGGAATTGGTCATTTGCATGGTTAGTCATAAAATTCTACATAAAACGTGTGGATCACTGAATATGATATGTTTGATTCCTTGCAATAGTTTTGTGATATAGAGAATGTGGGAGGTACTAGTAAACGGTTGTGGTTAGTAGGAATATTGGTGTGAAGGTTTGTTATTCCCGAAGCATGCATGTATAGTCTCTCGTTATGCTATGAAGTTGGAGCATGATTTAATATTGATTGTCTTCCTTATGAGTGGCAGTCGGGGACGAGCGATGGTCTTTTCCTACCAATCTATCCCCCTAGGGGCATGCGTAGTAGTACTTTGCTTCGAGGTCTAATAAACTTTTGCAATAAGTATATGAGTTTTTTATGACTAATGTGAGTCCATGGATTATACGCACCCTCACCTTTCCGCAATTTGCTAGCCTCTACGGTACCGTGCATTGCCCTTTCTCACCTCGATATGTGGTGCAAACTTTGCAGGTGCATCCAAACCCCATGATTTGATACGCTCTATCACACATAAGCCTTATTATATCTTCCTCAAAACAGCCACCATACCTACCTATTATGGCATTTTCCATAGCCATTATGAGATATATTCACATGCAACTTCCACCGCTTCCATTTTGATGACTTGAGCATTCACTGTCATATTGCTTTGCATGATCGTAAGATAGCTAGCATGATATTTCCATGGCTTGTCCGTTTTTTTATGTCCTTGCTACGCTAGATCATTGCATGTCCTGGTACACTGCGAGAGGCATTCATATAGAGTCATACTTGGTTCTAGGTATCGAGTTGTAATATTGAGTTTAAGTAAATATAAGTGTGATGATCATCATTATTCATTATTAGAGCATGTCCCAGTGAGGAAAGGATGATGAAAACTATGATTCCCCCACAAATCAAGATGAGGCTCTGGACAAATATAAAAAAAGGGAAAAAGTGAGGCCAAAAAGAGCCTAAGAAAAAAAAGAAAAAAGAAAGAAAAAAATAAAAGAAAAAATGAGTGAAAATAGAGAAGGGGCATGCTAATTCCACACTTGTGCTTCAAAGTAGCACTATGTTTTTCATATAGAGAGTCTCCTATGTTGTCACTTTCATACACTAGTGGGAATTTTTCATCATAGAGTTAGATGCACACCCACTTAGTTTTCAGTTTGAGCTTTCATACACTTATAGCTCTTAGTGCATCCCTTGCATGGCAATCCCTACTCCTCGCATCGATATCAATTGATGGGCATCTCCATAGCCCGTTGATTAGCCGCGCCGATGTGAGACTTTCTTACCTTTTTGTCT
The DNA here is from genome assembly GCA_011799875.1 of Thinopyrum elongatum. NCBI lineage: Eukaryota > Viridiplantae > Streptophyta > Magnoliopsida > Poales > Poaceae > Thinopyrum > Thinopyrum elongatum. Next base: position 212,561,987 of record CM022299.1, read on the forward strand.
TCTCTATGTTTACTCCTATCATCATACTATGTCCATGGCTTGCGCTCATGTATTGCATGAGGGTTAAAAAAGCTGAAGCGCGTTAAAAAGTATGAACCAATTGATCGGCTTGTCATCGGGGTTGTGCATGATAAATACTTTGTGTTAAGAAGACGGAGCATGACAAGACTATATGATTTTGTAGGGATAGCGTTCTTTAGCATTGATATTTTGAAATACATGATTGTTTGTTGGGATGCATGAGTATTAATGTCTTTATATCAAATTATAGACTATTGCTTTGAATCACTCATGTCTTAATATTCATGCCATGATTAGATATATGATCAAGATTATGCTAGGTAGCATTCCACATCAAAAATTATCTTTTTTATCATTTACCTACTCGAGGACGAGCAGGAATTAAGCTTGGGGATGCTGATACGTCTTCATCGTATCTATAATTTTTTATTATTCCATGCCAATATTATACAACTTTCATATATTTTTGGCAACATTTTATATGATTTATTGGACTAACATATTGATCCAGTACCCAGTGCCAGTTCCTATTTGTTGCATGTTTTTTGTTTCACATAATATCCATATCAAACGAAGTCCAAACGCGATAAAAATTTACGGAGAATTATTTTGGAATATATGTGATTTTTGGGAGGTGGAATCAATGCAAACGGAGGCCCATAGCCTCCACTACCCACCAGGGCGCGCCTGGCACCTCCTAGCGCGCGGTGGTGCCTTGTGGGCACCCCGTAAGTTGGTTGGGGCTCTTCTTCGAGAGCAAGAAATATAATTTATGGGAAAAATCGTGTAAAAATTTCAGCGCAATCGAAGTTACGGATCTTCGGGAATTTAAGAAACAGTGAAGGGCCAGAAAACAGGAACTTGAAACAAAAGAGAACAGAGAGACAGATCCAATCTCGGAGGGGCTCTCGCCCCTCCGCCGCCATGGAGACCATGGACCAAAGGGGGAACTCTCCTCCCATCTAGGGGGGAGGCCAAGGAAGAAGAAGAAGGAGGGGGCTCTCTCCCCCTCTCTCCCGGTGGCGCCGGAACGCCGCCGGGGCAATCATCGTGTGACGGCGATCTACTCCAACAACTCCGTCATCTTCACCAACAACTCCATCACCTTCCCCCATCTGTATTCAGCGGTCCACTCTCCCGCAACCCGCTATACCCTCTACTTGAACATGGTGCTTTATGCTTCATATTATCATCCAATTGTATGTTGCCATCCCATGATGCTTGAGTAGTTTTTTGTTGTCCTATCGGTAATTGGTGAATTGCTATGATTGGTTTATTGCTTGTGGTTATGTTGCTGTCCTTTGGTGCCCATCATATGAGCGCACGTGTCGATCACACCATAGGGTTAGCTGTATGTTGATAGGACTATGCATTGGAGGGCAAGAGTGACAGAAGCTTCTTCTTAACATAGAAACTGATGCATACGGGATTGAAGGGGGACCAATATATATCTTAATGCTATGGTTGGGTTTTACCTTAATGAACGTTAGTAGTTGCGGATGCTTGCTAATAGTTCCAATCATAAGTGCATAGAATTCCAAGTAAGGGATGACATGCTAGCAGTGGCCTCTCCCACATAAAAACTTGTTATCGGTCTAGTAACGTAGTCAATTGCTTAGGAACAATTCCACAAATCCTACCACTACTAATCCACACTCGCTATACTAATTTAATTGTACTTTAATTAGAACAGCACCTACTTTTTATTTTCATGTTCTTTATTATCTTGCAAACTTATCCCTTCATGCCTACAAAACACTTCTAGTTTTATTCTTGTTCTAGGTAAAGCAAACATTAAGTGTGCGTAGAGTTGTATCGGTGGTCGATAGAACTTGAGGGAATATTTGTTCTACCTTTAGCTCCTCGTTGGGTTCGACACTCTTATTTATCAAAAAAGGCTATAGACGATCCCCTATACTTGTGGGTTATCACAAAACTCCAAGGATTGCTCGCAACTCTTGATGGTCTACATCAACATTGAGTGTCCACATCTACACTATCTACATGAAGTCATCATCGACAAAACCCAAGGTTAGTTGATCCCTCTTTGGGGGGATATCACATCTAGGGGGAGATTTGCTCCAAAATTGAGCTAAAGCAACTCTAATGGTGTGAACACATAAATGCTTTATGTAAAAGTGGTAACCCACTTGTGCTTAAACAATGAGTATGCCCTATGATCAAATATTCTCATTTGGATCCTAAGTCAATATACTCATATATAGATGACCTAGTCATCGCCAATTGTGTGATAGATGCTAGAATTGCTTGTGCATGTTTGACGCGTATTTTATTTGCTATTTTTGTGTGTGAGCATGTTGGAATGCATTTTTCCTCATTCAAGGACATCAACTTTTTGTTTTGATTGTCTTGGTTTTTCTGGCCAAGTGGATGTACAAGAATGCCTAAGCACCTTCTCTAGCTATCTATTCATTCTTGTCTTAAATTCTCTTCATGCTACATCACAAAATTTGACTGGTCTTTTTTGGACCCTCCGGGCGAGGCGCGCTCGGAGTCACCGATCTGTCAATGATTGAACTCCACAACCTTCTAAATGCCTTTTGATTTGACCAACTCACTCCCAGTCGGTCTCGCCGAAACCATTTGGATTGCTCTGGCTTTTCATCTCGGTGCAACCGATCTGAACCGTCTCAGAGTCACCAATGTGTGGTACTGCTAGCAGTTATGCATCTCAGTGCCACCGATATGTTTCACTCGGAGCCACCGACAGCTGATAGGTATATAAATATTTCGCGAGCCCGTACGGTTGAAACTTTCTCAAACATTTCATCTTCGCCCCCTGATGACCCACAAGTATATGGGATCAATTGTAGCCTTTTCGATAAGAGTGTCGAACCCAACGAGGAGCAAAAGGAAATGACAAGCAGTTTTCAGCAAGGTAATATCTGCAAGTACTGAAATTGTAAGTAGCAGAGTTGTTTGATAGCCAGATAATTTGTAACGAGCAAGTAACAATAGTAGTAACAAAAGTGCAGCAAGGTAGCCCAATCCTTTTGAGGCAAAGGGCAGGCCAAAACGGTCTCTTATAATAAGCAAAGTGTTCTTGAGGGTACACGGGAATTTCATCTAGTCACTTTCATCATGTTGGTTTGATTCGTGTTCGCTACTTTGATAATTTGATATGTGGGTGGACCGATGCTTAGGTGTTGTTCTTACTTGAACAAACCTCCTACTTATGATTAACCCCCTCGCAAGCATCCGCAACTACGAGAAAAGTATTAAGAATAAATTCTAACCATAGCATTAAACTTTTGGATCCAATCGGTCCCTTACGGAATAGCGCATAAACTAGGGTTTAAGCTTCTGTCACTCTCGCAACCCATCATCTAATAACTACTCCACAATGCATTCCCTTAGGCCCAAATATGGTGAAGTGTCATGTAGTCAACGTTCACATGACACCACTAAGGGAATCACAACACACATACTATCAAAATATCGAACACATATCAAGTTCACATGATTACTTGCAACATGATTTCTCCCGTGACCTCAAGAACAAAAGTAACTACTCACAAATGATAATCATGCTCAAGATCAGAGGGGTATTAAATAGCATATTGGATCTGAACATATAATCTTCCACCAAATAAACCATATAGTAATCAACTACAAGATGTAATCAACACTACTAGCCACCCACAAGCACCAATCTATAGTTTCGGTACAAAGATTGAACACAAGAGATGAACTAGGGTTTGAGAGGAGATGGTGCTGTTGAAGATGTTGATGGAGATTACCCTCCCCAAGATGGGAGAGTTGTTGGTGATGATAATGACGATGATTTCCCCCTCCGGGAGGGAAGTTCCCCCGGCGGAATCGCTCCGCCGGAGGGCAAAAGTGCTCCTGCCCAAGTTCCACCTCGAGACGGTGGTGCTCCGTCCCAAAAGTCCTCTCCTTATTTTTTCTAGGTCAAAATGACTTATATACCAGAAGATGGGCACCGGAGGTGGGCCGAGGAGAGCACAACCCACCAGAGCGCGCCTGGGCTCCCTGGCGCGCCCAGGTGGGTTGTGCCCACCTGGTGGTCCCCCTCTGGTACTTATTGGCTCCAATATTTCTCATTTATTCCATAAAAAATCCCCTTAAAGTTTCAGCTCATTTGGAGTTGTGCAGAATAGGTAGCCTGACGTAGCTTTTTCAGGTCCAGATTTCCAGCTGCCGGAATTCTCCCTCTTTGTGTGTACCTTGCATATTATGGGAGAAAAGGCATTAGAATTACTCCAAAAAGCATTATTATGCATAAAAACATCATAAATAACAGTAGGAAAACATGATGCAAAATGGATGTATCAACTCCCCCAAGCTTAGACCTCGCTTGTCCTCAAGCGAAAACCGAAATAAAAAAACATGTCCACATGCTTAGAGAGAGAGGTGTCGATAAAAACAAAATACGGACATAGAAGCATCATGTAATTTTATTATAACAGCAACAAACTTTTAACATAAAACTTTTGTCATAGAACTTTTATCATAGACTTCTCATGAATAAGTAACAATTCATCACACAATCGAAGTATAAAGCATAAACTCTATTAGAAACCAACAAACTATGTTCTCAGCCAACTTTGCAACTACAATTCATCATCTTTTCAGGAAGGGTCACGTATCGGAGCCTTTAGGCAAGTCCACATACTCAACCATCATATAGTCTTCTATGATTGCTAACACTCACCGCATACACATGAGCAAAATGTTTCAACCGGACACATAGAAAGATAGGGGCTTATAGTTTTGCCTCCCAACATATTCACCTCAAGGGTGATGTCAACAATAATAACTCATGCTGCCCATATTCAACTGGACATATGTGCCTAGATCTTTCCTCACCACATGATGCTTGCCAAAGGAGAAAAATAAAAGGAAAAGAGAGAAGAACTTTGACTCTTGCATAAAAGTAAATACATAAAAGTAAAAGATAGGCCCTTCGCAGAGGGAAGCAGAGGTTGCCATGCGCTTATTTTGTTGTATGCTCAACCCCTTAATGCAAGAGAACGTCATGTTATATTGCCCCTTGTGATGGCAACCTTTATTATGCAGTCTGTCGCTTTTATTCTTCACCATCACAAGTTCGTACAATGCTCAATTTTCTCTTACACTAAATGATCTCACACTTTTAGAAGCAATTTTTATTGCCTTATTGCACCGATGGCAACTTACTTGAAGGATCTTATTCAATCCATAGGTATATACGGTGGACTCTCGAAAATAAGATTTGGGTTTAAGGGTTTTTTGGATGCACAAGTAGTATCTCTACTTAGTGCGGAATTTTTGGCTAGCAAAGATGGGGACAAGCACCACATGTTGAAGGATCTATGACAATATAACTTCTATGTGAATATGAACAAACATAAATCATTAAGTTGTCTTCCTTGTCCAACGTCCACAATTTTGGCATATAATATTTTGATGGGGGCTCACAATCACAAAAGATTTCCATGATAGTGTATTTATATGTGAATCTTCTCTTCCCTTATTAATTCTTTCATGAGTTGCATCATTGACTAATGCTATGTTTGTCAATCTCTAATAAAAATTTCTACTTATACTTTTCCTTATGTGGTGTTATCACCTACCATAAGATTAGCATATGATCTTTTCATTTATTTTCTTTCTCTTTATTGAAACATGAAAGTAAAGAAAGCAAAAACTCAAACTAAACTTTATTATATATCTCGCACATGATTACAAGGATGGATTACTAAGCAAGCTCTCAAAAAGAAAGGATCGAACTAAACTTTTATTCATCTAAAGCAAAAGATAACCATGGATCGAACTAAGAAAAGTAAAGGAAAAAGAGAGTGGGGGTGATACGATACCGGGGCACCTCCCCCAAGCTTGGCGGAAGCCAAGGGAGTGCCCATACCCGATACTCAATTTTCTTTTGGTGATGAAGAAGGAGGTGGTGGTGATGATGAAGTAGAAGGATTGTCTTTCCTCCTTAGCTTACGCTTGAGGATGGAATTCTCATCCTTCAATTCGCTGATCTCCTGCTCAAGCTCCAATACCTTTTTGCATAAATCTTGCTTGTTTTCCTGCAAGAAACGAAAGGGGATAAACTGAATTTTAGGCTTCTTTGCTTTGTTGGGGAGACTCGACTTCTTAAATTCAATATGCATGTCCCCAGGTTGAGGCAATGGGGCTTCATCTTCTTCTGAGCTCGTTTCCTCCTTCCTTTTAGGATCATAGTCTTTTTCTTCCTTCGTAGTCCAGCCATTGTGCTCCACATCCCTATAAATCTTAGGGTTTGCTATATAATCAGCAACATAGCTCTCACCCTCCGAGTCTTGGGACGACATATTTTCAGATCTGTCAGGAAAACAGCAAGAAGAGAAAGCAGGAGATTTCTCCGTGATACGGAGGTCAATAGGTTCGGGGGGTATATACAGATTTTTTATCTTGGGAAACAAGCAAACAGAAGAAAAACGGAGTCCGGAAGGTACCCGAGGTGGGCACAACCCACCTGGGCGCGCCTGGCTTGCCAGGCGCGCCCTGGTGTCTTGTGCCCACAAGGGTGACCTTCCCGGTAGTTTCTTATTTTCCTAATTTTCTAAATATTCCAAAACTGACAAAAAATATTTTTGTGAATTTTTCGGAGTCCGTTTACTTACCATATCACGTACCTCCTCTTTTTCACGATTCTGGAGTGTTCCGGAAGGACTCTTTTATGTGTTCTTCTGGTGTCATAGTTTGGATAATATTACTTTCAACATTAATGGGCGTACCTAAGATATAATGTTTTATTCGTTGCCCATTAACAACCTTCGGGTTAGTACCTTCGGTATTATTTATTTTGATAGCTCCAGACCGATAAACCTCCTCGATAACATAGGGTCATTCCCATTTGGAGAGGAGTTTTCCTGCAAAGAATCTGAAACAAGAGTTGTACAAAAGAACGTATTCTCCAACTTTGAACTCACGCTTTTGGATTCTTTTATCATGCCATCTTTTAACATTTTCTTTAAATAACTTGGCATTTTCATAAGCTTGGGTTCTTCATTCATCTAATGAGCTAATATCAAATAACCTCCTTTCACCGGCAAGTTTGAAATCATAGTTGAGTTCTTTAATTGCCTGTAACATCCCAAAATTTGCCAATTTTTGGAATGTTAATAATAAGATAATTGCAATGATTTTCAGGGTAAATTAAAACCTTTTGAGTCTTGTTTCAAAATCCAATTGCTTTTCTTTTGGACACCTATGAAATATTTCGAAACCACAAATAAAATACAGTGAGAATAAAATGACTTTCTCAAAATGTGGTGGAAGAATATTTTATGTGAAGTTCTTTGAATTTTTTAAGTTCCATTTGAATTGGATCATATTTGGAGTTTCAATGTCATTTAATATTCCCAATTATTTGAATTAAATTTAGTGAGAGGAGATAATATGACTTCTCCAAAACTATTATTGGGAAATATTCAATATTTCTTGTTAGTCATTTGGGTATTCATAAAACCCTCAGACATATGTTGGGGAAATTATGAAGCCCATAATGCATTATTAAAACAAGTTTGTGCATGAAAATAAGTTTATTGAATTCTGAAATTAATGTGCGTAGAATTGAAATAATAAATAGGTAAACACGAACATTTTAATTCCTGTTATAATTAAACTTTATGAACACACACAAAAAAATAGTTAATTAGTCCTAAAACTAATTGGGCTAGGCCCAACCAACTCCAACAGCCCAGCTCCTCACCTACACGTACAGGAGGTCTTCTTGCTCCTCACGTTCACCACAGGAGCCGCCATGGCGTACAGCGGCTGCGCCCAACGCTTCCCTTCCCTTCCCCCGCACCCGTTGACCTCCTGAATCGGTTCCCCTCATCTCACACGAAGCCCCCCCCCCCCCCCCCCCCACCTTTAGTAGTGCGCCTTAATGCACGCCCTAATGGCCATTACCACACGGAAACGGCTGCCATTGATGCCCTTAACTTTGACAACACCCTGCTCCGTTTCGGCTCTTCCCGATGCTATAAAAGGGCGCCCGAGGAACCCCTGTCCACTTCGCATCTCCCAGTCCACGAACCCCTCTCCAAATCCCTCTGATTCCCGAGCAATTGCTCGCCGGAGTTGAGCGCTGCCGCCTTCTTCCGTTGAAGCTTGCGACCTCTCTGGTAAGTCCCTCGCGCTCGAACTACTTCTCTGGGGGAGTCAATCACTGCAAATCCCCCTGACAAATTATTCTTCTCAAACACCCAGCCGGAGCACGACCTCTATGAAGAACACGACCCACCGGAGCTCCACGCAACTCCGGCGTCTTCTGTACCACACCCGAGGACGAGACCGAGCCCACCTCCGCGTCCATCAAGTCCGCCTCGGCCTCCTCTCCGCCGTTCAGCTTGCCTTCGTCACCGGAGACTGCCGGAATATCACGAACCAGAGCCGCCGATGTTGCCTTACCACGCCGGCCATCTATCCCCGTAAGCAGCCAGCCCTCTTTTTTTTTAAAGAAGAAGAGGTATCAGCCAGTCAGAATTTGACACGTGGCAGCTCCATGTATTTCTCGTATTGGTTTTTCAAAAATGTATCCAAAATTTGGAAATTCCTATCTCCCAATCCGTATGTCCGATTTCGACAAATAAGATACCCCCGGATTCGTTGGAATCTGTAGTTTTTTATAAAATTATAAAATTTCAATTTTGAGCAAACTAAATTTTAGTTTTGATTTAAATACTAATTTGAGTAATTTTGCTATATCTTTTATTCTGTAAATCATATAAAGATGTTTTATATATGGAAGTTGTACCTTAGGACCTAACCTTTCTGTTGGAACTGATGGATTAGTTTTCCAACATAGTTTAGATACTGTTTTATCATCAACATCTTAATTTGACCTTCTTTGATCATCATTTAATAACTTCGTTGAACTAAAATTTAATCCTAGGATAAATCTCATAGATTGATCCCTAGAAAACCTCTCTGGTCATTTGAACCACCACAAAAATCTTGAGTTACAAGATTATGGATTTAATTCTTTTATCTCGAAACCTATGCCATACCATTGCCGTTTACCCAAGTCAAATATTCCGAATAGTCTTGTGATAGAGTTTGTTGTATGAACTTGTCTCATAACCCTCATTCTATCAAACCATGATCTTCACTTTGTACCAATTTGACCCAACCCTAGGATATGACTATGTCAAGTCTCCTTCAAGACCAAACTAGATCCTATCTCAAACCATAGCCACGTCATGATAATTATCCTACGAATGTATTTATATTGTTAATTTGAATATGTCATTTGGATCTTCATTTGGATTTGTTGTGTGTTGAAGTATTTTGTTTTATCGTTAGATATATCGTAAAGTGAAGGAGTGACGATAACAAATAGAGAATCAACTTCAAGAATCAGGCAAGTTGCAACTTGATCATTCCTTCTCCTATGTTTTCGTAATATGCATGAATTCTTTTATTATTATGCATGTTTTACGAAAAAGTTTTGCAAACAACTATTTCTAGTTAAAGCCCTAGGAACTTGTAGCTATGCTTAGCAATGCTTACAAAGAAAGGGGTTGGGGAAAAAGTTTTAAACAATTAAACTTGCCCTCTTTCGGGGCAACGTTTTGTGAAAACTTTTGAAAACCAAAACTATATACTATTTTACTTCTACTCCCTGGGCGGAATGGTATTGACGGGAGCGTCTACAAGTGATTGCACCCATCGGGGTTTTGCAGTGAATGTGCCCGACTGGGGTCTTGCACACAGGTTTTTGGTTGGGACTGCCGTCCAGGGGACTGAGATCTTCCAAGTACAGTTTGATGTAGCTTCCAGTACAGCCGTATGCTACTATGGGCTCTGGCTTAGCTTAGTACTAACGGGAAACCCTACCCCAGGACCGCCATTGGAGAGAGGCCTTCGTGCCGAAGTTGCGGGCGGCTTGGTCGGTATAGGGGGCTGTTACGAAAAGGCTTCGTCACAATCTCCTCCTAGTCATGCACCCAAGTGTGTAACGATAAACAGGGTTGATTGTGTCGTGCGGGGAACATGTACGACCTCTGCAGAGGGTTAAACCTAATCGATTAGCCGTGCCCCCGGTTACGGGCAAATTTGAGCAACTGAAGACTTGGACTGAAGAAGAATCTCCCCTCTCTTTTCTAAAAATCTGTTTTAAGGGAATAGGTTGAGGATTGAGCACAGGGAATGTGTTTCACTTCAAACCTATGTATGTTTTAAACTAATTTTAGAGAATGAGCACTGGTGCGTATATCCAAGTGTCTCACTCCTACCTTTTATTTGAAAAACTATTTTTGTTTCAAAAGAATTTTACAACATTTAGCATAGGAGAAAATTGGCTTTATGCAAAGAAAACCTCCACCAATACTTACCTTGCATATATATATATTTTGTTAAACTTTCCTTTGCAACTTGCGAGTACATTCCACGTACTCATCTGCATCTGTCATGTGCAGATCTCGACAGATTAAGAGACGATAGGGTTACGGTCTACACTCAGCGAGCCCAGTGGCGTTGATGGAGCCCTAACTTAGCAAGTATGTGTAATTCCGCTGTATTATGTGTCATCATTGAGCTGTGCCAATGGTATGTATTTGTTTAATTCTGGATCTACCGTTGTAGTAAGAAGATGTATGTTTTACTGATATTCATTCTTGTTACTGTGTGTGCTAGCTACGATCTAGGGATAGCACAGTAAGCACAGAGACTTGGATTTTACCAAATCCGGGTCGTGACAAAATGGTATCAGAGCATACGTTGACTGTAGGACGTGACCCTAGAAAATGGCTTAGAAATAGGAAGACCTTGATAGGAACAACTTATATTTTCTGTAGTGTTAATAGCATTCTCGTATCCTCTTCTTTTCTTTACTAAGTTCTCGTCTGCTTTCAAAAACTTAGATGACCAGCCTCCTAGACTCCGATGGTCTTGACACAGATAAGGATTTTTAAGAGCCTAAGGTTACTAAAACAAAGGCGCCTCCAATATTGAAGTTTACATCCAAGAGGTTGAAGAAGAACTGAAGACACTCAAGACTAAGATGGTTGTGAAGAAGCTGAATATTAACACTACCAAGGAATATCCCACATAATTCAAATAGTATACAAGCCCACCATGAGAGTTGTGAAATAAACGAAAGAGTGCGAGTAGTGTACCCGACCATGCCAACTCATGTGAATAAAGGTACCATAGGAATTGTTTGAATGAAATCTATGAGTGGATTTGGAGATTTCTTGGAGTTCTTTGTCATTGATTTGATTTTGTTGTCATTTGAGTTGTGTGATTTAAATCTTGTGTTATTAGGATACGAACTTCGTAGGTTGTATTATTTATTCAACCTTGAGAGGTGTTAATTATGGAAGATGTAATAGAAGACCTTTCTACGGCTGAAGCGTCACACATCGAAGACTTTCAAGAACCAAGGAATGAAGACCCTATGACGAAACTATAGAAAACGAGCCCATTATAAACGTTAAGATATGAGTTGTTTATTGATTGTTGTGTGTGTATCCATCTCTCTTTCTCTAAACTCTACCTCATCTCTGACAAAAAATTAAACCCCATAGAGGAAAGAATTATTGGATGGGGTCAGTAACTCGTTCAGAAGAAGAAGAGAAGATTCAGAATGTAGAAGAACTAATGGAAGCCACCAAAGTAAATCTGAATAAAAGGTGCATTCCTTCTCAGTATTTCATACGAGAGGTTGACACTTGGTGGAAGATGCGTATAGCCATCGACGAATCCCAAAAGGGTGATTACTTGGGAAGAATTCAAGAAGTTTCAATTTCAATCTTGTCTTGTCATACGTTTCTGAAGAAACCAAGTGAAGATGCGAGGAAATTATCTTATTTTATGGCGGCAAGTTTTACCGCAACCTGTGTATGATTAACGCCACCCACAGACGTTTTAATAGTTTTGCAGGTGAAGACCTCTTAAAGAGGAGTGAGAAAGACCGAGTGTTAGAAAACGTGATTCGCCTGTCTTCATATGAAGTAATGATTTGAGTACGGGATGGATTGGCCCCCATACCGGAGACTCTTATTATATACTGTCGTATGTTTGATTGGTAAATCGGAGAGATTTGAAACCCTAGTAGAGTGCCGTTGCGACAAGCCTAAAACCATAGAATGGTAAGACGTATTACCCTTATAAATAGGCAATCGTGCCTAACGTAGATGGTACGGTGAGGAAGACACATGAACGAATTCTATCAGAAGCTATCGACCACCATGAGAGTCTCGGTAGTAGTTTTGGAATCTATGGATTTTGAGAAAGACTTTTCTTTTGAGGAAAAGCCCAGTTATAACCCACAGAAGCTCGATGAAGAATCATCATGGAATATAGAGATTGTGGAAAAACCCCACAAGTTTATTTTTAAGGGTGGTAGTACCCTAAGAATACCCTGAGGAGAAACAATCCAATCAACAACCGCCTGAGAGCAAGGATGGTGTCTAAGGCCTCAAGATATGTCGAAGTGATAGTAGTAAAAGGAATTGTACCAACGGAAGACATTCCTGCAAGCCGGAGGTGAAGAATAAGCCGCAAGCCTACATATGCCATGAAATAACCCTCTAGAAGTAACCCAAGAGAACCAAACCCTAACCTACTTCTTGCTAGCCATTGCAAATCTCGAGGACGAGATTTCTTTTAAGGGTGGTAGTTTGTAACATCCCAAAATTTGCCAATTTTTTGAATGTTAATAATAAGATAATTGCTATGATTTTTAGGGTAAATTAAAACCTTTTGAGTCTTGTTTCAAAATCCAATTGCTTTTCTTTTGGACACCTATGAAATATTTCGAAACCACAAATAAAATACAGTGAGAATAAAATGACTTTCTCAAAATGTGGTGGAAGAATATTTTATGTGAAGTTCTTTGAATTTTTGGAGTTCCATTTGAATTGGATCATATTTGGAGTTTCAATGTCATTTAATATTCCCAATTATTTGAATTAAATTTAATGAGAGGAGATAATATGACTTCTCCAAAACTATTATTGGGAAATATTCAATATTTCTTGTTAGTCATTTGGGTATTCATAAAACCCTCAGACATATGTTGGGGAAATTATGAAGCCCATAATGCATTATTAAAACAAGTTTGTGCACGAAAATAAGTTTATTGAATTCTGAAATTAATGTGCGTAGAATTGAAATAATAAATAGGTAAACACGAACATTTTAATTCCTGTTATAATTAAACTTTATGAACACACACAAAAAAATAGTTAATTAGTCCTAAAACTAATTGGGCTAGGCCAAACCAACTCCAACAGCCCAGCTCCTCACGTACACGTACATGAGGTCTTCTTGCTCCTCACGTTCACCACAGGAGCCGCCATGGCGTACAGCGGCTGCGCCCAACGCTTCCCTTCCCTTCCCCCGCACCCGTTGACCTCCTGAATCGGTTCCCCTCGTCTCACACGACCCCCCACCTCTAGTAGTGCGCCTTAATGCACGCCCTAATGGCCATTACCACACGGAAACGGCTGCCATTGATGCCCTTAACTTTGACAACACCCTGCTCCGTTTCGGCTCTTCCCGATGCTATAAAAGGGCGCCCGAGGAACCCCTGTCCACTCCGCATCTCCCAGCCCACGAACCCCTCTCCAAATCCCTCCGATTCCCGAGCAATTGCTCGCCGGAGTTGAGCGCTGCCGCCTTCTTCCGTTGAAGCTTGCGACCTCTCTGGTAAGTCCCTCGCGCTCGAACTACTTCTTTGGGGGAGTCAATCACTGCAAATCCCCCTGTCAAATTATTCTTCTCAAACACCCAGCCGGAGCACGACCTCTATGAAGAACACGACCCACCGGAGCTCCATGCAACTCCGGCGTCTTCTGTACCACACCCGAGGACGAGACCGAGCCCACCTCCGCGTCCATCAAGTCCGCCTCGGCCTCCTCTCCGCCGTTCAGCTTGCCTTCGTCACCGGACACTGCCGGAATATCACGAACCAGAGCCGTCGCTGTTGCCTTACCACGCCGGCCATCTATGCCCGTAAGCAGCCAGCACTCTTTTTTTTTTTTAAAGAAGAAGAGGTATCAGCCAGTCAGAATTTGACACGTGGCAGCTCCATGTAATTCTCGTATTGGTTTTTCAAAAATGTATCCAAAATTTGGAAATTCCTATCTCCCAATCCGTATGTCCGATTTCGACAAATAAGATACCCCCGGATTCGTTGGAACCTGTAGATTTTTATAAAATTATAAAATTTCAATTTTGAGCAAACTAAATTTTAGTTTTGATTTAAATACTAATTTGAGTAATTTTGCTATATCTTTTATTCTGTAAATCATATAAAGATGTTTTATATATGGAAGTTGTACCTTAGGACCTAACCTTTCTGTTGGAACTGATGGATTAGTTTTCCAACATAGTTTAGACGGTGTTTTATCATCAACACCTTAATTTGACCTTCTTTGATCATCGTTTAACAACTTCGTTGAACTAAAATTTAATCCTAGGATAAATCTCATAGATTGATCCCTAGAAAACCTCTCTGGTCATTTGAACCACCACAAAAATCTTGAGTTACAAGATTATGGATTTAATTCTTTTATCTCGAAACCTATGCCATACCATTGCCGTTTACCAAGTCAAATATTCCGAATAGTCTTGTGATAGAATTTGTTGTATGAACTTGTCTCATAACCCTCATTCTATCAAACCATGATCTTCACTTTGTACCAATTTGATCCAACCCTAGGATATGACTATGTCAAGTCTCCTTCAAGACCAAACTAGATCCTATCTCAAACCATAGCCATGTCATGATAATTATCCTATGAATGTATTTATATTGTTAATTTGAATATGTCATTTGGATCTTCATTTGGATTTGTTGTGTGTTGAAGTATTTTGTTTTATCGTTAGATATATCGTAAAGTGAAGGAGTGACGATAACAAATAGAGAATCAACTTCAAGAATCAGGCAAGTTGCAACTTGATCATTCCTTCTCCTATGTTTTCGTAATATGCATGAATTCTTTTATTATTATGCATGTTTTACGAAAAAGTTTTGCAAACAACTATTTCTAGTTAAAGCCCTAGGAACTTGTAGCTATGCTTAGCAATGCTTACAAAGAAAGGGGTTGGGGAAAAAGTTTTAAACAATTAAACTTGTCCTCTTTTGGGGCAACGTTTTGTGAAAACTTTTGAAAACCAAAACTATATACTATTTTACTTCTACTCCCTGGGCGGAATGGTATTGATGGGAGCGTCTACAAGTGATTGCATCCATCGGGGTCTTGCAGTGAATGCGCCCGACTGGGGTCTTGCACACAGGTTTTTGGTGGGGACTGCCGTCCAGGGGACTGAGATCTTCCAAGTACAGTTTGATGTAGCTTCCAGTACAGCCGCATGCTACTATGGGCTCTGGCTTAGCTTAGTACTAACGGGAAACCCTACCCCAGGACCGCCATTGGAGAGAGGCCTTCGTGCCGAAGTTGCGGGCGGCTTGGTCGATATAGGGGCTGTTACGGAAAGGCTTCGTCACAATCTCCTCCTAGTCATGCACCCAAGTGTGTAACGATAAACAGGGTTGATTGTGTCATGCGGGGAACATGTACGACCTCTGCAGAGGGTTAAATCTAATCGATTAGCCATGCCCCCGGTTACGGGCAAATTTGAGCAACTGAAGACTTGGACTGAAGAAGAATCTCCCCTCTCTTTTCTAAAAATCTGTTTTAAGGGAATAGGTTGAGGATTGAGCACAGGGAATGTGTTTCACTTCAAACCTATGTATGTTTTAAACTAATTTTGGAGAATGAGCACTGGTGCGTATATCCAAGTGTCTCACTCCTACCTTTTATTTGAAAAACTATTTTTGTTTCAAAAGAATTTTACAAAATTTAGCATAGGAGAAAATTGGCTTTATGCAAAGAAAACCTCCACCAATACTTACCTTGCATATATATATATATATATATATATATATATATATATATTATGTTAAACTTTCCTTTGTAACTTGCGAGTACATTCCACGTACTCATCTGCACCTGTCATGTGCAGATCTCGACAGATTAAGAGACGATAGGGTTACGGTCTACACTCAGCGAGCCCATTGGCGTTGATGGAGCCCTAACTTAGCAACTATGTATAATTCCGTTGTATTATGTGTCCGCATTGAGCTGTGCCAATGGTATGAATTTGTTTAATTTTGGATCTACCGTTGTAGTAAGAAGATGTATGTTTTACTGATATTCATTCTTGTTACTGTGTGTGCTAGCTACGATCCAGGGATAGCACAGTAAGCACAGAGACTTGGATTTTACCAAATCTGGGTCGTGACATTGCCCAATATGCTTTATGTTCTAACTCAAGAGGCAAATGACAAGCTTTTTTATAAACCATTTTATAAGGAGACATACCCATAGGATTTTTATATGTTGTTCTATAAGCCCAAAGTGCATCATCTAATTTCTTAGAACAATTTTTCCGGGACCTATTGACAGACTTTTGCAAAATTAATTTTATTTCTCTATTGCTAAGTTCAACTTAACCACTAGACTGAGGATGATAGGGTGATGCAATTCTATGGTTAACATCATACTTGGCAAGCAGTTTATGGAAAGCACCATGAATAAAGTGTGAACCACCATCAGTCATTAAATATCTAGGGACTCCAAACCTTGGGAAAATAACTTCCTTAAGCATTTTAATAGAGGTGTTGTGATCAGCACTACTGGTTGGAATAGCTTCTACCCACTTAGTAACATAATCAACAGCAACCAAAATATGAGTATACCCATTAGAGGAAGGAAAAGGTCCCATGAAATCAAATCCCCAAACATCAAATGGTTCAACAGTAAGAGAATAATTCATAGGCATTTCTTGACGCTTACCGATATTACCTATTCTTTGACATTCATCACAAGATAAGACGAACTTACGAGCATCCTTGAAGAGAGTAGGCCAATAAAAACCAGATTGCAATACCTTATGAGCAGTTCTGTCTCCCGCATGATGTCCTCCATAAGCTTCGGAGTGACATTTTCGTAGGATTGGTCCCTGTTCATGCTCAGGTACACAACGTCTAATAATACCATCTACTCCTTCTTTATAAAGATGTGGGTCATCCCAGAAGTAATGTCTTAAATCATAGAAGAATTTTTTCTTTTGTTGGTACGTAAAGCTAGGTGGTAAATATTTAGCAACAATGTAATTAGCATAATCAGCATACCAAGGAGTGTTATTGGAAACATTTATTGCAGCTAACTGCTCATCAGGAAAGCTATCATCAATAGGTAGTGGGTCATCAAGGACATTTTCAAGCCTAGACAAGTTATCAGCTACGGGATTCTCTGCTCCTTTTCTATCAGTAATATGCAAATCAAATTCTTGTAGCAAGAGAACCCACCTAATGAGTCTAGGTTTAGCATCTTTCTTTTCCATAAGATATTTTATAGCAGCATGATCGGTGTGAACAGTCACTTTAGAATCAACAATGTAGGATCTAAATTTATCATAAGCAAACACAACTGCTAAGAATTCTTTTTCAGTAGTAGCATAATTTCGTTGGGCACTGTCTAGAGTTTTACTAGCATAATGGATAACATTTAGTTTCTTATCAACTCTTTGTCCTAGAACAGCACCAACAACATAATCACTAGCATCACACATAATTTCAAAAGGCAAGTTCCAATCAGGTGGTTGAATAATAGGTGCAGTAATTAAGGCTTTCTTGAGTGTTTCCAAGGCTTCTAAACAATCATCATAAAAAACGAAAGGAGTGTCCTTTTGCAAAAGATTTGTAAGAGGCTTAGAAATTTTAGAAAAGTCTGATAAATCTCCTATAGAAACTAGCATGACCAAGGAAATTACGAATACCTTTGATATCTTTAGGACATGGCATTTTCTCAAGCATCAACCTTAGCTTTGTCCACCTCAATACCTCTTTCAGAAATTTTATGGCCCAAAACAATACCTTCATTAACTATAAAGTGCCACTTCTCCCAATTCAAGACAAGATTTGTTTGCTCACATCTCTACAAAACTCGATCAAGATTGCTTAAACAGTCATCAAAAGACTTCCCATAAACAGAAAAGTCATCCATGAAAACCTCAACAATCTTTTCACAAAAGTCAGAGAATATAGCAGTCATACATCTTTGAAAGGTAGCAGGTGCATTGCATAAACCAAAAGGCATACGTCTATAAGCATAAGTTCCAAAGGGACAAGTAAAAGTGGTCTTTTCTTGATCAGGTTGAGAAACAGGTATTTGTGAAAAACCAGAATATCCATCAAGGAAACAAAAATGTGTGTGCTTTGACAATCTTTCTAGCATTAGATTAATAAAAGGCAAAGGGTAATGATCTTTTCTAGTTGCTTTGTTTAATTTTCTAAAATCAATTACCATTCTATAGCTTGTAACAATTCTTTGTGGGATGAGTTCATTTTTATCATTAGGAACAACAGTAATTCCTCCCTTCTTAGGGACACAATGAACATGACTTTCCCACCTACTATCAGCTATAGGATAGATTATACCTGCTTCCAGAAGTTTTAATATTTCCGTTCTTACCACTTCTTTCATCTTTGGATTTAATCGACGTTGGTGATCAACAACGGGTTTAGCATCAGGTTCCATATTAATTTTGTGCTGACATAGAGTGGGACTAATGCCCTTAAGATCATCAAGAGTATATCCAATAGCAGCTCGGTGCTTCCTTAGAACTTTCAATAGTCTTTCTTCTTCATGTTCTGAAAGGTTAGCACTAATAATAACATGATATATCTTTTTCTCATCAAGATAAGCGTATTTCAAAGTGTCTGGCAATTGTTTTAATTCAAACACAGGATAACCTTTAGGTGGAGGAGGACCTCCTAGAGTTTCAATAGGCAAATTGTGTTTAAGCAGAGGACGTTGTTCAAAGAAAATCTCATCTATTTCATTTCTTTCATGCATATGTAAATCATTTTCATGGTCTAGCAGATATTGTTCTAAAGGATCAGTAGGAGGCACATCAATAGAAGCAAGACCAATTATTTCATCCTTACTAGGCAATTCTTTTTTATGAGGTTTTCTACTAAACTTGGAAAAGTTAAACTCATGAGACTCATCACCAAAACTGACACCGACAGTTTGTTTCTTACAATCTATTTTAGCATTAACGGTGTTCAAGAAAGGTCTACCAAAGATAATGGGATAAAAATCATCTTGTGGGGAACCAAGAACAAGAAAATCAGTAGGATATTTTATTTTCCCACACAAGACTTCAACACCTCTAACAATCCCAATTGGTGATACGGTGTCTCTATTAGCAAGTTTAATAGTAACATCTATGTCTTCTATCTCAGTGGGTGCTATGTCATTCATAATTTCTTGATATAAGGTAAAGGGAATAGCACTCATGCTAGCACCTATGTCGCATAAACCATGATAATAGTGATCTCCTATTTTAACTGAGACAACGGGTCTACGAATATCTGACTTATCAGGTTTGACAATTCTAGTAGCTTCATTACATAAGTAAATAACATGCCCATCTATGTTTTCTTCCAGGAGATCCTTAACCATAGCAACACTAGGTTCTACTTTGATTTGTTCATCAGGTTTAGGTGTTCTAATATAACTTTTGTTGACCACAGTTGAAACTTTAGCATGTTCCTGTATCCTAACAGGGAAAGGTGGTTTCTCAATATAAGCAGTAGGAACAACTGGATCAACATTATAAATAATAGTTTCCTCTTTAGCTGTACCAGTTCTTTAATTTCCTTTTTAATAGGTGGGTGATATTTAAACCACTTCTCCTTGGGGAGATCAACATGAGTAGCAAATGATTCACAAAAGGAGGCTACTATCTCAGAGTCAAGTCCATATTTAGTGCTAAACTTTTGAAAAGCATCGGTATTCATAAAAGATTTAACACAATCATACTTAAGCTTAATACCTGACTCTTTACCTTCGTCGAGTTCCCAATCTTCAGAGTTGCATTTAATTCTTTCTAAAAGATCCCACCGGAATTCAATGGTCTTCTTCATAAAGGAACCAGTGCAAGAAGTATCAAGCATGGATTGATCATCACGAGAAAGCCGAGCATAAAAATTCTGAATAATAATTTCTCTTGAGAGCTCATGATTGGGGCATGAATATAACATTGACTTAAGCCTCCCCCAAGCTAGAGCGATACTTTCTCATTCACGAGGCCAAAAATTATATGTGTAATTCCGGTCACGATGAACTAGATGCATAGGATAAAATTTATGGTGAAACTCCAATTTCAATCGATTCCAATTCCAAGATCCAATATCATCGCATAGGCTATACCATGCCAATGCCTTTCCCTTCAAAGATAAAGGGAAAACTTTCTTCTTAACTTCATCCCCGGGTAAACCTGCAAGCTTAAACAATCCACAAATTTCTTCCACATATATCAAGTGCATATCAGGATGTTCGGTTCCATCTCCTGCATAAGGATTAGCTAGCAGTTGTTCTATCATACCCGAAGGAATTTCATATTCAATATTTTCAGTAGGTGCAGTAGGTTGAGGGGTAACTAATTGTGGTTCCGGTCGAGGTGAAGATACCCCGAACAAACCCCTCAAAGGATTGTTTTCCATAGTAACAAGTGACAATAAATTTTAGCACGTAGTAATAATTTTTCCTTACCAATTTCCACTTACCAAAAGCGCTTCACTCCCCGGCAACGGTGCCAGAAAATAGCCTTGATGACCCACAAGTATATGGGATCAATTGTAGCCTTTTCGATAAGTAAGAGTGTCGAACCCAACGAGGAGCAGAAGGAAATGACAAGCGGTTTTCAGCAAGGTAATGTCTGCAAGTACTGAAATTGTAAGTAGTAGAGTAGTTTGATAGCCAGATAATTTGTAACGAGCAAGTAACAATAGTAGTAACAAAAGTGCAGCAAGGTAGCCCAATCCTTTTGAGGCAAAGGACAGGCCAAAACGGTCTCTTATAATAAGCAAAGCGTTCTTGAGGGTACACGGGAATTTCATCTAGTCACTTTCATCATGTTGGTTTGATTCGTGTTCGCTACTTTGATAATTTGATATGTGGGTGGACCGGTGCTTAGGTGCTATTCTTACTTGAACAAACCTCCTACTTATGATTAACCCCCTCGCAAGCATCCGCAACTACGAGAAAAGTATTAAGAATAAATTCTAACCATATCATTAAACTTTTGGATCCAATCGGTCCCTTACGGAATAGCGCATAAACTAGGGTTTAAGCTTCTGTCACTCTCGCAACCCATCATCTAATAACTACTCCACAATGCATTCCCTTAGGCCCAAATATGGTGAAGTGTCATGCAGTCGACATTCACATGACACCACTAAGGGAATTACAACACACATACTATCAAAATATCGAACACATATCAAGTTCAC
Source organism: Thinopyrum elongatum (assembly GCA_011799875.1). NCBI lineage: Eukaryota > Viridiplantae > Streptophyta > Magnoliopsida > Poales > Poaceae > Thinopyrum > Thinopyrum elongatum. The sequence continues at coordinate 212,583,342 of CM022299.1, forward strand.
ATGATTACTTGCAACATGATTTCTCCCGTGACCTCAAGAACAAAAGTAACTACTCACAAATGATAATCATGCTCAAGATCAGTGGGGTATTAAATAGCATATTGGATCTGAACATATAATCTTCCACCAAATAAACCATATAGTAATCAACTACAAGATGTAATCAACACTACTAGTCACCCACAAGCACCAATCTATAGTTCCGGTACAAAGATTGAACACAAAAGATGAACTAGGGTTTGAGAGGAGATGGTGCTGTTTAAGATGTTGATGGAGATTACCCTTCCCAAGATGGGAGAGTTGTTGGTGATGATGATGACGATGATTTCCCCCTTCGGGAGGGAAGTTCCCCCGGCGGAATCGCTCCGCCGGAGGGCAAAAGTGCTCCTGCCCAAGTTCCGCCTCGAGACGGCGGCGCTCCGTCCCGAAAGTCCTCTCCTTATTTTTTCTAGGTCAAAATGACTTATATACCAGAAGATGGGCACCAGAGGTGGACCAAGGGGAGCACAACCCACCAGGGCGCGCCCAGGTGGTTTGTGCCCACCTGGTGGTCCCCCTCTGGTACTTATTGGCTCCAATATTTCTCATTTATTCCATAAAAAAATCCCCGTAAAGTTTCAGCTCATTTGGAGTTGTGCAGAATAGGTAGCCTGACGTAGCTTTTTCAGGTCCAGATTTCCAGCTGCCGGAATTCTCCCTCTTTGTGTGTACCTTGCATATTATGAGAGAAAAGGCATTAGAATTACTCCAAAAAGCATTATTATCCATAAAAACATCATAAATAACAGTAGGAAAACATGATGCAAAATGGACGTATCACACCCCACAGCTGTTGTCGCCCCAGTCTCCGAACAGTCACCATTACATCCAGCGTGCCCTCGTCATTGGATTCCGCCACCGTCAACGAAAATCTCTCCCTCCGTTGCCGTCGTAGATGATTTGCGCCAAGTTAGGGTAAAATCCGAACCCCTTGTGCCTCTATTTCTGATTCAATGCACTAGGGTTTCGGCCATGATTCATGCCATGGTTTGCAAATCTCTATTCCAGATATGAATTCCGTAGATTAGATCTGAGCAAAAAATTTAGGTTTAAGTTTCCGCAGAATACATCTCGGAACGACTGATCTAATTTTTTTGGAGTCACTGATCTGGCCTTTGGCCATTGCACTAGTACGTCTCGGTGCCACCGAGTTGTACTGATCGGTGAGACCGAGATAAAGTTTCTGTGAAACCCTAGCATCTCGGAGAGACTGAGCCACATATCGGTCTGATCGAAACTATGTGCCAAGTCTCTGTTGAGTGCTTCGGTATCACCAAAATGATCAACTCGGTGGATAATGTCTTCTGTGAAAACTTGAAACTAAGATTTGAACTCAAATTTTTCAAAAACCAGCTGCATTTTGTGACGGCTCATCTATTCTTCCCATATCCATCTACTTCACAGGTCAGCTTGCAAGATGTCAGATGCCAGTGATAGCCAGAACAGGTCAGTGGAGCATAGTGTTGATTTGAGTGCAGGCTCTAGTCCTGAGGAGAGCTATCATGAGGAAGAAAGAAGTTCTCCAGACTTGCCCAAGGAAGCCACCAGATCAAGGAAGAATAAGGACACTAATGACGAGGATGAAGACTTTGTTGCTGAAGAAGTCGCCTCAAAGAAGAAGAAAGTAGTGCTTGCCAAGGAATATGGCACTACTGCAAGCACTAGGCCAGCTACAAACAAATCAATGGCCAAGGCAGTAGGCAAGAACAAGGCAAGAAAGGAGTCTGTGCAAGTGACTTTCAAGCCTACCTCCATGAGGAGAGATGACATGCCTGAGCCAGCTGCTAACCCACCTCCAACCAAGCAACAAGAGCTCATGGCTGATGCTATGAAGACTGCCATCTCCTCCAAGCCCAAAGGCAAGACCATCAGAAACATCCCTGCTGCTGAGAAGAACAATGTCCCAGTGCCTCAGAGAGAAGAAGAGGATGATGCCCCAATGCTTATGAAGCTCAGACCCAGATTGCCTGAACACAATGACACTCACTCAGTTGCTGAGAACATGAAGAAGAGGAAGGATAAAGGACTGAGGAAGTGGAGAGAGTCAGATCCCTACTCCATTAGAAGGAGGACCGTTGTAGACTACCGCTTCCACACCAAAGAACAACAAGATTTCTATGAGACTATGTTGCTTAACAAGAAGCCCATAGTCAGTAATATGAGGTGGGTGGACTGGAAGTATATTGATCTGCATGAGGATAACTTCCCCCACGTTCATGAGGATTTCAGGACTACTGATATTGATAAGTTCACTAGGAAGAAGCTGACTGCATGGAACGATGAGATGATCATGCAATTCTACTCGACAACTCATTTCTATCCCAATGGAAGGATAGTTTGGATGACCGAAGGAATCAAATACCAGTCTGGCATGCTTGAGTGGGCCACTTTGCTTGGTGTTCCTGAGGCTCATGAGGACGACATTGATGTGTATGCTAAGCCAAAGATAGACCACAATTCCATGGCTAACATGTGCACGGAGATTCCTAAGAAGTACAAGGACTCTCACAAGCTTAGCTCTGTTTATCATCTGTTGGCAGGACTTGCTACCTCCAACACCATCATGAGGCATACTTTGATGCCCAAGTCAGGCGATGAGAGGATGATTCATGGTCACTCCATCAACATGCTGCATCACATTGACCAACATGAAAAATTCAAGGTCATGGATCTCATAGTGGAAACCATCAAGTGGACAACTGCTGACCAGAAGAGATCTTGCAGTTTTGCCCCTCATATGCAGACGCTTATCAACTCGAAGGGTGCATATGAGTCTTTTCTGCTGGATCGTGAGCATTTACCGCTTTTGGCCTGAGTTTGAGGATAACACCGTGACGATGGATCCTTCCCATCCTACCTCGGCCACAACACAGGCAAGCGCAGAGGCTGCAAGGGCTTCAGGACCTAGTGCTCCCTCAGCTCCAGTGCTCAAAACCAAGACCAATCAGATGCAATATCTCATTCAAGCTACTTGGAGGATCGAGCGGAGTTTGGCCAACCTCGCAGAGAACCAGAAGAGTCTTGAGAGAATTGTAGAGACCAAGATTCATGATCTGGATCTCAAGGTGACAGAGGTTCAGACCACTGTTGAGATCCTGAAGCGTGAGGTGGATGAAGCTAGAGCATGACCATCTAGTGATGATGAGGAGTACCCATGTGATGGCATTCCCATGACTACTCAATTCAGGACTATGCCTAGATCAGCAGCAGTACCTGTCACTTCTGGAGCTATAGTTTCAGCTCCAGTTGCTGCACCTCCGGTTTCCCCCCCAGTGCCTCCTGCCGTCTCCACTCCTCTAGTTCAGCAGACTTCGTCCGAGGCATTTGCAGATGCACTTCTCTCTACTCTGACATCAACACACACCGGTGCTGCAAGTCAGAGGACTTCACCACCAGGAGCTTCAGGAGATCAAGCCTAGAGCGACGTTTAGCTCTATACTTATTTGAACTTTTTGGTACTTGTTGCCAAAGGGGGAGAATAGTATAGATCATTAGGCTTCGGGAGTGTGTTTTGCTTTTGTTCCTTTGCTTTTCCTTGAGAGATTCTTACTACTTTGAGTTAGTTTTGCTTGATGCATGTGCGAGACTACGTTATTGTGTGCTTGATCATACCGTACTTTAATGCTATGCTTGCTTGAATATTCTTTCATATGCTCTTTGTATGATCACTCACTTGTTTCTTTGGTGATGAGTGCTAATTACTATGCAATCATATCATTTTGAGTGCTCCACCAAGATGTATGTGACATGGAAGAGTAACCCATGATCCTAATGGATTATACATTTGCATTCAAACGCAAATTTAGGGGGAGCTCTTGCTTATCACATACTTCTCAAAGCGATGATGTATTTCATTCATTATATCATTTATCGAAGCTTGGATCTATATGTTGTCATCAATTACCTAAAAGGGGGAGATTGAAAGTGCAACTAATCCCCGGGTGGTTTTGGTAATTAATAACAACATATATGTCATTGATCTAATGAACATTGATGATAGATTTCAGAAAAAGATCAATGATTGGCATGGCAAGGACTAATGGATGTGGACCCCTCAAAATATCAAGGACAAGAACTGGCTACTCCAAGGCTTTACATTTTTTGTTTAGTGATCCAAGATCACATTGAGTCCCTTAGGAAAGCCAATACTATTAAAAGGAGATGAGGTCTTGTTGATGAGGTTGTTGCTCAAGTCCTTAGTGATATTGCTCCAAAAACCCTCAATCACTTTCTCAAAACACATCTGTCCAAAACCCTAAATCTTCATTTCGGTCTCACCGATATCACCTACTGAGGATCCACCGTGATGACCCTTCCATTGCCACAACCAAAACCCTAGCAATTCGGTTTGACCGAAATGGTTCTCGGTCCCACCGAGACGGCCTGACCAAGTTTCAGTGATGAAGTTGCTTCATTTCGGAATCACCGAGATGAACCGATCGGAATTACCGAAATGAGGTCTTGCCCTAGCCATTGCACTTCGGTCCCACCGAGTTGGTATAATCGGTCTCACCAAAAATCCTAACGGTAGTTCTTTTGCACTAGTCGGTCTCACCGAGATTTTCATGTTGGTGCCACCGAGTTGGTTCAAAGACTTTTAGTGGTTGGATTTTTGGTGCTGCCTATTTGTACCCCTCCACCACCACTCAATCTCTAAGAGAGCCATCAGAACAAAACACAACTTCCACCATTCATTTTCTAGAGAGAACCACCTACTCATGTGTTGAGATCAAGAGATTACATTCCTACCATTTGAACTTTGATTTCTAGCCTCTTCAAGTTGCTTTCCACTCCAATCCTTCTCCTACCCAAGCCAAACCTGTGAGAGAGAGATTGAGTGTTGAGGAAACTATCATTTGAAGCACAAGAGCAAGGAGTTTATCACCAACACAACATCTATTACCTTTTGGAGAGTGGTGTCTCCTAGATTGGTTAGGTGCCACTTGGGAGCCTCCAAGATCATCTGGAGTTGAACCAAGGAGTTTGTAAGGGCAAGGAGATCGCCTACTTCGTGAAGATCTACCCGGGTGAGGCTGGTTCTTCGTGGATGGAAGCCATGGTGGAATAGTCAAGGTTGCTTCTTCGTGGACCCTTCGTGGGTGGAGCCCTCCGTGGACTCGCGCAACCGTTACCCTCCGTGGGTTGAAGTCTCCATCAACGTGGACATACAATAGCACCACCTATCGGAACCACGCCAAAAATTATCGTGTCTTCGTTGCGTTTAAAATCTCCAAACCCCTCTTTTACTTACATGTGCAATGTTTTACTTTTCGTTGTTATACTCTTAAAATTGCATGTGTAGGGTGATACTAGACTTGGTAGAATTGCTAAAATCTGCCCACAACTAAAATTGGGAAAATTATAGTTTTTTATTTGGTCAAGTAGTCTAATGACCCCCCTCTAGACATACTTTCGATCCTACACGGGTTCCCCATGCGATATGTGTTATGTGCGCGCACGAATCGAGGGGTTTGCTAATAATGACGCCACAAATCCGGAGCGCAGTCACTTTATTGATTAGACGTGCCAATAGTAGTAGCCTCGAGCTTCGCTAACACGCCATAATGACATCTGAAAAAACCACACGGTTCTCTAGTGCGCTATAGCAGTTCATGTTTGGTCAAAGTTGTCAGAACACGTCCAGGTCGACGCCATTATCCCGGCGTGGGAAGACTTCACCACTAAGGTAGCTCTGCACGGGTAGGGTCTTTTGATCCGACGAGTGGATAAAAGCTACTTGGGAAGCACAATTGGGGCTCCTCGGATGCTTGAAGTATGGTATTCCTTGGACAGAACTTGATCACTTTGGGGGTGGAACACGCGAATAAGTTATGGAACCAGTTTGAAAGGCCGAACCAACAATGAAGGACAGTAGTCCGAGGATAGTCCTCGGCTTGAAGACCGGTTCAACGGCTCCTGATGGTGTCCCGGATAAGGGGGTGCTAAGCTCTGCAGCATGTGGGCCGGGTCGAGGACCCCCAAACAACCAACCAGTGGGCCACATTCATCAGGTCCCCGGGGGAATCATACAAAGACTTGGCGCATACTTGAAGGCACGAATGCAATCTTCGGCATGTTTATCTTCAGATATAACCGACGATGTGTAACCCTAGGTACCCCCACGTCTATATAAGCCGAGGGGTGTAGACTGTAGAGGCCAACTCGTTCATACTCGATCTCGAGGTATATCGACCTGTACTTTGTACCCCATCCATCAATACAACAAAGCAAGACGTAGGGTTTTACCTCTTCGAGAGGGCCTGAATGTAGTAAACATCGGTGCCCCCCTGTGTCCTGTTACCATCTAGCCAAGACTATAAGATCGGGACCCCCTACCCGAGATCTGTCAGATTTGACTCCGTTACCATACATGACACATCTTACATTCTTTATTATTTTGCTAAAGTTTAGATTATTACCTATACACATTTGATTGTGCAACGACTCACATGTGTGTTGGGATTAGGAGATCATGCCTGAATCGCTTAGAATGGCGAACCAAATATTAGTTGGATGGTTAGAGGGACAGTGGTATCCCCACCCTACCAGGGTTCAAGTCATGGTGCTCGCATTATTCCTGAAATTATTTTAGGATTTCCGGCGATGCGCTTTCATTGGGAGGAGACGTTCCCGTCGACGATGAGGCGCCTACGGTGACTTCGTAAATCTCAAGATGATACGCCGACTCAGTCTCTCGAAGGTGCTCATAGGGGTAGGGTGTGTGTGTGTGCGTTCATAGGGGTGAGTGTATGCGTGTATGTATGAGCGCTTGCGTCTGTACTGTGTTAAAAAAAATCGTTTAGAATGCGTTTTTTTTGGAAAATTTGCATTTTTTTGAACACACGATTTGTATCTTCTCTCTCCGACTAGTCTGAAAAGACAAGCCGCAAAAGTTAATGATGCGACTGCAGCCGTGGCGTGCTTAGTAGTGTATTTTTCATCTATTATCATTGTGTTGAAAATTATTTGGCCCCGTCGCAAGGCACCGACAATTACTTTTTTTGTTTCTATTTAAGAAGCACATGCAATTACCTAGTTCATATATAAGAGGTTACATCACATTTCATATACAGGTGACCAGAATCCAATTCGTCACAATCCATCTCCTCAACCAAACGCAAGAATGAAATCATTCCATTCATTTTTTAACTCGTACTACTTGGTTACCAAACTAAACACAGCCGAAGAGAATAAGGGTGGGAATGAGCTGGCTGCTTTGAGATTGTGATGGCCACGTATTATGCATCCAGACTAAAAAAACGTGTTGTGCATCCGGATGGGTTAACACTCGAGAGATTTGGACACGGTCTCATAGAACTATTTTTCAGTTGGCCTCTCGCCTCTGTCAACCACTCCACCCCTCCTCCCGCTCCCAGATCCCGATCCACCTCCGCCGCAGATCCAACCACCAATACCCCACCCGCCGTCGCCCTCCGGCGCGGGTGCAGGGCAGATCCGGCGCCATGGACAAGCCGTGCACGCTGCTAGTCCACTTCGACAAGGGCTCCGCCTCCATGGCGAATGAGATCAAGGCGGATCTGGAGGGCAGCGACGTCGCCACCAAGGTCGAGGCCATGAAGCGCGCCGTCATGCTCCTCCTCAATGGCGAGACCCTGCCGACGCTCTTCATCACCGTCGTCCGCTACGTCCTCCCCTCCGAGGACCACACCATCCAGAAGCTTCTGCTCCTCTACCTCGAGATCATTGACAAGCGCGACGCCGCTGGCCGCGTCCTCCCGGAGATGATCCTCATCTGCCAGAATCTCCGCAACAACCTGCAGCACCCCAATGAGTACATCCGGGGCGTCACGCTGCGGTTCCTCTGCCGCCTCTCCGAGCCGGAGGTGCTTGAGCCGCTCGTTCCTTCTATTCTCGAGAATCTCGAGCACCGCCACCACTTCATCCGCCGCCACGCGCTCTCCGCCATCTCGGCGATCTACCGCCTCCCACACGGCGACCAGCTCATCCCTGACGCTCCCGAGCTCGTTGAGCGCGCGCTCGCTTCTGAGCAGGACGCCTCCGCGCGGCGGAACGCTTTCCTCATGCTCTGCCTCTGTGGTCAGGAACGTGCTGTCGCGTACCTATTCTCCAACGCCGAACGTGTTACCGAGTGGCCCGATCTCCTGCAGATGGCCGCCGTAGACCTCATCCGCAAGGTCTGCCGCTCTCCAAACCGTGCTGACAAGGGCAGGTATATCAAGATCATAATATCCCTTCTTTCTTCTCCCAGCACAGCTGTTGTTTATGAGTGTGCTGGGGCGCTGGTGTCGCTCTCCTCGGCGCCCACTGCTGTGCGTGCTGCTGCCAACACATACTGCCAGCTCCTCTCTTCGCAGAGTGACAACAATGTCAGGCTCATTCTCCTGGACCGTCTGAATGAGCTGCGCACAGCACACCGGGATGTGATGGTGGATGTAGTGATGGATGTGCTGCGTGCACTTTCCAGCCCGAACTTAGATGTCAAGAGGAAGGTGCTGGATTTAGTGCTCGATCTGCTCACTCCTCGTAATGTGGAGGAGGTGGTGCTTTACCTCAAGAAGGAAGTGGTCAAGACACAATCAGGGGAACTTGAGAAGGGTGGCGAGTACCGCCAGATGCTGGTGCAAGTGATCCATGCATGTGCTGTAGAGTACCCAGAGGTAGCTGGGTCGGTGGTGCACCTCCTCATGGACTTCCTTGGTGACACTAATGTCGCGGCAGCAGTTGATGTTGTTTTGTTTGTGCGTGAGATCATTGAGACTAATCCCAAGCTGCGTGTGTCCATGATCCAGAGACTGAGTGATACCTTTTATCAGATCCGTGCATCCCGTGTCTGTTCAATCGCTCTTTGGATTCTTGGTGAGTACTCCCTGTCGTTATCGGAGGTTGAGAGTGCCATTACTACCATCAAGCAGTCCCTTGGGGATCTACCATTGTTCACTCTCTCAGAGGAAGGCGAGACAACTGATTCCTCCAAGCCAACCCAGCCCATGGTGAACTCTGTCACCGTGTCTTCCAGGCGTCCTGTTGTTCTTGCAGATGGCACTTACGCCACACAGAGTGCTGCTACTGAGGCCATTTCGACTCCACCAGTTACTGCTGGGTCATTGGCATCGACCCTGAATCTCAGATCACTCATTCTGTCAGGTGATTTCTTCTTGGCTGCAGTTGTTGCCTGTACGCTTACCAAATTGGTATTGAGGCTGGAGGAGGTGCAGCCATCAAAGGTTGAAGCAAACAAGGCTTGTACTGGGGCCTTGCTGGTCATGACGTCCATTCTGCAGCTGGGGCTATCCTCATACCTTCCCCAACCGATTGATAATGATTCATATGACAGGATCGTGCTTTGTGTGCGGCTGCTTTGCAATACTGGTGATGATGTGAGAAAGATTTGGCTGCAGTCATGTAGGCAGAGTTTTGCCAAGATGCTTGCTGAGAAGCAATTCAGGGAGACACAGGAGATGAAAGCCAAATCACAGATCTCTCATGCGCAGCCAGATGATCTTATTGATTTCTACCACCTGAAGAGCAGAAGGGTAAGAGAAACTTGCTTACTAGTTGTTGCTTTTGCATTATGCAAATTGCAACATTTATCTTTGTCTAATGCATGTTCGCAAGCTAGCCCACAAGCGTTCAATCTGTTCTGAAATGAACAATAAATTCATTACTTGGTGCTTGCATTACAACTCTGTTGACATATATTCTCAAGTTACTGCATATTACATGCAATAGGAGCATTATCTTTCTTTCTTGCATCTTGCAACAAATTGTTACATTCTGTGGCTTCTCTCATGACCTTCAATAATATCTGAAGTTCCAAATAATAGCTGTCGTGGTTTTTCCTGTCCTTCAGTCTTACTACAATTCTGGGACTTCCCCTGCTTTGTGTAACCAGTTCTTAGTTTTTTTATTTCCACTAGAATCTCGTGGTGTATTTACTTTCTGATGAAGCAATATAAATAAGTGTTTTCTTATTCTCCTTTTTGTACGAGTATACAACAGAATTTGTGAATGTTACTTGACTAGTCTATGTTTGAGTTTTGTGCCTTTGCTCAGTTTGAGCAGCCTTGTTATAACATGAAAGGTTTTGGTATGTTTGTTGGATTTGATTTCTGGTAGATATGTAAAATTTGTCAGATCTTTCAGAAGTTTGTATCCTTGGCTAGAAAGTTTTTTTTTTCTATTTGGGCAGAGGAAATGCTGGTAGTTATTTCAACAGCATTATGAGCATGTGTAATAGTGATACACGTGAACCATATTGTTGCTTCAAGAATACGTATGATTTAGTAATCGTCAAAAAAAGAATATGATTTGGTAAAATGCTCTTCTATATTTGTTCCCTCTGTTCTTAAATTGTGGATTTTTGTTTCCTAGGGCATGAGCCAGCTTGAGTTGGAAGATGAGGTCCAAGATGATTTGAAGGCTGCAACTGGTGGATTCAGTAAGGAAACAGATGATGCAAACAGGCTTAACCGCATTCTTCAGTTGACTGGGTTCAGTGATCCTGTATATGCTGAAGCGTTTGTGACAGTTCATCATTATGATATTGTACTTGATGTTACTGTCATAAACCGTACAAAGGAGACACTTCAGAACCTGTGTTTGGAATTAGCTACAATGGGAGACCTCAAGCTTGTTGACCGCCCTCAGAACTATACGTTGGCTCCTGAGTCAAGCAAGCAAATTCGTGCTAATATCAAGGTTTCTTCCACGGAGACTGGAGTCATATTTGGGAACATAGTCTACGAGACTTCCAATGTGATGGAAAGATCAGTGGTTGTCCTGAATGATATTCACATTGACATCATGGATTATATCTCACCTGCTACATGCGCAGATGTTACTTTCCGGAACATGTGGGCAGAATTTGAGTGGGAGAACAAGGTAATTGGCTTCTTTCTACAATTCAGTCATTGCAAAACCTCTTTGCAAGATGTTCTCCTTCCCAATTGCAAAATCTCTAGCTGAAGCTGTTAAATCTTTTAAAAGTATGCTCAATCAGACTTATTACTTTTCAGTTTGGTTCATGATGTTTGTCTAGTTTTGCTTTGAGAACTGTTTGGAGTAAGGGTACTGTTGTCATTGCACCTGGTTGATATGGAATTCTATATACCTAAATAGTTGATCCAGACTAACTCTAATTCTCTCACCATGCAACTATGCGAACTCACCAATGCTACCATACATGGTAAAAGACCCACATTTAACATACACCATGCATGCTACTCATATTAAATAAGTATTCTACAGCTAACTTGTATGCATTTTAGTTTCAATTCTCATATTGACAATCTATAATCATACAACCAAATCTAATTGAAACAAATGCAATACAACCAAATCTAATTGAAACAATTGCAACCAATTCTCACAGCAATGCACGATGTATCATCTCTAGTTTATTGAGTTGTCTTGTCACACTGCTTCGTGTTGATGAATCTGTTGTTGCTCCTTATTTCAGTTTATATAACAACTATTTCCTTTTTGTCCAGGTTGCCGTTAATACAGTAATTCAAGACGAGAAGGAATTCTTGAATCATGTTATCAAGTCAACAAACATGAAGTGTCTAACACCACCGTAAGTTGCGGTCTTCCATCTTTATTCCATGCTTTCTCTTCCTTATCTGATTACTGATGGAGTTACCTACTTCTGAAACGGTAACCTGATATCAGGTCTGCGCTTGATGGTGAATGCGGTTTCCTTGCCGCAAATCTTTACGCAAAGAGTGTGTTTGGAGAAGATGCGTTGGTGAACATTAGCATTGAGAAGCAAGTTGATGGCAAGCTCAGCGGTTACATCAGAATAAGGAGCAAGACCCAAGGAATTGCGCTCAGCTTGGGAGACAAGATTACCCTCAAGCAGAAGGGAGGCAGTTAAGCTGTGACGTGACCTGTCGCAATTGTGTCATGTAGGAGATCCACTTTGCCAGTTTCATACTATCGGTACAATGGGCTAGTAAAGATGTCTTTAATGTACAAAAGATTAAAGAGAGGGATGCGAAGAGGAAGCTCGCAAGGAAGTCAGTCTTGAGACTGAAAATGGATCTTCAACTAGTATCCTCGAGAGATGCAATGATCTCTCCCAGCTCCCTTCCATGATGAGGCCTTTTTTTGACAAAAATGGTGGTGTAAGAATAGATGTGAGGTTTGTGTTGTTTATTCTTGATATCAGCGGATTGAGATATTGTATTACGGGTCCCTTTAATGTCTCGTGCTTTTGTCTTTCAGCCTTACATGTTCCAGCGTTGCCGTGTTTCTGGTCTCCCTCGTTACTTTTCTTTCAGTGTTACATGTTGTATTGTCCTTTCGCTTGCTGTAAAATTCTGTGTTATCTCTCTGATGGAGCCAAACAATTTCTATTACCGATTGATGTATTTTTATTCGTCTAGAATTCCAAATGTCATGACACTATATGCGTTTTAGTAATTCTGGAAATAGAAGGCCCTTAATAGTCGGTCAATGAGCTAGTACTCCCTCTGTGAGTGTCGCTGATTTAGTACTGTACTAAATTAGTTCAAATTTTGAGACCGAGGGAGTACATATTTTGATGACCGTTTCTTTGGCCTTGTGTGCGGAGCTTTGTTTTCTCGTATGCCTTGTGCTTGAATTTGGTGCATCCTGCATGCTTCTTGCAGGAGCGAGCGAGGCCTTCCCGTTATGGTGAGCATGCTCATGCTTTTGGGTGGTGGAGGATGCTCTCGACAACTTCCTCTTGGAGCTTTCCTTGGAGGGGGCTTGGTGCATCCGCGGTATGCTTCGACCATCTTCAAGCACTTGGTGTCTCTACCATCTTCGTGGGAGAGTGTAAGTGGCATGCGTTGACATGAATGCCCCATATTGTCATGTCTTAATGAATTGCATGCCTTTTGGTGCTTTGCCATATCACATGACATACTGGTGTAGAGCCTTGGGCTCGTTAGGACTTCAGCCACTTTGGGAGTCGTTCCTTTGTACTGATGACAATGACATGTCTGGTAATGTGATTGCTTTAGCACTTTTATCTTGCCTCATTTTTGTATTCCGGTATTGGTTTTGTCATAGCCATGGAGGATGCCGCCTCTTGGGGGGTGGCATGCTTTCTCCTTACTTTGGCGTTCCCTCCTTGCCCGAGGGGGCTCTTCGCATCTCGGGGAAGATGCCGTCTTTTGGAGGCGGCTTACTTTCTCCCGTGAGTGCCCAACTTGGTTGGCCTCACTTTGCCCGAGGGACGCTTCACATCTTTGGAGATGCGGGTTTTGCCATGGTTTTGTGAGGGTTCCACCTCCCAGAAGTGAGCGCTCATGTCTTCGCATCTCCACTTGTCGATATGGGGTCACTTCATATCGCCGGGGATCCCAAGGCGCTTCTTCGCGGGCAACACTATCTGGCTCGCCCGGCTTGTTCCCGAGGAGCACTACCTGGCTTCCCGGCTTGTTCGTGGGGAGCACTACTTGGTGACGGAGTCGAATCCGGCAGATCTCAGGTAGCAGGTCCCGAGCTGGTAGTCTTGGCACGATGGTAACATGACACAAGGGGGACACGATGTTTTACCGAGGTTCACGTCCTGCTTTGTTGTATTGATTGTGGGGTACAGAGTACAAGTTGATCTACCTCGAGATCGTGTATGAATGAGTCCCTTTCTACTATCTAAACCACTCGGTGTATATAGACTCTGGGGGTACCTAGGTTTACACATAGGTCAGTTGCATTTAAAGATGAACATGCCGAAGATTGCATTCGTGCCTTAGAGTATGCGTCACATCTTAGAAAGATTCCATCTTGATTACTCCATGAGGCTTGACGAATGTGGCCCACTGGTTGGTCATCTGGGGGTCCTCGACCCAACCCATGTCTTCTGGGATCCAACATGGTTAGCACCCGCTTATCCAGGAGACCGTCAGTAGCCCCCGAACCGGTCTTCAAGCCGAGGACTTCCTCGGGCGGCTATCCTCCATCTATGGTTTTCGGCCTTGCAAACTGGTTCAACATATTCTTCGCGCGCTTTCTTCCAAAGCGACCAGAATCCTGCCCGAGGAATAACAGACCTCGGATGTCCGAGGAGCCCCGATCAAGCTTCCCAAGAGGTGTTTTTCTTTCATCGGATCCAAAGAACCTCTCAGTGCAAAGTTATCTTAGCAGCAAAGTATTTCCGTGCCAGGATGAGGGTGCCGATTGATACGTCTCCAACGTATCTATAATTTTTGATTGTTCCATGCTATTATAGTATCAATCTTGGATGTTTTATATGCAATTTTATACCATTTTTTGGGACTAAACTATTAATCTAGTGCCCAGTGCCAGTTGTTGTTTTTCTGCTTGTTTTCTGCTTTTCAGAAAATCAACATCAAATAGAGTCCGAACGGAGAAAAAACTTTGGATTCATTTTTCTGGACCAGAAGGGACCCATGAAGGTTCGGGAGAAGACCTGAGGAGTCACGAGGGAGCGACAAACTCAGCGGCGCGCCCGAGGGGGGGGGGGGGGGGGGGCGGCTTGTGGGCCCCTCGTGGCGCCTCCTGACATAATTTCACCTCTACAAATTCCCCAATATTCCCATTATACGAGAGAGCCACCCGAAACACTTTTTCTGCCGCCACAAGTTTCTGTTCTTCCGCGATCCCATCTGGAGGCCTTTTCCGGCACCCTGCCGGAGTGGGAATCGATCACGAAGGGCTTCTACATCATCCTTGCTGCCCTTCCGATGATGCATGAGTATTTCATCACAGACCTACGGGTCCATAGCTAGTAGCTAGATGGCTTCTTCTCTCTCTTTGATCTTCAATATAATGTTCTCCTCGATGTTCTTGGAGTTCTATCCGATGTAATCTTCCTTTGCGGTGTGTTTGTTGGGACCCGATGAATTATAGGTTTATGATCAGATTATTCATTAATATTAATTGAGTCTTTTCTGAATTCTTTTATGCATGATTGTTATAGCTTTGTATTTCTCTCTGATCTATCGGTTTGATTTGGCCAACGAGATTGATTTATCTTGCAATGGGAGAGGTGCTTTGTGATGGGTTCAATCTTGTGGTGCTCCATCTCACTGACAGAAAGGGAAATGACACATATTTGTATTGTTGCCATTAAGGATAAAAAGATGGGGTTTATTCGTATTTCTTGCGTTTACTTTGTCTACATCATGTCATCTTGCTTAAGGTGTTACTCTGTTTTATACTTAATACCCTAGATGCATGCTGGATAGTGGTCGATGGGTGGAGTAATAGTAGTAGATGCAGGCAGAAGTCGGTCTACTTGTGTCGGACGTGATGTCTATATACAAGATCATTGCCTTGAATATCCTCATAACTATGCGCTTTTCTATCAATTGCCCAACAGTAATTTGTCCACCCACCGTATGTTATGTGCTCGAGAGAGAAGCCTCTAGTGAAAACTATAGCCCCCGGGTCTACTTTTATCATATATAAAACAGAAAAAATACCTTGCTGCACTTTTATTTATTTTATTTTGTTTTGCAATTTATCTTATTACCTACCACTACGAGATTTGATCCTTGCAAATAACCGCCGAGGGGATTGACACCCCCTTTGTTTGCGTTGGGTGCAAGTATTTGCTTTTGTGTGTGCAGGTGCTGCTAACGAGGTTCTATGTGGTTCTCCTACTGGATTGATAACCTTGGTTCTTAACTGAGGGAAATACTTATCTCTACTATAATGCTTCATCCTCTCCTCTTCGGGCAATCCCGACGCAGCTCACAAGTAGCACCGATTTGGTCGCGTTCTGACAACTTTGACCAAATCCGAAACGCCACCATGTACTGCAAAACTGATCAGTCCTTTCAGATGTCATTATAACGTGTTAACACAGCTTGAGGCCACTCCCATTAGCACGTCTCACTAATAAAGATATCGTGCCCTGGATTTCCAGTGGTATTACGAGCAAAACCCCTTGATTCGCGCGCGCATGTAACACATATTGCATTGGGAACTCATGAAATTAATGCCACACAGTACGCTCCTTTGGTGTTTGTACCAGCCCATAAAAGGCACACGACAAAGTGAATCAATCTTCATGCCTTCCTCCTTGCTCTCGCTCCCATCATCCCCAAGCTCCAACGCCCAAAGAACAAAGCACAAACAACCTCCAATCCCCTTTCCCTCTTCCTAATGATGATGTCCTGGACTAGGGGTTGCTAACCACGTTGGCCTCCAGGTTATGGTCCGGGCCGAGGACCACCAGACAACCAATGAATGTGCCACGTTTGCCATCGACATACTCAAGATGGAATCCTCCGAAGACTTGGCGCATACCCCAAGACATGTTTGAATCATCGGCAAGTTTATCCCTTTATGTAACCGGCCTACATGTAACCCTAGGTACCCCTGGTGCCGCCGAGGGGTTTTAGACGTAGGGTAAGATTCATTCACATATGATCTTGAGGTAGATCATCCTGTACTTTGTACCCCATCCACAATCAATATAACAAGAGCAGGACGTATGGTTTTACCTCTTCGAGAGGGCCCGAACGTGGGTAAACATCGTGCCCCTTTTTGTCCTGTTACCATCAAGCTAAGATCACTAGCTCGGGACCCCCTACCCGAGATCCGCCGGATTTGACTATGACATTGATGGCCCATACAGGTCCCGCTGTGTGGTCAAAGCGACTCGATGGCTCACCTTCGGATTGATGACAACATTAGCTATGGGAAGACCATCTTCCTGGACAACTTTTTGTCTTCGGCAGCATCACGCTCTACACCGATTCGACAAGCCACCTCGGCTAGATCAAAAACTTCGCTCCGGGCCAGACCATCAGGTTTGGAAATCTGGAGTACGCTACGGATGCCCGCGACGAGCTTGTGTTTTTAGGCTGGGTGTCAGACCAGTCCAAAGACCTCGCCGACGCCTTCATACCAATCTCAGATTCAATCTCGGATCAGGACCACGGTGCAGATCACACCTCTGATCTAGCTTTGAGCCTAGAACCAAGCATTGCCTCGGCGGTTAGACGTCATGTTTGACCGATGAAATTCCCAAGGCCTTGAAATATGGTATCTCAAGCAAAGCTTCAGCTAAGCCCAACCTTCAGTATGGGCGAGGCCAGCAAAGCACTTCTGAACGAGATGTTAGATCAGATTCAGAGCCTCGCAATCTGAGACGATCGGACCTCGGTTTACGATCAAATATGGGAGAAATCTGGAGAAGCGAGAATTTTCAACCACCCTCCACCCACGTCACTACCGTCGTGGATTTAACCAACATCCTAGCACACGCCTTCGAGGAGGCAACCGACATGGATGAAGATGTCGACGAGATGTCACACTCTACTTTGCCGCCTGCCACTACCCATACCGGCAAGTGGGCAGATACGTCGACCTATGATGTTTTACATGGTAGACACTCCCTATGATGGAGGAGGAAGCGGAAACCCCCCCAAGCGCCGACGTAGGGGCTGCCGTAACAGAGGCAACGACAATGGTGACATGAGTAATGGTGGCACCGAAAACGGTGGTACCACCAACGGAGATGCCGCCCAAGATGACAATGATAACCAGAACGTCGGGAATGATGTCAGCGTTGATAACAACAATGGCGATGATATGATCAATGGGGATGAAGATGACCCCGATGATGGCGATTACAACCAGATGCCGAGGAAGATAGAAGACTCAGCCCCGACGAGTACGATGCTTCAAACAACCCTTCGAGGAACCTTGAATCAAAATGCTCTGCAGGCGATTGGCCACTACAGTCAAAAGCATCAAGCAAAGGTCCCAGCGGATTAGAACCGAATAGGACGAATTGAAAGACAAATGGGTCAAGCTCCTCAGGGCCGAGTAGGCACTTGAGGACAAACTCGAGCAAACCAGGGATAATAAGTTTTACCCCCAAGGAACTTACTTCCAGATCTCGATGAGGAGGCCAAGGACAACGTGCTATCTAAGCATGAGTGGCCCGAGAAGCCCGATCACCCTCCTTGGGCCCGAGATAGCCCAACAGGCGGGTACAAGAATATTATCGAAACCCCGTGGCGCCGAGGTGGAGTAGATCCACCTTGGCCCTTCAAGAAATATGATCTAAGGGAGAAAAGGTGTTAAGGCCAGAAGATCGACCTCGATCAATCTATAAATCTAGGGAGCGTCCAACTGCTGGACATGCGGGATACCTAGCTTGGTTAGCTAAGAATGGCGATGTTCTCGATTACACGCACGATTGGAGCGTGACCATGTCCAACGTGCGTCATGCCACTGCGACGATCCGAGTTGCTACCCACCCCATTTGCTTCACAGACGAGGTCATGCAACACAAGTTCTCAGAGGGGTTTAAACCCATAAATATTGAGCAATACGATGGTACAACGGACCCCACCGTATGGATTGAGGATTTCCTCATGCTCGTACACATGGCTAGTGGTGATGATATCCACGCCATCAAATACCTACGCTTAAAGCTCAAAGGATCTGCTCGTCACTGGCTTAATAGCCTTCCCAAGGACTGAATTGGCGCCTGGGAAGACATCGAGGATGTGTTCCGAGCAAACTTTCAAGGTACTTATGTATGACCCCTGGATGCCGATGACCTTGCTCATGTCGTGCAAAGGCTAGGGGAGTCGGTCTAAAAATTTGGGAATCGGTTTTTGACCAATCAGATGGTGGACTGCCCGAACGCCGAGGCGATACCCGTGCTACTTGTGAACTGCGTTGGGATTTCCTCGACGAGGAGAGGATGATGTAGTACAATAGAGATAAGTATTTCCCTCAGTTAAGAACCAGGGTTATCAATCTGGTAGGAGAACCACACGAAACCTCGTTGATAGCACTTACACACACAAAAGCAAATACTTGCACCCAACGCAATCAAGGGGGTTGTCAATCACCTCGGCGGTTATTTGCAAGGATAAAATCTCGTAGTGATAGATAGATAAAATAAAATAGAAAATAAAATAACAGTAATAAAATTGCAGCAAGGTATTTTTGGATTTTATATATGATAAAAGTAGACCCGAGGGGCATAGTTTTCACTAGAGGCTTCTCTCTCGAACAAAAAGCATACGGTGGGTAAACAAATTACTGTTGGACAATTGATAGAAAAGCGCATAGTTATGACGATATTCAAGGCAATGATCATGTATATAGGCATCACATCCGAGACAAGTAGACCGACTCCTGCCTGCATCTACTACTATTACTCCACCCATCGACCACTATCCAGCGTGCATCTAGAGTATTAAGTTAATAAAAGCAGAGTAACGCCTTAAGCAAGATGACATGATGTAAACAAAGTGAATCCAACCAATATGAATAAACCCCGTCGTTTTCCCCTTAATGGCAACAATACAAATACGCGTCTTCTCCCCTACTTTGTCACTGGGATATAGAGCACCGCAAGATTGAACCCATTACAAAGCACCTCTCCCATTGCAAGATAAATCAATCTAGTTGGCCAAACCAAACAGATAGATCGAAGAGAAATACAAAGCTATAATAATCATGAATAAAAGAATTCAGCAAGGTTGATGTAGAAGCACTCCGTAATTGATTCCCCTCTGGCAGAGTACCGGAAAAGGCCTCCAGATGGGATCGTGAAAGAACAGAAACTTGCGGCAACGGAAAAAATATTTTGGGTGGCTCTCTGCTGGTTTCCCTATTTTAGAGAATTTATAGAGGTAAAATTAGGCCAGACGAAGACATGAGGGGCCCACAAGGCATCAAGGCATGCCCTGTTGCCTTGCCGTCTCCTCGTTAATGCTTTGTTCTAGTTCTCTATTAAAAGGAGGCCTTAATATCCCTTAGTTTCCTTATGGACCCCGCTGCCACAGGAGGGGTAGGACAAAAGATGTGATTCAAGTTCTTATTATAAGCACATATGACTATATAGGGAATACATGCCTACATTGAATTGATGAATTGGAGCTATTATGTGGCGCTCTAGGTTGTGGCTGTTACATGATGAATGTCATCCAACACAAATATCCATCACTGATCCAATGCCTACGCTTTGCTCATATTGATCTTTGCTAAGTTACTACTTTTGCTGGTGCTGTTACAATCACTACAAAACTGCTACTGTTACTGTTCCTACTACTACTGCTACTATCAAACTACTATGCTACTAAATACTTTGCTGCAGATATTTAGCTCTCCAGGTGTGGTTGAATTGAAAACTCAACTGCTAAGGCTTATAAATATTCTTTGGCTCCCCTTGTGTTGACTCAATAAATTGGTTAAAATACTACCCGCGAAGACTGTCGCGATCCCCTATACTTGTGGGTTATCAAGACCTTTTTCTGGCGTCGTTGCCAGGGAGCTTAGCTCTATTTATTAAGTTCACTTGGGAGTTGAATATTTGGTTATCACTATGAAGAATCTGAAAGACGCTAAGACCAAGATTCTACCCTCTAAGACGAGGGGAGGTAAGGAACTGCCATCTAGCTCCACACTTGATTCACCTTCTGTTTTAAGCAGGCTTGCAACACCACCACTTGCTATTCATTCTGATATGTCGCGAGTAGTTGATGATACTACTTCTATTATAAATGAAACTTGTGATGATGCTAGTACTCCGCTTGATGATACTGTGCCACTAGGTGCGTTTATTGATGAGTAAATTGCTAAAGCTAAAGAACTTGAGACTGCTAAAACTGATGAAAATTATAATTCACCTATTATGCCTAGCTCTCCTAATAGATATGAAATGCCCATGTACCTGAGGATTATGTTATGGAAGGGGAGATTGCTAGAGATTTTCTTGCTTGTAATGATAGAGACGATATAAAGAAATTACTGAGTAAGCTAAAAGAAAAGGCTATGATAGAGAGAATGAAATATGATCCTAAGTTTGCTACTTCTCCTATCTTTGTTACTGATAAGGATTATGAATTCTTAGTTGATCCTGAACTGATTACTTTGGTAGAATCTAATCCTTTCCATGGTTATGAATCTGAAACTGTTGTGGCACACCTTACTAAATTAAATGATATTGCCAACCTATTTGTTCATGAGGAAAAAATTCGCTATTACTATATCCTTAAGTTGTTTCCCTTCTCATTAAAGGGTGATGCTAAAGAATGGTTTAATACTCTTGATCCTGGTTGTGTGCATTGTCCCCGGGATATGATATGATACTTCTCTGAAAAATATTTTCCTGCTCATAAGAGACAAGCTGCCTTATAGGAATATATAATTTTGTGCAATTTGAGGAAGGGCATCTCCCCCAATTTGTCTACTTTGGGGAGGCCTCTCCAATTACTTAATGCTTTACCTGATCATCCTCTTAAGAAAACTGAAATACTTGATATCTTTTACAATGGACTAACCGATGCTTCTAGGGACTACCTAGATCATTGTGCTGGTTGTATTTTCAGGGAACAAACTGTTGAACAGGCTGAAGAACTATTAAATAATATATTGAGGAATGGTGATGATTGGACACTTCTTGAACCACCACCAAAGCCAACTCCTAAGAAGAGAGGTATTCTATTCCTCAGTCCAGAAGATATGCAAGAAGCAAAGAAATCTATGAAAGAAAAAGGCATTAAATCTGAAGATGTTAAGAATTTACCACCCATTGAAGAAATACATGGACTTGATATCCCGTCACAGGTAGTAGAGGTAAATTCTATTTATAGATTTGATGAGGGTGATATTCCATATTATAAATCTCCTAGTTAGTGCTTGGATGAATTTGATGACTTTGTTGTGAAGCAAGAAAACTTTAATAGATATGTAAGCAATCAATTGAAACGTAATTCTATCATGATTGAATGCTTGAGTGATTTGATGTTTAGAATTTGTAATGATGTTAAAGGCTTATGTAAACATGCATCTATGGTTCATACTCAATTAGAACAAGTCTCTAGGTCACAAAATGATTTGTTTAATGAGATGAATAATAAAATGAATGATAGTGCTGTTAGAGTAGTGACTAGAGGAGGTAAAATGACTCTGGATCCTCTATATCCTAAAGGTTATCCTAAAAGAATTGAGCAGGATTCTCAGAGAATTAATAATGATGTACCTGGTTCACCTATGAAGAAAAATAAGAAGAAAAAGGATAGAACTTTGCATGCTTCTAGTGAACCTGTTGTAGACAAACCCCATGAGAATCCCAATGATGTTTCTATTTCTGATGCTGAGACACAACATGGTAATGAACATTTGCCTAGTGATAATGATAATGATAATGCTAGTTGTCGGTGTCAAAACCGGCAGACCTCGAGGTAGGGGGTCCCGGGGAACAAGGGACGATGAACACGGTGTTTACCCAGGTTCAGGCCCTCTCGAAGAGGTAATACCCTACGTCCTGCTTGATTGTATTGGATGTATAGTATGTTTACAGAGTAGATCTACCTTGAGATCAGCACGAGCTAAACCCTAAGGTGATGAATATAGCTCTAGCCCTAAGGACTACAACCCTCGGTTTATATAGACACCGGTAGGGTTAGGGTTACACGTGATTAGTTATGGAAAGAGGAAGATCCTGCCTATTCTTGGCTTGGAGGGCACACCACGGCTTCATATATCTCCTGTCGCTATACGGCTTCACCAGTCCGGCCCACATCCCATGAGCCGGCTCTCCAAAGACCCCTTAGTCCATGACTCCCTCAGTAGCCCCCAAACTAGCCTCCAACGCCAGGGATTGTGTTCGGCATCCGCACACCAGATAGATTTCGGCTTGCGAGGTGAGTTCTTCAATATAGTCTGCACACGTTTGGGACTACGTGGTGTCCGGGATCTGTAGCGTCCATTTTACTTAGACCTAAATGAAAAAAAGAAAGGTCGGTCAAGTGTGAATAGTGTCTTTGACTGACATCCTTTTCTCCTTTAACGGAGGGCCGCGACCGGTCATAACTCCATGCGACAGGCTGTTCTTGATGCGCGACTCGAGGCCGACCCCTTATTGGCACGTCTCATCAAGGTGGAGATCGTGCCCCGTTTTTTCGGGGATATGATCAATGATCTCATCTCCCCATTCGCACATAACGTTACAAGATTATCGGGAAGTGGAGAAGCCTATGGCGTGAAAAGAGGAACTCTTGGCTTATCAACAACCTATAAAGGGGGAGCTACAACAGTCAGCATCCCATGCCTTCTTCCATCTTTCGCTCACACAGATCTTCAGAGCTCCAGCGCCCCTTTTCTCTGCTTCCATAGCACATCCCACCCCGTCTCCTTCAACCATGGCCGGATCCGGTGCCAACGGGAAGTGGGACGTCTCCATCGTCACCGATAGCGACATCCTGAAGCTGAAGGAGGCCGGCTAATTGTCGGCCGACATCGCCCATCGGGTCCCTAAAGTGGGCCAGATCGTCCCCACGCCCCGGCTGGGCGAAAGGGTTGTATTCCTCCCCCATTTCCTTAGGGGGCTTGGATTTCCTTTGCACCCCTTTGTGAGGGGGTTGATGTTCTTTTACGGGCTAGATTTTCATGACCTAGCCCCCAACTCCCTCCTCCACATCTCGTCCTTTATTATCTTCTGCGAGGCTCTCCTCCGGGTCCGACCACACTTTGGCCTATGGCTAAAGGTGTTCAACGTCAAGCCCAAGGTGGTTGGTGGCGAACACGCAGACTGCGGCGGGGCCATGATCAGCAAACTGACGTGGGTCCCGTGGCCGGAGGGCAAGTTCATCGACACCGTCAAGGTGTGGCAAAAGGAATGGTTCTACATCATCGAGTCAAGGGGAGCCAGCTGGGCGGCAGCTCCCGCATTCAGATCCGGACCCCCTACCAGGCTGGCCTCATGGAGCACCAAGATCCCAGACTGGGGGTCCGCTGACGACTTGAAGGCGCTGCAGAAGCGCGTCGTCAGCGTAGTGGAGACCGGCATGAAGCTGGTTAATGTGATCCAGATCATGCTCAAGCGTCGACCCCTCCCCTATCAGGACAGGGCCAGGCCAATGTGGGAGTATGACCCCGAAGATCCGGCCACCGTGCACCATCTTTTCGGCATGACCCATAAGAAAGTGTGGGGTCTGCTATTCAAGCCACAGAAGGACTGGCCGGTAGAGGGGGAGGACATCGGCCTCAACACTGCGACCCCTCCGAAGAAGGTGAGCGGCATTGGTCTTAACATGAGTTTGAATATTAGCACCGTATGATTTGATCCGAACCTCTTTATGTGGATTTTGCTGGGCTGGCTCGCCAAGGCCGAGAAGATCAGCGGCCTGGCGCAGCTGCCAGAAGGGCCCCGAGCCGAACAGTTAGAGAAGCTGTTGGTCGTGGTGCCGTATAAGGCGCCCAACAAGAAGGGCATGAAGACAGAGGTGCCGAAAGCCAGGGAGGGCCTCCATCGTAGGGCTCGTCCGGACAGCCGGTCCGGAGACACTGCGGCCCTATCTGCACAGGAGGGGGATGAGGATGAGGACGAGGAGGAAAGCGCCTCCTCGCACTCTAAGAAGAGGGTGGCGTCGAGCGACGTCGAGGAGGTTCAACCTCCTCAGGCCCAGAAGGGACAATGCCGGCCTAAGCTGGTCCTGTCCGATAGCTCAAACTCTGATGAGGAGTTTGAAGCGTCTGAAAAGGTCCCGGAGAGGGAACCCAGGGTCAAGCCCCATGCGACCAGGTACACATCGCGGCATTTTCAATTGCCTTATTCTTTAGTAGTCCCTGGTAGAACGTAGATTGATTGTTTTTTGGTGGTGCAGCCCTCCGCGCGGCCACCCCGCCGAGGCGACCTCGGAGGGGACGTCCCCGCCCACCGAACTGGCGGACAGTGGCTCACATTCCGCACCTCCTCTAATCCCCGAAGAGGTTGGGGAGGTGCTGTCGCGAAAGGCCCCTTCGCCACCGAACTCAGGGGAGGAGGTCGACGCCAACATGGCCGAGGCCGATGCCTCGGTCATTGAAGACCAGGGGATGCATCCCTCCTGGCTAACACAGCGAGGGGATCCGAATCATCTGAACCCCTACAGCATCCGGCTCCCGAGCCCCCGAGGCCCTCGAGGGAGCCAATTCCTCCTTTCGATTGGGAAGGTGCTGAGGGCCCGATGCCCGCACCGAACACCTCTATTCGGGCGGCGGCGGGCTGGCCAGACGCACTGGCGGAGTTGGTGAGCAACTCTGCCATCGTCGATGAGCACCACACTCTTATGGGTGCGGTTATCCAGGGTGTTCGGTCCATTCATTCCGGACTGAACGACGCTGTTCAAGGCCTGCTAACAGGCTTTGAGGTAAGTCAAGTAATGCTTTTATCATGTAAAGAAGTTGTAATCTTTAGTTTGGGTAGGCCGTGTACATAGCAGCCCCCGAGACTCTGCAAGGACTTTGTAGAAGCTTGCAGAGGATCAAACTCTGTAGGCCGATTAATAACGTCGACGTTTCTTTTGCTGACGCAGGCATCTTCCTTGGCTGTGGCTTCCAATGCCACGGTACTAAAGGAGATGGACCAGAAGCTCGAACGCTCCAATAGGGAGCTTGACCTTGTCAACAAACGGCTTGACGAAGCGCAAGGTAAGCCTTTCGTTAACGTGTGTGATCGCTCGTTGCCGGGTACTTATACGCCTAGACTGTATATTGATCATTCTATGTGTGGATTTTTCAGCTGCCGCTACTGAGGTGGAGGGCTTGAAGGAGGCCCTAAAGAAAGCCGAGGCTGAGGCGGCCGCCAAGAAATTGGCTGCCGAAAAGGCGATAGCCGAGCTTGAGGAAGCCAAGCTTTCCAGCCAAAAGTACGAGGCTCGAGTGACCAAAGTGCAGGTGGAGCTCACGGATGCTGCCAAGAAGCTGGAAGCCCTTGAGAAGGAGCAGGGGGAGCAGTCCTCCGCGCTGGCCAAGGTGGAGAAAGAGCTCCAGGAGGCAAGGACCCAAGTGCGAGGTGTCCGGGAGGAGCTCCGCCAAGTGGGGCAAATTGCAAATGGTAAGAAATACTTACTACAGAGTGTGTTCAGAGGCAACAGGTTCGCCTTGCTGACACGAGTCTGGCGCTCCGCAGGCGTCTTCACCGAACTTCCGAGGAGTGCGAGGGCCGCAGCGGCACACTATGCCACTCGCGAGGAGGACTCTCTGCAACGGCTCTTCTGGACACAGTTTTCGGCTTCTGAGCATCCTCCCCTCCTCAGCAACCAAATGAAGCAGCTGATGGATATGCATCGGATGTATGAGCTGGCCGTGAAGGACCTCAGTGTCAATCTGTGGCCTGCCGAGCCAATTCCAGACACCTACTTCGGCCTTGTGCAGAAGCTATGGGAGGCGCCGCTCCGGATTGATGCCATGAAGCGCTCAGCATGCCTTGAGGGGGCGAGGCTTGCGTTCGTGAAGACCATGGTGCATTGGCCGGAGATTAAACCGATGGACACGACCACTGGTCCTCCGCCTAAGGGAAAGGAGCATCGCCGCCCTGAGCAGTATTTTGCGCAGGTGATGAATGGCGCGCGGGCGATAGAGGGACAGTGTTCGAAAGATGTAGTACTTGAATAACCGTGTTAAGTTTTTATCAATTGGACCCTTATGCTTTATGATGCGTCCACCTGACTTATTTTGTCTTGTCATGATTTAATTTTGACTCCTGTGCGTCCGTATGTTTATTCTGAAAGCTACCAGTCGTCGGCTTCTGCCCCCAGGTGAATATCACGAGGGATGTTTTGTCTCTGCACTGTTACCCTTAGCCAACGTCTTGGTACCCGGAGGCGGTAGTGCGTGAGCAAAACTAGGCAATCGGACTATTCGGTTTTATTGCTTTCACTTAGCCTTAGGAGCTTGATTGTGGGAGCTAGTGACTAGCCCCCGGTGGCTTGTGACATACTTGGGGGCCAATACCTGTCCTTTCCTATCACATGGTTTGTGTTAAGACGAACCCTTCGTGTGACACGGTGAAATCGCCAATGATATTTTGGAGTCAAACCTCGTCATCGGATCGCTGACCAGTTCACGCTTACTATGACGATCACTTTTCGGCTTTCTCCTCCTGAGGTACTTGACCGGGCTAGCCAGAAGTACAATCACAGGGGTTCTCCCTTTGCCCTCTTAGCCGAATGAGCGAAACATAAGGGGCAAGCACAGGAGCCGGGCAACCCAACTATTGACCCAAGACATAGTTCGGAACTGATGCATATAGTGCAATATCCGAGACGCCGAACACTCAGTCGAAAAAAGGTGTCGGACTTGGGGTACGGAGCCGAGGGTTAAATCGAGCTCTAGGTTAGTTAACCGATCATGTTTTCATGCCGGGCTTGTTTGAAGAGCGAGGTGAGAATCGGAAGGAAAGGAGACAATCGCAAGATGCGGATATCCGAACACCATGAAGGGCGTTTTATTATTTCTTGTAAGCTCAAGACGTCTAACCGTACAATTCGAACTGCCATGGCATTATTTGTAAAAAGGAAAAAGTTTTACAGAGGAAAGGTTTACGCAGGGCCTTGATGCGTGAGCCGAAGCCTCCATTGTGCCCTGCTGCACGTCTGTGCCTTTGCTTCTAAGAGGTGGAGGTTGGGACCTTCGATGAAACCTTGAGGGGCAAGGATCTTGCCGATGAAGCTTTGTGCTTGGGGGGGGGGGGGTTCCGGAAATGGCCCCCGGGTCGTTCAAATACATGGTAATTCCGAAGTTCGGGTTAGCCGATCACATGCTTCGGATTTATTGATATATGCCTCACGGCTGCCCATGGTATTTTGAGTGCGAAATTGTGCTGACGAGGCACGCGGAGCGCGAAGAATGTGGGCGTGCCGTGGGGCGCGCATCCCTATTTGCGGCGAACGCATGCGGGTTCCCATGACGGGGAGTGGGTTTGGGCCCGTTTACTATTGTCGCCGGCCTTTACGGCGGGCCGGTAATGGGACCCGTATGGGCCGGTTTGGTCTTCGGCCGCTAGGGCCGCAGTGTGCTCTTCGGTCCGAAGTGAGCGTTCTGTATTGCCGTTGATAGTTATGACACCGAAGGACTGAGCATCTTCAACTTGAGGTACGCGTAATGCGGGACAACTTTGAAATTAGCGAATGCCGTTCGGCCGAGGAGGGCGTGATAACTGCTGCGAAAGGGTGCAATGTCGAAGATCAAGTCCTCACTTCGGAAGTTGTCCGGAGAGCCGAACACTACTTCAAGCGTCACAGTGCCTGTGCAGCGGGCCTCCACTCCCGGAATGACCCCCTTGAAGGTGGTGTTACTGGGTTTGCTCCTTGACGGATCGATCCCCATCTTCCTCACTGTGTCTTCATATATCAGATTGAGGTTACTGCCCCCGTCCATTAGGACTCTAGTGAGGTGGAATCCGTCGATGATGGGGTTGAGTACTAAGGCTGCGGATCCTCCATGGCGTATGCTGGTCGGGTGATCCCTGCGATCGAAAGTGATCGGGCAGGTTGACCACGGATTGAACTTCGGCGCTACGGGCTCGATGGAATATACGTCTCGCAGCACTCGCCTCCTTTCCTTCTTTGGTATGTGGGTTGCGTAGATCATGTTCACCGTCTTAACCTCGGAAGGGAAGGGTTTCTGGCCTCCACTATTCGGCCTACGAGGCTCGTCATCGTCCTTGCTTCATGGGCTTTTGCCCGAGTCTTCGGCTGTAAGCTTGCCGACCTGCTTTATCACCCAACAGTTACGGTTGGAGTGGTTGGTGGGCTTCTCTGGAGTGCCGTGGATCTGGCAAGTCCTGTCCAGGATTGCGTCTAGTCTGGATGGGCCATCGCCGTTGCCTTTCGGACTTTCTTTCAGGGTCTGGACTTCGGGTTTCTGAACCCGGCATTTACTGCCGTATCCTCGCCTTCGCCGTCATTGTGGCGACATTTACTCTTGCTACGTCACGGCTTTCCATTAGCGTCCCGAACCTCGGAGGTACCGGGTGTGTCGGGGTTGGTGTTTTTACGAGCGAGCCAGCTGTCTTCGCCCGCGCAAAAGCGGGTCATGAGAGAAGTAAGGGCTGCCATAGTTCTTGGTTTATCCTGGCCGAGCTGTCTTACGAGCCATTCGTCCTTGACACTATGCTTGAAAGCGGCCAAGGCTTCAGCATCCGCACAGTCGACAATCTGGTTCTTCTTGGTTAGGAATCGGTTCCAAAATTGTCGGGCAGATTCTCTGGGTTGTTGTGTGATGCGGTTTAGGTCATCCGCGTCCGGAGGCAGG
Source organism: Thinopyrum elongatum (assembly GCA_011799875.1). Classification (NCBI taxonomy): domain Eukaryota; kingdom Viridiplantae; phylum Streptophyta; class Magnoliopsida; order Poales; family Poaceae; genus Thinopyrum; species Thinopyrum elongatum. The sequence goes on from CM022299.1 coordinate 212,612,352, forward strand.
ACATAAGTGCCCTGAAAGTTCGCTCGAAAAGCATCCTCAAGCTCTTCCCAACAACCTATGGATTCTTCGGGAAGGCTGTTCAACCAGTGTCGAGCTGGTCCTTTAAGTTTTAGAGGCAGATATTTGATGGCATGGAGGTAATCTCCTCGCGCCATGTGAATGTGGAGGAGGAAATCCTCTATCCATACGCCCGGGTCTATGCTTCCGTCGTATGGCTCGATGTTCACAGGCTTGAAGCCTTCTGGGAATTGGTGTTGCATTACCCTCTCTGTGAAGCACATGGGGTGTGCGGCGCCCCGAACTCGGGCTACATCGCGTCGGAGGTCTTCAGCCATCCGAGTCCGCTGCTGCTCCCAGACTCTATTGTTTCGGTTCGGCCAATCATAATATCCTTCTCGGTGAGTGGGCGGATCTTCTCTGGGTCCGTAGATGGACCTGGTACGGCCTCCTCGAGCGTCTAGGTCATGGCGGAAGTCGTATTTATAGGTGGGCCACACTTGATCCTTGCCGTAACGGTGAGGTGGGGAAGCGGGGTGCTCGGCCTCATCAGCTTCTCTGTCCCGCCCTCTAGGGGGCGGTCCGGCTGTTCGACGCATGTGTATGTCGGACGTGTGGGCTCTACGGCCTCGTCGTCGAATTGTGGCAGCAATCTTCGCTTGGGATAACTTTTGATTTGCTGTTCGCGGCCGTACCCTTCTTCGGCGGCTAGGACTTTGGTCCATCGATCATTGAGGGTGTCCTCTTCGGCCTTGATTCTGCGTTTTTGTTTCTTTAGACTGCGGGCGGTGGCTAGAAGCCTCTGTTTAAACCGCTCCTGCTCCAGCAGGTCTTCGGGGACGATGAAATCGTCATCCTCGAGACTGGCCTCCTCTTCGGAGGATGGGAGGTAGTTGCTGTCTTCAGAGTCATCGGGGTTTTCTGGGTTGAACGGGTCCTCCTGCCCCGCGGGGTCATCCTGATGATGTTAGTTAGTTGCGGCTCCGGCGAGGTCATCCGTATTATTCGCGGTGCCGTTCTCCGCAGAGTCCATGTTGCTCGCATGGCTTCTACATGGCTTTGATCGACGACACTGTCTTTGGCGTTTGGGCGGCTCATCTTCGGGCTTGTCTCAGTCCTGATTGGGAGTGCCATCGCCGTCCTTGGGGGTGTCCACCATGAAAATATCATAGGTGGACGTGGCCGACCAGCGGCCGGTGACGGGGAGGGGGGGGGGGGGCGACATCGGTACTAGCCGTGGCTCCGCTATCCTCATCCATGTATTTGGCATTTTCTAAATTATAATCTAGCATATCGGTTAAATCATCGACAGTGGCTACCAAGTGGGTGGTGGGTGGGACGTAAAATTCCCCGTGGTACACCTCGAAGGGTTGATGATTGTGGGCGGAGGGCAGGTCCTCCTGGATGGTCATTTTCTGGATTCGCTCTAGTACCTCGTTTAACATAGCGAGGGTCGCCGAATTCGGGGGCTCTAGGCCAAATTCCGTTGTAACGGGTGGGGGGGGGGGGGCAGCCAGTTCCCTGGCTGGTCCTTGGTTTCCACAGGCCGAGCTAAGCTTGGGGTGCGGTGCCGGATCCTTGAGGGGGGTCGGATTGTCACTGTAGATTAATGACAGGGATTCGAGATCGAGCTGCTTCAGGCCGGGGGTGACCCCTGGCCATCGGCTGCCAGTTCGTCTTGAGGGCTCAAGGCTAGAGGAGCGTTTTGACGGAAAGATTCGGTCGAGATTGACTCTTGGCCTCCGCCTCCTGATTCTGCCTCGAAGGCCAAGGATAGGCTCTCCACAGACATGATGGACCCGGCCGAAGGTGGAGTCTGGCCCCCGCTTGAAGCGGAGCCCTCCTGGCTTGAAGCTGTTCGGAGGGCAAGGGCCGATCTGTAGATCGGATCAGAGGGGGACTCTAGAGCGGGCATGGCGAGGCCTGCGAGGGTGCGGGGGGGAGCAGTGAATCTGGCGAAGACCAGATCGCCCCGCGTGTCTGCAACATATTCCAGATTACCGAATCGAATTCAATGCTCAGGAGGAAAGTTGTCGATCTGATCCAAACGACCAGTCAGGTCGGCATGCAGCACGATGCTGCCGAACGCAAAAAGTTGACCGTGGACAAAGAAGTCCCCGGATCCGATGCCTTCTCCTATGATTAGGCGAGCCATCGATCCTTTGGGTGACCCCACAGCGGAACTCTCAATGAAAGCACCAATGTCGGTGTCAAAACCAGCAGACCTCGGGGTAGGGGGTCCCGAGTTGTGGATCTAGAATCGATGGGGAACAAGGGACGATGAACACGGTGTTTACCCAGGTTCGGGCCCTCTCGAAGAGGCAATACCCTACGTCCTACTTGATTGTATTGGATGTATAGTATGGTTACAAAGTAGATCTACCTCGAGATCAGCACGAGCTAAACCCTAAGGTGATGAGGTGATGAATATAGCTCTAGCCCTAAGGACCACAACCCTCGGTTTATATAGACACCGGTAGGGTTAGGGTTACACGTGATTAGTTATGGAAAGAGGAAGATCCTGCCTATTCTTGGCTTGGAGGGCACACCACAGCTTCATAGATCTCCTGTCGCTATACGGCTTCACCAGTCCGGCCTGCATCGCATGAGTCGGCTCTCCGAAGACCCCTTAGTCCATGACTCCCTCACTAGTGGTGATCATGTTGATGCTCAACCAGATGATAATAAGAAATAGAACCCGCAGTTGATCTTGATAACCCACCTCCTAAAAATAAAAGATATGATAAAAGGGATTTCATTGCTAGGACACGGTAAAGAAAGAGAACAATGGGTTCAAAAACCCTTGCCATTTCCTTCTGTTAAATATAAAGATGAGGAGGTGTTTAATCGCTTTGTTGAAATGCTTAGACCATTGTATTTGCAAACACATTTTACCGATATTTTGAAAATGCCTCCGTATTCTAAGTATATGAAAGATATTGTCACCAATAAAAGGAAAATACTGCAAGCTAAAATTTCCACCATGCTTGTAAACTACTCTTTTGATGGAAAAGTACATCAGAAATTAGGAGATCCAGGAATACCTACTATACCTTGCTCAATTAAAAGAAACTATGTTAAAACTGCTTTATGTGATTTAGGAGACGGTGTTAGTGTTACGCCTTTCTCTTTATATAGAAGACTTGATTTAAGCAAGCTAACACCTACTGAAATATCTTCAATACCGGTGTTAGTGTTAGCTGCTATACCCATCGGTATTTGTGAGGACGTTCTTGTTGTTGTTGCTTATGTTACTATCTTGACAGACTTTGTTACTCTTGATATGCAAGAGGACGACAACATGTTGATTATCCTTGGTAGACCCTTTTTGAATACTACCGGGGCTGTTATTGATTGCAACAAAAGTAAGGACACTTTTTATGCAATGGTAATGATCATACAGTATACTTTCCAAAGAAACAGAGTTCAATGAATAGTATCAACCCTATTGAGAGAATTATGACAATTACTATTGGAGGTTTCAAATTTCCTCTTCAGGCTGTCAAAAAGAAATATCAAACTCTCATTGTTGGGGAAATGCATATCCAAGTTGAGGTAACCTAGTGTTATACGAAAGTTCTTCGGTTTCATGTTACTCGGAAATAGTTTGTTAATAAGACTTGATCAACCTTATTAATGGATTCATTTTGAGGGGCATGTAATTGGTGAATTTAGTAAGCACAACCTACTGTACTTATAGTTTGCTCTAGGTTATTATTAGTTTAATAAAGTACAATGCCATGATTACTCTATTTTCTGAATTATCCATGCAATAAAAAATGTCCCTAAAATGAAAGTCCTCGGAATGTCATGAAAATTTAGAATGTTTTTTTCTAGAATATTTAGAATTTTTAGCATTGAACACACCCCAGGGGGGTGCACCTGTGAGCCACAAGCTCCCACGGCGCGCCCACCCCCTAGGCGCGGGATAACCCACAAGTATAGGGGATCGTTTGTAGCCTTTTTTGATAAGAGTGTCGAACCCAATGAGGAGTTAAAGGTAGAATTTATATTCTCTTCAAGTTCTATCGACCACCAATACAACTCTACGCACATTGATGTTTGCGTTACCTAGAACAAATAATAAATCTAATTTGCGGGGATAAAACTAGAACTACATTGCAAGAATAAAACTAGGAGTACTTTGCAAGATAATAAAAGTTAGTTGTTTAGTAGAAAGCTTTTTGTAGAACGATGAGAAAGATTGTCCATAGGCAATTGAATGTAACACGCTAGATACTTATCATATGCAATGAGGGAGAGGCATGAGCCAACATACTTTCCGTACTTGGATCACATGCACTTATGATTGGAACTCTAGCAAGCATCCGCAACTACTAAAGATCATTAAGGTAAAACCCAACCATAGCATTAAGTATAAAGTCCCCTTTACTCCCATACACAACAATCCCCTTACTCGGGTTTAAGCTTCTGTCGCTCTCGCAACTGATGTCTACTACACAACTTATTCTTGCAGACTCGTGTTAGGCCTCCAAGCGCAGAGTTTTGTAGGACAACATCAAATTTCCCTCAAGTGGATGACCTAAGGTTTATCAATCCGTGGGAGGCGTAGGATGAAGATGGTCTCTCCCAAATAACCCCGAAATCAAATACAAGAAATCTCTTGTGTCCCCAACACACCAAATACAATAGTAAATTGTATAGGTGCACTAGTTTGGCGAAGAGATGATGATACAAGTGTAGTATGGATAATAGATATAGATTTTTGTAATCTGAAAATATAAAAACAGCAAGGTAGAAAGTGATAAAACAGAGCACAAACGGCATTGCAATGCTTGAAAACAAGTCCAAGGGTTCATACTTTCACTAGTGTAATCTCTCAACAGTGCTAACATAATTGAATCATATAACAATCCCTCAACGTGCGACAAAGAATCACTCCAAAGTTTCTATCAGAGAATGTAGGATGAAAACGTGTATCAACCCCTATGCATAGATTACCCCAATGTCACCTCAGGAATCCGCAAGTTGATTACCAAAACATACATCAAGTTACTCAATAGAATATCCCATTGTCACCATGGGTATCCACATGCAAGACATACATCAAGTGGTCTCAAATCCAATATTCAATCCAACATAATGAAACCTCAAAGAGCAAGACTCAATCATCACAACAAGATAGAGAGGGAAGACACCATATGATCCAACTATATTAACAAAGCTCATGGTACATCAAGATCGTGCCAAATCAAGAAAACGAGAGAGAGAGAGGGAGAGAGATCAAACACATAGCTACTGGTACATACCCTCAGCCTTGAGGGTGAACTACTCCCTCCTCGTCATGGAGACTGCCAGGATGATTAAGATGGCCTCCGGTGATGATTCCCCCTCCAGCAGGGTGCCGGAAAAGGCCTCTAGATGGGGTTTCTTCAGAACAGAGGGTTGCGGCGGCAGAGTTAAAGTTCTAGGTTTATTTCTGGGGTTTCTCTATTTATAAGAATTTTGAGCGTTGGAATCACGTGTAAATGAGTTACAAGGGGCCCACAAGGCAACAACACATGACCACCCCTGGGTGCGCCAGGTTGCCTTGTCACTGCCTCGTGAATCTTCTGGTCCTCCCACGAAGCTTCGGTGGTCTCTTATGTTCCAAAAAAATCGTTAAAAAGTTTCGTCGCGTTTGGAGTTCGTTCGGTACGGATTTTCTGGAAAACCAAAAACAAGTAGAAAACAACAACTGGCACTGGGCATTAGGTTAATATGTTAGTCCATGAAAATCATATGAAAGTCATATAAAAGTGCACCAAAAGCATATAAAATTATTGCTAACATGGCATGAATCCTTCATAAATTGTAGATACGTTGGAGACGTATCAGCAACCCACTATAAGAGAATCATGAACATATTTTGACACCCTATAACGGTAATCTCACACGCTTGCACGACACGAAGGGCACCATAGGACAACACCATATCAACAAAAAACTCATATCAATCACACAAGACCATAATTAACCCGTAGGACAAAAGAAATCTACTCAAACATCATAGGATGGTAACACATCATTGGATAATAATATATGGCATAAAGCACCATGTTTAAGTAGAGATTACAGCAGGGAGAGAGAGGTTACACCGCTGCATAGAGGGGGAGAGAGTTGGTGATTACGGCGGCAAAGTTGTTGGTGTACATCATCATCACGATGATTCCCCCAGCGGCACTTCAGCGCCACCGGGAGAGAGGGGGAGAGAGCCCCCTCATCCTTCTTCTTCCTTGGCCTCCCCCTAGATGGGAGGAGGGTTTCCCCTCTGGTCCTTGGCCACCATGGTTGCCAAAGGGTAGGAGCCCCTCCTAGATTGGACCTCTCTCTCTGTTCTCTTTTGTTTCGCGTTCCTGTTTTCTGGCCCTTCACCGTTTCTTATATTCCCGGAGATCTGTAACTATGAGTGGATTGAAATTTTGAGGGGATTTTTATCTGGAAATTATCATTCTTGCAGCAAAAGAAGGGCCCCAACCGACTTACAAGGGAGTCACAAGCTCACCGACGCGCCCCAGGGTAGGGGCCCCGCCGTGTGAGCTTGTGGGTACCTCAAGCATCGTGTCGCGTTGATTCTTTTTCCAAAAAATCACATATATTCCAAAAAAAAATCTTCGTAAAATTTTATCGTGTTTGGACTTTGTTTTATATGAGTTTTCTGTGAAACAAAAAACATGCAACAAATAGGAATAGGCACCGGGCACTGGATGAATATGTTAGTCCAAGAAAATCATATAAATTGTTGCCAAAAGTATGTGAAACTTGTAAAATATTGGCATGAAATAATAAAAAATTATAGATACAACGGAGACATATCAGCACGCCATGCAGGCTTGTGGGCCCCACAAGGACCCAATCACTTATTCCTCATGCCCGCAACCTTCTTCCACCTCCAGAAAAATCAAACTTGCTCTCACTCCCGTGTTCTTGCTCACTTTCGTGAAATTTTCAATCTCTTTGCTCGGAGGTCCATTTTCGAAACTATTCGGAGGAATCGCTCCTTGGTATGTGACTCCTCCAATGGCCCAATTATTCTTTGTTCTAGTGGATTATGTTTTGCATACTTTGCTACTATTGGTGCCACTGAAAATAAGCTTTCATGTTGAATTTATTTGGTTCTAAGTTGTTTGAACCAAAACTTAACACACTTGCACTATTATTATTTTCACATCATTCAGTCGTGCAAGTGAAAGACAATAAGGAAGATGATTTGATGAAGTGACTGTGGTGAAGGAAAGCTGGTATGAACTCTTCTTGTTCTTCTTTTTTGTAAATACGTTTAACTCGGTAAGCCTGATTAGGCATATTATGGGTAAACATGTTTGTGATGACAATTAGAGATTATAGTTGCTCATGCCATGCTTAAGTAGCTAGGAGTGGATAATGATTTATCTTGAGTGTCAACATGCATTAAAATGGTTGTGATGTAGTATGTTAGGATGGTATCCTCCTCTGAATAATTCAAGTGGCTTGACTTGGCACATGTTCACACATGTAGTTGATTCAAAACCAATGCAGCCTTCATGATATTTATGCTTAGGGTTTTTATATCCTACTCATGCTCATAGTCAATGTTAAATATTCGCAATGCATGATTATGACCGTTGTCACTCTCTAGTTGGTCGCTTCTCAATCTATTTGCTAGCCTTCGCCTCTACTAAGCGGGAGTACTGCTTGTGCATCCAAATCCCTAAACCCAAAGTTGTTCCAGATGAGTCCACCATACCTACCTATATACGGTATTACTCTGTCGTTCCAATTAAATTTGTATGTGCCACCTCTAATCATTCAAATAAGCTTCTGTTTTGTGTGCTCGTACCGCTCATGGAGCGACTAGGCGGTCAATATCTTCCATGCTAAGCGGGTTATTCTCATGATGGGTGTTTATTCACTTGTCATTGCACGAGACAGGCAGGTAATTGGGATGCCCAGTCCTGTAATAAAAAATAAAAAATATAATAAAACAAACTCCCCTTAGAAAGTTGATTGTTTGGAGGGCACCTGTGGATTAGGCTGGCCATGGCTTGTGTTTAGCATGGAAGACATTGAAATCCTTTGTCGTGACGTTGACAGGAAAAGCACACCACTCAAAATGTATTCATCTCTGTTTTAAGCTTTGAGCTCTGGCACCTCTACAAATCTCTACTTCCCTCTGCGAAGGGCCACTCCATTTACTTTTATGTTATTTACTTGTATCGTTGCGTCATCACCTTCTCATACAAAACACCAATTTTGAGAGCGCTATTGTCATTCTTAGTTTAACATGCATTGAGTCTAGTTAATGTTGGATGTGAGCATGCCTTCTACTCTGAATTGCAATGTTTAGTTGCTGCTTGAACTTTCGAGGTGCTCTGCATTTTTTACAGTCTCAGAAAGGGCTAGCGAGATACCATGTCATCATATTATATCATGATTGTTTTGACAAATTGTTGGCATCCGAGATATGTTATTATTGCTTGCTAGTTGATTGTGTTATTTTCATGAGTAAATATGAGACCTAAGTGTTATCATTCATATTGTTAGTTCATAATCTTTGCTGAGAACCTGAATACCAAGTAAATCATATATACAACAATTGAACGAAAGAGTTTGCAAAAGTTTTTCTTTATCACTTTCAGTTTGTCAACTGAATTGCTTGAGGACAAGCAATGACTTAAGCTTGGGGGAGTTTATACATCTCAAACATATCTACTTTTCCAAACACTTTTGCTCTTGTTTTGGACTCTAATTTGGATGATTTGAATGGAACTAACCCAGACTGACGCTATTTTCAGCAGAACTACCATGGTGTTATTTTTGTGCAAAAATAAAAGTTCTCGGATTGAGCTGAAACTTTACAGAGAATTTTTCTCGAATATATAAAAAATATTGGTGAAAAGATCTACTAGAGGGGGCCCACCAGAGAGCCACAAGCTCGGGTGGCGCCCCTCCTAGGGCGCGCCACCCAGGCTTGTGGGACCCTCGAGCCTCCGTTTGCCCTACCTCCAACTCCATAAATACCGCTCATGGAGAAAAATATCAGAGAGAAAGAATCATCGTGTTTTACGATACGGAGGGCTGATCTGGAGTCCGTTCGGGGCTCCGAGGCGGGGATTCGTCGCCATCGTCATCATCAACCCTTCTCCATCAACCATTCCATGATGCTCACCGTCCAGAGCGAGTAATCCCTTCGTAGGCTTGTTGGACGGTGATGGTGTTGGATGAGATTTATCATGTAATCGAGTCAATATTTTAGGGCTTGATCCCTAGTATCCACTATGTTCTGAGATTGATGTTGCTATGACTTTGCTATGCTTAATGCTTGTCACTAGGGCCCGAGTGCCATGATTTCATATATGAACCCTCTATGTTTTCATGAATATATTTGAGTTCTTGATCCTATCTGCTAGTTATACGCACTTGTTATTGTTTTGATCCGTAGACCCCAAAGTGACAATAGTTGGGATACTCTCCGGGGATGACTGTAATTCGTGGAGTTCATGTATTTATCGTATGTTAATGCTTTGTTCCGGTTCTCTGTTAAAAGGAGGCCTTGATATCTCTTAGTTTCCTTATGACCCCACTTCCACAGGAGGGTATGGCAAAAGATGGCATGCAAGTTCTTATTATAAGCACGCATGACTATATACGGAATACATGCCTACATTGAATTGATGAATTCACTGGTACAACGAGATGCTATACAAACAGTTTTTAACCCCTTTCCGCGATGGCATTTTAAACCGTCGCCTTGCCAGTATGGCCGATGGGGGGGGGGGGGGGTCCTTCCCACACGACCCAAAAACCGTCGGGGATAGGCCCTCCGGTCACACACGATGGGCAAAATGAGCTCGTGTTCGTTCGGGCTAGCCATCACATACAATTATACATGCCCAATCATTTCCGTTCGTAAGTACATCCCACACAGTGAATCCCAGAGAAGCATTTCCGTTCGTATGTATATCCCACACAGTGAATCCTAGACAAACGCTTCCGTTCGTCTGCACATCCCACACAGTGAATCCCAGACAAACATTTCCGTTCGTATGCACATCCCACACAGTGAATCCTAGATAAATGTTTCCATTCGTATGTACATCCCACACAGTTTTTATGTATAGTCTCGTGTGTGATAGGTGTAACGATCACACACGCTCTGCCTCTGTTAACCGTTTGCTTTATTCAACTATATCACACACGATTTGATGAAGAAAACTAGATGGCATTGGGCTATCCATCACACACGCTTTTACTGCTAGAACCATTTGTAAAGTACCATCACCCATTTAGCAGGTTTATTAGTTTACAATTAATAATTCCACTATTACACAAAATTACATTTCATATCGAACAGCTGTTTGCCAATTTCATATCAGGCACATAAATATATTTTAACATCACAGTACGATAGCTACATGACAACAACACAGTACATCATATAGCTAGTTCACCTTCATAAGCACAATATTAGAACAATATATTCATTTCCCTAATCGACTGATGCATGATCAGCCAGGTTCGTCTTCTCCACCTCTGCTTTCAGTTCAGTAAGAACCTGTTTTGCACTGACCAACTGGGAAAGTGCCTCTTCCTTCGCCAACACCATCTTAGCAAAGTCAAATTTAAAAAATCTGAGCTCATTCTCCATCTTCCTCTTTTTTTCCCTCATCTTGAAATATTCTTCAGCGTTGACAACACTTTCTCTAAGCCTATCTCTGTTCTATTCTTCATACATGCTCCAGAGCTTTGCTAGGCACATCTTCAAAGACTGTGGCCACTCTTGATCAACCCACTGCAGGTAAGAACACTTTCGTTCATCCTATAATATTTAAAACTAAATCAGTAACAATTGTAGGGAAAATGGGTTTCTACCAACATAGAAAATCACCACATACATATTTTGAAAAAGTGAAGAAACACGTTAATTATGACATATCTTCTCAAAAAGATCAATGTGCAAATAAATTAATTGCTATTGAGACAACAACTAAATTCAGAAACATCACAAGCTATAATTAACTGCAAATCATGTACTATAAATAACAAATTAAACATTTTACGAGGAAGCTAAATATTACTGCAACAACATAGCGACAGTGTTTGGATGACATCAAATTGATACTAACAGGTGTGTACATGCACAGATTTAGTAACATAGAACTAATAGCACTAAGGCCATCCACTATGTATGCCAAAACTGGTGTCAAGACAACTATTGCTACATTTGACACCGGTACCCTGCACTGCCGAGCCAATACCAGAGGAAAAATTCAGGGAACTGGACTCCGGAGCACCTAGTTGCTCTGATGCCCAGTTCCTTCGTGCCATAAAGTTTTAGTATTTTACTGCTTGGCTGCTCGGATGTGTGGAGCAAAGTTAGCTGCACAAACTGCTGAAGCGGTGCCAAATAATTTTCTAATGGCACCACTGATGAGATGGCAACCTTTTTAGATACTAGGTAGAAATTGTGACACTGTCTTAATCACATCCAGCATAACATAGCACAGTGAGAGTGTCTGAATCACATCTAACAAATGATTTGTAACAACGAAAGTGGGGCTAACCTTCTCTGCACATGCCAGAAATTTCCTCCCACTGCCCACAGATTCAAACGCAACTAACTTCACACATGGAGATTGATGGTGACAACAAGCAGGCAGATCTTCAGCCACCCCGCTCCATTCGTTGCAAGTGATGGTCCTAGGGAGCTACAAGAGGAAGAAATGACTCAAATCGGCCGCTGGGTTAAAATCCTTAATTTCAAATCATAACCCAAGAGAGAGGAGAGAGGCATACCCGGGTGGTGAAAGAGTCATCATTGGAGGAGGAACCGCTGCAGAGGTCATTGAATAAGACTGTGGCGACCGCGGCGGTCGGATGCGAGACGGCAAGAGCGAGGAAGCAAGCGAGGAAGTGGCTGATACGTCTCCAATGTATCTATAATTTATGAAGTATTCATGCCATGTTTACAACAATTTTATATGGTTTTGGTATGATTTGAATGGAATTAACCCGGACTGATGCTGTTTTCAGCAGAACTACCATGGTGTTGCTTTTTGTGCAGAAATGGAAGTTCTCCAAATGAGCTAAAACTTTTTGATGATTTTTTTGGAACAAAAGAGGCACTAGAAGCTTCATGGGGGGGGGGGGAGAAGGTGAAGGAGGTGGCCACCACCCACCAGGGCGCGCCTGGGGCCCTGCCTGTGTGCTGGTGGGTGGTGGGCCCCTCTAAGCCCATCTTCGCGTGAAACCAACACCAAAAAATCCTATAAATACAGAAACCCCCAGAAATAACCCTAGATCAGAAGTTCCGCCACCGCAAGCCTCTGTAGCCACGAAAAACCAATCTAGACCCTGTTCCGGCACCCTGCCGAAGGGGGAAATCATCACCGGTGGCCATCTTCATCATCCCGGTGGCCACCATGATGAGGAGGGAGTAGTCCACCCTCGGGGCTGAGGGTTTGTACTAGTAGCTATGTGTTTAATCTCTCTCTCTCTCTTGTGTTCGTGATATGGCATGATCTTGATGTATCGCGAGCTTTGTTAATATAGTTGGATCATATGGTGTTTCTCCCTCTCTATCTTGTTGTGATGAATTGAGTTTTCCCTTTTGAGATTTAACTTTTATCGGATTGAATACTTGGTTGGATTTGAGAGCACTTGATCTATGTCTTGGCACTCAACTCGTGGATTCCCGAGGTGACATTGGGGTACTCTATGCAAAGGGGTTGATGCACATTTTTGCCATTGTTTCTCTGATAGAAATCTTGGGGCACTCTTTGAGGTTGTTTGTGTTGGATTGAGTATTATGAATCTGAAATTGTTTGATGCATATCGTATAATCAACTCACGGATACTCGCGGTGAGATTGGAGTATCCAGGTGACATTAGAGTTGGTTGATGTGTATCATATGGTGTTATTTTAGTACGAACTCGTGGATAGATCGATCGAAAAGGATAACTTGGTGTTATTTTAGTACGAACTCTTAGATAGATCGATCAGAAAGGATAACTTTGAGGTGGTTTCGTACCCTACAAACAATTTCTTCTTATGTTCTCCACTAGATAGGAACTTTGGAGTGATTCTTCATCGCACGTGAGGGATGGTTATATGATCCAATTATATTAGCATTGTTGAGAGATTGCACTAGTGAAAGTACGGACCCTAGGCCTCATTTTCAAGCATTGCAATACCGTTTGTGCTCACTTTTGTTACTTGCTACCTTGCTGTTTTTTATTGTTCCTATTACAAAAATCAATATCTACTATCATTACTACACTTGTATCACCATCTCTTCGCCGAACTAGTGCACCTATACAATTTACCATTGTATTTGGTGTGTTGGGGACACAAGAGACTTTTTATTATTTGGTTACAGGGTTGTTTGAGAGAGACCATCTTCATCCTATGCCTCCCATGGATTGATAAACCTTAGGTCATCCACTTGAGGGAAATTTGCTACTGTCCTACAAAACTCTGCGCTTGGAGGCCCAACACGAGTGTACAAGAAAAAGATGTGTAGCAGACATCAAGCTCTTTTCTGGCGCCGTTGTCGGGGAGGTGAGTGCTTGAAGGTATATCTTTAGATCTTGCAATTGAATCTTTTTGTTTCTTGTTTTATCACTAGTTTGGTTTATAAAAGGAAAACTACAAAAAAATGGAATTGAGGTGGCCTCATATTATTCGTCTTTACCATGTCTTTCTTGAAAACGATGGATCAGAAAATTGTGCTCAATTGATAGAAAGAGAATTCAATAAAATGTTTGGCATAAAATCTTTGAATGATGAGCATAATTGCAATGTTGTTAGTATGAATTCTATGAATATCCATGAAGCTAATGATATGCAAAGCCACAAGCTTGGGGATGCTATGTTTGATGATTATGGTATTTTTTGTCCCCCAAGTTTTGATGAGAATATCTATTATGATGATTTCATGTCTCCTATTTATGATGATTACAATGATGAAAGTGGGTTTGGAAGAGTGTCAACTTTATGTAATATTGATCCCACTATGTTGGAGGGTGTTGAATCTTATTGTAATAATTATGAAAGTGGATTTGGAGAGGTCATAACTTTATTTAATGATGAATCCACTATTTCGGAAGAGGTTTCAATTGATTATGAGAACAAAGTTGCTATCTATGATGATTATGGTGATGACATGTATGCTATAAAGAATAATGATAACCATGAAGCTTGTCATCATGATTTTGATTTTCAATTGGATTATGCCTCACATGATAGTTATTTTGTTGAGTTTGCTCCCACTACTATTGATGAGAATAAATTTGCTTATGTGAAGAGTAATAAAAAATTTATGCATGTGGATCATGAAAATAATGCTTTATGTGATAGCTACATTGTTGAATTCATTCATGATGCTACTGAAAATTATTATGAGAGGGGAACATATGCTTTTACATATTGCAATAATACCAAGTTTCTTATCTATGTGTTGAAAACCTTGAAATTTTGCTTGTTTTGCCTTCCTATGCTAGTTGATTCTTGTTCCCATAAGTTGTTTGCTCACAAAAGCCCTATGCATAGGAAGTGGGTTAGACTTAAATGTGCTAGTCATATGCTTCATGATGCTCCCGTTATGTTTCAATTTTTATCTTTTATGTGAGCATCATTGAAATCATCATGCCTAGCTAAAAAGGCATTAAAAAAAGTGCTTGTTGGGAAACAACGCAACACTTATACCTACTGTTTTTGTGTGTTCACATGATTAGGATACTGTAGTAATCATGTTTTATAGATTTTCTTTCAATAAAGTGCCAAGTAAAGCCTTTGGGATAGTGTGGATGATAGTTGACTTGATTCTGTGCAAAAACACAAACTTTTGCGCCCAGTAACGGAATTGTTAAAAATTAGTGGAGCGTCGAAAAATTCTGAATTTTTTACAGTTGATTGGTATACAAATTTTCTACATTGAACTGATGTTTCAGAAATTTTGGAGTTACATAATTATGACCATAATTCAGATCTTTATAGTCTGTTCTGTTTTTGACAGATTCTGTTTGCAATGCATAGTTTGCTTGTTTTATGGTTTCTATGGCTTATATTGCTTAATATAAATTGTGAAAATTGTAGAGTACAGTAGGAATTATGTGGAAATAATTATGAATCTTATCTTGACAGTACCAAAGTGAATGATTTGTCTTTATCATACTAACCCATCTCACGAAGTTCCGTTAAGTTTTGTGTGACTGAGGTTTTCAAGTTTTGGGTGAGATATCGATATGAGGAGAATAAGGAGTGACAAGAACCTAAGATTGGGGATGCCCAAGGCACCCCAAGGTAATATTCAAGGAATATCCAAGCAAGTAAGCTTGAGGATGCCCCGGAAGGCATCCCCTCTTTCGTCTCCAACATTATCGTTTTTTGAGATTTAGGGAAACCGTGGTATAAAAGGAATTAAGGAGACACAAAAGCTAAAGCTTGGGGATGCCCAAGGCATACCAAGATAATATTTCAAGAATTCTCAAACATCTAAGCTTGGGGATGCCCCGGTAGGCATCCTACCTTTCTTCTTCAACAATTATCGGTTAGTATCGGTTGAGCCTAAGTTTTTGCTTCTTCACATGAGTTGTGCTATTCTTGGAATGTCATTTATTTTGTTTTGCTTGCTGTTTTAATAAAATACTTAGATCTAAAAGTTTTTAAATTTGAGGGAGTCCTCAAATAGCTACCCATTTACTTAACTACTCACTTGAACTTCACTTATATCTTTTTGGAGTAGCTTGTCATTTACTCTTGTGCTGCACTTTTATCCTATGAGTTGTCGGGATCGGGGCTCCGCAGACCCAAACAAGGTTCGAACTCTGGGGTGTGTGCGAAGGATCTTGCCTAGCCACAGCTCACTACTCACCACCCCACGGCTTGACTCCGACGAGTTCGTGCGAGCGAGAATAACAAGTGGACATGGTGGTTTACCCAGGTTCGGGCCACCTTGCGGTGTAAAACCCTACTCCTGCTTTGTGGTGGATTGCCTCGCGAGGAGGATGAGGATGAACTAGTACAAGTGTGAGCTGCCTCAGGCGAGCTCGGTGGCCAAAGAATTGGATCGGATCCCTCTCTACGGTGGAGACTAGCCTATATTTATAGTGGCTTTGGCCCTCTTCCCTCATAGCTTAGGCGGGAAGGGATACCACAACAGCCAATTTGAAGGGGGACAGGAGTACACCCTATCCTGACTAAAGGTGGTCTTCGTCTACAAAGCTTCTGGTCGTGACGCTGTGGTGGGCTCGGCGATGACCTCCATCCTACCGAGCCAGCAGCCTTGGTCTTGTTGCACCAGAATGGAAACCTTTGGGGGATTCCTTGCGAACCCGCGTACGTCCTTGCCTCCTTAGCACCAAAGAGGAATCTCTCCTCTCCTGCGCCCGCTGGCACCCTCCTAGCCTTGGTCTTCATGGCACACGTCACCACGCGCCTGGCGAGGTGGGACGCTAGCCTACAGATATCCGCTCCTCGGGAGGCAGCCTCGGGAGGCCGCTCCTTGGGAGGACTTGATGTCGTTCGCCTCGCGAGGCGGGGGCCTCGCGAGGGTCTTGTCCATGGGGTCTTGTAGCTGGGCCGTACCGGGCCGTTGATGGAGACACGCGCTGGGCCGCAAAGGCAGACGAGTCTGGGTACCCCCGGTCCCAGAACACCGACAGTAGCCCCCGGGCCCACGACGCGCCCGGCCTGGCTTCGAGGCGAAGGCAGCAAAGGGACGCGTGCCCTAAACGCCTGCGGGCTAGGCTTGACGTGTGGTGCATGACGGGACACAGACGCCCCCACTTCCTCACATCGCCTCGGCAATTGCCTAGACCGACAAAAGCCTGGCGCGCACCCGGGGCCATCATTGCTCCGTCGCACTCGCATCTTCCGCCCTGTCCTTCTCAAGCAAGCTCGCACCTCGCCCGCCAGATCTTGCGCCGCCTCAGACTCACCGCGTCGCCATGGCCCGCGGGAGGAAGAAAAGCGGGGCCGCGGCGACGGCGGACCACCAAGCAGGACCGGAGCCTGCCCTGGGTCGGTCCACCATGCTCAATCACGAAGGGTTGGACAAGATCTTGCCCGCGATCACAGCGGACTCCAACGAATGGAAGGCGACGAAGGTCTGGCCTGCCTCCCGGGCCTCCGCCGACTTGGAGGCTACCACCATCGCTCTTCACCTTCCTGCCCTCTTCTCTGGCTTGCTGCCGCCGTTCTCGGATTTCTTCAACGCCGTGCTCTCGCACTACCAGGTCCACCGTTGCATTTTGACCCGGAGTCTATCATCTTCCTTTCCACTCTTGCGTTCTTGTGCAAAGCCTTTGTGGGCATCACCCCCTTGGTGGCGCTGCTCCGCCACTTCTTCTCTCTGCGACTGGTCGCCGACGCGCAGTGCTCCGGGTGCGTGGGGCTCCGCGCAGTGAGCACGGCGGCGGGCGAGGTCATCGACATGGAGATCCATCCAGACGCAGGGAGCTTCCGGAAGCAATGGGTGTACGTTGACGCAGCCCAGTACAGCCCCCTGCTCCAGACTCTGTCGTCTTCGGCGAAGGCGAGCTTTGGGTGGGAGCATGATACGTCTCCAACGTATCTATAATTTTTGCTTGTTCCATGCTGTTATATTATCATTCTTGGATGTTTTACAATCATTTTATAGCAACTTTATATCATTTTTTGGGACTAACCTATTGACATAGTGCCCAGTGCCAGTTGCTGTTTTTTGCTTGTTTTTTACATTGCAGAATATCAGTACCAAACGGAGTCCAAACCAGCAAAACTTTTTGTAGATTTTTTTGGACCAGAAGACACAACATGGGTCTCCATGAACTCAATACACTAGATGCATGCTGGATAGCGGTCGATGTGTGGAGTAATAGTAGTAGATGCAGGCATGAGTAGGTCTACTAATCTTGGACGTGATGCCTATATATTGATTATTGCCTTGGATATCGTCATAATTATTCGATCTTCTATCAATTTCCCAACAGTAATTTGTTTACCCACCGTGTGCTAGTTTCTTGAGAGAAGCCACTAGTGAAACCTACGGCCCCCGGGTCTATTTTTTATCATATTTGCTTTGAAATCTATTTTTATTCACTTTTATTTTTAGATATATTATTCCAAAAACCCAAAAATACCTTGCTGCACTTTCTTGTTACTTATTTTATTTCGCGTTTTATCGAGATCTATTTATCCAATCTACACAAATTTTATCCCGTCAACTTGACAATTTCTGGCGTCGTTATCCGTAGAGGGATTGACAACCCCTCATAAGCGTCGGGTTGCAAGTATTTGTTCTTTGTGTGCAGGTACCATTTACATAGTGTTGCTTGGTTCTCCTACTGGATTGATACCTTGGTTTCATAACTGAGGGAAATACCTACCGTAGCTGTGCTGCATCATCCCTTCCTCTTTGCGGGAATACTGACGTAGTTCAAGCGACATCAAAAGGAATTTCTCGCGTAGTTGCCGGGGAGACATCATCAACATTTATCAGGTTCCTAATCACAAATCTCATCTCCTTGCAATTTACATTATTCACCATTTGCCTCTCGTTTTCATATCCCCCACTCCACAAAAATTTGCCGTTTTATTCGTCCTCTTTTTCGTTCGTCGTTTTCTAGTCAGATCTCTTATTTGCTTGAACTTGTCATCATGAGTGACTTTGGTATGGCAGAAACAGATGATGGCCTAACTCCTAAAATTGGACGATCTGACAATCTAGATGCTAAAACTTTTGTTTTGGGGCAAGGGAACATTATGGGAAAAGAACATATCCAAGAATTTTTAAATAGTGTTGGAAATTTGACTCTTGATGATACTCCTATACTTAAAAGAACTAAATCTTATGCGGAAGCTATTTCAGCACTAGTTCTGAAACTTGAAAATAGATTTATCCGTACCCACCCTACCTTGCAGAGATTGTTTTATGAGCTACCAGTTATGAAGGATCCTAAAGCAAAAAAGTTAGCTACCCTTATTCTTATGAATGAATTTGACTACATAGTACGGGAAGCTAGGGATTTTTTTGATTTTTATGGTATGAGCCATGAAAAACCAGTGATAAATGAGATCCTTTATCATAGTGAATACATGTTGAGACGTTTGCTTGGAAATAACCAATTTTTTTATGAGAATCTTAAAAAGGAAATCCCCGTTTTAGATATAATCCAACAAGTTTTCAATGATGTTAATCAACAATATTCTTGGATTGTTGCCGGAAATCAAAGGGGATGCGTAGATGGGCAACTTGATAATGCTACAATTTCTATGGATAATGTGTTTCAAGTTATTTTTGCAAATCCTCCTGACAAGAACACATCTACGGAAAATAAGAAGAAAGATGATAATACTTGAATCTATGAATTATGCCTAGCTAGGGGCGTAAAACGATAGTGCTTGTTGGGAGGCAACCCAATGAATAAAATTTATTTTTGCCTTTTTCTTTCTATTATTGAGTGTTTGCACAATTATGCTACTGTTATGATTGTGTTTTTTATGTTTTAATTAGTGTTTGTGCCAAGTAGAGCCTTTGGGATAGCTTTGGTGATAGTTGATTTGATCCTGTTGAAAAACAGAAACTTTTGCGTCCAGTAACAAAATTGTTTAAATTCACAGAAGTGATGAAAAATTCTGAAATTTTTATAAAATATTGATATACAAATTTCCTATGATTTCCTAATTGTTCAAAATTTTGGAGTTACATAAGTATGAGAACAATTCACATCTTTACAGATTGTTCTGTTTTTGATAGATTCTGTTTTCTTTGCATTGTGTGCTTATTTTGACGAATCTATGGATTGTATGGGGGGGGGGTATAAGCCATGGTAAAGTTAGAATACAGTAGATATAATGCAATAACAAAATTTTAATGGGTTTGCTACAGTACTTAAAGTAAAGATTGGTTTTCTTATACTAACGGATCTCACGAAGGTTTTGTTAAGTTTTGTGTGATTGAAGTTTTTAAGTTTTGGGTGAGATCGCGATGGATGAAGGAATAAGGAGTGAAAAGAGCCTAAGATTGGGGATGACCCATGGCACCCCAAGTTAATATTCAAGGAGAACCAAGCAACTAAGCTTGGGGATGCCCCGGAAGGCATCTCCTCTTTCTTCTAACGACCATCGGTAATTTACTTGGAGCTATATTTTTTGTTCGTCACATATCATGAGTTTTGCTTGGAGCGTCTTGTATTATATGAGTCTTTACTTGTTTTTCTTTCTATTTTGTCACAAGTATCCTTGCTGGACACACCTATTTGAGAGAGCCAAAATTATGCTATGATTTGTTAGAATTGCTCTATATGCTTCACTTAAAATTTTTGAGCTATGGAATTGCTCTAGTGCTTCACTTATATCTTTTTGAGCACGGTGTGCTTTAATATTTTTGAAGAAATGCTCTCATGCTTCACTTAGATTTATTTGAGAGTTAGTAAATTTTTGAAGAAATTCTCTCATGCTTCACTTATATTATTTTGAGAGACAAAATTTTTTATGCTCATGTTCTTCACTTAGATTTGTTTGAGCTTGTCAAAAGCAATTGCAATATATGAAACTAGTACCAAAGTGATAGATATTCAAGAGGGATATAATAAAAACTTTCATGAAGATCATTGGACAAAATAAACTTGATTCTTTGTAATAGTTTTGAGATGATGATAGTGATATGTGAGTCATGTTGGTGAGTAATTATGCTTTAGTAAGAATATTGGTGTTAAGGTTTGGGATTCCCTATGCAAGCATGAAAGTCAATAGTTATGCAATGAAATTATATCCTACTTGTGGTGCATTATTCGGTGTTAGTTATGCTTAATGCTTGCTTATGTGTTTTTTCGTTTCTTGGTTGGTTGCTTCTCAATCTTTTTGAGAGCCTCCACTTGTACTAAGTAGAAATACTACTTGTGCATCCAACATCTTTAAAACCAGTTTTGCCATATGAGTCCACCATACCTACCTATATGCGGTATTTCCATGCCATTCTAAGAAAATTTGTATGTGCCATCTCTAATTTTCAAAATAAATTTCCTTTTTGTGTGCTCGTACCGCTCATGAAGCGGCAGGGGGTGGCCAATATTTTCCATGCTAGATGTGTTATTCTCAAGTTGAGTGTTTATTCACTTGTCATTGCGCAAGAGTACAACGGTAATAGGGATGCCCAGTCCCAAAATGAAAAAGAAATTTACTTTATGTTGTCAAATAATAAATTCCTTGGAAAGTGTTGGTATGGACGGTACCCGTGGATACGGCTAGCCGTGGAATGTGAAAGAATGGTGGAAAAAGGAATAAACTTTATTTTCTGTTTGGGAATCGCCTATGATATATCTAGCATGGAAAGTGTTGGGAATTACTCGGTCGTTTTCATTGACGGGAAAAGTATGCCTCTCAAAAATTTTATCTCTCAATTTATGATTTGAGCTCTGGCACCTCTACAAATCCCTACTTCCCTCCGCGAAGGGCCTATCTATTTACTTTATGCAATTTTATTTTTATTTGAGTCTCCATCTTCTCTTATAAAGCACGAACTAAGGGCACTATGATCATACTTGAGCATTGGATGTAGCTAATATGCGAGTGTGTTTCATGAATGGATCAATGATTGAGCATGATGGGCTAGGGATAACTTTCTTTAGTGTTAATATTTTGAAAGACATGGTTGCTTGTTGATATGCTTGAGTATTGAAATCTTCATGTCAAAACTAGACTATTGCTTTGAACCATATAAAAGCCCAAATGTCCATGCTACAATAGAAAAGAATATGAGATGAACATGTTAGGTAGCATTCCACATAAAAAATTCTGTTTTTATCATTTACCTAGTCGAGGACGAGTAGGAATTAAGCTTGGGGATGCTGACACGTCTCCAACGTATCTATAATTTTTGCTTGTTCCATGCTGTTATATTATCATTCTTGGATGTTAACAATCATTTTATAGCAACTTTATATCATTTTTTGGGACTAACCTATTGACATAGTGGCCAGTGCCAGTTGCTGTTTTTTGCTTGTTTTTTACTTCGCAGAATATCAGTACCAAACGGAGTCCAAACGTCAGCGAACTTTTTGGAGAAACTTTTTGGACCAGAAGATGCAACATGGGCCAAAGAAGTACCAGAGGGGAGGCCCGAGGTGGGCACAACCCACCTGGGCGTGCACAGGTGGTTGTGCCCCCTCGGTGGCCTCCCGCACCGCCTCTTTGCCCTATAAATCCCCAAATATTCTAGAAACCCTAGGGGAGTCGACGAAAAAGAATTCCAGCCGCCGCAAGTTCCAGAACCACGAGATCCAATCTAGACACCATCACGGAGGGGTTCATCATCCTCATTGGTGCCTCTCCGATGATGCGTGAGTACTCCATCATAGACCTACGGGTCCATAGGCAGTAGCTAGATGGCTTCCTCTCTCTCTTTTGATTCTCAATACAATGGTCTCTTGGAGATCTATTTGATGTAACTCTTTTTTTGCGGTGTGTTTGTTGGGATCCCATGAACTTTGAGTTTATGATCAGATCTATATCCATGAATATTATGTGAGTCTCCTTTTGATCTCTTATATGCATGATTATTTATAGCCTCGTATTTATTCTTCGAATATTTGGTTTAGTTAGGCCAACTAGATCGATTTTTCTTGCCATGGGAAGAGGTGCTTTGTGATGGGTTCGATCGTGCAGTGTTCTTTCCCAGTGACAGAAGGGGCAGCAAGACACGCATGTATCGTTGCTATTAAGGATAACAAGATGGGGGCTATTCCTACATGAATAGATCTTGTCTACATCATGTCATCGTTCTTATTGCATTACTCCGTTTCTCCATGAACTTAATACACTAGATGCATGCTGGATAGTGGTCGATGTGTGGAGTAATAGTAGTAGATGCAGGCAGGAGTCGGTCTACTAATCTTGGACGTGATGCCTATATATTGATCATTGCCTTGGATATCATCATAATTATTCAATCTTCTATCAATTGCCCAACAGTAATTTGTTTACCCACCGTGTGCTATTTTCTTGAGAGAAGCCACTAGTGAAATCTTCGACCCCCAGGTCTATTCTTTATCATATTTGCTTTGAGATCTATTTTTATTCGCTTTTATTTTCAAATCTATTATTCCAAAAACCCAAAAATACCATGCTGCCCTTTTTTGTTACTTATTTTATTTCGCGTTTTATCGAGATCTATTTATCCAATCTACACAAATTTTATCCCGTCAACTTGACAATTTCTGCCGCCGTTACCCGTAGAGGGATTGACAACCCCTCAAAAGCGTCGGGTTGCAAGTATTTGTTCTTTGTGTGCAGGTACCGTTTACATAGTGTTGCTTGGTTCTCCTACTGGATTGATACCTTGGTTTCATAACTGAGGGAAATACCTACCGTAGCTGTGCTGCATCACCCCTTCCTCTTTGGGGAAATACTGACATAGTTCAAGCGACATCAGAGCACGAGAGGCTTGACGACCCGAGGCTCTCACGAGTCACGGCAAGGATGGCCGACCTGAGGGCGGCAGGCATGATGGTGGTGAGGGAGTTTGTCCGACGGCGGATTGCCCCGCTCCTACACCACTCCCGTCCGATGTGGGCCTTCACCGGCTGCGAGGACCCTATGAGGCTCCAGGTGGCCTCCCTGTCTTCCAGCGTGCTGCGCGGAATCATCCGCCTCCTGACTGGCGGGGAAGCCAGTGCGTTTCCTCAGGAAGGGCTCCCCCTTTACAACTACACAAGCGGGGGAGACTTCACCAGGGGATGCCTCGCTTTGATGAGTGGGGGGTTGCCTCCCGAAGGCCTCGAGGGGACTCGGGACAATCCCTTCCTGGTGGTGCCTTCCCCTGAGGGCATCAAGGGTGAATCGTCCCCGACGAAGATGGAGGGGCGCGTCGAACCGCTTGCAATGAGCAACCTGCTCCCGCACCTTCGAATGGTGGTGGCATTATTTTGCCTGGGGGCGCCGCCACCGCCACGAGCGTGCAGGGAAGCCAGCCGTGCCCCAGGGCACCGTCCCCTAGGGTTCGCGGCTCCTTGAGGAGGAACCAGCTTGAGGGCGGCGCCGGCTCACCTCCGCGGGCCTTGAAGAGAAGGAAGTGGGTCGCCACAGATGAGTAAGTTCTCTGCTCCCGTTGATCCTTGTGTGGCAAGTCTTCTTGAGCTCCTTTTCCTCAGGTCTTCTCTAGGCGAAGAGTCGTGGGTGCTTCTGCTGCCGCCCCCAAGGCTTCAGGGCGTGCGGCAGCCACGCGCTCCGCGAGTCTGGCGGACGAGGCCGCGTGCACTTGAGAGACCGCGCTTCCCCCGAGGCGATCCCTGGTGGGCCTCGGTCCTGCACCCCTGGCGTCCTCCACTGGGGGCAGCATCAGGCTCACGTGGGTGATACCACCGCCTATCCGCCATCTCTCACCGGTAGCCGGGTCTACCGTGAGACGACGGCCAGCACAGTGTCTAGCCCACGCAGGGCCGCGCCACGGGCCAAGGGAGTGGGTGCGGGGCTGGCAGGCCCTGAATCCCCGCCGAGCACGACCGGACCTTCCCGGGCCTATGCCGCGGATTGGAGCACGGGACGGAGCCTGGGCCGGGCGCTGGAGCTCACACGCAACCGAGGCACCATCCCGGCATGGCCTTCTTCAGGAGGCGAGGCACGCGCTGGACCGGCTCGAATCAGAGCTTTGTGACATCGACTCACGCCTCGAGGCCGAGCATCTGCACTTGGCACGTGGGTGGCGCCGACTTGTAGTAGCCGTCAACTTGAGCCGCTTACAGCACGAGGCCACTCGCTCGAAGGACGAGGATTCCTCCGCTGCGGCGAAAGAGGCCAGTGACCGTGCCTTCAAGGAAGCCGAGGCCGTGGACCAGTGGCGCGAGGCCGCCGAAAAATGCGAGCGGGAGCTCTTAGACTCCATCAACGCCCTGGAGCGGCGAGCTCAGGTGCGCGGAGCCATCGGCCCATGAAGCAAGGCTCCGCGCCCTTGAAGAGACGTTGGAGTCGGCGGTGTCCAAACAAAACCTGGAGCGCGAGCGGCTGGAGGTGATGGAGCGCCAAGTTACGGCCGCCGAGGATTCATTGGCCCCTCGGGAGGTGAGGGTCCAGGCGGAGATCGACGAGGGGATCGCAGGAGCCCGCCCAACCCTCGTCAAGTACCACCACCAGAAGCTGGAGCTTCAGAAGAGCCGCTTCCGCACGCGGCGCAGAGAGCTGACAGACGAGATCGACGGTCTTAAGAAGCAGCTGGCTGAGGCGGACAAGCGCCAGAAGGCCGCCCTCGATGCCCAAGCCGTGACCAAAGCCGAGCTGGCGTCCCTCTATCGGCAAGTGGGGGACGTCACCTCGTTGGTGGAGCGGGCAGCAGACGAGGCGAATCGGGCCCGGGGATTGCAACATACACGTTCCGTGGTGTTCCAAGACCTCGAACGGAGGGCTAGCTGCGCCCTTAGCTCTATCTACAAGGAGAGCATCTCCAGCCCACTCGTGCCTGACGACACCGGCTACTTCGTCTTTTTTACCAAGATCGTGGAGTGGCTCGAGGGGGGTGCGGGGAAGGTGCGCAAGCTTGTTAAAGACGAAAGCCGCGACCTCCTTGCACATGCATCGACACGCGTCTTCAGCCATCTCCTTCACTCCGACCCTGATTTCGACTTCGAGGCCGTGATCGCTCCCGTTCCTAGGGTAATCTGTGATGCCCTGGGGGAATGGGTGGAGGATCATGTGGATGACCTGATCGCTTTGTTTGCCCCCGACAGCCATGAAGATCAGCACGGGGACGATGAGCACGGGGCTGCCGACAGCGATGACGATGATGCATCCCCTTAGGTCACCTTTCTTCTGTTTTACCTACTGACATTTCAAGTAAGGCCCCGCGGGGATGTAAAGGGTACTGGTGGAAACTCCTTAATGATGTATGGCACAATGTTGCACTCCCTTAGGCTGCTTTTCCTTTTCTGCTTATTCTGTGCTCACAACCCCCGAGCGAGGGCTGATCATCGCTGGTACGCTGGGTCATGATGCCCGGCCGAGGCCAGGAGATGAGCGCTCCTGAAGTCAGAGACCAAGGGTAACACATGTCTGTTGGCTCGCTCGAGAGCGTCGCGCGAGGATTTGGACACCAGAGTCTTGGTGAGGTGTGCATAGGGGCAGACCCGCGGCTGCCGCGGCCTGGGCTCTCAATGCCGCTGGGGCTGGCCCAAGCGCAACACCGTGCCCAGCCCCCACTCGCGGGACGCTCGGGAGTGGGCAGCAGGCAGCCATTGCAGCTTTCGGGAAAACTCAAGAAAAGGAAACACCACAATAAAAAACAAACCCCCACCCTTCTCTGAGCAGATACGCAAAAACTTCAAATATCATTCAGGGAAATCATGAAACAGTTTACAAAAAATAGGTGAAAAGCTTCTGCGTCCGGCGCCTACACTAGTCTTCCCACCAGCGCGGAGCATGGGGCCTCCACTTGGGCGTGGGCATAGTTGCTGTTCGACTGTTCCGCCAGCTAGGAGCATGGGGCTTCCACTTGGGCGTGGGTGGGAGCTCCCGCGAGACCGTGGAACGGCGCACCGGGAGACTCCGGGGCGTGTACAGCCCCACACATTATTACATGAGAGTGTCACGGATATAACTTGTGGAGGTGTTGGATGTTCCAGGCGTTCTGCACTGGGACCCCGTCCTCCGTCTCCAGGCGCGCGGTGCCAGGCCTGGAGACACGGGCAACCCTGAATGGGCCCTCCCACATGGGCGAGAGCTTATGGAGGCCCTCGCTGGAGAGGACCCACCTCAGGATGAGGTCTCCGACCTCAAGAGTCCGGGAGCGGATGTTGCGGCTGTGGTAGCGCCGCAGGGCTTGCTGGTACCTCGCAGCGCGGAGGGAGGCTCGGCGGCGGGCCTCCTCACTGAGCACAAGATCGGTTCCCCATGCGGCATCTTGGCGCGCCTCGTCGAATGCCAAGACTTGCGGGGAACCATGCTTGATCTCAAGCGGAAGGACTGCCTCAGCCCCGTAGACGAGGAAGAACGGAGTTTCACCAGTGGGCTTAGTCACGGAGGTGCGGATAGACCACAACACGGACTGCAACTCATCCAACCAACCCTTGCCGTAGGCCTCAAGCTTCTTCTTGAAGCTTCTAGCCTTGAGGCCCTTGAGGAACTCCGCATTGGCGCGCTCGGCCTGTCTATTGCTCTGTAGGTGCGCCACCAGATCATAGCAGATCTATGTTCCAAGATTAGCACAATATGACCTAAAGAGATTGCTTGTAAACTGGGAACCGTTATCGGTGATGATGCGGTTGGGGACGCCGAAACGGCTCATGAGGCCCTTGATGAACTTGACTACCGAGCCTGCTGGGATGGTGCGCACAGGTTCCACCTCCGCCGACTTGGTGAATTTGTCGATGGCTACGTAGAGGTAACGGTAGCCGCCGGCCGCCCGAGGGAACGACCCCAGTATGTCTAGCCCCCAGACCGCAAAAGGCCACGAGAGAGGGATTGTCTGGAGCCTCTGCGCCGGCTGGTGAATCTGCTTGGTGTGGAATTGGCAGGCCTCGCAAGATCGAACCAGCTCAGTGGCATCGTGAAGTGCCGTGGGCCAGTAGAACCCGCTGCAGAACACCTTGTCCATGAGAGTGCGCGACGAAGAGTGATGCCCGCAGTCTCCCCCGTGGATATCGTCCAGCAGCTCGCGCCCTTGATCTTCTAAAATGCATCTTAGCGAGACGTCATTAGGACGCCTACGGTATAGCTTGCCATCCTGCAAGCAGTACGCGGTGGCCTGATGAGCCACGTGCTCCGCGTCCTCCTCCTTTTCCGGCAAGGTGCCGTGGAGCAGGTATGCCTCGAACTCCTTGATCCAACTGTCCTCCTGAGGTATCAACGCAGGAGAAGGCAGGCTCCTAAGGTGGGGCCGCAGGCTGGGGCACCCGTGAGCAGCGCGAGAGGTAGCATCTCCTGGGGCAGCGTCGTGCCAGTCGTCGGGGGTGCGGCTGACGGCTTGAAGATCCTTTCCTCAAAGACACCAGGGCTTTGGGGCTCGCGGCGTGATGCCCGCTTGGTGATGTCATCCACTTCCTTGTTCGTGCCTCGTGGGACGTGCTGCAACTCCAAGCCCAAGAATCGTTTTTCAATTTTACGTACCTCCTCTAGGTATGCCGCCATGTGCTAGTCCTTTGGCTTGTATTCCTTGTTGGAGAAGTTGACGAGGAGCTGGGAATCGCCCTTGATGGTGAGGCGCTTGACCCCCAGGTCGGCCGCAGCCTTGAGCCTGGCGATTAAGCCCTCGTACTCTACGATGTTGTTGGAGACCTTCTCGCCATGCTGGAAGCAAAGCTGGAGGGCGTAGTAGTGCTTGTATTTGGTCAAAGAAATGAGCATGACCCCGGCTCCCACACCTTGCCGCGCGAAGGCTCCGTCGAAGTGCATGACCCAACCGTTGGGCGCCTCGTCGACCGGTGCAAGGGACCGATCCTTGTGTAGCTCTTGGTTGCACGTATCCATCCATTCCGCCATGAAGTCGGCAAGCACCACTCCCTTGATGACCCTGGTCGTACTGAATTCTAGCTGGAAAGCCTGCAGCTCGATGTTCCACTCGGTGACTCTGCCGACAGCGTTGGGGCTGTGCAGCACCTTTTCCAGAGGGTATGCGAACACAACCTTAATGGGGTGGCCTTGGAAATAATGGCGCAACTTCCTTGAGGCGACCAGGAGCGCGAGGAGGAGCTTCTGTTGCATAGGGTAGCGCGCGCGTGTCCCGCAGCACTCTGCTCACAAAGTACACCGGGTGCTCAACAAGGCGTGGGGCGTCGATGGCGACCTGCTCCGCGTGGGGTGCATGGGGCCCAGGTGCCTCGTTAGGCTACCGAGGGGCAGAGTCCCCGGGGGTGTCGTCCTATGGAGACGAGGGCTTGGGGGGCTTCATGATCTCGTGCAGGCCGTCGGGCCTCTCTCGGGCGCTGACGCATTCCTCCCGGACCGCCACAAGCACTGCGCTGGCCGAGTGCGGGCTGGCCGCCAAGTAGATCCCCAAGGGCTCGCGAGAGCGGGGTGCCACCATGATAGGCGGGCTCGTGAGGTACTTTTTGAGGTCCTCGAAGGCTGTCTACGCTTTAGGGGTCCACTCGAAGGGCCCCTTTTTCTTCATCAACTTGAAGAATGGCAAAGCGCACTCGCCCAGCTTGGAGATGAAGCGCCCAAGGGATGTCACACACCCAGCCAGCTTCTGCATTTCCTTGAGGGTTTGAGGAGGGCGCATCCTTTCAATAGCCTTGACTTTCTCAGGGTTGGCTTCTATCCCCCGGTGCGAGACAAGAAAGCCGAGCAGCTTGCCTATGGGACCCCGAAAACACACTTCTCAGAGTTAAGCCTCAGGTTCACTCTGCGCAGCTGGTGAACGTTTCCTCGAGGTCCTCGACCAGGGTTCTTGCCGCACGCGACTTGACCATGATGTTGCCGACGTACGCCTCTGCGTTTCTCCCCAACTGCGGCCCCAGCGCGATGTGCATCAGGCGTTGGAATGTGGCGCCAGCGCTTCTCAGCCCGAAGGGCATGCAGGTGTAGCAGTACACGCCACACGGGGAGATGAAGGCCATCTTCTCGACATCCTCCGCCACCATCTTGATCTGGTGATAACCCGAGAACGCATCTAGAAAGCACAGCAGATCACATTCCGTGATAGAATCCATGATCTGGTCGATGCGCGAGAGCGGGAAAGGATCTTGAGGACATGCCTTGTTGAGGCTCGTGAAGTCGACGCACATGCGCTCCTGTCCGCCCTTCTTGGGGACGACCACTGGGTTGGCGAGCCACTCCAGATGCCACACCTCTCGTATGACCCCTGCTTCATGTAGCTTGTATACTTCTTGGACAATGAACGCCTGCTTTTCCTACGCTTGACGCCGCGCCATCTGCTTTACTGGGCGAGCGTTGGGGCACACTGCCAGGTGGTGCTCGATCACTCCCCTCGGGACGCCAACTAGATCGGACGCCTTCCATGCAAACACGTGCTTGTTCACCCGGAGGAAGCAGACGAGCGCCTGCTCCTGTTCCGGTGGCAGGCCGGCGTCGATGGTGAAGGCCGGCGTCGTCCACGGGCACCGTCTTCGTCTCAGCACGGTCGTGGGAGAACAACTGCTTCCTCTTTGCGTGTGTGGCCTCCGGAACCTCCGGGGTGCCTTCGACGTATGGGCGTGAGGCCGCCGCGTCCCTGTATGCGAGCTTGAGGGCTCAAACCGCATCCTTCCTATCCCCGGTCACAGTGATGATGCCGCTGCTACCTGGCATTTTGATGACGTTGTAGCCTGGATGGGTCACCGCCATGAACTTGGCGAGAGCAGGGTATCCCAAGATGGCGTTGTAAGGGAGGCCGATGCGGGCCATGTCGAAGTTGATCAGCTCAGTGCGGTAGTTGTCGTGCTTGCTGAAGGTGACAGGAAGGCGCACCTGTCCCAGAGGGGTGGCGAAGCCCTTTGTCACCCCTGAGAATGCCCTGGTGGGCAGGAGCTGGTCGTACGGCACTTGAAGCATCTCGAAGGTCTCCACGGAAAGGACGTTGAGGTCGGCGCCGCCGTCGATGAGGGTCTTGGTGACCGCGACGTTGCTGGTGGTCGGCGTGCACAACATCGGGAGCGCACCGGCAGCGGCCGTAGATTCGGGGTGATCCCTGGAGTCAAAGGTGATGATGACCTCGTGCCGCGCGCAGCCTCACTGGGCCTCAGGCTGAGGCCGAGCGGCGTTAGCCCGTCGGAAGAGCTGCTTGGCGTGGCGACCAGATGTGGGCGCTTGTGACCCGCCGAGGATGTATGCGACAACGTGGGGCCCTGGAGCCGCGAAGCGCGTGATGAACTGACTATGGAGCTCTTCCCAAGAGGGCACCGAGGCCTCCGGGAGGCCACGGAGCTTCCGTGAGGGCCAGAGGGAGCCAGTTTGCCATGGTTTTGTCGTCGCCACCCGCCGCCAGGATGCTCCGGGCATACAGCTGGAGGAACTCCTCGGGGTAGGCAACGCCGTCATAGCGTGGGGGCAACACTGGCTTGAACCTGACCGGCCATTGCACTCGACGTAGCTCAGGAGTGAAGGCCGGACAAACCGCGGCGCTCCCAGGAACGGCAGATCGAGCGGCGGGGCGAACGACGTCGGCCATGGAGGTGATGAAGCGAGGAGGAGCGAAGCGGAAGGGAGAACTTCGACATGACCCTACCTAGTGCGCCAAATGTCGGGATCAGGGCTCCGTAGACCCAAACAAGGTTCGAACTCTAGGGCATGTGCGAAGGATCTTGCCTAGCCACAGTTCACTGCTCACCACCCCACTGCTTGACTCCGACAAGTTCGTGCGAGCGATAAGAAGAAGTGGACACGGTGGTTTACCCAGGTCCGGGCCACCTTGCGGTGTAAAACCCTACTCCTGCTTTGTGGTGGATTGCCTCGCGAGGAGGATGAGGATGAACTAGTACAAGTATGAGCTGCCTCGGGCGAGCTCGATGGCCAAAGGATTGGATCGGATCCCTCTCAACGGTGGAGACTAACCTATATTTATAGTGGCTTTGGCCCTCTTCCCTCATAGCTTAGGCGGGAAGGGATACCACAACAACCAATTTGAAGGGGGACAGGAGTACACCCTATCCTGACTAAAGGCGGTCTTCGTCTGCAAAGCTTCTGGTCGTGACACTGTGGTGGGCTCAGTGATGACCTCCGTCCTGCTGAGTGAGCAGCCTTGGTCTTGTTGCACCAGAATGGAAACCTTTGGGGGATTCCTTGGGAACCCACGTACGTCCTTGCCTCCTTAGCATCAAAGAGGAAACTGTCCTCTCCTGCACCCGCTGGCGCCCTCCTGGCCTTGGTCGTCATGGCACACGTCACTGCGCGCTTCACGAGATGGGATGCTTGCCTAGAGATATCCGCTCCTCGGGAGGCAGCCTCGGGAGGCCGCTCCTTGGGAGGACTTGATGTCGTTCGCCTCGCGAGGCGGGGGCCTCGCAAGGGTCTTGTCCGTGGAGTCTTGTAGCTGGGCCGTATCGGGCCGTTGATGGAGACACGCGCTGGGCTGCAGGCAGACGGGTCTGGGTACCCCCGGTCCCAGAACGCCGAGATGAATAAATTTTTGAATGAATTGAATATCATAAAGTTGAAATTATATGTTCTTCACATGCTTGTATTATACCTAGTAGTAGCTTTACATTGGGTTTAGAAAGTGAAATCTTTTGAAGCTTGACAATCACAATATTGGTCATACAAGCAATTCATGAATGATTAGTATAAGGAAGAGAACTTTCACATACAAATATATTATCTTGTACATCTTCTATGATTGTGAATACCCATTAATTATTTTCAAACTTGAGAAATTAGTTGAAGTTGGACAAGGAAGACAACGTAATGAGTTATGGTTGTGTATATTTGCATAGAAGTTATATTGTTATGGATCCTCCAACATGTGGTGTTTGCTTAGGATCTTTTGCTAGCCAAAAATTCGTACTAAGTAGAGATGCTACTGCTGATCCAAAAACCATTAAACCCAGTTTCTTGCCATGAGTGTCCACCATATCTACCTATGGATTGAATAAGATCCTTCAAGTAAGTTGTTGACAGTGCATAAAGCAATAAAAATTGCTCCTAAATATGTTTGACCTTTTATTGTAAGGGAAAATAAGCATTGTACAAACTTGTGATGGCAAAGTAATAAAAGCGACGGACTGCATAATAAAGGTTGCTATCATAAGGGGCAATATAACATGACGTTCCTTTGCACTAAGAGCTTGGGCATCCAAAAATAAAAAGCGCATGACAACCTCTGCTTCCCTCTGCGAAGGGCCTATCTTTTACTTTTCATTATTTACTTTTATGCAAGAGTCAATAGTATGCATTCTCATTTCAACCTCAATTATACTCTAGTTGGCAAGCATCATGTGGTGGGGAAAGATCTAGGCACGTATGACCAGTCAAATATATTTGATCATGAATTATTATTGTTGACAATTATCTCTATGATAAATGAGTTGGGAGGTGAAACGTTAAGCCCCTATCTTTCTTTGTGTTCGATGGATGCCATTTGTTCTAAAAATATGCTTTGAGTACTAGCAATCATAGAAGACTATATGATGATTGAGTATGTGGAGCTCTTACTTAGACTTTGTTGAAAATAAGTTGAATTGCAATTGTTTGGTGACTAAGAACATAGGTTGTTAAGTTTCAAGAGAATTAATTGTTTGAACCATAACATGTGAATTAGTTGCTACTTTAACATGAGAAGTTTTATGAGAAAGAGTTGCTGTTATGATGCTAGGAAAAGTGATTGAAATTATCATTGATCAAACTTACACACTATGCTAGCATTCACATTTCATAAATTATTTCTTTTATCATTTACCTACTCGAGGATGAGCAGGAATTAAGATTGGGTATGCTGATACGTCTCCAACGTATCTATAATTTATGAAGTAGTCATACCATGTTTACAACAATTTTATATGGTTTTGGTATGATTTGAATGGAACTAACTTGGACTGACGCTGTTTTCAGTAGAACTACCGTGGTGTTTTTTTTGTGAAGAAATGAAAGTTCTCCAAATGAGCTGCAACTTTTTGATGATTTTTTTGGAACAAAAGAGGCACTAGAAGCTTCATGGGGGGGGGGGGGGGGGCAGAAGGTGAAGGACGTGGCCACCACCCACCTGGGCGCGCCAGGGGCCTTGCCTGTGTGCTGGTGGGTGGTGGGCCCCTCAAAGCCCATCTTCGCGTGAAACCAATGCCAAAAATACTATAAATACAGAAACCCCCAGAAATAACCCTAGATCAGAAGTTCCGCAGCCGCAAGCCTCTGTAGCCACGAAAAACCAATCTAGACCCTGTTCCAGCACCCTGTCGGAGGGGGAAATCATCACCGGTGGCCATCTTCATCATCCCGGTGGCCACCATGATG
This sequence comes from Thinopyrum elongatum, assembly GCA_011799875.1. Classification (NCBI taxonomy): domain Eukaryota; kingdom Viridiplantae; phylum Streptophyta; class Magnoliopsida; order Poales; family Poaceae; genus Thinopyrum; species Thinopyrum elongatum. The sequence goes on from CM022299.1 coordinate 212,646,178, forward strand.
AGGAGGGAGTAGTCCACCCTCGAGGCTGAGGGTTTGTACCAGTAGATATGTGTTTAATCTCTCTCTCTCTCTCTCTCTCTCTCTCTCGTGTTCTTGATATGGCATGATCTTGATGTATCACGAGCTTTGTTAATATAGTTGGATCATACGGTGTTTCTCCCTCTCTATCTTGTTGTGATGAATTGATTTTTCCCTTTGAGATTTCACTTTTATTGGATTGAATACTTTGTTGGATTTGAGAGCACTTGATCTAGGTCTTGGCACTCAACTCACGGATTCCTGAGGTGACATTGGGGTAATCTATGCAAAGGGGTTGATGCACGTTTTCGTCCTTGTTTCTCTGATAGAAATCTTGGGGCACTCTTTGAGGTTGTTTGTGTTGGATTGAGTATTATGAATCTGAAATTGTTTGATGCATATCGTATAATCAACTCACGGATACTCGTAGTGACATTGGAGTATCTAGGTGACATTAGAGTTGGTTGATGTGTATCATATGGTGTTATTTTAGTACGAACTCTTGGATAGATCGATCGGAAAGGATAACTTGGTGTTATTTTAGTACGAACTCTTAGGTAGATCGATCGGAAAGGATAACTTTGAGGTGGTTTCGTACCCTACAAACAATTTCTTCTTATGTTCTCCACTAGATAGGAACTTTGGAGTGATTCTTCATCGCACGTGAGGGATGGTTATATGATCCAATTATATTAGCATTGTTGAGAGATTGCACTAGTGAAAGTACGGACCCTAGGCCTCATTTTCAAGCATTGCAATACCGTTTGTGCTCACTTTTGTTACTTGCTACCTTGCTGTTTTTTATTGTTCCTATTACAAAAATCAATATCTACTATCATTACTACACTTGTATCACCATCTCTTCGCCGAACTAGTGCACCTATACAATTTACCATTGTATTTGGTGTGTTGGGGACACAAGAGACTTTTTATTATTTGGTTGCAGGGTTGTTTGAGAGAGAACATATTCATCCTATGCCTCCCACGGATTGATAAACCTTAGGTCATCCACTTGAGGGAAATTTGCTACTGTCCTACAAAACTCTGCGTTTGGAGGGCCAACACAAGTCTACAAGAACAAGTTGTGTAGCAGACATCAAGCCCTTTTCTGGCGCCGTTGCCGGGGAGGTGAGTGCTTGAAGGTATATCTTTAGATCTTGCAATTGAATCCTTTTGTTTCTTGTTTTATCACTAGTTTGGTTTATAAAAAGAAAACTACAAAAAAATGGAATTGAGGTGGCCTCATATTATTCGTCTTTACCATGTCTTTCTTGAAAATGATGGATCAAAAAATTGTGCTCAATCGATAGAAGGAGAATTCAATAAACTGTTTGGCATAAAATCTTTGAATGATGAGCATGATTGCAATGTTGTTAGTATGAATTCTATGAATATCCATGATGCTAATGATATGCAAACCACAAGCTTGGGATGCTATGTTTGACGATTAGGGTATTTTTAGTCCCCCAAGTTTTTATGAGAATATCTGTTATGATGATTGCATGTCTCCTATTTATGATGATTACAATGATGAAAGTGGGTTTGGAAGAGTGTCAACTTTATGTAATATTGATCCCACTATTTTGGAGGGTGTTGAATCTTATTGTAATAATTATGAAAGTGGATTTGGAGAGGTCATAACTTTATTTAATGATGAATCCACTATTTCGGAAGAGGTTTCAATTGATTATGAGAACAAAGTTGCTAGCTATGATGATTATGGTGATGACATGTATTCTATAAATAATAATGATAACCATGAAGCTTGTCATCATGATTTTGATTTTCAATTGGATTATGCCTCACATGATAGTTATTTTGTTGAGTTTGCTCCCACTACTATTGATGAGAATAAATTTGCTTATGTGGAGAGTAATAAAAAACTTATGCATGTGGATCATGAAAAGAATGCTTTATGTGATAGCTACATTGTTGAATTCATTCATGATGCTACTGAAAATTATTATGTGAGGGGAACATACGCTTTTACATATTGCAATAATATCAAGTTTCCTCTCTATGTGTTGAAAACCTTGAAGTTTTGCTTGTTTTGCCTTCCTATGCTAGTTGATTCTTGTTCCCATAAGTTGTTTTATCACAAAATCCCTATGCATAGGAAGTGGGTTAGACTTAAATATGCTAGTCATATGCTTCATGATGCTCCCGTTATGTTTCAATTCTTATCTTTTATGTGAGCATCATTGAAATAATCATGCCTAGCTAAAAAGGCATTAAAGAAAAGCGCTTATTGGGAGACAACCCAACACTTATTCCTACTGTTTTTGTGTGTTCACATGATTAGGCTACTGTAGTAATCATGTTTTATAGCTTCTCTTTCAATAAAGTGCCAAGTAAAGCCTTTGGGATAGTTTGCATGATAGTTGACTTGATTCTGTGCAAAAACAGAAACTTTTGCGCCCAGTAACAGAATTGTTAAAAATTAGTGGAGCGTTAAAAAATTCTGAAGTTTTTACAGTTGATGGGTATAAAAATTTTCTACTTTGTCCTAATGTTTCAGAAGTTTTGAATTTACAGAAGTATGACCATAATTCAGATCTTCACAAACTGTTCTGTTTTTGACAGATTCTATTTGCAATGCATAGTTTGCTTGTTTTATGGTTTCTATGGCTTATATTGCTTAATATAAATTGTGGAAATTGTAGAGTACAGTAGGCATTATGTGGAAACAATTATGAATCTTATCTTGACAGTACCAAAGTGAATGATTTATCTTTATCATACTAACCCATCTCACGAAGTTACGTTAAGTTTTGTGTTATTGAGGTTTTCAAGTTTTGTGTGAGATATCGATATGAGGAGAATAAGGAGTGACAAGACCCTAAGATTGGGGATGCCCAAGGCACCCCAAGGTAATATTCAAGGAAGGTCCAAGCTACTAAGCTTGGGGATGCCCCGGAAGGCATCCCCTCTTTCGTGTCCAACTTATCATTTTTTGAGATTTAGGGAGGCGCCACCCCCCGAGGACGTCCATTCGAAGAGCAGGGACGAGGAGGACCCCTACCGGCTGCCGGACGAGGTTGCATCGGATCCCCCAACTTTGGAGTGGTTTTTGGGCCAGTACAATCTTTGTCCGTAGAAATCGCTGCCGCCGGCTGAGAAAGCTGGGCAGGTGGTGTTCAAGAAGGAGATGTCGGAGGAGGAAGCCAGGTACCAGGCGGCCTGTGAAGCCCGTGAGGCCGCCTGAAAAAAGGAGGCGGTAGAGCTTTCTGGGCGGGCGCGTCGATGTGCGGAGGAGGTGTACGAAGAGGGGCACTTCGCCAAGAAGGCCAAAGGCAGTAGGCGCCTCATCGCTGTGTGGAGGTGGGCCGATAAGCTCCAGCGTGCCACCGACGAGGAGCTCCTGTGGGCACCCAACAAAATGGCAAGATCGTTCGCGCTCATCCGCCAGCAAGAGGCAGATCGGTAGGTCAAGTGATACGTCTCCATCGTATCTACTTTTCCAAACTCTTTTCCCTTGTTTTGGACTCTAATTTGCATGATTTGAATGGAACTAACCCGGACAGACGCCGTTTTCAGCAGAATTGCCATGGTGTTATTTTTTTGCAGAAATCAAAGTTCTCAGATTGACCTGAAAATTTACGGAGAATATTTTTGGAATATATAAAAATACTGGCGCAAGAATTAACCAGAGGGGGCCCACGCAGAGGCCACAAGCCTGGGTAGCGCGCCCCCCTGGGGTGCGCCTAGAGGGCTTGTGGGCCCCTTGGACCTCCTCCGACCCTAACTCCAACTCTATAAGTACCTATTTGGGGAGAAAAAAAATCAGAGAGAAGGAATCATCGCGTTTTACGATACGGAGCCGCCGCCGCCTCCTGTTATTCATCGGGATGGCTGATCTGGAGTCCTTTCGGGGCTCCGGAGAGGGGTATTCGTCGCCATCATCATCATCATCAACCTTCCTCCATCACCAATTTCATGATGCTCACCACCGTGCGTGAGTAATTCCATCATAGGCTTGCTGGACGGTGATGGGTTGGATAGGATTTATCATGTAATCAAGTTAGTTTTGTTAGGGTTTGATCCCTAGTATCCACTATGTTCTGAGATTGATGTTGCTATGACTTTGCTATGCTTAATGCTTGTCACTAGGGTCCGAGTGCCATGATTTCAGATCTGAACCTATTATGTTTTCATGAATATATGTGAGTTCTTGATCCTATCTTGCAAGTTGTAGACACCTATTACGAGTTATGATCCGCATACTCCAAGGTGACAATAATTGGGATTCTTTCTGGTGATTACCGTAGTTTGAGGAGTTCATGTATTCACTAAGTGCTAATGCTTTGGTCTAGTTCTCTATTCAAAGGAGGCCTTAATATCCCTTAGTTTCCATTAGGACCCTGCTGCCACGGGAGGGTAGGACAAAAGATGTCATGCAAGTTCTTTTCCATAAGCACATATGACTATTTACGGAATACATGCCTACATTACATTGATGAATTGGAGCTAGTTCTATGTCACCCTAGGTTATGACTGCTACATGATGAATATTATCCAACACAATTATCATTGCCGATCCAATGCCTACGAGCTTTTCACATATTGATCTTTGCTAAGTTACTTTTGTTGCTATTGCTGTTACAATCACTACAAAACTGCTACTGTTACTTTTGCCACCGTTACCGTTACTTCCATACTACTTTGCTACTAAATACTTTGCTGCAGATATTAAGTCTTTCAGGTGTGGTTGAATTGACGACTCAGCTGCTAATACTCGTGAATATTCTTTGGCTCCCCATGTTCGAATCAATAAATTTGGGTTGAATACTCTACCCTCGAAAACTGTTGCGACCCCCTATACTTGTGGGTTATCGTCAAGCGCTGCGAGGCGGAGGAGGCGGAGTACTGCCTCCACGCTGGGAAGACGCCGCGCACTAGGGAGCTGCTGGCAAGGGGCTGTCGGAATAGTGCCCCCCAAAGGAGGGATTATTAGTTTTATATTGTTCATTTTCAATTTTATGCATTGTACATAGTAGTTAAGTATCATCACGTATATGTGATGATATTATATATATTCTGTGATGAACTAATGAACAATTAATATATATTATGAATTCCATTTTACTATCTGTTTTCGTACACTAATTTGTATCTAGCTGTTATCATCCACATATACTGAATGGAAAGCATATATACACACACATTGAAACAGAACAATATATAAGAACAAAAAACAAAGTACACACATTGAAACAGAGCAATAAACAGAGAAATATTATGATTGTTGTGAATACATAGCGGTCCACATCGAAACGACTCAACAAAATAAAACGTGTCCATGACCAGCAACCCTTGCCTACGGTAGCTCTTGGCTCTGCCTGAACTCGTGCAGGCGTTCGTCCAAGTGGTCGACACGCTCGCGGTTCATCTGGTGCGCAATCTCGAACTCCAAGTTGGCTATTTCATCAGAGATCACGAGCTTGAGGATGCGACGGCCATGTTCCTCTACTGCGCGTAGGTGGACACCTGGGCCAAGGAGGCGGTCGAGCCTAGCGACCAGCGGGTTGACATCGAGCGGGCCGCGGACAAGGCGAACGACGCGGCGGGCGTCTAGTGCAAGTACGGCGCAGCCGGCCTCTGCCCACTCCTGGCAAGGAATGGGGCTACCGATGGGCCATGTACCTAGCTGCGATGCCCTGTTGACAGCAGGCAAGCACCGATGGATCCGCTCTTGTTGTGCGGTGCGCCGCGCCTCTCGCTCTGCGGTGCTCCAACGGTCTCGCTGTGCGGCGAGCCACAGGCTATCGGCGCGGACGCGCCTAGCTTGCTCTGCGGTGCACCATCGATCATGTTGTGCTGCGAGCTGCAGCCTCTCGGCACTGACATTCCTATCTTGATCTGCGGCGCTGAAGTGCCGTGCGCCAAGGGTCTGCTCAACCCTGGTGATGACGCGCGGCACAGCATCATCCATCGCGTTGCCGGGGACACCCTTGGCCTCGATGGGTCGTGGCACCTTCTCGTTTTCCTCGTCGAGGAGGTTGATGGCATAGGCAACACTTCGGTGGGTTGGCATGCTTGGAAAAGGTGGATGGCCTAGGCTGTGCTTGTTGCCTCGGTGTGTCGCGCGCCGCCTTGGTTTATGCGCAATATTGCTGGGTGGCGGCAGGAAACCAATGAGGAAATGGCAGGAAATTGTGGCGTGTTCATAAAATGCCATCAATTAATGGAAACTTAGCATAGAAGGAACAATGAGCTAGCAGACGCATGCAGGCACATTGCTCGCCCAAGGCTATGATACATATACTTGTGTGCCCAACAGAGGACACTATTCACAGTAAAGAATATTGTTCTGTACACAGAGAGCATAGATGTTGTGCAGACAGAGCAAATCATGGCAAATGATTAAACTAAGGAATAGGTCGATGATGATTTCATGAATGGTGGACAATAATTTACCAACAAGCGTCGTTTGCCAAGAACACACACAACTTATTAGCAGGAAATGTCTTTGTTATTATCGGTCTTCCCACACAATTAGCCGGTGCACCCCTGTTAGTTGCCCGAGTTCACCTCACTATGCCAGCCTCTGCTCACGTCCTTCGGTGCGCTCTGGTCGCCTCCCTCCACGCGCTTGGCTTGTGGACGGCTTTTCCTTGCGTGTTCAATTGCTATATGCATATGGTTGCTCGATGTTGAGGCGGCCGCAGAGCGCTCTGCTCGTGTCCCTCCACGCGCGCTCTGCCAATGGTTGGGCCGGCGCACGATCATGTTGGGGGCCCCATATGCATGCGGTTGCAACATGCGCGTTGCCACGATGCAGTTACGTGCATCACGATGGAGTTACGCGCTGCAAATTAAAACTTCCATCTGGGCGTGCCGATATTCCAGGCCGTCCTACTTCCCCATTAATTTCCGCGGCCATTATAACCTTATTCTCTTCAACCTTTCGATCGCGCCCCACAACACAACAAGCACACCCACGACGACACATACAGAGAGGACATCTAGCAGCGCTCCAATGGAGTTCGGCGTGCATAAAGTGCAGACTCACGCGAGGGAGACGGATCTCTCAGTGGTGTACACCATCGACCCGGCCGTGGTGGAGGACTACATCAACACCGTGGAGCTGTTGCTTGCTCGAGACAAGTACAAAGTGGTCGGCATCGACCTCCAATACACCGACGGTCATCCTGGGAAAGATCAGAAGGTTGCCATCGCCCAGTTGTGTGTGCGCCATCATGTTGTCATCTACCACTACTGCATGGCCATAGAGCCGTGCGACCGTTTCGCCAGGTTTGTCAACAGCACCGACTAAAAGTTCACTATGGTGGAAACCATCGACGATGTAAAAGCGCTCAAGGTTACAGGTTTGGCCTACAAGAACCTTGTCAAAATCCATGGCCACTACAAGGTCCGGGGTAGCACGAAGAAGGACTCCCTGGTTGAACTCGCCTCGGCCATCATCGACCCCTACTACGAAAAGATGAAGCAGGATGCCAACAGAACACATCCTGTATCCTGGCACGGGGCCTGGATGTGGCAACTGGATGAACCTCACGTCAGGTTCATGCCCAAGAACGTGTACACATGTGATACGTCTCCAACGTATCTATAATTTTTGATTGTTCCATGCTATTATATTATCTGTTTTGGATGTTTTATAATATGCTATTTTATATTATTTTTGGGACTAACCTATTAACCTAGAGCCTAGTGCCAGTTTATGTTTTTTTCCTTATTTTTGACTTTTACAGAAAAGGAATATGAAACGGAGTCCAAACGGAATAAAACTTTATGATGATTTTTCTTGGACCAGAAGACACCTACGTAACTTGGAGAGAGAGCCAGAAGAGTCCCGAGGAGGCCACAAGCCTCTAGGGCGCGCCCCAGGGGGGCCCTGAGGGCTTGTGGCCCCCTCGAGAGTCCTCCAACCCTAATTCCACCTATATATATTCTCAAATATTCCCCAAACACCAGAAGCGTCCACCAAAATACTTTTCCGCTGCCACAAGCCTCTATTCCCGTGAGATCCCATCTTGGGGCCTTTTCCGGCACCCTGCCGGAGGGGGATTCGATCATGGTGGGCCTCTACATCAACCTTGCTGCCCTTCCGATGAAGCGTGAGTAGTTTACCACAGACCTACGGATCCATAGCTAGTAGCTAGATGGCTTCTTCTCTCTCTTTGATCTTCAATACCATGTTCTCCATGATGTTCTTGGAGTTCTATCCGATGTAATCTTATTTTGCGGTGTGTTTGTTGAGATCCGATGAATTATGGATTTATGATCAGATTATCTATGAATATTATTTGAGTCTTCTCTGAACTCTTTTATGCATGATTAAGATATCTTTGTATTTCTCTTCGAACTATCGGTTTGGTTTGGCCAACTAGATTAGTTTTTGTTGCAATGGGAGAGGTGCTTAGTTTTGGGTTCAATCTTGCGGCGTCCTCACCCAGTGACAGAAGGGGTAGCGAGGCACGTATTGTATTGTTGCCATCAAGGATAAAAAAGATGGGGTTTATGCCATATTGCTTGAGTTTATCCCTCTACATCATGTCATCTTAAGCGTTGCTCTGTTCTTATGAACTTAATAATCTAGATGAAGGCAGGAGTCGGTCGATGTGTGGAGTAATAGGAGTAGATGCAGAATCATTTTGGTCTACTTGTCACGGACGTGATGCCTATATTCATGATCATTGCCTTAGATATTGTCATAACTATGCAGTTTTCTATCAATTGCTCAACAGAAATTTGTTTACCCACCGTACATTTTCCTTCAAGAGAGAAGCCTCTAGTGAAACCTATGGCCCCGGGGTCTATTTTCCATCATATATTTTCAGATCTATAAACCAAAAAAACCAAAAAATACCTTGCTGTAATTTATTTATATTTACTTTAGTTTGCTATTTTATTTATCTTTTATACCTATGGGTAGTATCAAATTTATGGAAACCTAGCACATCACATAAAGTTTTCACAATTGTGGAAACGCTAGCACCCAAATCACACAAAGCATTACACTCATAATCTTTAATTTAAATCTTAATAGTAGGTTCCCACTCATCATAAAGCTTTCTAGGGATAGAAACTTCCAAATCAAGTTTTTCTTCAAATGATTTCATCATAGCATCAACAATAAGTTTAGTAAAAGATTTATTTTGATTCTAAGCATGGGGTGAATTATGCATGGATTGCAACAAGGAAATACAATCTATCAAGAACAATTATCATAATTAAAGTCCTTGAAATCCAAAAGAGTGGGTTCATCGCTACTTAAAGTTTTTGACAGATTCTGTTTTCTATCTGTTGTTTGCTTATTTTGATGAATCTATGGGTAGTATCGGGGGGTATGAACCATGGAGAAGTTGGAATAAAGTAGATATAACACCAATATAAATTTAGAAGGAGTTCACAACAGTACCTAAAGTGGTGATTTATTTTATTATACTAACGGATCTTATGAGTTTTCTGTTGAGTTTTGTGTTGTGAAGTTTTCAAGTTTTGGGTAAAGATTTGATGGACTATGGAATAAGGAGTGGCAAGAGCCTAAGCTTGGGGATGCCCAAGGCACACCAAGTTAATATTCAAGGACAACCAAGCATCTAAGCTTGGGTATGCCCCGGATGGCATTCCCTCTTTCGTCTTCAATCCATTGGTAAATTTACTTGAGGCTATATTTTTATTCACCACATGATATGTGTTTTGCTTGGAGCGTCTTGTATGATATGAGTCTTTGCCTTTTAGTTTGCCACAATCATCCTTTTTGTACACACATTTTTAGAGGGACACGCTTTAATCGTGAATTTATTAGAATACTCGATGTGCTTCACTTCTATCTTTTGAGCTAGGCAGTTTGCTCTAGTGCTTCACTTATATCTTTTTTGAGCATGGCGGTGGCTTTATTTTATAGAAATTGTTGAACTCTCATGCTTCACTTATAATATTTTGAGAGTCCTTAAACAGCAGGGTAAATTTCTTAGTTTATGAATTTAGTCCTAATATGATGGGCATCCAAGAGGGATATAATAAAAACTTTCGTACAAAGAGCATTGAATAGATGAGAAGTTTGATTCCTTGCATTTGTTTTGAGATATGAAGATGGTGATATTAGAGTCATACTAGTGAGTAATTGTGGATTGGTAGAAATACTTGTGTTAAAGTTTGTGATTCCCGTAGCATGCACGTATGGTGAACCGTTATGTGATGAAGTCGGAGCATGATTTATTTTTTGATTGTCTTCCTTATGAATGGCGGTCGGGGACGAGCGATGGTCTTTTCCTACAATTCTATCCCCCTAGGAGCATGCGTGTATTACTTTTTTTTGATGGCTAATAAATTTTTGCAATAAGTATGTGAGTTCTTTATGACTAATGTTGAGTCCATGGATTATACGCTCTCTCACCCTTCCACCATTGCTAGCCTCTCTAGTACCACGCAACTTTCGCAGGTGCATTAAACCCACCATATGCCCTTCCTCAAAACAGCCACCATACCTACCTATTATGGCATTTCCATAGCCATTCCGAGATATATTGCCATGCAACTTCCACCGTTCCGTTTTGTTATGACACTCACCATCATTGTCATATTGCTTTGCATGATCGTGTAGTTGGCATAGTATTTGTGGCTTGGCCACCGTTCATATATTTTATACAGGTCAGTCTTGATCATTGCACATCCTGGTACACCACCGGAGGCATTCATATAGAGTCATATTTTGTTCTAGTATCGAGTTGTAATTCTTGAGTTGTAAGTAAATAAAAGTGTGATGATCATCATTATTAGAGCATTGTCCCATGCGAGGAAAGGATGATGGAATTTATGGTCCCCTCACAAGATGGGATGAGTCTTCGAACTTTAAAAATAATAAAAGAGGCCAAAGAAGCCCAAATAAAAAAGAGAGGCCAAAGAAGCCCAAACAAAAAAAATTGAGAGAAAATAGAGAAGGGACAATGTTACTATCCTTTTTCCACACTTGTGCTTCGAAATAGCACCATGTTCTTCATGATAGAGAGTCTCCTATTTTGTCACTTTCATATACTAGTGGAAAATTTTCATTATAGAACTTGGCTTGTATATTCCAATGATGGGCTTCCTTAGATTGCCCTAGGTCTTCGTGAGCAAGCAAGTTGGATGCACACCCACTTAGTTTCTTTTTGAGCTTTCATACACTTATAGCTTTAGTGCATCCGTTGCATGGCAATCCCTACTAACTTGCATCAATATCAATTGATGGGCATCTCCATAGCCCATTAATTTGCCTAGTTGATGTGAGACTTTCTCCTTCTTTTTGTCTTCTCCACAACCAGCATATTCTATTCCACCTATAGTGCTATATCCATGGCTCACGCTCATGTATTGCGGGAAAGTTGAAAAAGTTTGAGTACACTAAAAGTATGAAACAATTGCTTGGCTTGTCAACGGGGTTGTGCATGATGAAATACTTTGTGTGATGAAGATGGAGCATAGCCAGACTATATGATTTTGTAAGGATAACTTTCTTTAGCCATGTTATTCTGAAAAGACATGATTGCTTTATTAATATGCTTGAAGTATTATTGTTTTTATGTCAATATTAAACTTTTGTTTTGAATCTTATGGATCACAACATTCTTTCCACAATAAAGAAGATTGCATTGATAAATATGTTAGGTAGCATTCCACATCAAAAATTCTATTTTTATCATTTACCTACTCGAGGACGAGCAGGAATTAAGCTTGGGGATGCTTGATACGTCTCCAACGTATCTATTTTTTTTGATTGTTCCATGCTATTATATTATCTATTTTGGATGTTTTATATGCATTAATATGCTATTTTATATTATTTTTGGGACTAACCCATTAACCTAGAGCCTAGTGCCAGTTTATGTTTTTTCCTTGTTTTTGACTTTTACAGAAAAGGAATATCAAATAGAGTCCAAATGGAATAAAACTTTACGATGATTTTTCTTGGACCAGAAGACACCTACGTACCTTGAAGAGAGGGCCAGAAGAGTCTCAAGGAGGCCACAAGCCTCTAGGGCATGCCCCAGGGGGAGCGCGCCCTGAGGGCTTGTGGCCCCCTCGGGAGTCCTCCAACCCTAATTCCACCTCTATATATTCTCAAATATTCCCCAAACACCAGAAGCGTCCACCAAAATACTTTTCTGCCGCCACAAGCCTCTATTCCCGTGAGATCCCATCTTGGGGCCTTTTCCGGCACCCTGCCGAAAGGGGATTCGATCATGGAGGGCCTCTACATCAACCTTGCTGCCCTTCCGATGAAGCGTGAGTAGTTTACCACAGACCTACGGATCCGTAGCTAGTAGCTAGATGTCTTCTTCTCTCTCTTTAATCTTCAATACCATGTTCTCCTCGATGTTCTTGGAGTTCTATCCGATGTAATCTTATTTTGCGGTGTGTTTGTTGAGATCCGATAAATTGTGGATTTATGATCAGATTATCTATGAATATTATTTGAGTCTTCTCTGAACTCTTTTATGCATGATTAAGATATCTTTGTATTTCTCTTTCGAACTATCGGTTTGGTTTGGCCAACTAGATTGGTTTTTGTTGCAATGGGAGAGGTGCTTAGTTTTGGGTTCAATCTTGCGGTGTCCTCACCCAGTGACAGAAGGGGTAGCGAGGCACGTATTGTATTGTTGCCATCAAGGATAAAAAGATGGGGTTTATGTCATATTGCTTGAGTTTATACCTCTACATCATGTCATCTTACTTAAGGCGTTGCTCTGTTCTTATGAACTTTGTCGGGGTACGACACCTATGGGATCCCGAGAGACCCCTTTACAATTCGGCGGGGGGGGGGGGGAGAGGTATACGCAAAGAGCAGAGCCAGTGATCGACGTGGGAAGTTTTTACCCAGGTTCGGGCCGCTGATCCGCGTAAAACCCTACTCCTGCTTTGTGTTCTTATTGATGTTCTTAAGCCCAGCCTTCAGGAGCGCTCGCAGTGAACAGTACGTTCAAAGAGCAGCTACACATGCAGAATGGGCCAGAAGTCCTCCTCCCCTGTAGCAGCTGCCTTGGGCCTCCCTTTTATATGCTCAAAGGGGTCTCCACTATGGCAAAATGTACATACATTGAGGTGTAAAGTAGCTACAGGGTATCATACCTAACCCCTAACGGATTAGGACAAGCGCATTTAATGCACCGTGAGGTGTCCGTTTAGGTGTCCTCACTTTCTTGGGGATGGAAAAAGGGGCCATCCCATCAGCACCGCTTAAGCTCTCCTCCACTGGCGCGTTGCCACGCATCCAGAGAAGGACCCAGAATGTCAGGTTTTGTCATTGTGCTGGAGTAGTGGTACAGTGGCAGAATCTCACCGGGCGCCGAAACTTGCCGGGCACCAAGCCTTGCCGGGCGCCAAGCCTTGCCGGGCGCCAAGCCTTGCCGGGCGCCAAGCCTTGCCGGGCGCCGAGCCTTGCCGGGCTCTACAGGCCATCCCGGCAAGGATCTTGCCGGGGAAACTGGCCTTCGAACTCCGGCTTTGCTTATCTGCTGATCCTCAGATCTCCGACTTGATGATTTCCTTGATGGCTCGAATCAACCTTGAACTGTTCCCGGCAAGCCTTGCCGCGAGGATGGCTACAACTGCCCGTGCATAAGTACGGGGTACTAGTGCCCAATACTTAGTACACCGACAGGAGCCCCCGGGCCTAGGCCATACACGAGTGCGAGGCGTTGTTGGGCTAGGCCCAAACAGTGCACGGGCAAGCGTGGCAGGGGATTAACTGCTCGTAAATATGTCGTTTTACTGTGCCCCCCACTACGCGCACGGAGCGCGCGATGTGGGAAGCGTGCCAAAAAGGCTGCAAACTGTCTCGCGCCTATAGAGGCGCATTCACATTGGGGAATAAACAAGGTGGCCCCGCTCCTTCCCCATAAAAAGGAGAAGTCGCAGAGGCACAAACCTATTTACCCCCCTCTTCTTCTCAATCTGGCCATCGCCGTCGCCTTCCTCTTCTCAAGCTCAGAGCGAAACCTTTTCCTCTTCCGCCCGCTGCTCCCGTGCTCGCTCCGCCCCCAGCTTTCGTCCTCACAGTCGCCATGCCGCCCAAGGCCAGCAAAGGCAAGGGCAAGGAGGCAAAAGCTGAAGTTCCGAAGAGCGAACTGGTGAAGATGCGGAAGAGACTCGTCGTCTTCCCTCTGACGCTCGATGCTGAAGCTTTGAAGGTGCGATACCAATGCATGTGGGCGAAGGGAACGCAAGCTCACCCCGCCACACGCGTAATCCCAGGTGCTTGCTCCAAAGGTGGATTAGACAGATACCCCTTCTTCACTGCATATTTCTATTGCGGGCTCTGTCCCCCCTTTTCCGATTTCTTCAACGACATCATGTACACGTACGGTTTCCGCCTTCTCGATTTCACGCCGAATGCAGTACTTTGCATGTCTATCTTTGCCCATCTCTGTGAGAATTTCGTTGGCGTGATCCCTAATTCTGCTCTTTTCCGCCATTATTTCTACCCTCGTATCCAAAAAGGAGAGGCTCTCTCTGGATCTATTGCCTGGATTCCAAGGGCTTGGAACAAAGAAATATACCCAGAGGGAGTTTACCGCAAAAAGTGGGACGAGTGGCGGGCCGAATGGTGCTGGATCCAGGAAGCAGATCCCCATCCTTTTTGTCATCCCCGGCAACAGAAGGTGGTCCGCGGCAAGGATTGGAGTGATCTCGCTGCGGAAGACGAGAGGCTCACAATCGCCACTACCAGGATCCTTCGCTTGAAGGCTGCCGGGCTGACGATGGAGATGATCGGCTTCGACTTTCTCCGCCGCCGCATCGCCCCTCTGCAGAACAGGGGAAGGCCAGTCTGGGAATACAAGAACGCGGCAGATGTCATGAGACTGCGCCCCGGGCTGAACAACAATCTGACCACCATGCAGCTTGGCGCTCTCCGCCAAAAGTTATTCCAGCGCGAAGACAAGCACCGGCTGCCAGCAAGGATTGTCCCCTTGTGCAACAACTCTGCCTTGGGGTCAATCATTGCCTTCTTGCTGATGTTCAACGCCCACAGCCTCGACCCGACCTGGGCCGAGCCAAGCAAGGAGGAAGCGCAGAAATTCTTTGACAGCTTGACGGAGAGGCCTGCTCGGAAAGAGTCAGATTTCATCCGAGCCACCACCGACCAAGAAGTAGCTTACATTGCTACTAGGGTGGAAGAGGCAAATCTTGCCGCAGAGGCCGACAGCGTCGGCTTCACAGAGTGGGACGCTAGCGACGCGGAGGTGGTAGTGGAGATGAAGCCTGCCGGGGAGGACGAGGTTGCCGGGGAGGAGAGCAGCACAGCCGCTGAAAGCTTGTCCGGCGAGGACTCGGTCGAAGAAGAAGAGACGCGAGAAGAGCCCCCACCCCCGAAGAAGAAGGCGAAGCATGTTCTTCGGAAGGCTGCGTCTGACATCCCGGCAAGCCAGCCCTCTTCGAACGGCGAAGCCCCCGGCAAGAAAGTGGCCGGCAAGACTGGACCGCGGCAGGGGGCTCGTCAACAGCCTGCGCGGCGCGCGAGGCCCACACCAGCGGCCACTGCTGGGGCGGCAGGAGGGTCTCGTACCACCGCACCGGAAGCTGCCCCGGCGCCTGCCACGGCCAAGTGGCGTAGGACTCCTCCTCTGCCTCCCCACTCAGACACCGCAACGGAGGCCGACTTCGACATCTCCGGCTTTAGTCCGGAGCGAGAGGAAGAAGAGTAAGTACTTTGCCACAGCTTTTACCTTCCAATCTTGCATCAATCCTTACTGACTTGCTTGTATTGTTTCCGCAGTGACACAGAAACCTTGCTGGAGAGGATGGCGAAGAGGTCAAGGACTTCTACGGGCGACGAGCCCCCGGCAGGCTCCACTAGCGTGCCAGAAACCATCATTGTGAGCCCGGAGTCTAGTCCTCAACGCAGCCCCCAACACAGCCCTCAGCGTAAGTTCATTGTTCTTTTTCCGCTGGCGGGTGCCAAGGTTTTCATTCTTGCCTATTGATATCTTTGGGTTCGCAGGAGAAGAACGGCAACAAGGAGAAGACATTCCCATCGTGCCTCCTTCATCGACCGCTCCGCGCACAAGCACGTCCCCGGCAAGAGATCCTGCCGACGAGCCCGTCCTAACTGAGGGGGAGCCGGCAAGCGCGGACTCCGGCGACACGCCCCCGGCAACCGGAGTTGCCGGGAGGGGTGAAGCCACCTCCCGACAGCCCGACGCAGGTACTTGATTGCCTCAGAGTGCTCGTTATTCTTTTTCTCTTATCTCTCTGTCTTCGGTCACTTCAAACTTCAACCTTGATCTTATTATGTTTTCCTCCTTCGCCCTTCAGAGTTCCCTGTGATGGAACACATGGACGTCGACGTCATGATCGAGGAGACCGCCAGGGATGCTGCCACCGAAGCAGACAGGATCGCTGCCAGCGAGGCCACCAAGGATGACATTGTCAAGGCTAGTGGTGCTCTTGAAGGGGAGGCCGCCAAGACAGCACAAGAGGAAACCGCCGAAGAACCTGCTGAAGGGGGCGACAGGGAGGCTGAGGACCGCACTGATAGCATTCCTGCCACAGGAGCGCCAGGCGCTACACCGGCCACAGAGCCCCCTGTCACTGGTGAGGCGGCCACTGAAGACCAGGCATCAGCATCTGAAGGCCCCTCATCCAGCAAGTACCTCAAGGTTGGCGAGAACCTGTTCATCAACTTGCCGGGGACGGCAAGCGCTGGGGCATCGGCCGAAGGAGAAGTTTTCAAAGAAATCATCGCTGCTGCCCAGCTTGAAGTTGTCGACGATCCCAACACTAGTAGCAGCAAATCTGAAGAGGATCAACTCCTTCAGGCCATGGGCGAGAACTTCCGCAAACTCCAGGCTCTCCATCGCGCCCGGAAAGACAAAGCGGACTCCAGAATGGCAGTTATTAAGGCGGCCGAAGCAGATTTCCAAAGGCGCGTCGCAAAAATGCAGATCTGGCACACCGAGGCCCTCCAAGAGTTGGTTGCCGGCCGGGAACAAGTGAGCCAGCAGTGGAATGAGATCCTCCTGAAGCAATCAGACATGGAGAAGGCGCATGATGAAGCTGTTCAAAGGATTGCTGCCGAAGATGCACTCCTGACGGGGCGCCGCATTGCTCTTGATGCTCATGAGGAAGATCTCACTACTCGTGAGCAGGCGCTCGCCGCCAAGCTTCGCAGCAAGGATGAGGATATTAGAAACCTTGTCGCGCGGCGGACCCAGGAGCTGGAGCAAAAACATAAGGAGGCGCTCGAAGCTCTGACTGCAAGTCACGCCGGCAAGCTCAAGGAGGCCGTCGATGCTGCCGAAGCTGCAGAGGCCGCCAAGAATGAGCTGAACGACAGAGTGAAGAGGGTGGAAACATATCTTGAAGAGCACGGCAAGGAACTCTTGACGCTCAAGGGGGACAGGGAAAAAACCCTCCACTCCTTGGCGGAGATGCAAGTTGCCCTGTCCGACAAGACCAAGCAACTCTCCTCTGCGGCTGATAATATTGCGGTTCTGGAGCTGAAGCTGACCACGCTGCAGAAGTCTCTCGAGGCCGGCAAGGCCCGTGAGAAGGCTCTACTCAAGGATCTCCAAGGAGAGAGGAACCTGCTCAAGAGTGCCGTCGCTGCCCAAAACGAGTACGAGAAGGGAGTGGAGATCTGGACTGGCCGTCTCATCGCCACCGCGGAGAAGCTTACCGCAGAACTGTCAACCATGGGCTTGCCGAACTTCAAGTATTCTTCCGAGGAAAGAATATCTCCAAGTGCCAGGTTGACGATGTTCTTTGAAAGCATCATCAACGCGTTGAGGGTGCTCCAGTCCAGCCGGGTGACCCAACTGGCGAACGAGACTCGCCGGCTTTGCCGGGCCGTCCTCCGCAAGGTGCTCATCAAGGTGGTGCACAACAACCCCGGCATCGACCTCTCCAACGCGCTCGGCCATTTGCCAAAGGATGTAAATGTTGAGGCGCTTGAAGAGTGCATCGCGCCCATCCTTGAGAAGGTGGACTCCATCAAATGGATCGAAGGCCAGCGCAGGGATTGAGTGCTTCCCCCTTTTCTTGCCGTCATTATTCCATGTAAAAGACAATCAAGTCTCAAATTAGAATTGTGGCAACTCATGGATGTAATACAATTTGACTATGTTTAGGCTCATGCTTGCTACTCTCCTTGTCTGATTCCTTTATGTATGGAGTTCATCCTACGCTTACTGAAAAACTTGCCGGCGCGCAACCTGCCGCGAGCGCTGGGTGCGGGACTTCAGCAGCCTGCTGGATGCGCAGCGGCCGGCAAGACTCCTTGGCGTTCTCAGTGCAGCCACTTAAATTGTTGAGCGGACTCGAAACAAAATAAGGGCGTGACCGATTACAACAAGGGTTCCTTCGCGTGCAGATTTTCCATACAAGAGTCGGAATCGTCCAAGGAAATAACTTGGTAATACAAGAAAAACTTGCTCCGAGTTTTTAGGACTTAGCTTCCTGTCTTCGTTCTTCCTCCGGCAAGTGTCGATTCTGAATGTCACCAACTGGTATTCATATCTCCCTTCCCCCCCGGCAAATGTGCACGCGAGGAATCCTTCTGTCTTTTGAGAAAAAGAAAGAAGAGAAAATAAAGGCATGAAACCTTGGCGGTTCGTTAAAACTTACCGGGATCATGTGTCATACAACATCTTAGATAAACATGCATATATATAAATATGAACATGGGAATCAATAAGGGAATGTACAACACTTAAATTTATTCATCTGTGCTCAGGGTCTGCGCCTGGCTTTGTACAAAGGATCACATGCCTTGCCGGCAAGACTTGTACAAAAAGGTGGTTGCCGGGATCCCCCGGCAACCGCGCCTTATGGGTAGAACTTGTGAAGATATTCGATATTCCAGGAATTGCTCACTGGAACGCCATCCTCGGTCTCCAGGCGGACAGCGCCGGGCCTGGTGACTCGTACTACCCGATAAGGGCCTTCCCACTTTGGCGTCAACTTGTTTGAATTCTTGGCGGACTGAATCCGTCGAAGAACAAGGTCGCCTTCCTCAAGGCTTCGGGCATGAACTTTGCGGCTATGGTAGCGGCGCAAAGCTTGCTGGTAGCGTGCAGCTCGCACAACAGCCTGAAGATGATTCTCCTCGAGGAGCACAGCGTCATCTTGCCGCAGTTGCTCTTGCTCGAGCTCATCATAAGCGAGCACTCGAGGAGATCCGTATATGAGTTCCGTGGGGAGAACTGCTTCTGCTCCGTAGACTAAAGCGAAGGGCGTCTGGCCGGTGGCTCGATTTGGTGTCGTTCTGATTGACCAAAGAACCGCCGGCAACTCATCAATCCAGCGTCTTCCACACTTTTTCAGCCTGTCAAAGGTTCTGGTCCTGAGACCGCGTAGCACTTCAGCATTGGCCCTCTCCGCTTGGCCGTTGCTTCTTGGGTGAGCAACAGAGGCAAAACAAATCTTGCCGCCAAGGTCTTGGACGTACTACATGAAGGTGCGACTTGTGAACTGCGTGCCGTTGTCGGTGATGATCCTGTTGGGCACACCAAAACGGCAAACAATTCCTTTGAAGAACTTGACAGCTGACTGCGCCGTCACCTTCCTCACTGCTTCCACCTCCGGCCACTTTGTGAACTTGTCGATAGCAACGTACAAGTACTCAAAGCCCCTGGTAGCACGGGGGAAAGGGCCCAGTATATCGAGCCCCCAGACCGAAAATGGCCAGGAGAGAGGGATTGTCTGAAGAGCTTGAGCTGGCTGGTGTAATTTCTTTGAATGAAACTGGCACGCTTCACACTTGGTTACTAGTGCAGTTGCATCCTGGAGAGCGGTAGGCCAAAAGAAACCTTGCCGGAATGCTTTCCCGGCAAGCGCTCTTGACCCTATGTGAGAACCACATATGCCCCCATGTATCTCTGCCAACAGCTCTAGTCCATCCTCCCGAGGAATGCACTTCAATTTCACACCGTTTGGTCTCTTTCTGTACAGGACGTCATCGACGAACTTGTACATAACAGACCGACGGGCTACTCTCTCCGCTTCTTCCTGTTCCTCAGGGAGTTCACCTGTCTGAAGGAAATGGACGATGGGCCGCGCCCATGCTGGAGCCTGAGGCTCGACAGCTAGGACTAAAGACATCTCCTCTGTCGGGGGATCATTTGTCTTGACAGCAAGGGCCTGAGGCTCTGCCGGAGCATGTTGTTCCCCGGCAGGCGTGTCGATCCCGGCAACTTCCTTGCCGGCGGCTCCGGGGAGCTCTGCTGGGAAGTACTGGCCAGAGTTCAACTTTCTTCTCTTTTCTTGCCTCATCGATGGCGCCACGGATGGTTGAGTCAATTGGAGCACAAAAGTTCCTGGTTCCACAGGCAACTTGAGGGCGGCACGCTTTGACAGGTCATCAGCAATATTGTTCTCGGCACGAGGAACGTGCTCCATCTGTAGACTGTCAAAGCGCTCTTCCAATTTCCTCACTTCATCTACGTAGGCCTGCATCAATGGGCTTTGATAACTCTTGTTAACTTGCCTGATGACAAGTTGTGAATCGCCTTTGATGATGAGCTTTCTGATACCAAGGTCTGCCGCGATCCTGAGACCGGCAAGCAAACCCTCATATTCTGCAGTGTTGTTGGTTGAACTCTCCCGGGGAAAGTGCATTTGGACTACGTACTTGAGGTGCTCCCCAGTGGGTGCGACAAGTAGCACGCTAGCACCGGCGCCTTGTAGCGAGAAAGCCCCGTCAAAGTACATAACCCATTGCTGATCGATTTCCTTGCCGGGGAGAACTGTTTCTTGAACTTCTTCGTCTGGCGTTGGGGTCCATTCTGCAATGAACTCCGCCAAGGCCCTGCTCTGAATTGTCGAAGTGCTTTCAAACTTAAGGCCAAAGCTGGACAATTCCAACGCCCACTCCACAATCCTGCCGGTTGCCTCCGGATTTTGCTAAATCCGTTGCAACGGAAAGCGAGTGACGACGGTGATCTCATGTGCTTGAAAATAATGGCGCAGCTTTCTCGAGGCCATAAGGAGGCCGAAAAGCAACTTCTGCACACCAGAATATCTTGACCTAGCTCCTTGTAAAAGAGAGCTAACAAAATAGAATGGGCGCTGCACCACCTTCTTCTTCTGCACGGCTCTTCTGTTTGCGCAGATCCTGTCTTGCCGGGATCAACCCTTGCCGGGGAAGATCTTGCCGTGTCATCTGGCGGTCCTGCCGCTGGTGTTGCTTCCTCATCAGCTTCTCTCTGCGCCACTAGCACAGCGCTAACCACTTGATTTGTTGCTGCCAGATACAGCAGCAACGGCTCTTGTGGTTTAGGCGCGACTAGCGTTGGCGGAGAGGAAAGGTATTTCTTCAAATCTTGCAGTGCAGCCTCCGCCTCCGGAGTCCATTTCATTGGGTCTGCCTTCTTCAGAATTTTGAAGAAGGGCAGGGCGCGCTCAGCGGATTTGGAAATAAACCTGCTTAGAGCAGCAACACAACCAGCAAGACGACGCACATCCTTGACGCGTCTCGGCGCTTCGATCTGCTCAATAGTTTTGATCTTGTCGGGGTTCGCTTCGATTCCCCGGCAAGATACAAAGAATCCGAGGAGCTTGCCGGAAGGAACACCGAACACGCACTTCTCAGGATTGAGCTTCAAATTGATCTTGCGCAAGTTTGCAAATGTTTCTTCTAAGTCTTGAATGAGCGTTGCTTTATCTTTGGTTTTGACCACTATATCATCCATATACGCCTCCATATTTCTATGGAGTTGTGGCTCAAAACCAATCTGGATTGCTCTGGCAAATGTTGAACCAGCACTTTTCAACCCGAAAGGCATTCGTATGAAACAATACGTACCACATGGGGTGATAAAGGCGGTCTTCTCTTCATCTTCTTTTGCCATAAAAATCTGATGATACCCTGAATAGGCATCAAGGAAGGACAGGAGATCACAACCAGCGGTGGCATTCACAATCTGGTCGATGCGCGGCAAGGGAAAATGATCTTTTGGACAAGCTTTATTGATATCTGTATAATCGATACAAAGCCTCCATTTCCCATTCGCTTTCCGCACTACAACCGGATTGGCCAACCAGGTTGGATGAAGCACTCCTTTGACCAGTCCTGCCGCCTCCAGCTTCTTAATTTCTTCGGCAATGAATTCTTGCCGCTCCAAGGCCTGCTTCCTGACCCTTTACTTGACGGGCCACACGTGAGGACAGACAGCGAGGTGGTGCTCAATTACCTTCCTGGGAACACCGGGGATGTCAGACGGTTGCCATGCAAACACGTCGACATTCGCCCGCGCTTTCCTATGTGTCATCTAGGGTGGAACTTATGGTGAAAGTTCCCCCCGTTCCGTCCTCCCTAGCAGGCACCTTCTTGGTTTCCGGCGGAGCAGCCTTGGACTTCTTGATCTTGCCGGTGGAACTCTCTGGTATGTCCTCGACGGAAGCGCAGCACTCCGAGGAGGTGCGCTTGCTGGAGTTCGCGCCAAGGTTCCTGCCGGTCTTCTTCTTCCCTCCGGGAGTTTCAGCGGCAGGAGCAGATGCCTTGATGGCAGGTGCTGCAACTGCTTCCCGATAAAGTTGATCGGCACAGATGAGCGCATCCTTCTTATCAGAATGGATAGTGATGACGCTCAATGGCCCAGGCATCTTCAAGACGTTGTACGCGTAGTGTGATGCCGCCATAAACTTAGCCAGCGCTGGCCGACCAAGGATCCCATTGTATGACATGGGGATCTTGGCGACATCAAACACCACCTTTTCGGTCCTGAAGTTAAGCTCGCTGCCAAATGTTACCGGCAGCGTGATCTTGCCCTTAGGCTGGGTTCTTCCCGGGTTGACCCCTTGAAACGTACCCGTTTCCTCGAGGTCCTCATCGGGAATCTGAAGCCTTCTGAGGACATCCGGTGAGATTAAATTTAGGCCGGCCCCGCCGTCAACTAACATCTTCGTCACCTTGAGGTTGCGAATTGTTGGCGAGACCAACAACGGCAAATACACGACCGCAGTTGTGCGATCAGGGTGATCCTCGGCATCGAAGATGATAGGCGTGCTGGACCACTTCAGGGGCCTACATGCATCGGGGGATGGTTCTGCCGCATTGACCTCCCGCACCCACTGTTTGAGTTGGCGGTGGGAGGAATGCAGCGAGGCACCCCCATCAATGCACATGGCCTCCGTAGCCTTCTGGAATTCTTGCTCACTGGATTCATCCTCTTCCTCATCATCATCTCCTTCTTTATCTCGGCCCCGAGCGGGCCGATCCTTTTGCTGCTTGGCCTTGCCGCGGCGGCCTCCCCGGCCACCGTGCTTCTTGCCGGACCCCTCAGCACCATCTTGGGCCTTCTCCTTATCTCGCCTCTCGTATTCGGCCTTCTGCTTCTCGGCAAGCTGCTCGACTTGCCGGCAGTTCTGGAGATCGTGGCCCTTGGTGCGATGGATCTTGCAATACTGCTTGCCGGAGTTCTCCGACTTGTCGGCAGCCGCCAAGGCCTGACAGGAAGGGCACCCGGCAAGATCCTTGCCGGGGTCACCAACCTTGGCCTTCTTGGCGGCGCCGGGGTTGCCGGATTCCTTGACAGCAAGCACGGCCTTGGCTCCGCGTTTCCTGTTTCGCCGCCGGCCTTTCCTTGACGGGGCCGCAGCGTCTTCATCTTCGGATTCGCCCGCCGCGCCAACTGCCTCGCCAGGGAGTTTCCTCCCCTCTTCAGCTCGAGCGCATTTATCGGCCAAAGCGTAAAGCTCGGCAATACTCCTGACTTTGTTCATCGCCAGCTCTTCCCGCATTCTGCGGTTATGCACGTTCTGATGAAACGCGCTAATGACAGCGGCAGGGTGAACGTCAGGAATATTGTACTGCACCCGGCTGAACCTCTGCATAAACTTGCGCAGGGACTCGCCCTCCTTCTGAGGGATGATGTGCAAATCGCTCTCTTGGCCAGGAGCTTGGTGGCCTCCAACGAAGGCACCAACAAACTGATGGCACAAATCTGACCAGGAAGAAATAGAATTCTCCGGCAGATGCATCAACCATGACCTGACGTTGGGCTTGAGCACCAACGGGAAGTAGTTGGCAAGTATCTTGTCATCTCGGCCCCCGGCAGCCTGCACCGCAATGGTGTAGATGCTCAGGAACTCCGAGGGATGGGTCTTTCCGTCATACTTCTCCGGGACCTCTGGCTTGAAGGTTCGGGAATTGGGCCACCGGACTTGCCGCAGCTCACGGGTAAACGCTGGAGTCCCTACCTCATAAGGCAAGTCTCCTACGTCCCCTGGCGCAGGCTCATCAACAGCCGGCCCCGCGCGCTTATCAGACTGGTAGCGCGCTTCCCGTCGTCGCTCGATGGTAGTTCGAGCGTCCTCCTTGCCTCGCTCCTCGAGAACTTGACGCTGATCGCGGTGCATCCGTGGATCGGACGACGCCGTGGAAACTTCTTCATGGCGGTCGACCTGCTGAGTTGTCGGCCGCCGCTGGTGCCGCGGATGGGAGTGCACTGTAGTTGCACCACCTCCGGTTTTCTCTACATCGGCTCGCACCGGATCGATGGGCCTCCGCTGCGAGGGCCCCGCCTCTTGCGGTCCATCTTTGTTGGCGAAGCCGATGAGGCTCTGGATGGTAGCTCGCCACTCCTCCATCTTCTCCGGGGCAGGAGGAAAATCGAGGAGCAGCTGCGCACGTGCCAAGGCTTCCGCTGGCGTAGGTGGCGGCGACAAGTGCGAGGTACGTGAGGTGCTCTGACTCCTAACCAAGTTAGAAGGAGCACCACCACGGTCACGCGACCGTGCGCCACCTCCGCCGGCAGCTCGGTGTGCATGCTGGTCCCGCGCATCTTGGGATCTATGCGTAGAAACCTTTTCATGGGGACGCCCTGAACCACCAGCGCCATGACGTCGCTCATCATGCATGACCTGGATAGGTCGTGAGGCTTGGGCCGGCACGGGAGCTCCAGCAGGCGCCCCTCGATCTCTCGAGTTCGTTGTGCCACCCGTAGGCAACACAACGCCATCCCTAGATCCAGCGGCGTGCAGGTTACCACTGCCACTGCGAACGATACCGCTCGCCTGGCTCGGATCACCAGAACGCCGCGGGGGTTCTAGTCCTCTTCCTTCTGCACCCACGCCATCGCCAGTACGCGAAGGCGTAGGCAAAACGGACCCGGACGGTTGCGCTGTCGCAGCGCTCTTCTTCTTGGGTGGCATGATGACGAAGATGATGAAGAAACTAAGGCGCCGATCACCAGATCAGGTTCACGCAACCTTCAAGCCCCTACCTGGTGCGCCAAAGATGTCGGGGTACGACACCTATGGGATCCCGAGAGACCCCTTTACAATTCGGCGGGGGGGGGGAGGGGGAGAGGTATACGCAAAGAGCAGAGCCAGTGATCGACACGGGAAGTTTTTACCCAGGTTCGGGCCGCTGATCCGCGTAAAACCCTACTCCTGCTTTGTGTTCTTATTGATGTTCTTAAGCCCAGCCTTCAGGAGCGCTCGCAGTGAACAGTACGTTCAAAGAGCAGCTACACATGCAGAATGGGCCAGAAGTCCTCCTCCCCTGTAGCAGTTGCCTTGGGCCTCCCTTTTATATGCTCAAAGGGGTCTCCACAGTGGCAAAATGTACATACATTGAGGTGTAAAGTAGCTACAGGGTATCATACCTAACCCCTGACGGATTAGGACAAGCGCATTTAATGCACCGTGAGGTGTCCGTTTAGGTGTCCTCACTTTCTTGGGGATGGAAAAAGGGGCCATCCCATCAGCACCGCTTAAGCTCTCCTCCACTGGCGCGTTGCCATGCATCCAGAGAAGGACCCAGAATGTCAGGTTTTGTCGTTGTGCTGGAGTAGTGGTACAGTGGCAGAATCTCGTCGGGCACCGAAACTTGCCGGGCACCAAGCCTTGCTGGGCGCCGAGCCTTGCCGGGCTCTACAGGCCATCCCGGCAAGGATCTTGCCGGGGAAACTGGCCTTCGAACTCCGGCTTTGCTTATCTGCTGATCCTCAGATCTCTGACTTGATGATTTCCTTGATGGCTCGAATCAACCTCGAACTGTTCCCGGCAAGCCTTGCCGCGAGGATGGCTACAACTGCCCGTGCATAAGTACGGGGTACTAGTGGCCCAATACTTAGTACACCGACAAACTTAATACTCTAGATGCAGGCAGGAGTCGATCGATGTGTGGAGTAATAGTAGTAGATGCAGAATCGTTTCAGTCTACTTGTCACGGACGTGATGCCTATATTCATGATCATTTCCCTAGATATCGTCATAACTATGCGCCTTTCTATCAATTGCTCAATAGTAATTTGTTTACCCACCATATGTTTTCCTTCAAGAGAGAAGCCTCTAGTGAAACCTATGGCCCCCGGGTCTATTTTCCATCATATATTTTCAGATCTATAAACCAAAAAAACCAAAAAATACCTTGCTGCAATTTATTTATATTTACTTTAGTTTGCTCTTTTATTTATCTTTTATACCTATCTCACTTTGTTCGTGACCGTGAAGGGATTGACAACCCCTTTTTCACGTTGTGTGCAAGTGTTTGTTAGTTTGTGCAGGTACATAGATTGGAGACTTGCTTGTGCCTCCTACTGGATTGATACCTTGCTTCTTAAGTAAGGGAAATACTTATCTCTACTTTGCTGCATCACCCTTTCCTCTTCAAGGAAAAAATCAACGCAAGCTCAAGAACTAGCAACATGCTACGAGATGCACAGGTAGATCGTTGACATGAGGGAGTGCCTCCTTCTCATAATCGATGAGGCCGGATCGAGCCACTAGCAAAGCAGTGGTGGCGAGCGTCACAAGAAGAAGTAGATGATGATCAGATGATCGTTTATCCTAGTTAATTATGCATGTGATACGTCCATTTTGCATCATGTTTTCCTACTGTTATTTATAGTGTTTTTATGCAATATAACACTTTGTGGAGTAATTCTAATGCTTTTCTCTCATAATATGCAAGGTTTACACAAAGAGGGAGAATGCCGGCAGCTGGAATTCTAGACCTGAAAAGGCTATGTTAGAGATACCTATTCTGCACATCTCCAAATGAGCTGAAATTTCACGGATAATTATTTTGGAATATATAAAAAATATTGGAATAAAGAAATACCAGAGGGGGACACCCAGGTGCCCACTAGGCACCAGGGCGTGCCACCCCCTCCAAGCGCACCCTGGTGGGTAGTGGGGGCCTAGACCCACCTCTGGTGCCCATCTTCTGGTATATGAGTGTCGGAATCGGGGCTCCACGGACCGAACAAGGTTCGAACTCTGGGGCGTGAACGAAGGATTCTTCCTAGCTATGACTCGCTGCTCACCGCCTCACAGCCTGGCTCAGTCAAGCTCGAGCGGGCGGGAAGAAGAAGTGGACACAGTGGTTTACCTAGGTTCGGGCCACCTTGCGGTGTAAAACCCTATTCCTGATTTGTGGTGGATTGCCTCGCGAGGAGGATGAGTATGAACTAGTACAAGTGTGAGCTCCCTCAGGAGAGCTCAAGGGTGATGGTTCTCCTCCAGGGATGATGGATTCGACCCCCCTCTACGGTGGAGACTAACCTATATTTATAGTGGCCTTGGTCCTCTTCCCTCACGGCTTAGGCAGGAAGGGATACCACAGTGGCTAATTTGAAAGGGGACAACAGTACACCCTATCCTAACTAAAGGTGGTCTTCGCCTGCAAAGCTTCTGGTCATGACGTAGTGGTGGGCTCGGTGATGACCTCCGTCCTGCCGAACCCATGGTCTTGGTCTTGTTGCACTGGAATGGAAACCTTTGGGGGATTCCTTGGGAACCCGCGTACGTCCTTGCCTCCTTAGCACCAAAGAGGAAACTATCCTGGACTACGCTCGCTGGCGCCCTTCTGGCTCTGGTCGTCATGGCCCACGTCACCATGCGCCTCGCGAGGTGGGGTGCCTGCCTAGAGATGTCCGCTCCTCGGGAGGCAACCTTGGGAGGCCTTGATGTCGTCCGCCTTGTGAGGTGGGGGCCCTTGTGAGGGTCTTGCTCATGAAGTCCTGCTGCTGGGCCTCACCGGGCTGTTGGTGGAGCCACGCGTTGGGCCATAGGCAGACGGGTTTGGGTACCCCTGGTCCCAGAACCCCGACAGTAGCCCCCGGGCCCACGACACGCTCGGCCTGGCTTAGGAGCGAAGGCAAAGAGGAGAGGGCGAAGCGACACTGGCCCCAACCGCCTGCAGGCCAGGCTCGACGCATGGCACACGACGGGGCTCGGATGCCCCCACTTCCCCACATCGCCTCGGCAACCACCTAGGCTGACAAAAAGCCCGGCGCACGCCGCAAGGCCATCATTGCTCCAAAGGTGAAGGGACCCCGGTTGGCCTTCTCCAACTTCTTATAAGAGGGCTAGAGGGGGCAGTGGCCATGACGATCGTGAGGAGGTTCTCCGCCGCCGAGAAGGGCAAGGCGGCGCAGGAGGACCGGAGCCACCACAGCCCAAGAGGGGGCGCGGTCGTCCCCGCAAGTCTGAAGCCACGCCCGTGGCGCCTCCCCGAGGACGCAGGCGCCCTCGATTGGCGGTCCACGCCGGCTTCGGCAACCACGAAGAACTCCGTCCGCGGGCGGGGCCGCGAGAAGCGGCACACCGGCGGACGTGGGGGGCAGATCGGCGTCGGTGCCCGGCCACCTCGGGTGTGGGCGCACTCTGCCGAGTCGACCCGCGAGTTTGTCGTGTGGATGGAGAGCCCGCCGCGCACCTGGATCCAGCTCCCGAGCTCCTTCGCGGGGGAGCCGGCGGCGGACGGCCCTGTCGGGCTGTGGCTGCAGCCTGACGGCTGCAGCAGCAAATCCTCTTGGGCGGAGGTCGAAGTCAGCCCCTCCGGCTTCATGTACTTGACCCGGGAGTGGCAGTCGTTCGCCCGTGCCCACGGCCTGAAGGGGAGGCACACCCTCCACTTCAAGTTTGATGGGGCGGTGATGCTCTACGTGAAGATCTTCGGGGAGACCGGCTGCCGTCTCGGATGCTGCTCGGAGGGCGATAGCAGCGGTAGCGACCACCTTTCCTTCGGCGACGACAACCACAGTGGCGGCGGTGGCGTCCTCGGCGGTGAACTTGCCCTTGGCGACGGCCACGGCACTTCCAGCGATGACGGCACTTCCTCCGGGGAAAGCGGGAGTGTAAGTGCATCTAGTGCCCCTTAGTGATTTTGGTGTATTGAAGACTTATAGGTTAAGGGACTAATGCGTTTGTGAGTGTACACAGGTCTATAAGTCTATGAGGAGTTTGTTATTTACGATGAATGTCGACCCCTAAAAATGAATGTCTTCAACTGAAGACTTTTGAAGACTTTGAAAGTGAAGAAATTGGTGTGACCCTGAAGACTTGATATTCATGCGAGGATTATGAAGCGTGAAGACTTTTGTTTTCGTAGTTTCATTTTCTTCTTCTTGAGTCATAGGAAACACCGTACTGTAAAAGGGGGTCGAGGTAAAACTAAGGAAAAGTTTCCAAGTGATGCTCAACTCAAAATCCTACACCTACCCAATCCTTTCGAGTGAAGCCATTGGAAATCTCATTCAGTTTAGTCAAGTTCTTCAGTGACAGAGACGAAGTTCTTCTGTTCTCTGAGAAATTTGTTCTGACTGAGGAGTTAGGAATTCGCCAGTGCAGATTGCCTACAAGTGAGGAACATGATAGCCCTGAGGAATTTGATACTCAAATATCCGACCGTTGCTGTGCTACGCGCCAGCTGTCCAAATATCCTACCCACCTAACGGTCATATCATTGAAGGGCATTTATGTCTTATCATGTCGGGCTGCTCCCTAGGCTATAAATAGCCGCCCCCTTCAACCACTAGCTGGTTGGCTGCTCCGAGAGATAGATTGACACTTGTCATTTAGAGCATCCCATCCTCCGAGGACTTTGAGTGAAAATCATCAAGTGAGGAAAAACCCAGAAACCCAAACACCTACAAACCCAAAGTGATTGAGCATCACTGAAGAGATTATTCCTGTATGGAACCGACGCTTGTTACCTTTGAGGACTGTGCATCCTCCAGACGGTTAGGCGTCATGGTCTAGAGCATCCAAGAGGAAATTGTGGATTGCCGAGTGACCGAGTATGTGAAGGTTTGGAAGTCACCTGAAGACTTACCACGAGTGATTGGGCGAGGTCTGTGTGACCTTAGCTCAAGGAGAATACGGTGAGGACTGTGTGTCCGGGACTGTGTCTCCTCAGGTTTAAATACCTAGCCGCTCTAACCAGACGTACAACTGTCACAGCAGTTGGAACTGGTCTACCAAATCATTGTCTTCTCCAAGCTACTGGTTCTATTTCCTCAACCCTTTCATTTCCTCGCATACTTGCTATGCATTTGATCATTACTGTTTGAAGACTTTGACTGAAGACTTTCTCAATTTCCTCAGTTCAATTTCTTCAGTCAGTTTGTCTTCAGCTTGCTTATCCTGTGTTTACGATTCTCGTACTCTGTGCTTGTTTTCATTTCATCATGATGACTGTGCTACTGCTCTGTTATGCTTGCATCTGAGTACTTATTCCGCTGCTATGTAGTTCGTCGCTTAGGAATTTCCTCACCTTGAAATTCCTCAGTGACGAATTTGTAAAAATCGCCTATTCACCCCCCTCTAGTCGATATAACGCACTTTCAATTGGTATCAGAGCAAGGTACTCCCTTGTTCTGTGTGATTTTGGTTTAACCACCTGGAGTTTTAGTTATGTCGACTGCAGGCATGATCAAGGTCTCGGCTGGGTGTCCTACCTTCGATGGGACGGACTACCCCTACTGGAAGAACAAGATGCGCATGCATCTTGAGGCAATTGACAACGATCTCTGGTACGTTGTGGAAAATGGTGTTCCCTCTGTCACTCCTTCCGTAGACGCTGCTGATGTGAAGAGATTCAAGCAACTCGACTCTCAAGCGAAGAATATCATATGTGGCCATCTGAGCAAAGGGCAGTATGGCAGAGTGAGTGCTTTGGAGACAGCTAAGCTTATCTGGGATAGGCTGTCCAAGGTCAACGAAGGAGTCTCAACTCAACGTGACTCTCGAGTTGACGTTCTTCGCAATCTCTTCAACCGCTTCAAAAGACTCGACAACAAAAATGTTCAGCAAATCTTTGATCGCCGCACTGACATTTCAAACGAGCTTCAAGCACTGGGTGCCACTGACATCACCGACCATGAGGTGGTGAAGAAATTGCTGAGGTCACTCGATTCTTCATTCGATACACTGGCACTGATGATTCAAGAACGTGGAGACTACAAGTCACTTGATCCTGTTGATATTCTTGAGAGGCTGAACACTCATGAATTCCAACTAGCTGAGAAGAGAGATCTCTACGGACCGAGCTATGGTAGATCTCGTGCACTGAAAGCCAAGGCAGTCTCTGAATCTGAAGATGAAGATTCTGGTAGCAGCCTTGGTGATCCTGAAGAACTGAGTCAGGAGCTAGCAATGCTCGTGAGGAAATTCCAGAAGTTCTCTAGACGTGGCCGATTTGGAAAATCCTCAAGAGGTGATGACATGAAATCTGATTCCTCATCCCATGACTACAAGAAGAGAACTTGCCATAAATGCAAGAAACCTGGTCACTACATTACTGATTGTCCTCAGTGGGAGAAGGAATCAAAGAAGAAGAAATACAAGGATGATAGTTCAGATGACTCTAAGAAGAAGAAGAAATCTTCAAAGTCCTCATCGTCAAAATCTTCAAAGTCTTCATCTCACAAGAAGAGCAGCTCCAAGAAAGCTCGGGCATTCATCGGCAAGGAAATGGACTCTGAAGCTGAATCTGAGGAACATGAGGAAGAGAAGGCATCTGAGGAGTCAGACTCTGGTGTGGCGAGCCTAGCCCTCGCTACTGCTTATGTTAGCAAGTCCATCTTCAACACTGAGGAAAATGGCTTCCCCAACACTACTGATGACGGCAACGATGACTATGCCCCCACCTATTGCTTCATGGCAAAAGGTGCCAAGGTACTCAAATATCCCTCCTCTGAATCAAGTGAGGATGAATCTGATGATAACCTCAAACCCAGCTATTCCAAACTTGCTAATATTGCTGTTAAACAACAAAAGGCTTTGGAAAAGGTTCAAAATATGCTAGACAAAAGCGATGATCTGTTAGGTGAGGAAATGGATCGAACTCAAACACTGACTGATAATCTTCAGCAACTACAGTCTAAGTTTGACACCCTTCAAGGTCGTCATGAAACTCTCTTAGCCGATCATGAGAAGCTTTCTTATGAATTTCTTCAAAGAAAGCAAGATCTTGAGAAGCTAAGGGTGAGTCATGAAGATCTTCAGAAGGAAAATGATTCTTTGCTTGCTCAACAGATCAGTTCCGCTCAGGAAGAATTTATTCCACCATGCTTGAAATGCATTGAACGTGAAACTACTAATTCTTCACCTGAATGTTCAAATGCTTCTATTGCTGCAAATTCTTCAACTATCTCTGTGGTCACAAATTCCTCATCTGAGGATACCACTAGTATCACTGACGAAAATGCAGGGTTGAAGGAATTGTATGTGACAGGCATGTACAAAAGCCTCAAAGGGCATCAGACTCTTTGTGATGTGCTCAAAAAGCAGATCTTGAACAGGAACCCTAGGAAAGAGGGTATTGCCTTTGAGAGGAAACTCAATGCTAATGGAACCTACTGGAAACCTGAGCAGTATCCCAAAACCTCATGGGTTGCTGCGAAGGGACCTCCCGTGGATCCATCCACTTTATCTGGCTTTACTTGTGAATCCTCATATTCATCTGATGAGTCATTTGACTCCAACTATAAACTGTTCAAAAATCAGAATGGTGAGGTATTTGCTAGATATGTTGGATCTAACTGCAGGAATGGTCCCCCTATGAAGAAAATCTGGGTTCCCAAAAGGTGCCTTGAAAGTCTTCAGGTGAATGTCCTCATGACACCACCTGTGAAGAATAAGAACTTCAGATCAAATTCTTCATATGGACCAAAGTCTTCATATGGATCCAAGTCCTCTTATGGATCAAATTCCTCACATGGATCCAAGTCCTCACATGATCATCATAATACTAACGCTTCTGTTTCGCAGGGAAAATCTAAGAGTTCTGATTATGTGCATTATTCTTCAAATCATTATATTCATAAGTCCTCGAAGAATTTCTCTGCTTACTCATATGTCTATGCTAATCCCTCTCCTGTGAAACGAAGCACTCTGGCCTCAATGCCACCTTTCTCTTATGGAGCTCGCAGAATGATGAACTCTTTGCCACCCCTCCAGATGTGGGTGGTAAAGAAAAAGAACTAATCTCTTATGCAGGGTCAGGTCTCCAGACGAACTAAATCGTCTGAAGAATTTGCTGGAGACCTGAAATGCTTGAAAGGACGCAAGCTAATTATGAAGAAATGATTTATTCATTTCTCATGTCCTCACATTGCTATATATATATATATATATATATACATATGTTGCTTTAATTGATGAAATATGTCTGATGAATTTGATGTCATATTCTTCACTCTGAAGTATATGAGTTCGTAAGATGCACTAATTCATCTGCAGGATGATTTACCCAAAGCTACTGAGTGGGTCCTCGATAGTGGATGTACAAATCACATGACCGGTGACAAGAGCTTACTGATGAACACTCCTTTATCTCCATCACACTTGAAGCATATCACCTACGCTGACAAAGGCAAAAGCAAGGTATTGGGTCTAGGTAGGGTTGCAATCTCAAAGGATCGACACATGGATAAAGTCATGCTTGTCGAGTCCCTCGGATTCAACCTCATGTCTGTCTCAATGCTTTGTGATCTTGATATGGTTGTTGTCTTTGGCAAATATCGTTGCTTAGTGCTCATGGAATCTGACAATTCCAAAATCTTCGAAGGCTTTAGGAGAGGAGACTTGTATATTGTTGATTTCTCTACAGGACCACAGCCTGCCACTTGTCTACTTGCTAAAGCTTCAGAAGGCTGGCTATGGCATCGACGACTAGGTCATGCTGGCATGAGGAACTTACACACGCTCGTGAAGAAAAAGCACGTCATTGGCATCGAGGGTGTCAAATTCCTCAAAGATCATCTTTGTGGGGCTTGTGAGGCTGGAAAGATGACCAGAGCCAAGCACCCCTCGAAGACCATCATGACTACTTCTCGTCCTTTTGAATTGCTTCATATGGATCTCTTTGGCCCTACTCATTATGCCACACTAACAAATGCAGCATCTCTATATGGCTTTGTCATTGTTGATGACTATTCTCGTTACACATGGGTGCATGTCATTACTTACAAAACTGAAGTGCAGGAAGTCTTCAGACGATTTTCCTCAAGGGCTTCGACGAATTTCGGCGTGAAGATCAAGCATATACGTAGTGACAATGGGACCGAGTTCAAGAATACTGGTCTTGATGACTATCTCGATGAACTTGGTATTACTCATGAGCTATCTGCCCCATACACTCCTCAGCAGAATGGCGTTGTGGAGCGCAAGAACAGGACTCTCGTTGAGATGGCTCGCACCATGCTTGATGAATACAAGACACCTCGTCACTTCTGGCCTGAGGCAATTGATACTGCATGCCACATCATCAACATGGTATATCTTCACAAATTCTTCAAGAAGACCTCATATGAACTCCTCACTGACAAGAAACCCAATGTGAGTTATTTCAAAGTCTTCGGTGCTAAATGTTGGATTAGAGATCCTCATCACAATTCTAAATTTGCACCGAAAGCACATGAAGGTTTTATGCTTGGTTACGGAAAGGACTCGCACACCTACAGGGTCTTCAACACCTATCACAACAAGGTTGTTGAAACTGTAGATGTGCGGTTCGATGAAACTAACGGCTCGCAAAGAGAGCACCTACCTCCTGTGCTAGATGAAAAGACGCCTGAGGAAACCATCAAGTTCAAAGCTACTGAGGATGTCATTCCTACTGAAGAATCTGCTGAAGAAATCATTCCAGAACATGAAGAACAGCATGCTGGCGCACCTGAAGAAAATGGCTCTGAAGAAAATGCTGAGCCAAATCAAAGTCGTCAACCTGCTCATCCTCGCGTTGCAAATGAAGTACAGATTGAGAGAATCATCAACGACATCAACGCACCAGGTCCTCTGACTCGCTCAAAAGCTTCACATTTATCTAACTTTTGTGGGCATTTTGCTTTCATCGCCATCACAGAGCCCACCAAAGTTGATGAGGCATTTCTGGAGCCTGAATGGATTCAAGCAATGTAAGAGGAATTACATCAATTCAAGCTGAACAATGTATGGGAGCTTGTCAAGCGACCGGACCCATGCAAGCACAATATCATCGGTACCAAATGGATCTACCGCAACAAGCAAGATGAAAATGGCCTAGTGGTGAGGAACAAGGCTCGTCTTGTGGCTCAAGGCTACACACAGGTTGAAGGAATTGGTTTCGATGAAACTTTTGCACCTGTTGCTAGACTTGAGGCTATTCGCATATTGCTTGCTTATGCTAACCATCATAATATCATCTTATATCAAATGGATGTGAAAAGTGCATTCCTCAATGGTAAGCTTGAGGAAGAAGTATATGTTGCTCAACCCCCAGGTTTTGAAGATCCTAAGCATCCTGACAAAGTCTTCAGACTCAATAAGGCCCTCTATGGCCTCAAGCAGGCCCCTCGGGCGTGGTATGATACTTTGAAGGAATTCCTCATGAAGAAAGGCTTCAAACCCGGTTCACTCGACCCAACTCTTTTCACCAAAACCTATGATGATGAATTATTCGTGTGCCAAATATATGTTGATGATATTATCTTTGGCTATACTAACCAACATTACAGTGACGAATTTGCTTACATGATGAGTGAGGAATATCAAATGTCCATGATGGGAGAATTGAAATTCTTCTTAGGTCTTCAAATTCGTCAACAACGCAATGGCATCTTCATTTCTCAAGAGAAATACCTCAAGGACGTTCTGAGGAAATTCGGTATGCAAGAATGCAGAGGCGTCAAAATCCCTATGCCCACAAATGGCCATCTATGCACTGATGAAAATGGAATAGACTTCGATCAAAAGGTATACCGCTCCATGATTGGCTCTTTATTGTACCTATGTGCATCTAGGCCGGATATTATGCTTAGTGTTTGCATGTGTGCCCGTTTTCAAGCTGCACCGAAGGAATCACACCATAAGGCTGTGAAACATATTCTTCGATATCTAGTTCACACTCCAACACTTGGATTATGGTATCCCAAGGGCTCAGTTTTTGATCTCATTGGATATTCTGACTCTGACTATGCTGGTGATCATGTGGACCGCAAGTCAACTTCAGGCACATGCCATTTCCTCGGACGATCCTTAGTATGTTGGTCCTCGAAGAAGCAGAACTGCGTATCACTCTCTACTGCTGAAGCTGAGTATATTGCTGCTGGTTCTTGCTGTGCTCAATTGCTATGGATGAAGCAAACCCTCAAGGACTACGGCATCAATGTGAAGAATGTGCCACTCTACTACGACAACGAGAGTGCCATCAAAATTGCTCATAACCCAGTTCAGCACTCGAAGACAAAGCACATCGAGATTCGTCATCATTTTCTTCGAGATCATGTGTTGAAGGGTGACATCTCTATTGATCCCGTGAAGTCTGAAGAACAACTAGCGGATATCTTCACAAAGCCCTTGGATGAGAAGAGATTTAGCAAATTGCGGTGTGAGCTAAATATCTTAGAATCTTTGAATGTTCTTTGTAAAGGACACACATCCTAACACTTATGCAAATTGATGACTTAGATGTGCAACACACGAAGAAACGTTTTTCTTCAATCAATGAACACTAACCCTCTAAGTGTGAAGAAATTAATGAAGAATTTGATTCTCAGAGCCCTACGACAATTGTACGCGGTGTCTGAAATCATCATTCTTACACGATGGGTCACGCCACCACAAAAAGGTTGAAAATCTTCAAAATTTGAGTTTTTCATCATTGTGCAAATTCTTCAAATTTTCAAATTCTTCAACTTTGCAAAATCTTCACTCTTTCCGTCTGTGTTCTTCATTGACTATATATATATTTGAGTTTTCTGTCCTCTACAGCATTCACTTATTGCTAATTCTTCAAGTTGTTTTTCTTCTAAGTGAATGTGATCGGACCCTTTCCCCCTCTATGCTAAACTCAATCCAGTCCGTTCACAAATTCTTCATGTGCGTTCTATTTGAAACCCGTTCAAAGTCTTCACTGTGTCCTTGACAGCTGAAGAATTTGCGAACAAAACCTTAAAATATTCTTATCTGAATTTTCGGCTTTTGCCGCTCAAACCATTCCATATCCCTCGATAAGATTTATCTATTCACCCGCGATCAAACACGATCTCCACTTCACAGTACGTGGGTGACACATGTCGCTAGGATGAGAAGGGTCAGGGGCATGTTCGTCCATTTTCCTCGGACGAGCGGTTTTTCACCTCTGCTATAAATACCCCTCGCCCTCCTCAGATCTCATTTACCCCGCTTGATCTTACTCCCTCGCTCGAGCTCTCAGACCTAGCGCCGCCGCTACATTCCATCGTTGCCGGTGAGGAAGAGCTTCACTGCCTGGACCTCGTCGCCGTCGTACTCACGCCGGTCGCGGAAATCTTCACTCTGCCGCCGCCGTAGCTGTTTTCCATCGCCAAGTTAGGGCGTGGAAGATCTGAACAGACGAACATCTCCACTGCTACTCTCAGTTCATCGTGTTCTTTGTCAAGGGTAAATAAAATTTATTTTTACTGCCCTTGTTGATTCTGATGATTTCCACAAAATCTTCAAAAGGTGTTTATTCTTCAACTTTCATGTTCTTAAACACCAACTTGCTTCTGTCCTTGATCAGTTTCTCTAAGCAACGTTTTTCTTCAAGATTCCTCAATTGTGTGGATTTTCAATCTACACAACTCTAGAACCTAAGTCAAAAATTCTTAGTGAAATTCCTCAAGACACCCCTGGTCAAATTCCTCAAACTTGATACTTTTGAAAAACTTCTGAGAACGCATATGACCTCTCCAAATTCTTAGCACCTATATTCTGTTCACAGGTACACATGTCTGCTGCTGAATCACTAGGTTCTCATCAACTTAACTCATTTGCAGCATTTCTCGAAGATAAGTTGCACACTTCCTCAGAAACATCCATTGTTCAAAATCCTCTAGTGAAGAAAATGGCTGATGGTAAAAGACCTCAGAAGGGAGGAAAAAGACCAGAGACAAATACTGCTTTTGAGATCCCTGATGACATCTATGATGAATATTGTACTCCTGATGAAGCAACTCATGGCAAGGAGAACAAAAATCAGTGCAAAGTGCGCATTCAGAAGATTGAGAGGAGATGGGCAAGAGAATGGAGGGAATATCGCTATGTCACTCCCAAGTACATGAAGAAATTCGCTGTTAACCCTCCATGTCCAAGACCTCCATTGGCTCCTGGCCAAGAAGCTGATCCCACTAGCATCAGAAGAGGTGAGGAATTTCCTCAGGAGTGGGCTAAGCGTCAAGCCAAGCTGGCCAAAGTGGCTAAAGAGGCAGTGAAGAAATTTAATGAAGATTCTGTTGCTGCCGCCGCTGAGGCCTCTGCTATCAAGCCTAAGAAGGCTATGCTAAAGAAATCAGCTGTCAAGACAAGTTCCTCAGCTGCAATGCCCTCACGGCCAAGCTCTTCTAGGCCCTCATGGCCTGTTCCTCAAGCAAATTCCTCAAAAGCAGCTCCAACTCCCTCAGTTGCAAAATCCTCAGCTGCTCCTACAATGTCCTCAGCACCTGTGCATCTTGCCACATGCCAAAGGACCACTGGAATCTCAATTGCTTCAGGAGTCTCTGCAAGTTCTTCAGCTCCACCTCAGTCTTCAACAACTCCGACCTTGCTGAAGAAAAAGGCCACTGCTAGACGAGGCACAAGGCCAAGTCCTCACAAGAAGCAAGTCGCCTTTCAGGTTTCGTCAAGCGAAGACGAAGCTGATGATGAAGAATTAGCTGAGATCATTAGAAATTGACAACAAAGGGCCTCTAGTGCCAAAGGCAGTGCTGTGCCCCTCATGCTGGATCCAAGGAAGGTCCTTGATTTCATCGATCTATGGCACAAGGATCCAAATACACCTTTGCCTGAATTAAACCTCACTCCTGGTCAAAGTCACATGTTGACGTCCTTCATAAATGAAGAGAAATGGAAATTTGAAAAGGCCAGGCAGGTGAAGAAGGCTCAGTACAAGAAGGAGCGTTTTCTGAAGAAAAATGTTGTGAAAATGTCTCCTGAAGAACTTGTGACTATGCAGGCTGAGATCAAAGCACTAAGTGATGAATTTCATGCATTCCGTGCAGATTGGCTAGGTGCCAAAGTCAGATTCGTCAGAATGGCAAAAGGATTTACTCCAAGTGTTGCAGCTTCATCGCAACCCAAATTTCCTCAGACTGGAACATCTGTTCAGTCTGCTGAAGAAAATGAAAGTGCCAGAGCTACTGAAGAAATTCCAGTCTCTGAAGAAAATGCCAGGGCAACCTCCAATATTGCGCCTGAAGAGCAATCTAGGCCAGTTGAAGCTTCTGCTACTGTGCCTGAGGAATCTTAACAAGCCAGGGCAACTGCATCAGTTGTGCCTGAAGAAATTCAACCAATTTCCTCTGCTCCTGCTGCACCGACGACAAGCATCAACCTTCCTTCTGCAACAGAAGCGAAGAAAACCAAAGCTGCGGAGCGAGCAGCTGTGAAGAAAAGGAAAGCATCTGCATCTTCAGAGTCTTCAGCTCCCAAGAAATTGAAGACTTTGACGAGTTCATCTGAAAACCCAATTGATGCTATTCCAATATCAAGCATGCCATC
This sequence comes from Thinopyrum elongatum, assembly GCA_011799875.1. Taxonomy (NCBI): domain Eukaryota; kingdom Viridiplantae; phylum Streptophyta; class Magnoliopsida; order Poales; family Poaceae; genus Thinopyrum; species Thinopyrum elongatum. The sequence goes on from CM022299.1 coordinate 212,685,877, forward strand.
AAAGGAGATCATTCCCTTTGGTGAGGAATATGAAATTCCAAGTAAATCTGATGAAGAAGATCCTTCTGCTGCTTCGACAGAGCAGATGGATGAAGAAATTGAAGTGGATACTTTCCCTTCAACCCCACTGGTATCATCGCCCATGCCTCAGTTCACAGCTGAAGAGGCAGGCGTCGAAGAAATTGAAGAAGATGAGGATGTGGATATTGGGTCTACAACACCTATTCTAAATGATGACTTTTGGGAAAGTCATCACCCCAATTCACCTCTGACAACCCCTCTACATCAAGTTCCTCAGTCCCCTATGCCAACTGAAGAAATTCATACGGGCTCTGATGAACGTCAAGCTTCACTTCATTCTATTCCTGAAGAAGTTCCAGTCACTAGCGCTGATGTACATATGTCTGAAGAAATGGAGGCCAAGGCTGCTGCTGAAATTCCTCAGCCTGTGGCTCCAGTGGCTATACCTCAAGAGGCTGTAAATTCTTCAACTGTTAATCTTCAGCCCAAGCCACAGAACCCTCACTCCAAGAAGCAGAAGTTTAATGCTGAGGATTTCTTCAATGAGCACATATTCTTCACTGACTACAATCCCTATGACTCTGCTCGACTTCGTCGCAAGCGCTTCTGGACTGCAAGCCAGATGAACTTCTATTCTTCATTATTGTTTGATAAGGATAAGATCTTTGAACATGAGCAAATTCCTCATGTAGATATGGAATCGCTGCCCTGCTTCACCCGAGTCCTCAGTGTTCTTCATGACGCTGGGTTACTTAATTTCTGCACCGACATCTGCGATTGGAATGAAGAACTCATTCTTCAATTCTTTGCCACGCTGCACATTACCGAAAATGTTGATGATGTCAATTCGTGGGTATTGGACTGGATGACCGATAATACTCATTTCAAAGCACCGGCTTCTGAATTGCTTCATGCCATCCCAGTCAGTCCTCCCACTGAAGGTGCAAGGCTTCTCTATGTTGAACCTGAACTGTCTGATCATCTGATGCAAGTGCTGATGAAGCCTTTGAAGCCAGGCCAAGCTCCAAGGACCAAATTCCTCGTCAAGGAATTGCTCTATGTGCCAAGGATAGTTTATCGCATATTGATCAAAACCCTCAGTCCAATCAAGGGCCACAACTCTGATGATGAAGAAGTTGTTGGCATCATGAAGAATCTGCTGTTCAATATCATTCATGGTATACCTATCAACTACCACGATTTCTTCATGAGGACTTTGGCCAATGCTGCTCTGTCGCCTTTTGAGTTGAAGCCTTATGCTCCCTGGATCATGAAGTTCATCAGATCAAGGTCTTCAATTCATTATAAGGCTGATTTTCAAAATCATCTCAGCTATTTGCCCCCTATTGAAGTCCTCAAATGGACTATTTCCTCAGCTGACGAGAAGGGCAAGGCTGCTGTTATTGATGAAGGTACTCGTCCATTGGATGGACAGTTTCGCAAAGCTACTTCCTATTCCACCAATGATGACTCTGCAACTCAAGATTCTGCCGCCAAAGCTTCAGAACATCATCCTCAAGCCACAGCTCCGCGTGTGATGACTGATCATGAACTTCTCCTTAGTCTTCATCAGAAAGTTGATCGAAATCACAAGTGGGTCAAGCGTCAGTTTGGTGCAATTCTTCAGAACATGACAGTCACTCAAAATACTGTGAAGAAGAATCACTATTACTTGCATGAAGTCTTTGACCACACTTGGGCGATTCTGTCTAATCTTCATAGTGCTGAAGAACTCAAGGAGATGGGATTCCAACAGGACTTTGACTGGTCTCAGCCACCTTCGAAGAAATTCAAGAAAGTCAAAGTTCCTCAGCTTGTTGCCAGTTCATATTCTTCATCGCGCGAGACGGATGAAGCTGAAGACTTGAACGACACTGCGGCAGGCCCTACCTCAACGGACGACCCCAACAATGCTGGCGCTCCTCCATCGACATCATGATGATATTCCTCAGGGGCGTTAGTCCTCATTTTTCGTCCCTTTTGGTCATTCGATGACAAAGGGGGAGAAATTTGAGTTAGTCTTCAAGCGGGTCTTATATATGGGCTATATTTCTGTTAAGTTTCAACTCTTGCTCTTCTGAGGTGTTTGCTCTGATGAGTTGTAAACTTAAGTCCTATGGTGGTCTGATACTTTTGCTCTATTTTTCTGCATGCTATTTCCTCAATACCATAATGCACGCATGCTGAATTTCGTCAGACACCATATTTCATCATGCATTTCAAATTCTTCATATCATATGATAAATGCGTGTATGAATTTCAAGATATAGGAGGAGATCTCCATGATATTACTCAACAATGTGCATTTGCTATTTCAAAGCAAATTCCTCAAATATGCACATCTTCAGGGGGAGTTCTTCTATATCTTGCAGTCAAATTCCTCAATATCAGTATTTACACTTCATATGTTTATCCCCGTTGAAAACTTAACCTATATTGTCATCAATCACCAAAAAGGGGGAGATTGTAAGTGCATCTAGTGCCCCTTAGTGATTTTGGTGTATTGAAGACTTATAGGTTAAGGGACTAATGCGTTTGTGAGTGTACACAGGTCTATAAGTCTACGAGGAGTTTGTTATTTACGATGAATGTCGACCCCTAAAAATGAATGTCTTCAACTGAAGACTTTTGAAGACTTTGAAAGTGAAGAAATTGGTGTGACCCTGAAGACTTGATATTCATGCGAGGATTATGAAGCGTGAAGACTTTTGTTTTCGTAGTTTCATTTTCTTCTTCTTGAGTCATAGGAAACACCGTACTGTAAAAGGGGGTCGAGGTAAAACTAAGGAAAAGTTTCCAAGTGATGCTCAACTCAAAATCCTACACCTACCCAATCCTTTCGAGTGAAGCCATTGGAAATCTCATTCAGTTTAGTCAAGTTCTTCAGTGACAGAGACGAAGTTCTTCTGTTCTCTGAGAAATTTGTGTCACTGAGGAGTTAGGAATTCGCCAGTGCAGATTGCCTACAAGTGAGGAACATGATAGCCCTGAGGAATTTGATACTCAAATATCTGACCGTTGCTGTGCTACGCGCCAGCTGTCCAAATATCCTACCCACCTAACGGTCATATCATTGAAGGGCATTTATGTCTTATCATGTCGGGCTGCTCCCTAGGCTATAAATAGCCGCCCCCTTCAACCACTAGCTGGTTGGCTGCTCCGAGAAATAGATTGACACTTGTCATTTAGAGCATCCCATCCTCCGAGGACTTTGAGTGAAAATCATCAAGTGAGGAAAAACCCAAAAACCCAAACACCTACAAACCCAAAGTGATTGAGCATCACTGAAGAGATTATTCCTGTGTGGAACCGACGCTTGTTACCTTTGAGGACTGTGCATCCTCCAGACGGTTAGGCGTCATGGTCTAGAGCATCCAAGAGGAAATTGTGGATTGCCGAGTGACCGAGTATGTGAAGGTTTGGAAGTCACCTGAAGACTTACCACGAGTGATTGGGCGAGGTCTGTGTAACCTTAGCTCAAGGAGAATACGGTGAGGACTGTGTGTCCGGGATTGTGTGTCCTCAGGTTTAAATACCTAGCCGCTCTAACCAGACGTACAACTGTCACAGCAGTTGGAACTGGTCTACCAAATCATTGTCTTCTCCAAGCTACTGGTTCTATTTCCTCAACCCTTTCATTTCCTCGCATACTTGCTATGCATTTGATCATTACTGTTTGAAGACTTTGACTGAAGACTTTCTCAATTTCCTCAGTTCAATTTCTTCAGTCAGTTTGTCTTCAGCTTGCTTATCATGTGTTTACGATTCTCGTACTCTGTGCTTGTTTTCATTTCATCATGATGACTGTGCTACTGCTCTGTTATGCTTGCATCTGAGTACTTATTCCGCTGCTATGTAGTTCGTCGCTTAGGAATTTCCTCACCTTGAAATTCCTCAGTGACGAATTTGTAAAAATCGCCTATTCACCCCCCTCTAGTTGATATAACGCACTTTCAGGGAGCGACGACGACTACGACGAGCCGCGACGCCACCGCGTCAAGGTGGAGGACGACTCCGACTAGGCGTCCGCGATGTCGGAGTTGGCGCTTCAGGAGCTGCGGCCTCCGAGAGGCTGTTTCTTTTGTTTCTTTTACTTCCTGCATCAAAACCATCAAGGGCCCTGTGGGGGCGTGTAAGGAACCGTGGCGCTCGCTCCTTTACCTTAATGCTTCCATCTCGTGTTCAAGTTATTACGACGCCTCTCATTTGAGCTTAACTCCTTTTTCTTTCCGATCGCCTTATGCTCTGCGTCGCCGGGACCTAGTCCCCAGGCAAGCTTCTGCTGTCGCTGGTATGCCAGGTCGCGATGCCTTGTGCAAGGCCAGGAAGTGAGCGACCCGAGGTCTGGTAAGAGCTCATGAGGTGCGATGCTCAAGAGGTCCCCCTAGACACGCAATCAGCTTTCGAGAGAAAAGGGGGTTTTTCACCTAAAAGAGATCACGAGAGTCAAGGTAATACGTTAATAGTAAGGCTTGCGCCTGGCGCAGATGAGACGACTTAGATTAAGGTGCTCATGGCCCGTGAGGGATTCCTGCATCATGAGGGTGCGCCTCCCTAGAGTTTGGTCCTCTGTATACTTTCTGCTCTGCAACGAGTCAACACAAGTCCCACTAGCGGTGCGTGAAAAGACTGTCGTCCTTTGCATTTCAAGCGATGCCTGCACAGCTGGACTGCGCTCCTCTTCCCGTATTCCCTCGTGAGGTTTGCCCCTCATTTCCTAGCTCACCAAGGTGCTATACGTCCTCAGGACCCGGCCCTCGAGCGGAGCTCAGTCACCGCTGGTATGTCAGGTCGCGATGCTCGGGACAAGGCTAGGGGGTGAGGGCCCGAGAGCCAGTAGGGGCTCCTGAGGCGCGATGCTCAAGAGCCCCCCTTTTAACATGCAAGCGGCTTGCGCAAAAAGGAGCGGTTCGCCTCGTGGGGGTTGCAAGGAAAGGGACTTTTTGGCCGGCAACACGCGGCGAACGAAGTGATTTTACTTAGCCTTTTGCGGATCAAACCGCTGCCTGATCGAGGCCGACCCTCCTGAGGTGGCAGGGTGTCGTCAAGGAGCCGTTCGAATGTCTGTCTCCTAAAGTTCCTACCCATTGACAGATCACGAAATATAGAGGGCGGCACGCGCTTGCTAATCTGCTCATGATTGTTCCGTGAGAAGACAAGGCACTAAGGACCTGGTGAGGTGATGTGCACGGGGCCGGCTCGCAAGCTAGAGCAAAGTCGCTTAGATTTATCGACGCTGCAGGGGCGAACCCTAGCACATGCGTCGTGCCGGTAGCCCCCTCTCATGGGACGTTCAGGAGGAGAGCTGGCAACGCGTGAAGCCCGCCGGGTGGCCACTCTGGAAGTGATGTGACATCAAGCGCAGGGTTAATAGCCATAGTAACTCATAAAAGCATAACTGGTTTGAGGTACATGAATGAAACAATGCAACTGCAGGGACGGGCCCTAACAGCCTGAGGATAATGTAGCCCGTGGGGTGCTCTCAATTGAACAAACCAAAAAGTCACCTGGCAATGATGCTGCAGAGGTGTCAAGGTAGTCGATGAAGCGTCTCACGGAGGTTCGCTCCTCACCAGCCAGATGGCTCCGAAGGCTCGAGAGGCTCGCGAGGCCCAGGGGGCTCGTGAGGGTCCGGGGCCTCCTGGGGCGCCACTGCCAAGCGTCAGGCCTCATGAGACACCATTGCGTGCTGCACCTGACGCTGGTATGAGGCGCCAATGTTCAGCAGGCCAAAAGGCATGCAGACGTAGTTGCAGGGGAAGCCCCCGCTCCGGCTGACGCGAGATGGCCAAAAGAGGCCATGAGAAGCGGCCCTGTTGAGGCCTGGGATGTCGACACAGACGCACAACCCGCCGCTCGTGTCAGGGGCGGCAGCTGCTCTGGTGGGGCGCGCGGGACGGCGCTCGCCGCGCATGGCTTGTGCTTCCTGAAGTTCCTCGATCGCCTTGGTGGTGAACTCTCGTGCTCCTGGCGCCTCGCGCCTCGTTCCTTGCTTGTGGGGGCGCGCGTCGAAGCACACCTCCAAGTGGTGCCCGAGCACCTCCCTGGTCGCACTGGTCAGGTCAGACGCTCTCCAGATGGGAGCCCTCGAGCCTGTCCTGAGGGAGGCATCGGGTGTGCCTTCCTATGCGGGAGGAAGAGGCACCCCGGCAGCAGGCGCGGAGCCTGAGGCGTCGCCAGCGGGTTTCTTTGCCTCCGGACGGCTCTTGGGGAGGAGTTGCTTCTTCTTCGCGGGGGCAGCCTCGGGAGGCGAGATGCCACCCTCACCACCATAGTTCTCGGCCGTCGCGGCACGGTAGGCATGCTCAAGGGAGCAGACTGCGTCCTTCTCATCGCATGCGACAGTGATGATGCCACTGCACCCTGGCATCTTGAGGACGTTGTAGCCATGATGAGTGCCACCATGAACTTGGCAAGGGCAGGGTACCCCAGGATGGCGTTGTACGGGAGGCCAATGTGGGCCACGTCGAAGTTGATGAGCTCAGTATGGTAGTTGTTGCGCTTGTCGAAGGTGACAGGGAGGCGCACCTACCCCAGGGGAGTGGTGGAGCCGTCAGTCACTCCAGAGAAAGGCTTGGTGGGCATGAGGTTTTCATAAGGCACTTGAAGCATCTCGAAGGTCTCCACGGAGAGGACGTTGAGGCTGGCGCCACCATCGATGAGGGTCTTGGTGACTGAGACATTGCTGATGGTGGGCATGCACAACATGGGGAGCGCATCAGCAGTAGCCGAACACCTGAGGTGGTCCTTGGAGTCGAAGGTGATGGCGTACTGTGACCACTTGAGAGGACGTGCAACTTCAAGCCTCGGGAGGGCCACATTCACCTCACGAGATAACTGCTTGAAGATGCGGTTCGAGGCGGGTGCCTGAGCTCCACCAAGGATGCAGGCAATCGTGTGAGGCTCCTGGTAGCCCCCAGCCCTTTCATCTTGCTGGTTGTCGTTGTTTCTCCTGGGCGGCGGCGGCAGAGGCGGAAGGCCAGTGTTGCCCTGAGGACGAGCCTCACGAGGCTGATCGCGCCAGGCGCCGTCATGAGGCTGGTCACGCCAGCCACCCTCGCAAGGCTGATCACGCCAGCCCTGACGGGGGTTGTGGTTGTCCCAGCGGCCTCCTCCATGGCCGAAGCCACGGTCGTTGCGCTCGGGGGGACGGGCTAGGCGCTCGTCCCGGAGCGCCCTGAGCTCCTGACAGTCATCGGTGTTGTGGGTGTGCATGTTGTGGAAGACGTAGAACAGGCGAGCATCCTTGGGGGGCTTGTCGCGATCACGGCTGCGCTTCAGCTCAGGATCTGCTGCCAGCATGGTGGGGCCCTTGCGCTTTGCTTCCTTGGCCTTGGCCTTCTTGTCTTCGGGATCGACGTCTGGGTGCTTGAGGGGGAAGAGGCAGCCTTCTTCGGCCATGGCACACTTGTCGGCCAGATTGAACAGCTCCAATGCTGAGCACAGATCATCGTTGATGGCGAGCTCCTCGCTCATCCTGACGTCTGTGATGCCTTCTGTGAACGTGAAGCTGATGGACTCGTCCAAAACCTTCGGGATCTTGAGGTGAACTTGGGTGAAGAGTTGAATGTACTTGCGGAGGGTCTCGCCCGGATGCTACTTCATGCATCGCAGGTCATTAACGGTGAGGGTGTGATCACGAGTCCCTTGTAAGTTGGCGATGAACCGCTCGCGGAGCTCATACCACGAGAAGATCGACCCCTCCGGGAGGTGCATGAGCCAGGAGCGCGTGCCGTCCTTGAGGGCCATGGGAAACCAGTTCGCCATGACCTTGTCGTCGCCATTCACCACCTTGATGCTCAACGCGTAGAGCTGGAGGAACTCCGTAGGGTCGGGGATGCCGTCATAGCGCGGGGGCATATCTGGCTTGTACTTGACCGGCCAGACAACATGGTGCAGCTCACTAGTGAAGACGGGGCAGCCCGCCGTGCTCACGGGCGCGACCTGCGCAAGAGGGGCACGGTCCTGGAGCCCATGCACTGCAGCCTCCAAAGCGGCTCGGTATTGGTGCTGACGCGGCGGTGTCGGCAGCGCACACGCGTCGTACCATGGCTGCTGCACAACCTGGCAACTGGCCTCGTCCCATGCCGGCACCAACGCTCCACGTGGCGGGTTGCGCGGACGCGCGTCATGCACAGAGGAGGAGGCGAAGGCGCGCCATGAGCCACGTCACCCGCACGAGACGGCGGGGGACAGAGCGAGTGGGAGGGCGCCGGGGCCTCGCCAGTGGCGTTGACGAGCTCGGTGATGCGGCCCAGCCAGGCGTCGTAGCCCTCATTGGCGGGGCGGTAGCGCAGCAGCTCGCACACCATGAGCAGCACAGCCTGCGCGTTCGACGGCCGCGTCGAGCGTGGGAGGACGAGGCCGTGGCCGGAGTGAGGGAAGGCGTGGCGGTGCAGCCATCACGCTGCACGGAGGGTGGCAATGAAGAGTCCTGCTGCTCATGGGCGGCAGGGTCGGTGGCGGCGTTGGCTACGAGAGAAGCGGAGCAGCGAGGGGCGCTGCGGCCCACTGGTGCCGTCTGGGCGACACGGGCGGCCCGACGATCGGCGCGAACTCGACGAGCGTTGGCCATGGGAGTGGTGAAGCAAGGATGGAGCGAAGCAGAAGGAAGAGTGTCGTGGATTTAATGTGGCAGATGTCCTAGTGAAAGGAATTAGGTGTGGAGCCATCGCAACTAGGTTAGCTTGAAGGGGTTGAACAGGACAAAGGACACAAAGGATTTACCCAGGTTCGGCCCCTCGAAACAAGGTAAAAGCCTACGTCCTGCTTCTAGTTGTATTGCTTGAGTTTCGATTACAAGGGAGCGAATACGCTTGACCTAGTTCTCGATCTGTTGTTTCCTGAGTTAACCCGCCGCCGGGTCTCGCCTTTATATACAGGTCGATGTCCGGCGGCTTACAAAGTCCCGGCCGGCTCACACAACGTGACCGGCTCGGTTTCTAACCAAACCTGCCTTACAGAGCAAGTTAACCTTGAACGGCTGACACCTTCGGGTCTTGAATCTCCTCCGGGTCTTGGGCCTCCAATAAGCTTGCTTTATGAACCGGCATCCTTATGTCTTCTGGACCTCTTGGGCCTTCTTTACAATAAGTCACCAACGGTGTAACCCGGCCCCTCCTGGGTGGGTCAGACCTCGGAGTTATATCCCCAACATTAGGCCCCAGGTTGATTTGAACTTGTTCATATCAATCTTCACTCCTTCATTTAACAATCCGTGCCGGTGCTAATATCTTATGCAGATCACCATGACCCGCCATGACATCATGTAAACAGAAACATCATAACCCGCCATGACGTCATGTGCATTAATTCCGCACAAGACCCAGCATATCTTCAACGGATCCTTATCTTTAATAGGCTTCCCAAAAATCAAGGCGCTTGCATTGCTTAGCATAATCATTTACCTCCTCGATCCCCGTGCATGCCATCCTAACATCTCCTTATAAATAGGGACAGGGGGCCTTCCTTTTCATTTTACCCCTGCCTCTACCGCTTCTTCTTCCTCGCGATGACCGACGCCTCCGGAGCTCCGCCGCCCCCGTCGATTGCATCAACCTTGGCCGCTGCATCAACCTGACCTCGACCAGAAAACGGCGGCGCCTCTCCACTGTTCGTCAGCATCTCCAGGTACCCATCTCCTTTTTCCTCATATCGGCATTAGGGTTTCTGCCGTTCTTTGGTGTTCATCGGTGTTCATCACCCTTGTATCTAGTTCATCGACCACATCACCTTAGTAGGACCAAAACGCGATGCTAAAGTCACGCCTTACTCCCCTTTCAAATCCGCCATCAAATACAGATCCACTTGCTGCTGTTGAGATTCATTCCCCACACTTGTGGTTCGTCCCCTGTTTTTAGGGCTAGTAATTTTCTCCTGTTTCTGTATCGGCCGTAGATCCGAAATTGTAGGCAGAATCTGTGAAACTTGTTTGTTTAGCACTTAGCGGAAATTTATCCAATCCCCAGATCTTGTGGCCATCGGCTTGACCACTGGTGTACGGGCGGCTCAAATAATATTTTGTAACTCGCCAAATAAGTTGTTTAAACCGACAATACTTATCCAGACTTGACATTATCCGGCTCGTACCTCGCCGGCTTAACCATACAATTCTCTTTTTTGCAACCATTAGGCAGCTTACCAATCCTTGCATCTGACCAATAGTAGCTTTACTTTGTTCAACCATCGGGCGGCTTATCATCACCAATTTGACCCACCGTGATCTCCTTTCTAGGTTTTCACCTGATCAAAATGACTAAGACCGTCACCTCCTGCGACTGGGTCGTTTCCAAGGTCACAGAGCAGACTCTCCAAGAGTTTGTTGCCATGGGCATTTTACATCCTAAGGATGTCATCCATTGGCGGGTTCCAGGGGCTGAGGTCCCACCTCAACCAAAGGAAGGAGAAGTTATATTTTTGTCTGATCATATGCTCCGAGGCTTCTCACCGCCCGGCTCAAAATTCTTCCGTGATGTCCTGAATTTCTATCAGCTTCACCCTCAAGACATCGGACCCAATTCAGTTTCCAATATTTGCAATTTTCAAGTCTTCTATGAAGTATATATGCAAGAGGAGCCCAACGTTAACCTCTTCAGAGAGTATTACTACTTGAACCGCCAAACAGAGATGACAGACGGGCCCAGCCTTGAACTTGGTGGAATTTCTATCTAGAGGCAAAGAGATGCCGTCTTTCCTGCAGCTGCACCTCCCAGCCACCCCAAAGGCTGGAACCAGACTTCGTTTTATTGCCAAGACACTTCTCCGGCTGGTGAAAATCCTCTGTCGGGTTTCCATATTCACCGGCTCAACCCCAGGCACCCACTTCCAGACCGGATCAGCTCTGCCGAACGAGCCAAATATGGACCCACTTTTACTAAGATAAGAGCCCTGATGGCAAATGGCTTGACCGGTATTGACCTGGTCCGATGCTGGGTTAGCTGGAGAATAATGCCTTTAAGCCGCCGCCCCGGCTTAATGTGCACATACACAGGCAATGTGAATGACCCCTTGTGGTACAACTCCACACCCGTTGAAGAGAAGGACATCAACGAAATGACCAAATCTTTACTTGGAGAAACTCTAGAAGACTGCAACAAAACGGGGCTGAGCCCGTTCTATACTCTTAACCCGGCTCCAGTTGTAAGTAGTTGAAGCCCTTTTTACTTTATTCATTACTCTCATATGCTGCACTTGCTTTATTATCTTGCTTTCTTCAGGCCGGCTCTCCCTTTTGGAATAAGAAGCTTCAAGATAAACCGGCCAAAAAGGCTAGGGGAAAAACCAAAGCTTCCAAGAAACCCGCCAAGAAGAAAGCAGATACAACAAATCCATTTACTCTGGATGATGAATCGGAGGTAGAACTTGACTCCCTTGGCTCCTCTTTTGTACATCTTATTGACACTGACCCCTCTCAGGATGATGCGGAGACCAGCCAAGCGGATGCCGTAGAGGTAACTATTATTTCCTCCGACTCGGAGCCTTTGCCAAGACAGAAAAGTCGGCACGTGACCCGGAAAGTAAGGTTTTCTCACCCTTTAGCTTACTTGGATCCAAACTTCATTTTGAAGAAACAACAGCGTTAAGCTCGGCGTACAACCCGGAACAGCGGAGGGAGAGACCTTCATGCCAGCTTACCCAATACACCGGCCCCTCGCAAACGCTGAAAAGAGGTGCCGCAGAATTTGATCCTCTCCTTTCCCAAGGCGGGTCTTATCCGTCAACCACTTAATCTTTCTGACTCAAATTATCAGGGAACCTCTCACTCATCCTCCGGTGACTCTACCGGAACTCAGATACCGCTCTTCAAAGTTGCCCCTGGGTGAGAACATTTAACCTCTTTGTTTTTTTAATACCTTACCAACTGATATATTAACATCTTCATATGTCTTACTTTTAGCGGTATAGCCAAACCCAGCAAGAAACTGAAGATGAACAAGCCAGCCGAAGACCCCGAGGTTAGTGAGCCGGAGAAACAAACCATATCTGAAGCTTCTCATCAAACCCCTAAGGCTGCTGCTGATAACCTGCCACCAGAGATTCACGACATCACGGTGGATCCAATGGGTGTTGACCCATCCAACGCTAAGCCGCCCAGTCCCATAAAACCTGCTGAAGAGCCTCCTTCGCAAAAAACTGCTGAGGATGTCATTATTACTGGCACTGGTTATGCTGAACCTGGGAACCCCACCATTCTGGCCAAGCATTCAGCCAAAGAAGAATTACTTGAAAAGAGCAAGTCCAGATTTGACATGGCCAATTACTCACACTTGGGCATTGGCGAATTATACTCTGGTTATCTAAGCCAGCTGGATACTGGTCGTGATCTGGAGGCGGACTTAGTCAAGAAATTGCGACAAAAATATGAGGTATGAACATCTGTTTCCCTTGCATATGTAGCCATCCAGCACCCAAGTCTTATCCGTAGGAAAAGATATATTTGAGTAGGGTTAAGACTTGTCCATATGTCATTGCAACTCTAAAATCATAGCCCTCATGGGCAGGCTTATTTTGATAAAGATGAGCCGGATCACTTTCATGACTGCAAAAGAAAAAACTGTGGACCATAACCCTCACGAGCCGGCTTATTTTGATAAAGATGAGCCGGATCACTTCCATTACCTTGAAAGAAAAACTGCAAACCATAGCCCTCATGAGCCGGCTCATGTTGATAAAGATGAGCCGGATCATTAATAATATATACTGCGAAAAAGAGCTTCCGCACACATTAGCCCCCAAGTGTCAAGTGCTTTGCTTGCAACATACTTGAGACTTGTATGTATAGTGTGTCCTGAGAAATATGTTTATAACTGGTTTAACTTGTACTTGCAGGATGCTTTAACTCAGGTTGAATCCCAATTGGTCGATTTAAAGACCAGGCTTGAACATCAAGAGGCTGAAAGACGCAAGGCTGACTCCAAGACTAAGTTTAGTCTGGAAGAGAACGAGAAGCTCAGAGATGGGTTTTCCACAGAAAGAAATGCCTGGGATAAGGAAAAAGCCGCCTTAGTGCAAAGAGCAGAGACTGCCGAATCTTCCTTGAAAGAGACCACTGCAGAACTGACCGGCTTAAAATGCCATATCTCACAGATGACAGCTGCTATCTTTGGTAAGGAATTCGGTATGCTTTAATCATTTCCAATTTTTATCTTTTAACCCGCCTGGCGACTTATCTGTGCGCTCATTTAATAGGCTCCAGGAGTGCCAACCTTGGCCAGGACATGTTGGTGAAACTGAAGGTGGTTTACACTTTGGTAGAATAGCTGTACATAGGTACTCAGCAAACCATAGCGGCCATCTCGCACAGTAAACAGCCACCTTCACTCATCAGGGAAGTAGTGGACAAACTATCCGTCTTGCCCCAAAAAATTGAAGAGATTAAGCGATCATCCGCCCGAGCCGGTGCTATCACTGCTTTGCGCCGGGCCAAAGCATGACAAGCGGAATTAGACCCGGTGGAATTGGCCACCGGTTGTCCAAGCTTTACAGAAGACGGATCGCCTTTTGATGAAGCAGATTTTACCAAGTGTGTAAAAGAGATGCGTCCCTTGGCGAGCAAATTGGCTGAAGAGACTGATCTATCCAAATACCAGGCAGCTTACACGATGGAAAACTCCAAAGCGAAAGCGCCGGCTTATGAGATTGTGGATCTTATTCCTCCAATACGTAAGCATACTTTTGCTCCTGACATTGATCCGTCCAAACTTATAGATGATGAAGCTGTGTTCAAAGCCTTAACTGGCCTCGACTGGACATCACCTCACTTCCAGACGATGGGCGAAGAAGAAGAACCGGCGTAGGATAACCCGGAGGCTTCAACTCACCAGGACCAACAGAACTGATCCAAGGGGCGGCTCTTAGATCGTGGTGTTGAATTTCTTTTGAAAAACTCTTAATCTTGTGGGCTTGGAAAGCCTTGTAATAGACTAGTTGAAACATTGATCTGTCATGCCATCGTGCATGTGGTATCCTTTGAATGTTTAAACTGCCGAGCTTGATTTTTATCACCCGCCACTTGTGCATATAATATTATCAAATATGTGGATCAGATCAAGCATCATCATACATCCTGTACTCAAGGAAACAACATATGCCCTGGCGGTTTACGCCAGGGCGGGTCACAAATATCTTTGAAAAAAACCTGATATAATAGTCTTGGATAAAAAAGACTGAAGGCTATTGAAACTGGAAATATACCGGCGACTTAACGTCGAGGCCAGGGCGGGTTAGAAAAAACCCTAAAACTCTTATTCAAGTATGAAAAAACCATACCTGTAAACTGACATCATAATGATGCTGTACGATGGTAATCCAGCATGGGTTTTAACCCGTACACATGAAAGATCATGATTTGAATTTATTCCAGGCGAATCATCCTGGCGACTTAAAGTCTGCTTATCATGGCGGGTTATTAACCCAATATGCTCAAGTATGAGTCATAGGAGTAAGGCTACATGGCCTGAATTGCAAAACCATATGTTAATATGGAAAAAGGATATAAATCCAACTTTTGCAGAAAAAACCAGCAAATCAGAAAAAACAAGGCTTTCATAGGCCGCCAAGCCTAAAACTCAAGTGCTTTCATGGGCCGCACATCCACTGAGTTAAATCCTGCACACCTATAAGCCGGCCCTCACATGACAAACTGCCGTTTTAACTTTAACAAGTTCAGGGTCTTTAAAAGATTGACTGTCAAGAGTACAACGGGTCATTCCAGGATTACTTGGGTGGAGTAACAACGACATATAGGCCGGATAACCCGGAATTTGGTGTTTACACCTGGCTAGGAAGCCGATCAAGAGGGTAAGCATAGCTATGCTCATTGAGCAGGAAGCCCCCAAGTGACCAATAAGACGGTAGTGGCTAGGAAGCCGATCAAGAGGGTAAGCATAGCTATGTTCATTGAACAGGAAGCCCCCAAGTGACCTTATGAACAAACAATAAAGGCTCAGATTCGTATAAATGAAATGACAGAAGCCCTGAATTATCAGGGATGCCAGCTTTATTATAATGATCATAATATGTACACTGAAGAAAAGTCTATACAGCATAAGAGCCGGTGGCTCAGGTGTAATAAGGCCGAAGATGAGAGATGTTCCACGGCCGGTGGGTCTCCTCCTCCGACGTGTGTGAATCCTTATGTTCTCGAATATCAATGAGGTAGTATGACCCGTTGTTCAGGTTTTTGCTGACCACAAAAGGTCCTTCCCAAGGTGGGGATAACTTATGCATGTCTGTCTGATCTTGGATTAGCCGGAGCACCAAATCGCCTTCTTGAAAGGTCCGGGTCCTAACTAGGCGGCTATGATAGCGACGCAGATCTTGCTGGTATATCGCCGAACGAGCCTCCGCAAGGTCACGCTCTTCATCCAACATATCAAGAGCATCCTGACGTGCTTTTACATTATCAGCTTCAACATAAGCCGCCACCCGAGGCGAGTCATGACGGATATCACTTGGAAGAACCGCCTCTGCCACATAGACCATAAAGAAAGGCGTATAGCCTGTTGACCTATTAGGAGTAGTATTAATGCTCCAAATTATTGAGGGCAACTCCTCAACCCAACAACCCGGCGTGCGTTGCAACGGAACCATAAGCCGGGGTTTTATGCCTTTCAAGATTTCCTGATTGGCCCTCTCAGCTTGACCGTTAGACTGCGGATGAGCCACGGACGACATGTCAAGGCAAATATGTTCTCGTTGACAGAACTCTTTCATAGCGCCTTTAGACATATTAATGCCATTATCAGTTATGATACTATGAGGGTAGCCAAAACGAAAGATCACCTTCTTAATGAATTGAATCGCCGTTGCCGCATCACACTTACTGACTGGCTCTGCCTCAACCCACTTGGTAAACTTGTCAACCGCCACCAAGAGGTGGGTCTTTTTGTCCTTGGACCTCTTGAAAGGTGCAACCATATCCAGCCACCAGACTGCAAATGACCAAGTAATTGGAATCGTCCTCAATTCTTGAGCCGGCACATGAGCTCATCTAGAAAATTTCTGACAACCATCACACTTGCTCACCAGATCTTCTGCATCAGCATGAGCCGTCAACCAATAAAACCCATGACAAAAAGCTTTAGCCACAAGAGATTTAGAGACAGCGTGATGGCCATAATCTCCTTCATGAATCTCCCTTAGGATCTCACGGCCCTCTTCAGGAGAAATACAGCACTGGAACACGCCTGTGACGCTACATCGGTGTAACTCGCCATTGACAATAGTCATAGACTTAGACGCCGGGTTATCTGCCTGGCCAAAGTTTCATCCTTAGGTAACTCTCCCCGGGTCATATAAGCCAAATAAGGAACCGTCCAATCAGGGATGGCATGGAGAGCCGCCACCAACTGCGCCTCCGGGTCAGGAATAGCAAGATCCTCTTCAGATAGCAACTTAACTGAAGGATTGTGTAACACATCAAGAAAAACATTAGGGGGCACCGGCTTACGCTGTGACCCAAGTCGGCTCAAAGCATCCACCGCCTCGTTCTTCCTTCGATCCAGATGCTCTACCTGATAACCTTTGAAGTGACCAACGACATTATCAACCGCCCGGCGATAAGCCGCCATGAGTGGGTCTTTAGAATCCCAAGTGCCAGAGACCTGCTGAGCCACCAAATCTGAGTCGCCAAAGCACCTGACCCGGCTTAGATTCATCTCTTTGGCGACTTTTAGGCCATGAAGCAAGGCTTCATATTCAGCTGCATTGTTAGTACAAGGAAATATCAGCCTTAAGACATAACAAAACTTGTCACCTCATGGGGAAGTCAAAATAACTCCAGCCCCCGAGCCTTCCAATTGCCTGGACCCATCAAAATGAATAGTCCAATATGTATTATCAGGCTTCTCCTCAGTCATCTACAACTCTGTCAAGTCGTTAATAAAATCCACAAGAGCTTGGGACTTGATAGCTGTTCTTGGCACATATTTCAAACTATGGGGTCCAAGCTCAATGGCCCATTTGGCCACTCGGCCAGTAGCTTCTCTGTTTTGAATAATATCGCCTAAGGGAGCAGAACTGACCATTGTAATAGGATGGCCAACAAAATAATGCTTCAACTTGCGACTGGCCATGAACACCCCATATACTAGCTTCTGCCAATGTGGATATCTCTGTTTAGACTCGATTAAGACCTCACTGACATAATAAGCCGGCCTTTGAACCAGATATTCTTTACCCATCTCTTTCCTTTCCACTACAACTGCCATGCTGACGGCTCTGCTATTAGCAGCCACATATAAAAGCACGGGCTCCTTCTCAACAGGAGCTGCAAGAACCGGCAGCTCAACTAACTATTTTTTAAGTGCCTCAAACGCCTCATTGGCAGCATCACTCCATACAAAACGATCTGTTTTCTTCATCATCTGATACAGAGGAATAGCCTTCTCTCCCAGACGTCTTATAAACCAGCTTAAAGCTGCAATACGACCCACCAAATGTTGGACATCATTAATGCACGCCGGCTTAGCCAATGAAGTAATACCCTTGATTTTCTCTGGGTTAGCTTCAATACCTCTTTCGGAGACCAGAAAACCTAAGAGCTTGCCCGCAGGCACACCAAAAACACATTTGGCTGGGTTAAGCATCATCTTGTAGACCCTGAGGTTATCGAAGGTCTCCTTCAAATCATCTAGCAGGGTCTCCTTCTTTCTGGATTTCACAACAATGTCATCCACATAAGCATGAACATTTCGTCCTATCTGGTTATGAAGACAATTCTGAACACAACGCTGATAAGTCGCCTGGGAGCTCTTGAGCCCAAAAGGCATAGACACATAGCAGAAAGCTCCAAAAGGCATGATGAAAGCCGTCTTCTCTTGGTATTTAACTGCCATCTTGATCTGATGATAACCAGAATAAGCATCCAAGAAACTCAAACGCTCACAACCCGCCGTAGCGTCAATGATCTGATCAATGCGGGGAAGGGCAAAAGGATCAGCTGGACAAGCCTTATTAAGGTCCGTATAATCCACACACATATGCCAAGTGCCATTCTTCTTAAGTACCAGCACCGGGTTAGCCAACCACTCAGGGTGAAAAACTTCAATGATGAACCCGGCTGCTAAGAGCCAGGCCACCTCTTCTCCAATGGCCTTGTGTCTCTCCTCATTAAAACAACGAAGGAACTGCTTGACCGGTTTAAACTTGGGATCGATATTGAGAGTGTGCTCAGCGAGTTCTCTTGGTACACCCGGCATGTCTAAAGGCTTCCATGCAAAGATGTCCCGGTTCTCACGGATGAACTCGACGAGCGCGCTTTCCTATTTCGGATCCATATTAGCACTGATGATGAACTGCTGAGATGAGTCGCCAGGGATAAAATCAACCTGTTTGGTGTCATCTGCCGACTTAAACTTCAGCAAAGGATCCTGTTCTGTGGTTGGTTTCTTCAAAGGGGTCATATCCGCCGGGTCAACATTATCTTTATAAAACTTCAGCTCCTCAGTAGCACAGGCAGACTCAACATAAGCAGCATCACCTTCTTCACATTCCAAAGCTATTTTTCTGTCCCCATGGACTGTGATGGTACCCTTATGACCCGGCATTTTGAGCTTCAGATATAAATAATAAGGCCGTGCCATAAACTTGGCGTAAGCCGGCCGTCCAAACAAAGCGTGGTAAGGACTTTTGATCTTGACCACTTCAAAGGTTAATGTCTCTGCCCTGTAATCATGTTCATTGCCAAAAGCTACTTCCAAAGCAATTTTACCAACTAGATAAGCTGACTTACCGGGCACCACCCCATGAAAGACTGTAGAAGACGGCTTAAGATCTTTGTCCGTCAAATTCATACGGCGGAAAGTATCATAATAGAGGATGTTGGTGCTACTGCCTCCGTCCATAAGCACCTTAGTGAACTTGTAACCTCCAACCTGAGGGGCTACCACCAAGGCTAGCTGACCCGAATTATCAACCCGGGGCGGGTGATCTTCACGGCTCCATATGATCGGCTGCTCTGACCATCGTAAGTACCGAGGCACTGCCGGCTCAACTGCACTTACCACTCATTTATGAACCTTCTGATCTCGCTTGCATAGGCTTGTAGTGAAAACATGATATTGGCCACTATTAAGCTGCTTTGGATTACTCTGATACCTTGACTGTTGTTGCTGGTTATCCTGACTATGCTGCTGGTTATAATTGCCCTGACTACCCTGACCTTGAAATTCGGAACCTGAGCCGTCACCTCCAAAGCCAGGCCCGTACAAGCCAGATCCTGACCCGCCATGCGGGCCATTATTGTTGTGGTGGTCCTGATGAAAGCCGGAATTCTTATACTCCTTCATGATGAAACAATCTTTCCACATGTGAGTCGACGGTCTATCGGGACGACTATGCTTTGGGCAAGGCTGGTTCAACATCGCCTCAAGGTTGAACTTTGGTCCTCCAACCCGGGGTTGTGGTCTTCCCTTACGGCGCTGGCCGTCATTCTGCGCATTTGTATTGGCCATAAAATCTGACCCGCCGTCATGTTGCTTGCGCTTACCATTATTGCCTTGGTTCTGCCCCGTCATATTTTGCGGCTATCCTTTTCCGTTGCCGTTCTTCTTCCCCTTGTTGGATTTCTCCTCATCAGACCTTGGGTCTTTAGTACTGTCAGAGTCAGCGTATTTGATGAGAGCCGCCATGAGCTCCCCCATGTCATTGCAGTGATGCTTAAGCCGTCCTAACTTTTGCTTGAGAGGGGTGAAACAACAATTTTTCTCCAGAATTAGGATAGCAGAACCGGCGTTGATGCTATCCGATGAGTGAATAATGGTGGACACTCGACGAATCCAATGGTGGGCTGACTCATCCTCGCGCTGGACACAAGCATCTAAATCGATGATCGACAGAGGCTGTTTGCACGTGTCTTTGAAATTCTGAATAAAACGTGCTTTCAACTCCGCCCATGAATTGATGGAATTAGGGGTAATCCTTTCAACTAGGTTCGAGCCGGCCCGTCCAACATCATGGTGAAGTATTTGGCGCACACAGTGTCGTTAACATCTAACATCTCTATAGCCAGCTCATAGCTCTCAATCCAAGCCTCAGGAGGTTGATCAGCCGTGTAATTGGGCACCTTTCGAGGGCCCTTGAAGTCCTTAGGCAACCGCTCATTGCGAAGAGCCGGCACCAGACATGGCACACTTACCATCCTGGAAGTCATCCCGGCCTCCACAGACGTTGAAGGGTTCCGTTGGAGTTGCTGATGAGCCACTAAATGAGCCGCCAGCTCTGCCTCTTGCCGTGCCTTGGCCTGATCCATCAGGGCCTGAACATTATTATCAACACGTGGCAGGTCATGCCCATGAGGCGGGTTATGGCGCCGCTCACTACTAGAAACCGCCGGCGATTCAATGCGCCGGCTATAACTTCGGCTAGGGCGTGGAGTTGAATGAATCCACTCACGGCTGTATGAGTAAGCCGCTTGCTGGGTCACCGCCGTCTTAAGAAGTTCCACGGCGTTCCGGGCCTCTATCACAGTTGGCGACTCACCTTCAATTGGGAGGGCCACCAGCCGTGAGGCTGCAGCAATCATATTATCCAGCGGGTTGGAGTAATGACCCGGGGGTGTCGGCACTTGCTGAAGCGGGGTCAAGTTCACACGAGGCGGGTCTGCTGTACGAGGCTGAGCCGCTGCCCCGGTTGTAGGCGCCTTAGCAGCCCGGGTCTCACCGGGCGGGTTACTCGGCCTTGCTCCGGGTGTGGTAAAAAGATTCCTCCCCTCAAATTGCGGTGGCAACCGGCTCTGGTGCCTCCTCCACATGACAATGTTTGACGCGTTCTGATCCAGACTTAAACGAAAAGCCTCGGCCCTTACCCGCTGTGTCTCAACTTCTAGGGCAGTCTGTTCTGCAGCCATCCTGATGTTCTCTGCCTCAAGATCCCCTCGGGCCTTGGCCACCTCATCTCGCAACTTTGCGACCTCCGCATTATGCTGTGTTTGATTCGCCGAAGTCACTTCTGCGGCTAACAGAGTCGCCAAAGCGTCCAAAAGCTTGGATAAGACTTGAGCCGGCGGGCGCGCAGAGCCACTCGCCCCAGCCATTGCAGTAGCCGTTGAACCGGAGGTCATTGCCGCAGCGGTTGACGAATTCACCATCTGCTGCGTCCCGGCCATGAAGATAGCAGCCCTGCTCGGTGGCTCATAGGGGTCCGGAATACTGTCACCATCGGAGTAGCCCCCAAGCCCGCCATCTTGTAGTTGATAGATTGACTTGGTCTCACCGGTTGAAGACTCATCACCTGAATAAATGGCCATCTCTCCACCGGACACAGAGCCTTCCTCAAGATCCGTCCCATGGATAAAGCCGACGAATGCACACTTCCGGGCGGGTTGGACCTTGGTGGGTCTCGCGCGCCGAGCCGTCTCAATGGCGTCGGCGCAGGCGTCCGGCCCAGGATTTGACTCACCAATCTTGCCGATGCAGACTTGAATTCCGCCGAAGGGGACCCGATACCCATACTCGATTGTATCGGCCTCAGGACCCCAGCCATCATCGTCGATGTAGATCTTGCCGCGGCAGCCCTTAGTCATCCGGCCCACGACGTATCCCTTGATCCCTGAAAAGCTGCCCTTCAAGAACTCGAAACCATCGTGCTCTGGCCCCACGGTGGGCGCCAACTGTCATGGATTTAACACGGCAGATGTCCTAGTGAAAAGACTTAGGTGGAGAGCCATCACAACTAGGTTAGCTTGAAGGGGTTGAACGGGACAAAGGACAGAAAGGATTTACCCAGGTTCGGCCCCTCGAAACGAGGTAAAAGCCTACGTCCTGCTTCTAGTTGTATTGCTTGAGTTTTGATTACAAGGGAGCGAATACGCTTGACCTAGTTCTCGATCTGTTGTTTCCTGAGTTAACCTGCCGCCGGATCTAGTTGTATTGAAACTGAACACTTTGAGACACCTGCTAGACCTAGCTCTCCTAGATATGAATTGCCTCATATACCTGAGGGTTATGTTATGGATGGAGAGGTAGCTAGGGACTTTCTTGCTTGTAAGGATAGAGATGATCTTAAGAAATTACTATGCAAGTGGAAAGAAAAATCTTTGAATGCTAGAATGCAATATGATCCTAAGTTTGCTACTTCACCTATATTTGTTACTGATAAGGATTATGAATTCTCTGTCGATCCTGAGTTGATTACTTTGGTTGAATCTGATCCTTTCCATGGTTATGAATCTGAAACTGTTGTGGCACACCTTACCAAATTGAATGATATAGCCACCCTATTTGCTCATGAGGAAAAAGTTCGCTACTACTATATTCTTAAGTTGTTTCCTTTCTCGTTAAAGGGTGATGCTAAGATATGGTTTAATTCTCTTTCTCCTGGTTGTGTGCGTAGTCCCCAGGATATGATATATTACTTCTCTGAAAAATATTTTCCTGCTCATAAGAAACAAGCTGCTCTACAGGAAATATTTAACTTTGTGCAAATTGAAGAGGAGAGTCTCCCACAAGCTTGGGGGAGGCTTCTCCAATTACTTAATGCTTTGCCTGATCATCCTCTCAAGAAAAATGAAATACTTGATATCTTTTATAATGGACCAACTGATGCTTCTAGGGACCACCTAGATAGTTGTGCTGGTTGTGTTTTCAGGGAACGAACTGTTGAACAAGATGAAGTGCCATTGAATAATATATTGAGTAATGATAATGATTGGACTCTTCCTGAACCACCACTTAAGCCAACTCTGAAGAAAAGAGGTATTCTATTTCTCAGTCCTGAAGATATGCAAGAGGCAAAGAAATATATGAAAGAAAAGGGTATTAAAGTTGAAGATGTTAAGAATTTACCACCTATTGAAGAAATACATGGACTTAATATTCCGACACAGGTAGTAGAGGTAAATTCTCTCTATAGATTTGATGAAGGTGATATTCCTCATAATAAGTCTGCTAGTCAATGCTTGGATGAATTTGATAACTTTATTGTTAAGCAAGAAAATTTTAATGCTTATGTTAGTAGACAATTGAAACGAAATGCTTATTTGCTTGACTGCTTGGGTGACTACATGTGTAGAACTATTAATGATCTCAAAATTATTAGTAAACATGCTTCCATGGTAAAAAATCAAGTAGAACAAGTTCTCAAGGCACAAAATGATTTGCTAAATGAGATGAATAATAAGAACAATGATCATGCTGTTAGAGTTATGACTAGAGGTGGTAAAATAACTCTGGAACCTTTGTATCCTGAGGGCCATCCTAGGAGAGTTGAGCAAGATTCTCAGAGAATTAATACTGATGCACCTAGTCCTTCTAGTAATAAAAAGAAAAAGAAAACTGATAGGACTTTGCATGCTTCCGGTGAACCTATTGTAGACACACCTGAGAATCCTAATGATATTTCTATTTCTGATGCTGAGACACAATCTGGTGATGAACATGAACCTAGTGATAGTGTTAATGATGATGTTCATGTTGATGCTCAACCTAGCAATGATAATGATGTGGAGATCGAACCTGCTGTTGATCTTGATAACCCACAACCTAAGAATAAAAGATATGATAAGAGAGACTTCCTTGCTAGGAAACATGGTAAAGAAAGAGAACCATGGGTTCAAAAACCCATGGCCTTTCCTCCTAAACCATCCAAGAAAAAGGATGATGAGGATTTTGAGCGCTTTGTTGAGATGCTTAGACCTATCTTTTTGCGTATGCATTTGACTGATATTCTGAAAATGTCTCCTTATGCTAAGTATATGAAAGATATTGTTACAAATAAAAGAAAGATACCAGAAGCTGAAATTTCCACCATGCTTGCTAATTATACATTTAAGGGTGGAATACCAAAGAAACTAGGAGATCCAGGAATACCAAATATACCATGCTCCATTAAAAGAAGCTATCTTAAAACTGTTTTATGTGATTTGGGAGCCGGTGTTAGTGTTATGCCTTTCTCTTTATATCGTAGACTTGATTTGAATAAGTTGACACCAACTGAAATCTCTTTGCAAATGGTTGATAAATCAACTGGTATACCCATCGGTATTTGTGAGGATGTGCCTGTCGTAGTTGAAAATTTTACTATTTTAACAGACTTTGTTATTCTTGATATACCCGAGGACGACAGTATGTCGATCATCCTTGGTAGACCCTTTTTGAATACTGCAGGGGCTGTTATTGATTGCAACAAGGGCAATGTCACTTTTCATGTTAATGGTAATGAGCATATGGTACACTTTCCGAAGAAACAACCTCAAGTTAATAGCATCAATTCTATTGGAAAAATTTCAACTATTGCTATTGGAGGTTTTGAATTCCCTATTCCTACTGTCAAAAAGAAATATGATATTCTTATTGTTGGGGACATGCATATCCCCGTTGAGGTAACCTAGTGTTATTCAAAAATTCTCCGGTTTCATGTCATTCGGAAGAAGTTTGTTAATAAGACTTGATCAACCTTGTTAATGGATTCCTTTTGATGGGCATGAGATGGATGAATTTAGAAAGCACAACTTTCTGTACCCACTTTTTACTTTATGTTATTTAGATCAAATGAAGCAAAAATACTATTATTTGTCTGTTTTCTGAATTATCCGTGCAATAAAAAATGTCCTGAAAATAAAAGTTCCCCAAATGCCCTGAAAACTTAGTATGATTTTTTATAGAATATTTAAGAATTTTTGGCACTAAGAACACACCAGGGGACAGCACCAGTGGGCCACAAGCCCACAGGGCGCGCCCACCCCCTAGGCGCGCCTGGGTAGCTTGTGGGCCCCATGTGGGTCCCCCTCACTTATGCCAGCACCCATTCACTTCGTCTTGCTCCAGAAAAATCCCACCATTGCTCAAACCCGTGTTCTGGCTCATCTTGCTGCCATTTTCGATCTCCTTGCTCAAAGCTCCATTTGCAAAACTGTTTTAGGGGATTGTTCATCGGTATGTGACTCCTCCAATGGTCCAATTAGTTTTTGTTCTAGTGCTTTATTTATTGCAAATTTTTACTGCTGTGGTGACCTTGATCTTGAGCTTGCATGTCAAATTTATATGATCCAAAGTAGTTTTTATGCATGATATAGTCTCTAGACACTTGTAGGAGTAGTTACTATCAATCTTATTGAGTTTTGTTCACTTTTATTTTGAGTCGCTAAAAATTTCAGAATTTTTCAGAGAAAAAGGAAAGAAACAATGAAGAGATGGTTAAGGGGTTCTTCAAGCTGGAATACAAATGAAAATGAAAATGAGGAGAAGAAGAAGCCCAAGTGCAACCTTCCTCACACCACGGAGGTTCAGCCGTGTGAATGGCCAAGCGATGCATTCTTGAGGGCAGCCGGAATTTATGATGATTTCTATTATTTGGCGGAGAATGCAAGCATCACCGACTTCCTCCATGATAAGTGTGAACAATACCTCCTACCCACTAATACCTTCATGCAAAATTTTCACTTTCATGCTAGGAAGGATCCTCCCATGGTAGAATTTCACTTGTATGATGTGCCTAAGCAAATGGCACTTTATGATTTTTGCAATGTTTGCAAATTACCTTATGAGGGCAGCGTCAGTGAACCACGTCCTAGAGGCATGGAGGACTTTATTGTTGAAACTACTGTAGGGGAAGAGAGAGGGGTGTCGAAAGCGAGAGTGGCTAGCTTACATTTTCCCGTTTTACGCTATTATTCTTTATTTTCTGGGAGATGTTCGATTGGTCGTGGGGAGAGCGGAGGCCTTAGTGCCCCGGACCTTGCCATTTTGCGCCATGATTTGTATTGTGATAGAACTTTTAGTTTGGGCACCATTGTTGCTAGACGGTTGAACATGAACCGTATGAAGGGAACCATATTTGGAGGCATCTATGCCTCTCGCCTTGCTAAACATTTTGAGATACCTATTAGGCATGATGAGGAGGAGGAGATGCTATTACCCACTAGATATTTGAACTATAATAGTATGGTAGCGCATGATTTTATTAAAAAGGATAAGGAGCAGAGACTCCTCTATAACTTAGTATTTAGTCAGGGTACTTGTGAGACTATTGCTTTGCCTGCTTCTTCTCTGTTCGATATTTGTTCAGGCAGGTACACTATTATGCCCGAGGACATCTACAGATTTTGGGGTCTTGTACAACCCCCAGCACCTGAGCCAGCACCAGTTCCTGATCCATATCAGGAGCCCGTTTTTCAGTGGGAGCCACAGGAGCTTGCCAACCAGTGGAACCCCAGGACCCTCTGGAGTATCGAGGAGAGGGTTATTTTGAGCCATGGCCCTAGACCAACTTAGGCCAAAAGCCTAAGCTTGGGGGAGTACGTATCTCTCACCGACATTACATTCATGTTCACACACTCATTTCAATTGTCGGTGTTCATACTTTTTCAATGTATCATCCATGTTAGTTTATTTCTTTTTCTAGCTTTCTTCTTGTGTGTTTGAAAAACTTTGAGAAAATCCAAAAAAATTAGTTCTCGCTTCTTTTTAGTTTTTCTTTCTAGTTTAATTTAGTTGTAGTATTAAAAGAAAACCCAAAAAGATTTCTTGTTCTTCTTTTGCTTGTTGGGAGCTTTCCCGTGTAAATAGTTTTTCTCGTTCTTGTTTGACTTTCTTCAGAAAAACAAAAACTTCAAAAAAATATTTCAGTGTGTTTCTTTGATATTATTTTCCTTTTCTTTGGGTTGTAAGGAGAAGACCATGATGAAAATGTTGAGTGGCTCTCATATGCATTATTGTTGACCTAACAGAGAGCCCATATTACCTTGTTTTCTCCTTTGAATAAATGTTTGCAGATTCCAGCTTAGTCCAATGCACGTGCACTCTTATTATTATTCACATCGTTCGGTCGTGCAAGTGAAAGGCAATAATGATGATATATGATGAAATGATTGAGATGGAGAAAAGCTGGTACGAACTCGACCTGTTTTGTTTTTGTAAATATGATTAGCTCATCATTCCTGATTCAGCCTATTATGAATGAAACATGTTCGCAATGACAATTAGAGATTATAGTTACTCATGCCATGCTTAATTAGCTAGGAGTGTATAATGGTTTGTCTTGTGTGCCAACATGCAAATTAAAATGGTTATGATGTAGTATGATAGGATGGTATCCTCCTTTGAATGATTTAAGTGGCTTGACTTGGCACATGTTCACGCATGTAGTTGAATCAAAATCAACATAGCCTCCATGATATTTATGTTCATGGTGATTTATATGCTACTCATGCTTGCACTCAATGTTGGTTAATCTCAATGCATGTTTATGACCGTTGTCGCTCTCTAGTTGGTCGCTCCTCAGTCTTTTGCTAGCCTCCACTTATACTAAGCGGGAATACTGCTTGTGCATCCACTTCCTTAAACCCAAAGTTGTTCCATATGAGTCCACCATACCTACCTATATGCGGTATTCACCTGCCGTTCCAAGTAAATTTGCATGTGCCAAACTCTAAACCTTCAAATAATAATCTGTTTTGTATGCCCGAATCGCTCATGTAGTGACTGGGGGCTGTCAGTATATTCCATGCTAGGTGGGTTATTCTCACGATGAGTGTTGATTCACTTGTCATTCACAGGAAAGTGGCTGGTAATCGGGATGTCCAGTTCCATGCTCGAAATCAAATCAAAATATAAATTCAAACAAAACTCCCCCAGGATTGTTGTTGGTATGGACGGTACCCGTTGTTTCGGATCAGCCGTGGAGTGTGATTGTTGGTGGAGGGGGAGTAAAAACTTTACCATTCTGTTTGGGAACCGCCTATAATGTATCTAGCATGGAAGATAGTGAGATCTCTTGGTTGTTATGTTGACAATGAAAGCATATGGCTCAAAATTATATTCATCTCTGTTTTAAAAGCTCCGAGCTCTGGCACCTCTACAAATCCCTGCTTCCCTCTGCGAAGGGACTATCTATTTACTTTTATGTAGAGTCATCATCCTCTTATAAAAGGCACCAGTTAGAGAGCACCACTGTCATTTGTATGCATTGTTATTAATTGATATTGAGTATGAGTGTGACTGGATCTCTTTTGCCATGAATTATAATGTCTAGTCAGTCCTTGATCTTCAGGGGTGCTCTGCATTTATGTTTTGCGGTCTCAGAAAGGGCTAGCGAGATACCATTTTGCCATATTATATCATGATTGTCTTGAAAAAAGTGTTGTCACCTAAGATATATTATTATTGCTCGCTAGTTGATTATGCCATTGATATGAGTAAATGTGAGACCTAAACGTTATTGTGAATATGTTTAGTTCATGATCTTTGCTGAAAACCTGAATGCTAGCTATACATATTTGCAACAACAAGATCAAACAGAGTTTGTAAAAGTTTTTCTTTGTCACTTTCAGTCTGTCAACTGAATTGCTTGAGGACAAGCAATGGGTTAAGCTTGGGGGAGTTCATATGTCTCCATCGTATCTACTTTTCCAAACTCTTTTGCCCTTGTTTTGGACTCTAATTTGCATGATTTGAATGGAACTCACCCGGACTGACGCTGTTTTCAGCAGAATTGCCATGGTGTTATTTTTGTGCAGAAATAAAAGTTCTCGGATTAACCTGAAAATTTACGGAGAATATTTTTGGAATATAAAAAAATATTGGTGAAAGAATCAACCAGAGGGGGGCCACCCAGAGGCCACAAGCCCTGGGGGCACGCCCTGCAAGCTTGTGGGCCCCCTGGAGCCCCTCCGACCTCAACTCCAACTCCATATAACCCTATTCAGGGAGAAAAAAACCAAAGAGAAGGATTCATCGCGTTTTACGATACGGAGCCGCCGCCGCCTCTTGTTCTTCATCGGGAGGGCTGATCTGGAGTCTGTTCGGGGCTCCGGAGAGGGGTATTCGTTGCCATCATCATCACCAACCTTCCTCCATCACCAATTTCATGATGCTCACCGCCGTGCGTGAGTAATTCCATCGTAGGCTTGCTGGACGGTGATGGGTTGGATGAGATTTATCATGAAATCGAGTTAGTTTTGTTAGGGTTTGATCCCTGGTATCCACTATGTTCTGAGATTGATGTTGCTATGACTTTGCTATGCTTAATGCTTGTCACTAGGGCCCGAGTGCCATGATTTCATATCTGAACCTATTATGTTTTCATGAATATATTTGTGTTCTTGATCCTATCTTGCAAGTTGTAGACACCTATTACGTGTTATGATCCTCATACCCCAAGGTGACAATAATTGGGATTCTTTCCGGTGATTACCATAGTTTGAGGAGTTCATGTATTCACTAAGTGCTAATGCTTTGGTCCGGTTCTCTATTAAAAGGAGGCCTTAATATCCCTTAGTTTCTATTAGGACACCGCTGCCACGGGAGGGTAGGACAAAAGATGTCATGCAAGTTCTTTTCCATAAGCACGTATGACTATATTCGGAATGCATGCCTACATTATATTGATGAATTGGAGCTAGTTCTGTGTCACCCTAGGTTATAACTGTTGCATGATGAATGCCATCCGACATAACTATCCATAACTGATCCGTTGCCTATGAGCTTTTCACATATTGATCTTTGCTAAGTTACTTTTCCACTACTACTGTTACTTTTGCCACCTTTACCGTTACTTCCATACTACTTTGCTACTGAAACTTTGCTGCAGATATTAAGTCTTTCAGGTGTGGTTGAATTGACAACTCAGCTGGTAATACTTGGGAATATTCTTTGGCTCCCCTTGTGTCGAATCAATAAATTTGGGTTGAATACTCTACCCTCAAAAACTGTTGCGATCCCCTATACTTGTGGTTTATCAACCCCCGGTCCCAGAACCCCGACAATGAGGTATTTTTACCTAGAAAAAATAAGGAGAGGACTTTCGGGACAGAGCGCCACCGTCTCGAGGCGGAACTTGGGAAGGAGCACTTTTGCCCTTTGGCGGGACGATTCCGCCAGTGGAACTTCCCTCTGGGAGGGGGAAATCGAAGCCATCGTCATCACCAACAACCCTCTCATCTTTGAGAGGCCAATCTTCATCAACATCTTCAACAGCACCATCTCATCTCAAACCCTAGTCCATCTCTTGTGTTCAATCTTTGTATCGAAACCTCAGATTGGTACCTGTGGGTGACTAGTAGTGTTGATTACATCTTGTAGTTGATGCTAGCCGGTTTATTTGGTGGAAGATTATATGTTCAGACCCATTATGATATTTGTTACTCCTCTGATCTTGAGCATGAATATGTTGTGTGAGTAGTTACTTTTGTTCTTGAGGACACGGGAGAAGTCATGTTGCAAGTAATCATGTGAATTTGATATGCGTTTGATATTTTGATGATATGTATGTTGTGATTCCCTTAGTGGTGTTTTGTGAACGTCGACTACATGACACTTCACCAACTTTGGGCCTAAGGGAATGCATTGTGGAGTAGTTATTAGATGATGGGTTCCTAGATTGATAGAAGCTTAAACCTTTAGTTTATGCGCTATTCCGTAAGGGGCTCATTTGGATCCATATGTTTAATGCTAGGGTTAGATTTTGTCTTAATTCTTCTTTCATAATTGCGGATGCTTGCGAGGGAGATAATCATAAGTGGGAGGCTTGTTCAAGTAAGAACAACACCCAAGCACCGGTCCACCCACATATCAAATTATCAAAGTAGTGAACGCGAATCAAACCAACATGATGAAAGTGACTAGATGAAATTCCCGTGTGTCCTTGAGAACGTGTTACTTATTATCAGAGACCGTTCCGGCCTGTCCTTTGCTATCAAAAGGATTGGGCTACCTTGATGCACTTATTGTTACTATTGCTACTCGTTACTTGTTACAAATTATCTTGCTATCAAACTACCTGTTACCGACAATTTCAGTGCTTGCAGAAATTACCTTGCTGAAAACCACTTGTCATTTCCTTCTGCTCCTAGTTGGGTTCGACACTCTTACTTATCGAAAGGATTACGATTGATCCCCTACACTTGTGGGTCATCAGCATTTAATAGTTTACTTTGGTGTGTGCAAATGTCATGCGTGTACAAGCCACCTATGTAATTGGATGTTTAATTTGGTTATGCAATCATGTCCTTATAAGTATATATGTTGTTGTTCTACATGCCATCACATCGCACACAGACCATACTAGGGAAATGGTCGGTGATGAATTCATAAATTGCTGACATTTGTATACCAGGAAGCGTTTGCCCACAACACACACAGCTTATTAGCAGCAATCGTCTGTGTTATTATCGGTCTTCGCACACATTTCTGATTACGGACTTGTTTGCTGCGTATCACACACATCTTGTTTACACGAAACATTTCTGTTCTCTTGGCTCAACACAAACAGTTCATCCGAGTGAACTATATGCCCTCTATCGCACACACCTTGATCTAGGTGACCGTTTCTATTGTGTTGCCTAATCAGAAATAGTTCATCCGAGTGAACTGTATGCTGTATATCGCACACACCTTCATTTGGCTGCCCATTTCTGTTGTTCTGGCTCATCACAAACAATTCATTGGAGTGGACCCTATGCCATGCATCGCACATGCAACTATAATCTGAATCATGTTTGACGTCTCCGTCATCGCAAACATTTCATGTCATTTTTGACGGTTTTATTACAACACTGTTTGTGATTAATGCATCGCACATAGTTTCCACGAAGGGTCTCTGATTAATGCATCACCTATTGTGTATCGCTCTAGGTTGTGACTGTTACATGATGAATGTCATCCAACACAAATATCCATCGCTGATCCAATGCCTACTCTTTTCTCATATTGATCTTTGCCAAGTTACTGTTGTTGTTGCTGCTGTTACAATCACTACAATAATGCTACTGTTACTATTCCCGCTACTATTGCTACTATCAAAACTATCAAACTACTATGCTACTAAATACTTTGCTGTGGATATTTAGCTCTCCAGGTGTGGTCGAATTGACAACTCAACTGCTAAGGCTTATAAATATTCTTTGGCTCCCCTTGTGTCGAATCAATAAATTGGGTAAAATATTACCCACAAAGACTATCATGATCCCCTATACTTGTGGGTTATCACTGGCCAGAGAGCTCAGACAAGAGAATCCACAGAAAATGGCAACCCTCACACAGGTGATGACTTGATTGTGTGCTGGTGAAGACAACTGGTTGCCTCGAAAGAGCAGCCGTACTGGCGACCCAGGCACATCCAAAGTTTGCGACGGGAACGGAAAACCACAGCGTAGTAGAAATAACTGTTGGAGATATGCCCTAGAGGCAATCATGTATGATGATATTTCCTATGTGTTTATGAATAAAGATAGTCCTTGGACATTATCAATGATGTGTATCAGCAAGTACGTGACTTGTTTGTGGGACTATGCATTGTATGATGACTGTCATAAGAGGTCCCTAGTCGAAAGGGTTGTGTGGACGCGCAACCGACTAGACTAGCATATGACACGGTGGATGGCTCGATCTCACTAGCCATGGAGCATTGGATGCTACCAGGATAATACGGACTCGGAAGGATCTGGTCGGATTCGACATAGTCGGATCCGAGTCGAGATAACGTCCAAGTTGGACTGTTGGTGCAACAGACCCTGGGTCCATTACATGGACTGTGCACAGGCCAGAGACAAGATTACAAGACCAAGATCATACCAAACAAGGTGGATCAATTCCTTTGAAGGATCCAAGTGCAAGTCGAGAAGGCCAAGGTGAGCCAGAGGAACGAGGCATCGCTAAGGGAAGGGCCTACCTTGCCGGGCAGGCGAGCCTGGCAGGGTTGGGTTTTGCCCCGGAAGCAAGCTCCCAGATCGTCCCGGCAGGCCTGCCAGGGCTGGCGGAGGCAAGCCACTCCACCGCTCCACCTCACAAGCTATGCAAGTCAGTAATCAAAGCAGTGTCGAGCCCCAAGGTGACTAAGTGGCTGCTTTTTGCCACATGGCAGCCACTTCCTACAGCAAACACCTCCATATGACACCCGTCCTGAGACATGTCAAGCGAGCAGGCGCGAAGCCGGCAAAACAGCCTGGCAGGGCCTGCCGGGCGAGCTGTGATGTGACACTGAGCAGCGCATTTAATGCGCTCTGTCAGCCTGCAGAGTTAGATATGATAGCACTGTTAGCTATCTAATTAGTATGCAAAGACTGATTTGCCACTGTGGTGACCCCTTAATCTATAAAAGGAGGCCCATGGCAATGGTATAAAGGGTTGGACCCTCGCATATCCATACGCGCGTAGCCACTCTCGCCCCCAGAGCGACCTTGCCGGGCGAGCGTGCTGCGTCCACCACCATTATCCACCATCAATCCACCAAAGCAGGAGTAGGGTTTTATGCCTCGTGGCGGCTCGAACCTGGGTAAAGACTGCCCGTGTGATCTCTGCCGTGCTGCGCGACGCTTCTCCGCTCTTTGTGCAACGTGCCCATCCCCCCGCTGAACCAAAAGGGGCTCATGGCCCCATAGGTGGCCGTGGTTTCCCACGACATCTTTGGTGTGCCAGGTAGGGGGATCACTTGCGCGAAACCGAGAGCGTATGCTACGCGTCATCTTCATCGACATTTTCATCGTCGACGGCATCATCAACTATGGCACCCAAGAGGAAGCCTGGAGCTGCAAAACACCCGTCCACCTCGAAGGCTCCGCCGCCCACGACCACCGATGTCACGGGGAATGCGGGGGCTCGCGAGGGTGTGGATGCTGCGGGGGACGTGGTCGGCGCAGGCGGCGCCGTCACCACCTCCCCCACGGCCGAAGTAGGAACGGGAGGTACCGGGGTAGGACAACATCAGCAACATCCCGACGGCCATGCTCCACGAGGTACGGATGGAGGGATCATTCCGTCTGAACCCCTTCTCCTCGCCAACGGGCACAGCCACAGTGATGATGCTCGTTCTGGGGCGAATCGCAACCTTCCGGCCGCCCCCGCTGCGGGTGCGATCGCAGGGCACGCGCCAGCCCCGGGGCGGGCTGACCCAGCTACTGTGCCCAACGGAGCCGCTAGCCCTCAGGCGCCTCCACCGCATCATCATGCCGTCCAGACGGCTGGTTCGCAGTAGCAAGGGCGCGGCACAGCCGCCACCGGCAACGTCAGGAGCCGAGCGACACTACGATCTACATCGTCATCACCTATGCCAAGCACTGCCTCAGAGGCCATGGCGCGAGTCCAACTGCTGTTGAGATTTCCACCGGTGGCAGACCAGATGGATGAGTGGTGAGCCACCATCCAAAGTTTGATTGGTTTTGCCGAGGCGGAAGGATCACAGCGGGCCGGAATGCCACGGCCTTCCCAGGCAGCAACGGCGGCTCGTGCGGCTGGTCGTGCGGGAGGGGCCACCCTCACGGTGCAATCCCCACCATGGCAAGCCGCCCGGGAGCCGTAAAACCGAGCACCCGATGACGTCTCGATGGCCTCGTCAGATCCTCGAGTGCGTCAAGGCCGGCAGCATGCCCCAGAGGGCAGGCGAGGGGAAGGCGCGCGCGTCATCGATGAGCGGCGCTGCGACAACCCCCGCCGGTCCAATGGGTGCGATGGCCCCGATGTCGACGAGCCCGCGCTCGGAGATGGCGGGTGCCTGACTTTCGAGGTTGGGTGCCCTGCCTTTACCCGTGAGCTGCGGCAAGTCTGTTGGCCGTCCACTTGCACGTTCAAGCCAGAGATACCCGAGAAGTATGATGGGAGACTAAACCCGACAGAGTTCTTGAGCATCTACACCATCGCTGTTCAAGCTGCCGGGGGAAGAGATGAGAGGGTGTTCGCCAACTACTTCCCTTTGGCCCTCAAGTCAAATGTGAGGTCTTGGCTGATGCACCTGCTGGAGAACTCCATTTTGACCTGGGCTGACCTGTGCCACGAGTTCGTTGGTGCCTTCACGGGCGGCCATCAAGAACTAGGGCGGCCCAGCGACTTGCAGCTTCTCTAGCAGAAAGAGGGAAAAACTCTACGGAAGTACTTGCAGAGATTCAGTCGAGTCCATAGAAATATCCCAGATATCCACCCAGCTGCCGTGATAGCTGCCTTCCAATCCAACATGCGCAACCGCAGGATACGTTCCAAGATGAACGTTTGGTTTCCCAAGACTGTGAAGGAGCTCTATACTTTGGTGGACAAATGTGCTCGGGTGGAGCAGGGGAGGAAACTTCCTGGAGAGGAAGATTGCGTCGACATCGACTCAAAAGATGACAACGAAACCATCAGTAAGAAGAAGAATAACAAGAAGCACAACAAGAAGTGCAAGGATAAGACAGTGATGACTGTTGAGGGGTCAGGCACGCCTAGTACCAGCAAGAAGGCCAAGGCTGAAGCCCCCGGCAAGGAGGCTACCGCATGCGCTGACTGCCGGGAGGCGGCGGCTACCGAGAAAGCTAGGAAAAGTGATGGACCGTACCGTAAGATTCATCAGACCAAGGGCCATGATCTCCAGGAGTGTCATCAGGTTGAGCAGCTTGTCAAGAGGCAGAAGGCTGAGTATGAGAAGCGCGATAAGGAAAAAGGTTAGAATGGCGCTGGCGGGAAGGGCCGGGGTGGTGAAGCAAATGACCCCGGCAAGGCTCCTCGGAACCAAGGGAAACCCGCCAAAGGCCGAGAGAAGGAGGATTGCAGTAATGAGAGTGATGGAGGGAATGAAGAGGAAACTAGCGAGCAGGAGTTCCAGAAGGCCACTGACACCCTGTGCATTGACGGGGGTGCATCTTTGCACTCCTCTCACCGCCAACTTAAACAGTGGGCACGTGAAGTCAATGCCATGGAGCCAGCGGCAGATTCTCGGAAGCCGCTCAAGTCGTCACGCACGCCCATCATCTTTGATGAAGATGACCACCCCGACTGCATTATTGCGGTAGGGTGCTTGCCGTTGTTGGTCTCACCAACAATTCGCAACCTCAAGGTCACAAAGATGCTGGTTGACGGCGGGGCCGGGTTGAATCTGATTTCCCCAAAGGTTATCAGCAGACTCCAGATAGCAGAGGAAGAACTTAAGGCCACAGGCACATTTCAAGGAGTCAATCCCGGCAGGAGCCGTCCTAAGGGAAAGGTTACGTTGCCAGTGACATTTGGAGGAGAATTGAACTACAGGATTGAGAAAGTTGTGTTTGATGTGGTTGACCTCCCCCTGCCGTATAACGGGATCCTTGGGCGCCCGGCCCTGGCCAAATTCATGGCAGCATCCCACTATGCCTACCACACCTTGAAGATGCCAGGGCCGATGGGCGTCATTTCTATTTCGTCGGACAAGAAAGATGCAATTATTTGCGTGGATAAGAAATACCGGGATGCGGTCACGGCAGAGGTCGCGGAAGCCACAGTTCCCGCCAAGGAAAAGCATAGCAGAGGCACTGGCAAGGAATCCGGGAAGCGTACCTCTGTGGAATGTGCCACGGCCGTTGATGACACTCCAGAGAGTTCCAATAGCAAGAGATCCAAGGCTGCTCCACCCCAAGTGAAAAAGGTCATGGCAGGGCTGGCTGGCGCTAATGGTACTTTCACTATCAGCGCCACCCTTGATGACAAATAGGAAAGCGCGCTTGTTGCCTTCCTGCGGGCGAATATCGATGTGTTTGCCTGGCAACCATCTGATATCCCCGGTGTTCCCAGGGAGGTAATCGAGCACCACCCTGCTGTCTGCCCACATGCCCGGCCTGTCATGCAGAAGGTTCAGAAGCAGGCCTTGGAGCGGCAGCAGTTTATTGCCGAGGAAATCAAGAAACTTGAAGCAGCTGGTTTGGTCAGAGGAGTACTGCATCCAACATGGTTAGCAAACCCAGTGGTTGTGCGCAAGGCTAATGGAAAATGGAGGCTTTGCATAGATTTTACGGATCTGAACAAGGCATGCCCAAAGGACCCATTTCCCTTGCCGCGCATCAACCAGATCGTGGATTCTACTTCAGGATGTGAGTTTCTCTCTTTTTTGGATGCATACTCTGGATACCATCAGATTTTTATATCCAAGGAGGACAAAGAAAAGACCTCATTCATCACCCCATGCGGCACATACTGCTTTGTGTGCATGCCTTTCGGGTTGAAGAGTGCCGGGTCCACTTTTGCAAGAGCAGTCTAGATTGGCTTTGAACCACAGTTGCACAGAAACATTGACACCTATATGGATGATATTGTGGTCAAGACCAAGGACAGATCAACCCTCATCCAGGATTTAGAAGAGACATTTGCTAATCTGCGCAAGATCAACTTGAAACTGAATCCGGAGAAGTGCATGTTTGGCGTTCCCTCTGGCAAGCTACTTGGTTTCTTTGTGTCCCACCGTGGGATAGAGGCCAACCCCGATAAGATCAAGGCTATTGAGCAGATACAGGCACCCAAGACAGTTAAGGATGTGAGGCGTTTGACAGGATGCGTTGCCGCGCTTAGCAGATTCATCTCCAAGTCTGCCAAGCGCGCCTTGCCGTTCTTCAAGATTTTGAACAGGGCAGGACCCATGAAGTGGACCCCGGAAGCAGATGCAACACTGCAGGATTTGAAGGCCTACTTGTCTTCTGTGCCTACTTTGGTCGCACCCAAACCACAAGAGCCGTTGCTGCTATATCTGGCAGCAACTAATCAAGTGGTTAGTGCGGCCCTAGTAGCGCAGTGGGAAGTAGAAGAAGCAGCCACCTCAGCGAGTGTCCTGCCCGGGGAAGAGGTAGAGAGCGGCCCGACAAGGCCAGATACGGATCAGGACAAAGAGGAGCACGGGAGCGGAAGCAACCCCAAGGACACGGCAAGGAAGAAGGTGGTGCAACGCCCAGTATACTTCATCAGCTCCATGTTGCAGGGGGCTAGATCCAGGTATTCTGGCATGCAAAAATTGATCTTTGGCCTTGTCACAGCCTCAAGGAAACCGCGCCACTACTTCCAAGCCCATGAGATCACGGTTGTCACCCGCTTCCCGTTGCAAAGGATACTATGAAACCCAGAGGCCACCGACAGGATAGTGGAGTGGGCATTGGAGTTATCCAGCTTTGGCCTGAAGTTTGAAAGCACATCAACAATCCAGAGCAGGGCGTTGGCAGAGTTTCTTGCAGAATGGATGCCAACCCCTGATGAAGAAGTATAGGAAACAGATATCCCCGGCAAGGAAGCGCCCCAAGAATGGATCATGTATTTCGATGGTGCCTTCTCCCTACAAGGTGCAGGGGCTGGCGTGCTTCTCATGGCTCCCACTGGAGAGCACCTGAGGTACGTCGTCCAGATGCGCTTTCCCTGGGAGGAGGCGACCAACAATACAGCAGAATATGAAGGGCTTCTTGCCGGGCTCAGGATTGCTACAGAGTTGGGAATCAAGAAGCTGATCATTCGAGGAGATTCACAACTGGTGGTGAGACAAGTCAACAAGGATTACCAAAGCCCATTGATGGAGGCATACATCGAGGAAGTTAGAAGATTGGAGGAGCGCTTTGACGGGTTGCAAACAGAGCACGTACCCTGTGCGGAAAACAGCATTGCTGATCACCTGTCAAAGTGCGCCGCACAGAAGCTTCCTGTGGGACCAGGAACTTTTGTTCTCCATATCACTCAACCCTCCGTATCGCTAACAACAATGGCCCGAAAGAGGAGGAAATTGGACTCCGGTAAGCCTCTCCCGGTAGAGCCTTTCGGGGCTCCTGGCAGGGACCCTGCCGAAAACAACTCCCCTTCAATTGTCGGGCTGCACCCTGATGTCTGCTAGAACTACGTCGGTTTTTCCACAGAGAGGGAGGGATGATGGAGCACAGCGACGGTAGGTATTTCCCTCAGTGATAAGACCAAGGTTATCGAACCAGTAGGAGAACCATGCAACACCACGTAAACAGCTCCTGCACACAAAGAACAAATACTTGCAACCCGACGTGTTAAAGGGGTTGTCAATCCCTTTCGGGTAACGAGATAGATAAAATTGTAGTAGATTGAAAGATGCAAATAAAATTCAGCGAGGTATTTTTGGGTTTTTGGATAAATAGATCTGAAAATAAAAGTTGCAAATAAATAAAAGAGCGAATAGCAAAATAGATCTTGAAGGCAAATATATTAAAGAAGAGACCCGGGGGCCGTAGGTTTCACTAGTGGCTTCTCTCAAAAAAAATAGCAAACGGTGGAAACAAATTACTGTTGGGCAATTGATAGAACTTCAAATACTCATGACGATATCCAGGTAATGATCATTATATAGGCATCACGTCCAAGATTAGTAGACCGACTCCTGCCTGCATCTACTACTATTACTCCACACATCGACCGCTATCCAGCATGCATCTAGTGTATTAAGCTCATGGAGAAACGGAGTAATGCAATAAGAACGATGACATGATGTAGACAAGATCTATTTATGTAGAAATAGACCCCATCTTGTTATCCTTAATGGCAACGATACATACGTGTCGTTTCCCTTTCTGTCACTGGGATCAAGCACCGTAAGATCGAACCCATCACAAAGCACCTCTTCCCATTGCAAGATAAATAGATCAAGTTGGCCAAACAAAACCCAAATATCCGAGAAGAAATATGAGGCTATAAGCAATCATGCATATAAGAGATGAAAGAAGACTCAAATAACTTTCATGGATAAAAAGATAGATCTGATCATAAACTCAAAGTTCATCGGATCCCAACAAACACACCGCAAAAAAGAGTTACATCATATGGATCTCCAAGAGACCATTGTATTGAGAATCAAACGAGAGAGAGAAAGCCATCTAGCTACTAACTATGGACCCGAAGGTCAACAATGAACTACTCACACATCATCGGAGAGGCACCAATGAGGATGATGAACCCCTCCGTGATGGTGTCTAGATTGGATCTGGTGGTTCTGGAACTTGCGGCGGCTGGAATTGATTTTCGTCGACTCCCCTAGGGTTTTTGGAATATTGGGGTATTTATAGAGCAAAGAGGCGGTGCGGGAGGCTCCCGAGGTGGGCACAACTCACCTGGGCGCACCTGGGCCTCCAGGCGCGCCCTGGTGGGTTGTGCTCCCCTCGGAGCACCCCCCAGGCGCTTCTCCGGCCCACTGGATGTCTTCTGGTCCAAAAAAAATCCACAAAAAGTTTCGCTGCGTTTGGACTTCATTTGGTATTGATTTCCTGCGATGTAAAAAACATGCAGAAAACAACAACTGGCACTGGGCACTATGTCAATAGGTTAGTACCAAAAAATGATATAAAATGATTGTAAAACATCCAAGAATGATAATATAACAGCATGGAACAATAAAAAATTATAGATACGTTGGAGACGTATCAGCATCCCCAGGCTTAATTCCTGCTCGTCCTCGAGTAGGTAAATGATAAAAACAGAATTTTTGATGTGGAATGCTGCCTAACATGTTCATCACATATTCTTTTCTTAATAGCATGGACATTTGTACTTTTATATGGTTCAAAGCAATAGTCTAGTTTTGACATGATAACTTAAATACTCAAGCATATCAACAAGCAACCATGTCTTTCAAAATATCAATGCTAAAGCAAGTTATCCCTAGCCCATCATGCTCAACCATTGATCTATTCATGAAACACACTTGAATATTAGCTACACCCAATGCTCAAGTATGATCATAGTGCCCCTTAGTTGGTGCTTTGTAAGAGAAGATGGAGACCCAAATTAAAAATAAAAATTGCATAAAGTAAAAGAAAGGCCCAGAGGTGCCAGAGCTCAAAGCTTAAATTGAGAGATAAAAACATTTTGAGAGGCATACTTTTCCCACCAACGAAAACGACTTAGAGATCCCAACACTTTCCATGCTAGATATATCATAGGCGGTTCCCAAACAGAAAATAAAGTTTATTCCTTTTTCACCATTTCTTTCCCTTTCCATGGCTAGCCGTATCCACGAGTGCCCTCCATACCAACACTTTCCAAGGAATTTATTATTTGACAACATAAAGTAAACTCATTTTTCATTTTGGGACTGGGAATCCCTAATACCTTTGCCATACTCTTGTGCAATGACAAGTGGATAAACACTCATCGTGAGAATAACACATCTAGCATGGAAAATATCAGCTACCCCTCACCGCCTCGTGAGTGGTACGAGCACACAAAAGAGAAATTTATTTTGAAAATTAGAGATGGCACATACAAATTTGCTTAGAACGGCACGAAAATACCGCATATAGGTAGGTATAGTGGACTCATATGGCAAACCTGGTTTAAAGGGTTTTGGATGCACAAGTAGTGATCATACTTAGTGCAAATGAAGGCTAGCAAAAAGATTGAGAAGCGCCCAACCAAGAAACGAATAATCTCGTAAGCAAGCATTAAGCATAAGTAACATCGAATAATGCACCATAAGTAAGATATAATTTCATTGCATAACTATTGACTTTCGTACTTGCATAGGGAATCACAAACCTTAACACCAATATTCTTACTAAAGCTCAATTACTCATCAACATGGCTCACATATTATATCGTCATATCTCAAAACTATTACAAAGAACCATGTTTATTTTTTTCAATGATCTTCATGAAAGTTTTTATTATATCCTTCTTGGATATCTATCACATTGGGACTAGTTTCATATGTTGCTTTTAATAAGCTCAAACAATTATAAGTGAAGAACATGAGCATAATATTTCTTTCTCTCAAATTAATCTAAGTGAAGCAAGAGAGAATTTCTTCAAAATTTTACTAACTCCCAAATAAATCTAAGTGAAGCATGAGAGCATTTCTTCAAAAAATACAAAGCACACCGTGCTCAAAAAGATATAAGTGAAGCACTAGAGCATTTCCAAGGCTCTAAAAATTTAAGTGAAGCATAGGAGCAAGCATAGCATAGTTTTTGGCTCTCTCAAAAAGGTGTGTCCAGCAAGGATTCAAGACTTAAAATAAAAAGCAAAACAAGCAAATACTCAAATCATACAAGACGCTCCAAGCAAAACTCATAATATGTGACGAATAAAAATATAGTTCCAAGTAAAATACCGATGGTCGTTAGAAGAAAGAGGGGATGCCACTCGGGGGCATCCCCAAGCTTAGTTGCTTGATACTTCTTGAATATTATCTTGGGGTGCCTTGGGCATCCCCAAGCTTAGCCTTTTGCTAATCCTTATTCCTTCATCCATCGTAATATCACCCAAAACTTGAAAACTTCAATCACACAAAACTCAACAAAACCTTCGTGAGATCCATTAGTATAAGAAAACAAATCACTACTTTAAGTACTGTTGCAAACCCATTCATATTTTATTTTTGCATTATATCTACTGTATTCCAACTTTTCTATGGCAAAAACTCTTCAAAGAAAACCATAGAATCATCAAAACAAGCACACAACGCAAAGAAAACAGAATCTGTCAAAAACAGAACAGTCTGTAGCAATGTGAAAACTTAGAATACTTATGTTAACTCCAAAAATTCTGAAAAATTAGGAAAACGTGAGAAATTTTTTTATTAATCTTCTGCAAAAAGAATCAACTCAAAAGAACTCATCTGTTAAAAACAAGAATTTTTTTCCTGAGCGGGAAAGTTTCTGTTTTTCAGCAAGATCAAATCGACTATCACCCAAATCAACCCAAAGGCTTTGCTTGGCACAAACACTAATTTAAACCACAAAAACACATCTAATCAGAGGCATAATTGGGTATTTTATTGAAAACAGCAAGAAAACCAAAAATCAAAAAGATACAAGTTGGGTTGCCTCCCAA
This sequence comes from Thinopyrum elongatum, assembly GCA_011799875.1. Taxonomy (NCBI): domain Eukaryota; kingdom Viridiplantae; phylum Streptophyta; class Magnoliopsida; order Poales; family Poaceae; genus Thinopyrum; species Thinopyrum elongatum. The sequence continues at coordinate 212,728,362 of CM022299.1, forward strand.
CGAGCGCTATCGTTTTACGCCCCTAGCTAGGCATAACACAAAAGATCTACGTGTTGTCAACTTTGTTCTTGTTTTCCTTGAAGGTGTTTTTCTCAGGAGGCTTTGCAAAAACAACATAAAATACATTATCCGTGGAAACTTTAGCACAATCAAGTTGCTTATCATCATATCCCTTTTGATTTCCGGCAGTGATCCAAGAATAATGTTGATTAACATCATTAAAAACTTGTTGGATAATATCTAAAACAGGGACTTGCTTTTTAAGATTCTCATCAAAGATTCGATTATCCCCAAGTAAATGTCTTAAAGCATAATCACTACTATAGAGAATTTCATCTATCATGGGTTTTTCATGATTCATACCATAAAAATCAAAGATTTCCCTAGCTTCTCGTATTATGTAGTCAAATTCATTCATAAGAACAAGAGTGGCCAACTTTTTAGCTTTAGGATTCTTTATAATGGGTAACTCATAAAACAATCTTTGCAAGATAGGATGAGTACGGATAAATCTATTTTCAAGTTTCAGAACTAGCACTGAAATAGCTTCCGCATAAGATTTAGTCCTTTTAAGTATAGGAGCATCATCAAGACTCGAATTTCCAACATAATTGAAAAATTCTTGGATATGTTCTTTTCCCATAACATTCCCCTGCCCCAAAACAAAAGTTTTGGCATCCAGATTACCCGTACACTCCATTTTAGGAGTTAGAACATCATCTGTTTCTGCCATACCAAAATCACTCATGATTGCAAGCAAAAAGATAGATTTGACGAGAAAACAGCGAACGAAAAAGAGGGCGAATAAAACGGCAAATTTTTGGGAAGTGGGGGAGAGGAAAACGAGTGGCAAATGGCAAATAATGTAAATTGCAAGGAGATGAGATTTGTGATTAGGAACCTCGCTGTTGTTGATGATGTCTCCCCGGCAACGGCGCCAGAAACTCCTCTTGATGTCTGCTAGAACTACGTCGGTTTTTCCCCAGAGAGGGAGGGATGATGCAGCACAGCGACGGTAGGTATCTCCCTCAGTGATAAGACCAAGGTTATCAAACCAGTAGGAGAACCACGCAACACCATGTAAACAGCTCCTGCACACAAAGAACAAATACTTGCAACCCGACGTGTTAAAGGGGTTGTCAATTCCTTTCGGGTAACGAGATAGATAAAATTGTAGTAGATTGAAAGATGCAAATAAAAGCAAATAAAATCCAACGAGGTATTTTTTGGTTTTTGGATAAATAGATCTGAAAATAAAAGTTGCAAATAAATAAAAGAGCGAATAGCAAAATAGATCTTGAAGGCAAATATATTAAAGAAGAGACCCGGGGGCCGTAGGTTTCACTAGTGGCTTCTCTCGAAAAAAATAGCAAACGGTGGAAACAAATTACTGTTGGGCAATTGATAGAACTTCAAATACTCATGACGATATCCAGGCAATGATCATTATATAGGCATCATGTCCAAGATTAGTAGACCGACTCCTGCCTGCATCTACTACTATTACTCCACACATCGACCGCTATCCAGCATGCATCTAGTGTATTAAGTTCATGGAGAAATGGAGTAATGCAATAAGAACGATGACATAATGTAGACAAGATCTATTTATGTAGAAATAGACCCCATCTTGTTATCCTTAATGGCAATGATACATACGTGTCGTTTCCCTTTCTGTCACTGGGGTCAAGCACCGTAAGATCGAACCCATCACAAAGCACCTCTTCCCATTGAAAGATAAATAGATCAAGTTGGCCAAACAAAACCCAAATATCGGAGAAGAAATACGAGGCTATAAGCAATCATGCATATAAGAGATCAAAGAAGACTCAAATAACTTTCATGGATAAAAAGATAGATCTGATCATAAACTCAAAGTTCATTGGATCCCAACAAACACACCGCAAAAAAGAGTTACATCATATGGATCTCCAAGAGACCATTGTATTGAGAATAAAACGAGAGAGAAAAAGCCATCTAGCTACTAACTACGGACCCAAAGGTCTACAATGAACTACTCACGCATCATCGGAGAGGCACCAATGAGGATGATGAACCCCTCCGTGATGGTGTCTAGATTGGATCTGGTGGTTCTGGAACTTGCGGCGGCTGGAATTGATTTTCGTCGACTCCCCTAGTGTTTCTGGAATATTGGGGTATTTGTAGAGCAAAGAGGCGGTGCAGGAGGCTCCCGAGGTGGGCACAACCTACCTGGGCGTGCCTGGGTCTCCAGGCGCGTCCTGGTGGGTTGTGCTCCCCTCGGAGCACCCCCCAGGTGCTTCTCCGGCCCACTGGATGTCTTCTGGTCCAAAATAAATCCACAAAAAGTTTCGCTGCGTTTGGACTCCGTTTGGTATTGATTTCCTGCGATGTAAAAAACATGCAGAAAACAGCAACTGGCACTGGGCACTAAGTCAATAGGTTAGTACCAAAAAATGATATAAAATGATTATAAAATGATTGTAAAACATCCAAGAATGATAATATAACAGCATGGAACAATCAAAAATTATAGATACGTTGGAGACATATCACACCCTCCTACCGGGCCAATGGTCCCCGCGGTCGAGGGATGCGCCCCCCACGAATGAGGAGGTGCCGGTAGTCCTCATTGCCGAGCCTCAGGCTCCAACTTGGGCAAGGCACTTAGTCCATTTCCTCCAGACCGGAGAACTTCCCGAAGAGCAAGAAGAAGCTAAAAGAGTAGCCAGGAGGGCCAGTATGTATCAGTTTGTCGATGACACACTATACAGAAGAAGGCCCAACGGTGTGAAATTGAAGTGCATTTGCCGGAAAGGAGGAAAGGAACTGTTGGCAGAGATACACAAAGGCATGTGCGGCTCCCACATTGGATCAAGGGCTTTGGTTGGGAAAGCATTCCGGCAAGGATTCTATTGGCCCACAGCCCTCCAAGATGCGGTTGAGCTCGTCACCAAGTGTGAAGCCTGTCAGTTCCATTCCAAAAATATACATCTGCCTGCCCAAGCACTCCAGACAATCCCTTTGTCATGGCCATTTTCGGTCTGGGGGCTCGATATCCTCGACCCTTTCCCCCGAGCCGCCGGGGGCTTTGAATTCTTGTTCGTTGCAATTGACAAGTTTACAAAGTGGCTGGAAGTAGATGCCATGAGAAAGGTGACTGCTCAGTCAGCTATCAAGCTCTTGAAAGGATTGGTGTCCCGCTTCGGGGTCCCTGCCCGGATCATCACCGACAACGGACCCAGTTCACGAGCCGCGCCTTCATGCAATATGTTCATGCCCTCGGAAGCAAGATCTCATTTGCCTCTGTCGCACATCCCAGAAGCAATGGACAAGCTGAGAGGGCGAACGTTGAAGTGCTGCGAGGACTCAAGATGAGAACATTTGATAAGCTGTGAAAGCACGGCAGGCAATGGATCAATGAGCTGCTGGTGGTTCTTTGGTCCCTCAGAACGACACCAAACCGAGCTACCGGGTAGACTCCCTTCTCCCTAGTCTATGGGGCAGAAGCAGTTATCCCCATGGAACTCATTTACGGGTCACCTCGAGTGCTTGCCTACGATGAAGTAGCGCAGGAACAGCACATGCGTGACGACGCCATGCTTCTCGAGGAGAACCGTCTCTGGGCTGCTAAGCGTGCTGCACGCTATCATCAAGCCCTGCGTCGCTATCATAGCCACAGGGTTCATGCCCGGTGTTTTGAGGAAGGCGATCTTGTCCTTAGGTGCGTTCAGTCCGCCAAGGGTACAAACAAGCTGTCGCCAAAGTGGGAAGGCCCTTACCGCGTAGTACGAGTCACCAGACCTGGCGCAGTTCATCTGGAGACTGGAGATGGCATTCGATTGCAAAACTCATGGAATATTGAGCATCTCCGCAAGTTCTACCCGTAAGGCGCGGCTGTCGGGCCTTGCCCGGCAGCCACCCTTTTGTACAGGCCTTGCCTCAGCTGCATGTAACCCCTTGTACAAAGCCAGGTGCAGACCTTGAGCAACAGAGAAATAAATGAAGCGCTGGGGGCCCCCGACAAGTTGCATGCATGCATAAGCATATCATAAGCATCGCATGATTCATGTAGATAGGTTGCATGATCATGTATATAGATTGCATCTGGCATCATCTTCATTTGCATAAACTACAGGCTCCTGCCGTGGACTTAGTCCTAGGAAGAGGATGCAAAGACAAGCCAGCACTGCGGTCTCCGGCAAGCCAAACAGATAAGTTCTATCTCTTATCCATACATGTTCCGTGAGTAGGACTTGTGCATATGAAAACCTGGCTGCCTCGGAAACAAAGGTGCTCCCATCTACTGACACGAACGCTGCTTCGGTCAGGATGGTCGTAGTGGCCTTTGGCTGAAAGGGGTTGGCGGGGGGCTGGTCTCTCCCAATGGGTTCTGCGCCTGGCAGGCTCAGCCTCACGGCAGCAGTCCTATGGGGTACCGGCAAGGTAGCTTACCGGGATCTACTTGTTTACATGAAAGTATGGAGGCGTTTCACCTCTGCATGGATATCGTACATGCACAAGTGCCCGGCAAAGCTTAACTTTTTCATTAATATGCTGATCAACAAGTACAAATCTCATGGAACATAAACATGGATACAAGAGATTACATTATTTGAACTAAAATTTGGCAAGTGCCTATAGATTTAAGACTAAAAAAAGATAAGTGCTCCATAATGTCCTTTCTTTTTCCTCTCCTCCTAGGCACGGCGGTAGAAGGCGAAGAGGGCAAAAGGAGTGCCTGGGCAGAAGCCCAGCCTGACCCTGTCGGGCTCCAGGAGAGGATGCCCGGTGGGGGCGGGAAGGCGTGGATGAAGACATCGACGGAGAGCATGGCGGAGGCGACCCGTCGACCGCCACCACCAAGGCCAGCAGGACACGGCAGGGCTAACGGAGCTGCAGCCCGAGAGGAAGCCTGCCGGGGTCTAGCTGGAGGACTGCTGGAGGAGCCAGGGGGCACCATCACCACCTCTGCATCCAACTTCCCGGCAAACCACCTTGCCGAGGAGGAAATGCAGGTGTAGATGATGGTGCTTCCGCTTGATGACGATGGTGCGGGCGACGTTCAGCCAGAGTCGGAGTCGTTGCCCTCCCGGTCACTGCCGTCGTCATTGCCGTCACCGTCCTCCTCGTCGCTTTCACTCGAGGAGGAGCTTTCGTCGTCGTTCGAGCTCTCCGTGCAGCACCCTAAGTGAGCTCCTGAGCGCCCAAAGACCTTGACGGAAAGCAGGCCACTCTCCATTAATTTAAACTGGAGAACATGCCCCTCCGACAAGCTATGGGCTCGAGCAATGGTCTTCCAGCCGTGGCAGAGGTACATAACATGAGGAGCAGGGAAGTCAACATCCACCCACATGCCGCCATTCCCACAGCCCCTCATGTGCAACCTCAGTGCACGCGGCTGTTCGAGCTCCATCACCCTTGCAAATGGAGTAGGGAGGCGGAGGCGGCCACGCGGAGGCTTATACAGCCTGACGACAAACTCCAAGGGTTGATCTCTGACGTGGCCTTCCATTGGGGGAGGAGTGTCCGGTGCGGGCGCAATTGAGAAGCCGCCCCGGCCTCCTCGGCCGCGCACACCGCGACGACCTCGGCCATGCCCCCTTCCGCCTCCTCTCACAGCGGGTTCAGCCCCCACATCATCAAGAGGAGGGGGAGACGCTGTCGAGCAGAAGTTCTCGTCGCCACCACCGGAGTGCCACCACGCCTTCGCCCCCTCACCATGGCAAGCAAGGGAAGCTTTGAAAGGGAGAAGGAAGGTGTGTGAGCAAACGCACTACTCCTACCCCCCTTTTTATAGGAGAACAAGGCAGGGGGCTGGCCTCTCGCCCATATGGCGACCGCCCTGATCCTCCAATGTGCTTCCCCTGTGCCTCCAATGGCTCGAGGAATCAGGGCCGCCCCTCTACACCACTCAGCGACGCCTGGCTTTCTGCCATGGCACCCGTTCCCGCGCCCTCCGTGTCCACCACCTACCCTACACAATGCATGCAGTACATGTGGCGGAGGCGCCCCGGGGCAGGAGGCAAGTGGGATGGCAGTTTCCTACCCCGTGATCATGGGGCGTGGGATGCCCGTAGATGGTGGTTCAGTTTCTCCCCTAAGCGTTTTGCACGACGCGCGGGAAAACCGGAAACTGACCCAAGCTCAGGTTAATGAAGAAGCAAAGAAGATCTCAAAGGGCGGAGCCGCCCTTACATTTCTGCCTGTGCACTGGTTAGGGCCTACCCCGACGATGCCCAGCGGCGCGTCCGTGCCAGGCCCGTGGGCTCCTGTCAATGCAACAGACCCTGGGTCCATTACACGGACTGTGCGCAGGCTAGAGACAAGATTACAAGACCAATATCAGACCAAACAAGGAGGATCAATTCCTTTGAAGGATCCAAGTGCAAGTCGAGAAGGCCAAGGTGAGCCAGAGTAATGAGGCATTGCTAAGGGAAGGGCCTACCTTGCTGGGCAGGCGAGCCCGGCAAGGTTGGGTTTTGCCCCGGAAGCAAGCTCCCAGATCATCCCGGCAGGCCTGCCAGGGCTGGCGGAGGCAAGCCACTCCACCGCTCCACCTCACAAGCGACGCAAGTCAGTAATCAAAGCAGTGTAGAGCCCCAAGGTGACTAAGTGGCTGCTTTTTGCCACATGGCAACCACTTCCTACAGCAAACACCTCCATATGATACCCGTCCTGAGACATGTCAAGCAAGCAGGCGTGAAGCTAGCAAAACAGCCCGGCAGGGCCTGCCGGGAGAGCTGTGATGTGACACTGAGCGGCGCATTTAATGTGCTCTGTCAGCCTACAGAATTAGATATGATAGCACTGTTAGCTATCTAACCATTACGCAAAGACTGATTTGCCACTGTGGTGACCCCTTAATCTATAAAAGGAGGCCCATGGCAATGGTAGAAAGGGTTGGACCCTCGCATATCCATACGCGCGTAGCCACTCTCGTGTTGGGGATCGTTGCAGAAATTAAAAAATTTCTACGCATCACCAAGATCAATCTATGGAGAGACTAGCAACGAGAGAGAGGGGAGTGCATCTTCATACCCTTGAAGATCGCGATGCGGAAGCGTTACAAGAACGCGGTTGGTGGAGTCGTACACGCAGCGATTCAGATCGCGGTCGATTCCGATCTAAGCGCCGAACAACGGCGCCTCCGCGTTCAACACACGTGCAGCCCGGTGATGTCTCCCGCGCCTTGACATAGCAAGGAGGATGGAGAGGTTGGGGAAGACAACTCCAGCAGCAGCACGACGGTGTGGTGGTGTTGGAGCAGCGTGGTTCTCCAGCAGGGCTTCGCCAAGCACTACGAAAGACGAGGAGGTGGAGAGGTAGGGCTGCGCCAAGAGGGAGAGAGATTCGTGTTCCTGGCAGCCCCAAAACCCCCACTATATATAGGAGGAGGGGAGGAGGGTGTGCCCCCTCTAGGGTTCCCACCCTAGGGGGGCGGCAGCCCTAGATGGGATGGAGGGGGCGGCCAAGAGGGGGAGAGAGGGGGGGCGCGCCCTAGGGTGGGCCTTAGGCCCATCTGCGCCTAGGGTTTCCCCCTTCTCCTCTTTGCTGCGCCTTGGGCCTTAGTGGGAGGCGCACCAGCCCACTCAGGGGCTGGTCCCTTCCCACTCTTGGCCCATGCAAGCCTCCGGGGCTGGTGGCCCCACCCGGTGGACCCCCGGAACCCTTCCGGTGGTCCCGGTACATTACCGGTGACGCCCGAAACACTTCCGGTGACCAAAACCTCACTTCCTATATATTATTCTTTACCTTCGGACCATTCCGGAACTCCTCGTGACGTCCGGGATCTCATCCGGGACTCCGAACAACATTCGGTAACCATGTACAAACTTTCCCTGTAAACCTAGCGTCATCGAACCTTAAGTGTGTAGACCCTACGGGTTCGTGAGGCATGTAGACATGACCAAGACATCTCTCCGGTCAATAACCAACAGCGGGATCTGGATACGCATGTTGGCTCCCACATGTTCCATGATGATCTCATTGGATGAACCACGATGTCGGGGATTCAATCAATCCCGTACACAATTCCCTTTGTCTACCGGTATGATACTTGCCCGAGATTCGATCGTCGGTATCCCTATACCTTGTTCAATCTCGTTACTGGCAAGTCTCTTTACTCGTTCATAACACATCATCCCATGATCAACTCCTTGGTCACATTGAGCTCAATATGATGATGTCCTACCGAGTGGGCCCAGAGATACCTCTCCATCACACGGAGTGACAAATCCCAGTCTCGATTCGTGCCAACCCAACAGACACTTTCGGAGATACCTGTAGTGCACCTTTATGGTCACCCAGTTATGTTGTGACATTTGATACACCCAAAGCATTCCTAAGGTATCCGGGAGTTGCACAATCTCATGGTCTAAGGAAATGATACTTGACATTAGAAAAGCTTTAGCAGACAAACTACATGATCTAGTGCTATGCTTAGGATTGGGTCTTGTCCATCACATCATTCTCCTAATGATGTGATCCCGTTATCAACGACATCCAATGTCCATGGTCAAGAAACCGTAACCATCTATTGATCAACGAGCTAGTCAACTAGAGGCTCACTAGGGACATGTTGTGGTCTATGTATTCACACATGTATTACGATTTCTGGATAACACAATTATAGCATGAACAATAGACAATTATCATGAACAAGGAAATATAATAATAACCACTTTATTATTGCCTCTAGGGCATATTTCCAATAGTCTCCCAGTTGCACTAGAGTCAATAATCTAGTTACATTGTGATGAATCGAACACCCATAGAGTTCTGGTGTTGATCATGTTTTGCTCGTGGAGGAGGTGTAGTCAACGGATTTGCGACATTCAGATCCGTATGCACTTTACAAATATCTATGTCTCCATCTTGAACATGTTCACGAATGGAGTTGAAGCGACGCTTGATATGCCTGGTCTTCTTGTGAAACCTGGGCTCCTTGGCAAGGGCAATAGCTCCAGTGTTGTCACAGAAGAGAGTCATTGGGCCCGACGCATTGGGAATAACTCCTAGGTCGGTGATGAACTCCTTCATCCAGACTGCTTCCTGTGCTGCCTCCGAGGCTGCTATGTACTCCGCTTCACATGTAGATCCCGCCACGACGCTTTGCTTGCAACTGCACCAGCTGACTGCCCCACCATTCAAAATATACACGTATCCGGTTTGTGACTTGGAGTCATCCAGATCTGTGTCGAAGCTAGCATCGACGTAACCCTTTACGACGAGCTCTTCGTCACCTCCATAAACGAGAAACATATCCTTAGTCCTTTTCAGGTACTTCAGGATGTTCTTGACCGCTGTCCAGTGTTCCATGCCGGGATTACTTTGGTACCTCCCTACCAAACTTATGGCGAGGTTCACATCAGGTCTGGTACACAGCATGGCATACATAATAGACCCTATGGCTGAGGCATAGGGGATGACACTCATCTTTTCTCTATCTTCTGCCGAGGTCGGGCATTGAGCCGTGCTCAATCTCACACCTTGCAATACATGCAAGAACCCCTTCTTGGACTGATCCGTATTGAACTTCTTCAATATCTTGTCAAGGTATGTGCTTTACGAAAGACCAATGAGGCGTCTTGATCTATCTCTATAGATCTTGATGCCTAATATGTAAGCAGCTTCTCCAAGGTCCTTCATGGAAAAACACTTATTCAAGTAGACCTTTATGCTTTCCAAGAATTCTATATCATTTCCCATTAATAGTATGTCATCCACATATAATATGAGAAATGCTACAGAGCTCCCACTCACTTTCTTGTAAACACAGGCTTCTCCATAAGTCTGTGTAAACCCAAACGCTTTGATCATCTCATCAAAGCGAATGTTCCAACTCCGAGATGCTTGCACCAGCCCATAGATTGAGCGCTGGAGCTTGCATACCTTGTCAGCATTATTAGGATCGACAAAACCTTCCGGCTGCATCATATACAATTCTTCCTTAAGGAAACCATTAAGGAATGCCGTTTTGACGTCCATTTGCCATATCTCATAATCATAGAATGCGGCAATTGCTAACATGATTCGGACGAACTTCAGCTTCGCTACGGGTGAGAAGGTCTCATCGTAGTCAACCCCTTGAACTTGTCGATAACCCTTAGCGACAAGTCGAGCCTTATAGATGGTCACATTACCATCCGCGTATGTCTTCTTCTTAAAGATCCATTTGTTCTCTATGGCTTGCCGATCATCGGGCAAGTCTGTCAAAGTCCATACTTCGTTTTCATACATGGATCCTATCTCGGATTTCATGGCTTCTAGCCATTTGTTGGAATCCGGGCCCGCCATTGCTTCTTCATAGTTCGAAGGTTCACCGTTGTCTAACAACATGACTTCCAGGACAGGGTTGCCGTACCACTCTGGTGCGGAACGTGTCCTCGTGGACCTACGAAGTTCAGTAGCAACTTGATCCGAAGTTTCATGATCATCATCATTAACTTCCTCTCTAGTCAGTGCAGGCACCATAGACACATCTTCCTGAGCTGCGCTACTCTCCGGTTCAAGAGGGGGTACCTCATCAAGTTCTACTTTCCTCCCACTTACTTCTTTTGAGAGAAACTCTTTCTCCAGAAAGGATCCATTCTTGGCAACAAAGATCTTGCCTTCGGATCTAAGGTAGAAGGTATACCCAATAGTTTCCTTAGGGTATCCTATGAAGACGCATTTTTCCGATTTGGGTTCGAGCTTTTCAGGTTGAAGTTTCTTGACATAAGCATCGCATCCCCAAACTTTCAGAAACGACAGCTTAGGTTTCTTCCCAAACCATAATTCATACGGTGTCGTCTCAACGGATTTCGACGGAGCCCTATTTAAAGTGAATGCGGCAGTCTCTAAAGCATAACCCCAAAATGATAGCGGTAGATCGGTAAGAGACATCATAGATCGCACCATATCTAATAGAGTGCGATTACGACGTTCGGACACACCATTACGCTGAGGTGTTCCAGGCGGCGTGAGTTGTGAAACAATTCCACATTTCCTTAAGTGGGTGCCAAAATCGTGACTCAAATATTCCCCTCCATGATCTGATCGTAAGAACTTTATTTTCCTGTCACGTTGATTCTCAACCTCACTCTGAAATTCCTTGAACTTTTCAAAGGTCTCAGACTTGTGTTTCATCAAGTAAACATACCCATATCTACTTAAGTCATCAGTGAGGGTGAGAACATAACGATAACCACCGCGAGCCTCAACGCTCATTGGACCGCACACATCAGTATGTATGATTTCCAATAAGTTGGTTGCTCGCTCCATTGTTCCGGAGAACGGAGTCTTGGTCATTTTGCCCATGAGGCATGGTTCGCACGTGTCAAATGATTCATAATCAAGAGACTCCAAAAGTCCATCTGCATGGAGTTTCTTCATGCGTTTGACACCAATGTGACCAAGGCGGCAGTGCCACAAGTATGTGGGACTATCATTATCAACCTTACATCTTTTGGCATTCACGCTATGAATATGTGTAACATCACGTTCGAGATTCAATAAAAATAAACCATTGACCAGCGGGGCATGACCATAAAACATATCTCTCATATAAATAGAACAACCATTATTCTCAGATTTAAATGAGTAGCCATCTCGCATCAAACGAGATCCTGATACAATGTTCATGCTCAAAGCTGGTACTAAATAACAATTATTGAGGTTTAAAACTAATCCCGTAGGCAGATGTAGAGGTAGCGTGCCGACGGCGATCACATCGACCTTGGAACCATTCCCGACGTGCATCGTCACCTCGTCCTTCGCCAGTCTCCGCTTATTCCGCAGCTCCTGTTTTGAGTTACAAATATGAGCAACCGCACCGGTATCAAATACCCAGGAGCTACTACGAGCGCTGGTAAGGTACACATCAATAACATGTATATCACATATACCTTTGGTATTGCCGGCCTTCTTATCCGCTAAGTACTTGGGGCAGTTCCGCTTCCAGTGACCGTTTCCCTTGCAATAAAAGCATTCAGTCTCAGGCTTGGGTCCATTCTTTGGCTTCTTCCCGGCAGCTTGCTTACCGGGCGCGGCAACTCCCTTGCCGTCCTTCTTGAAGTTCTTTTTACCCTTGCCTTTCTTGAACTTAGTGGTTTTATTCACCATCAACACTTGATGTTCCTTTTTGATCTCCACCTCCGCTGATTTCAGCATTGAATATACCTCAGGAATGGTTTTTTCCATCCCCTGCATATTGAAGTTCATCACAAAGCTCTTGTAGCTAGGTGGAAGCGACTGAAGGATTCTGTCAACGACCGCGTCATCCGGGAGATTAACTCCCAGCTGAGACAAGCGGTTGTGCAACCCAGACATTTTGAGTATGTGCTCACTGACAGAACTATTGTCCTCCATCTTACAACTGTAGAACTTGTCGGAGACTTCATATCTCTCGACTTGGGCATGAGCTTGGAAAACCATTTTCAGCTCTTGGAACATCTCATATGCTCCGTGTTGCTCAAAACGCTTTTGGAGCCCCGGTTCTAAGCTGTAAAGCATGCCGCACTGAACCAGGGAGTAATCATCACTACGCGACTACCAGGCGTTCATAACGTCTTGAGTTGCTGGGAAAACAGGTGCGTCACCTAGCAGTGCTTCAAGGACATATGCTTTCTTGGCAGCTATGAGGATGATCCTCAAGTTACGGACCCAGTCCGTGTAGTTGCTACCATCGTCTTTCAGTTTGGTTTTCTCTAGGAACGCGTTGAAGTTGAGGGCAACATTAGCGTGGGCCATTTGATCTACAAGACATATTGCAAAGATTTTAGACTAAGTTCATGATAATTAAGTTCATCTAATCAAATTATTCAATGAACTCCCACTCAGATAGACATCCCTCTAGTCATCTAAGTGATACATGATCCGAATCGACTAGGCCGTGTCCGATCATCACGTGAGACGGACTAGTCATCAACGGTGAACATCTCTATGTTGATCGTATCTTCTATACGACTCATGTTCGACCTTTCGGTCTTCCGTGTTCCGAGGCCATGTCTGTACATGCTAGGCTTGTCAAGTCAACCTAAGTGTTTTGCATGTGTAAATCTGGCTTACACCCGTTGTATTCGAACGTTAGAATCTATCACACCCGATCATCACGTGGTGCTTCGAAACAACGAACCTTCGCAACGGTGCACAGTTAGGGGAAACACGTTCTTGAAATTTTAGCGAGGGATCATCTTATTTATGCTACCGTCGTTCTAAGCAAATAAGATGTAAACATGATAAACATCACATGCAAATCATAAAGTGACATGATATGGCCAATATCATTTTGCTCCTTTTGATCTCCATCTTCGTGGCACCATGATCATCATCGTCACCGGCATGACACCATGATCTCCATCATCATGATCTCCATCATCGTGTCTTCATGAAGTTGTCTCGCCAACTATTACTTCTACCACTATGGCTAACGGTTAGCAATAAAGTAAAGTAATTACATGGCGTTTTCATTGACACGCAGGTCATACAATAAATTAAGACAACTCCTATGGCTCCTGCCGGTTGTCATACTCATCGACATGCAAGTCATGATTCCTATTACAAGAACATGAGCAATCTCATACATCACATATATCATTCATCACATCCTTTTGGCCATATCACATCACACGGCATATGCTGCAAGAACAAGTTAGACGTCCTCTAATTGTTGTTGCAAAATTTTTTACGTGGCTGCTATAGGTTTCTAGCAAGAACGTTTCTTACCTACGCCAAAACCACAACATGATATGCCAATTTCTATTTACCCTTCATAAGGACCCTTTTCATCGAATCCGATCCGACTAAAGTGGGAGAGACAGACACCCGCTAGCCACCTTATGCAACTAGTGCATGTCAGTTGGTGGAACCTGTCTCACGTAAGCGTACGTGTAAGGTCGGTCCGGGCCGCTTCATCCCACGATGCCGCCGAATCAAGATAAGACTAGTAACGGTAAGTAAATTGAAAAAATCGACGCCCACAACAACTTGTGTTCTACTCGTGCATAGAAACTACACATAGACCTAGCTCATGATGCCACTGTTGCGGATCATTGCAGAAATTTAAAATTTTCTACGCATCACCAAGATCAATCTATGGAGAGACTAGCAACGAGAGAGAGGGGAGTGCATATTCATACCCTTGAAGATTGCGATGCGGAAGCGTTACAAGAACGCGGTTGGTGGAGTCGTACACGCAGCGATTCAGATCGCGGTCGATTCCGATCTAAGCGCCGAACAACGGCGCCTCCGCGTTCAACACACGTGCAGCCCGGTGACGTCTCCCACGCCTTGATCTAGCAAGGAGGAGGGAGAGGTTGGGGAAGACAACTCCAGCAGCAGCATGACGGCGTGGTGGTGTTGGAGCAGCGTGGTTCTCCAGCAGGGCTTCGCCAAGCACTACGAAAGACGAGGAGGTGGAGAGGTAGGGCTGCGCCAAGAGGGAGAGAGATTCGTGTTCCTGGCAGCCCCAAAACCGCCACTATATATAGGAGGAGGGGAGGGGGTGCGCCCCCTCTAGGGTTCCCACCCTAGGGGGGGCGGCAGCCCTAGATGGGATGGAGGGGGGCGGCCAAGAGGGGGAGAGAGGGGGGGCGCGCCCTAGGGTGGGCCTTAGGCCCATCTGCGCCTAGGGTTTCCCCCTTCTCCTCTTTGCGGCACCTTGGGCCTTGGTGGGACGCGCACCAGCCCACTCAGGGGCTGGTGCCTTCCCACTCTTGGCCCATGCAAGCCTTCGGGGCTGGTGGCCCCACCCGGTGGACCCCCGAAACCCTTCCGGTGGTCCCGATACATTACCGGTGACGCCTGAAACACTTTCGGTGACCAAAACCTCACTTCCTATATATTATTCTTTACCTATGGACCATTCCGGAACTCCTCATGACGTCCGGGATCTCATTCGGGACTCCGAACAACATTCGGTAACCACGTACAAACTTTCCCTATAACCCTAGCGTCATTGAACCTTAAGTGTGTAGACCCTACGGGTTCGGGAGGCATGTAGACATGACCGAGTTATCTCTCCGGTCAATAACCAACAGTGGGATCTGGATACCCATGTTGGCTCCCACATGTTCCACGATGATCTCGTCGGATGAACCATGATGTCGGGGATTCAATCAATCCCGTACACAATTCCCTTTGTCTACCGGTATGATACTTGCCCGAGATTCGATCGTCGGTATCCCTATACCTTGTTCAATCTCATTACTGGCAAGTCTCTTTACTCGTTCGTAACACATCATCCCGTGATCAAATCCTTGGTCACATTGAGGTCATTATGATGATGTCCTACCGAGTGGGCCCAGAGATACCTCTCCGTCACACGGAGTGACAAATCCCAATCTCGATTCGTGCCAACCCAACAGACACTTTCGGAGATACCTGTAGTGCACCTTTATGGTCACCCAGTTACGTTGTGACGTTTGATACACCCAAAGCATTCCTACGGTATCCGGGAGTTGCACAATCTCATGGTCTAAGGAAATGATACTTGACATTAGAAAAGCTTTAGCAGACGAACTACACGATCTAGTGCTATGCTTAGGATTGGGTCTTGTCCATCACATCATTCTCCTAATGATGTGATCCCGTTATCAATGACATCCAATGTCCATGGTCAGGAAACCGTAACCATCTATTGATCAACGAGCTAGTCAACTAGAGGCTTACTAGGGACATGTTGTGGTCTATGTATTCACACATGTATTACGATTTCCGGATAACACAATTATAGAATGAACAATAGACAATTATCATGAACAAGGAAATATAATAATAACCACTTTATTATTGCCTCTAGGGCATATTTCCAACATCTCGCCCCCAGAGCGACCTTGCCGGGCGAGCGTGCTGTGTCCACCACCATTATCGACCATCAATCCACCAAAGCAGGAGTAGGGTTTTACGCCTCACGGCGGCCCGAACCTGGGTAAAGACTGCCCGTGTGATCTCTGTCGTGCTGCGCGACGCTTCTCCGCTATTTGTGCAACGTGCCCATCCCCCGGCCAAACCAAAAGGGGCTCATGGCCCCATAGTTGGCCGTGGTTTCCCACGACATGGACAGACGCAACTATGAGACGCAACGATATGTCATATGTGAGTCTCTAGTACAACATATGTTCTATGTCCTAAGACCTGAGCTGGCGCATGTACTCGAGATGGTGACATACCTGCTTTGGGACGACCAAACGCTACTCCGTGACTGGGTAGTTACAAAGGTAGGTTTCGGGCTTGTCCAGACCCATGCTATGAGACATGGTCGAGCCAGATGGGATTTGCCCCTTCGATTAGGAGAGATATACTCTGGGCCCCTCATGTGATCTGACCAAGATAAGCATGGCCATGTGACAAGGATTATTAGATAATCCGATTTTTGGCCGGCATCACTAGAACGAGAAAGAGGTTGGGCTAGCACAAGGATGACAGACGCGACTTGAGCCCGACAACTTATATCATGTGGCAAAGGGAACAGAAGTGTGACATGTTGTACAGGTTCGCCTAATCAGCTTCATCTGACACTTGGAGTCGGCACACTTTGCTAGAGGCCGCTACTGACTAGCCAAGCCAGATGTGATCTTACTCGCGACCAAGTGAACAAGAGCCTAAGGAGTCGCGCGCTTAAGGTAAGGAACCTATGAGGCTGGATCCGACTCCATGAGTCAGGTGTGATCCTACTTGGACTCGGATCCAGGCCGAACAGACTTTGGGCTTTAGGATCCGTGTGAGGACCAAGTGTTGAGCCCACAACGGATGCCTATATAAAGTGGAGGTGCGGCACACTCATTTGGTTGAGCACTTCGGTGTTGTCACTAGGTTTTGCATGTGTTGCGAATAGCCACCTCCACTCGCCGCCGACTGTGTGATCGGACCTAACAGTCCACCGCACGGTGTTCCTCCTGCACGTGTGGATACCGTTAGAGGTGGTGCTCTTGCACCGCTCCGGCGAACCTGTTCGTGGGATCCGATGACCGGTTGTCTGAGAGAGATCGAACGAGGAGGAGACGACTCTGGAGACGCGCTGCCCCAACTTTTCTTCCACTGCACGGCACTGCGCATCTAGTGGTAATGATCTGTGATCCATCTCCCGTAGCATGTTCTTGGATGATCTGCGCGTAGGAAAATTTTAATTTGCAGTCGACGCACCCTACCGTAGATCCCAATAATAACAAGGGCCATAATAGAGGAAGCAGTAGTGGTGCCGAGGAGACCACGGTTAACGCCGACTTCAGCAATCAGTGTGGTGGCAACAAAAGGAAGCCTTTTCAAGGAGGTAAGGATAGTCCAACTCAACTGGAAAAGATCTTGGATAAACCATGTGCTATCCACGACAGTCCTGACAAGCCAGCCACACGTACCAATCGGAGTTGCTGGGTCATCAAGCAGCCCGGGAAGATTGTGGCCGACAACCAGGGCAAAGGCCAGCCTCATAATGAGGATAGAGACCAGCCAGGGCCGGGCAATGTCGGCCAAAAGAGTTCTCTCCCGAGGTAAAGGACGTGAATATGATATATGCCACACACATCACCAGAAAGGAGAGGAAGCGCGTGCTTCGCGATGTGTACGTCGTGAAGTGATATCCTGCAAGTGCATAGGGTTTAGTTGTAGCCTTTTTGAAGTAAGAGTATCGATCCCATAGGGAGCACAAGAATCGATCTTTGGTCCTTTGCAAGGTGCAAATAATGTGCCTAGAAATTGTAAGTGATCCAGAATAGTAGTAAAGAAAATAATAGTGTTGCACATGTAAAGGTGAATAAATGAGCTGAAATAAATAACAAGTAAAATGACTAGACTTGAGACAAATGATTAAAAGAGTTCTGAGGAGTCTGGAATCCCCACTAGTGTGCATCTACGGTGGTGCCTAAACACAAAGCTATTTCGGATTCCTAAGCCACTTTACATGTCTCTCTTTGTGGGCGGAGCCGGTACAGGTACGTGCATACTCATGGTATCTCCGTATCCCATACGCCACCACCATTCTTCCCCACTCCGGTTATCAAATGGTGATTAAGGGGAAAGAGGTCCTCGTGGACGCAGCCAAACTGGTCTCCATTTTACCCCCTGTTGCAACTATCCGTTACGAAGGGAGAAGGGGCCTATCATGTCACCCAACTCCCCAACCACACAGTTAGCCAACAGTAATAACCTTTCGTCTAGAGTTGGCATACGTTGGATGGTCGACTTCACCCAATGTCAAGAAGATTATCAACATAAACATGCAAAGAGGATATTAAATCCGAATACCAAACATCCTATTACACATTAGGTTCATCCATACCCCGGGAACAACGGGTCTACTCACACATGGGAACGACAATCATCATGGTAATGGTAATGGAATACATGGATGAATAGATCAACCGATACACCAAAGGATCCACTAGGGTTCTTGATGTCACAGATGATAAGGATGTGGATGATGATGACGATGAAGATGGTGATGATGACTTTGTTACCCTCGTGATGAGAGGAATCCCTCCTTCTCCTCATTGATCCTTCCACCGGATGGCTCCGGTTGCTAGGGTTCTCCTTTCTGGATGAGTTTCTGGAGTCTCTGCACGTCTCATCCATGATCCGCTTTGACCGGGTGAAAATAGCTGATCTCCCAGAGGCGGCGGCGCGCCAAACGACCACTCATGTGAGCACGCGCGGTCGCTTGGAACGCTGTTGTTCGTTCTGGAAGCGCGGCGACGGTGGTTTCTTTGGCCTTCTTGCTTGATTCTTTTATGGAAAGTGTTTATCACATTTAATACATGATTCCGTTTCCAGTTTTAGGAATTTTCTCCATTAAATAAATATTTCTCCAAAAAACTTTACCCGAGGGATTATCAATAAAAAGAAGTGCGAGAACATGGTAAAATTCCACAAATCCTACCTAGTAGGAACAAAAATATCGGTAAAAAGGTCTCATAATTTGGACTCATCATGGAGCCAGCGGCACCGAAGTATAATCCATGGTCGGAATTGATCATCTTTGACCGAGGAGACCACCCGACCAACATCTGTCATGGTGGCACAACGGCGTTTGTACTTGATCCCATAGTTAAAGGCTTTCATCTAACCCGAGTCCTCATGGACGGAGGCAACAACCTCAACTTGATATATGCAGATACCGTCAAGAAGAAGCATATAGACCTAGGAAAGATCAAGACCAGTAATACCACCTTCAAGGGTATCATACCAGGAATTGAAGCACAATGCTCGAGAAGGCTGACCCTGGATGTAGACTTCAACACACCTATTTTTTTTAAATGAGGGGTTAACCTTCGATATTGTC
Source organism: Thinopyrum elongatum (assembly GCA_011799875.1). NCBI lineage: Eukaryota > Viridiplantae > Streptophyta > Magnoliopsida > Poales > Poaceae > Thinopyrum > Thinopyrum elongatum. The sequence goes on from CM022299.1 coordinate 212,747,596, forward strand.
CCTTTTAGGAGTGGTTATCACACACTCCTCAGGAGAACAACTTCTGCTCCTTTCCATGTCGTCCTGCACTACGCTTATATAAAGCTAAAGATGCCAGGGCCTCATGGCGTCATAACAGTAAATGGTAACATAGAACGTTCTCTCTGAACAGAAGAGCAGACCGCGGCCTTCACGGCCGAGGTTCAGGCTGCCAAGGAAGCATCTAAGGCCCGAGATGGATCAAGCAGCCGAGACCCTACGAAGCGTCCAAAGCCAGTTCATGGCTCATATGTCTCCAATGTATCTATAATTTTTTATTATTTCATGTTGTTATATTATCAATATTGTATGCTTTATATGCCATTTTATATCATTTTTTGGAACTAACCTATTAACTCAGTGCCCAGTGCCAGTTACTGTTCTTTTGCCTATTTCTTTGTTTCACAGAAAACCATACCAAATGAAGTCCAAACACAATGAAAATTTACGGTGATTTTTTATGGACCAGAAGAGACCCTAGAAGCTTCGAGGGAGGGCCAGAAGACCCACAAGGGGCCCAAAAACTCAAGGCGCGCGCACCACTTGAGCTTGTGGTTCCCATGAGGCCCTGCTTGCCCTAATTCCAGCACTATAAATTCCCTAAAATCTAGAAACCCCCGGAGTGAGATCCGAAACAATTTTATCGCCACCGCAAGCTTCTGTTTTTTCGCGATCCCATCTGGAGGCCTCCGCCGATACTTTGTCTGAAGGGGAATCGATGACGAGGCCATCTGCATCAACCTTGTTGCCTCCATGATGATGTGTGAATAGTTCCCACAAGACCTACGGGTCCATAGTAGTACCTAGATGACTCTCTCTCTCTCTCTCTTGATCTTCAACACAACGATCTCTTCGGAGATCTATTTGATGTAATCTTTGTGGTGTGTTTGTTGGGTTCCGATGAATTGTGGATTTATGATCTGATTATTCATTGAAACTATTTGATTCTTTTCTGAGATTTATCTATGTGTCATTTTATAGCCTTGCATTTCTCTCTGATCTATCAGTCTCTTTTGACCAATTAGATTGATTTATCTTTAGTGGGAGAGGTGCTTTGTAATAGGTTCAGTCTTGTAGTGTCCTTACTCTGTGACAGGACCAGTTACAAGGCATGCATTTTTATTGTTGCTACTAAGGGTAAAACGATGTGGTTCAATCTTATTAATTGATTTTACTTTGTCATCATGCTCCAAGCATTAATCTGTTTGTTATGAACTTAATATCTCAAGATGCATGTTGGATAGCGGTCGATGGGTGGAGTAATAGTAGTAGATTTAGTAAGATTAATGGTCTACTTGTCTCGGATGTAATGCCTATATATTGGTCATGCCATGAATAACATTATAACTATGCACTTTTCTATCAATTGCTCAACAGTAATTTGTCTACCCACCCTTACTATGCTCATGAGAGAGATGCCTCCAATAAACGCTATGGCCCTTGGGTCCATTCACTTTATATTTACTAAAACTCTAAAAATACTTGTTGTAATTTATTTACTTTTATTTTCCTTTTTATATTATCTATCTAGCACTATCAGATTTAATCCTTGCAATTAACTAGTACAAGGGGATTGACAACCCTCTTGCCCGTGTTGGGTGCAAGTATTTGCTTTGTGTATGTGCATGTACCATTTATCTTGTTCGCTTGGTGTCTTCTATTGGTTCGATAAACCTTGGTTCTTAACTGAGGGAAATACTATCTACTACTATACTACATCAATGTTCCTCTTCGGGGAAATCCCAAAGCCTATCACAAGTAGGAGAAGAATTTCTGGCGCAGTTGCCGGGGAGACTTCACCAAAGAAGTCGAGGTTCCTTCACATACATTTATCATTTACTTGCTCTACTTTTTATTCAGCATTTTATTTGCCCTTTTATTTGCCTTCTCTTTTTCATCTCCCTCCACTTCTCTAAAAAATTAAAAATACCAAAAATATTTGTGTTACTACCTCTGCTTTTCTTACCTTCATGTTGACTCAACAAAATAAAAATAAAATAAAAATATGGAGTCACTTAAGCTTTCTACTTGGGTCATCTTTGATCCGTTTGTGCTCGTGCTGAAACCCCAACTAGTTTAGTTGAGGGAAAATCATTAGATGAGCATGATCATTTCATGTGTGAAGAGAACTCCAAAGAGAACATTGTATTGAAGATCAAAGAGAGAGAGAGAGATCTAGCTAATCACTATGGAACCGTAGGTCTGTGGTAAACTACTCACGCATCATCGGAGGTGCAACAAGGTTGATGTAGAGGCCCTTAGTGATCGATTTGCCCTTTGGCAGAGTACCAGAAAAGGCCTCCGGATGGGATTGCAAAAGAACAGAGACTTGTTGCGGCAAAAAATTGTTTCGGTGGATGCTTTGGGTTTTTTCCAATATTTGGGAATTTATAGCACTGAAATTATGTCAAACGGAGCCACGAGGGGCCCATAATGCATAATTGCACGCCTGCCCCACCCCCAGGGCCCGCCCTGTTGCCTTTCCATCTCCTCGTAGTTCTTCCGGTCCTCCTCTGAAGCTTCTATGGTCTCTAATGTACAGAAAAAATCGTAAAAAAGTTTCATTGTGTTTGGACTCCTTTTGTTATAGATTTTCTGTAAAAAAACAAAAACAAGCAGAAAACAACAATTGGCTCTAGGCACTGAGTTAATAGGTTAGTCCTCAAAAATTATATAAAATTGCATAAAAAATATCTAAGAATGATAATATGATAGCATGAAACAATAAAAAATTATAGATACATTGGAGACGTATCAGCATCCCCAAGCTTAATTCCTGCTCGTCCTCGAGTAGGTAAATGATAAAAACAAATTTTTTGATGTTCAATGCTACCTATCATGTCTATCATGTAATCCTTTTACGGTATAAATATTGAGAAACGATGAAGTAATTGATATCAACATAATAATATCCATGAATACAAGAACACAATCATTAGTTTTTCAGAATATACAATGCTTAACGAATGTTATCCCTACTCATTGAATTATGTAAGCATGGCATGACTCCGCCTTCACCGCATAAGTATAATCATGAGCACCCCGGTGTTAATCAAGTAATTGGATCATACTTTTTCATGCGCTTCAACATTTTCAACTCCACTCAATACATGAGCGTGAGCCATGGACATAGCACTACAGGTGGAATAGAATGCGATGTTAGAGATTAATAGGGGAAGACAAAAGTGGAGAAAGTCTCGCATCAACTTGGCAAATCGATAGGCAATGGAGAGGCCTTTCAATCGATATCAATGAGAGGAGTAAGGATTGCCATGCAATAGATGCACTAGAGCTATAAGTGTATGAAAGCTCAATACTGAAACTAAGTGGGAGTGCATCCAACTTGTTTGCTCATGAAGACCTCGGGCATTTGAGGAAGCCCGTCATTGGAATATACAAGCCAAGTTCTATAATGAAAAATTCCTACTAGTATATGAAAGTGACAAATCAGGAGACTCTCTATATGAAGAACATGGTACTACTATGGTTCAGTGAACTGGAGAACTCATTACTATTTCTCTTTTCTCATGATTTTCTTCAGCTAGATGTGCAAGCTCTACGAGAAAAGTTTGTGTTCCAACTTCTGACAACAATTACAACAGAATCAAACTGCCCTTTTCAAGGAATTCCTAGATAAAACATGTAAGTTTGTCGTGTATTCATTTTCTCCTACTCCGTTTGAATTCTCAATCAAATGTGTTGCAATAATTTTTATTCACTTGAAGTAATTCATTGTTGTGTTCCAAATGGATGCAGGGTCTGTAGGAATTGAGCTAAGTGGAAGTGCGGTAAGAAACTGCAGCATGGCGAGCCGGAAAAAAAACAAGAGGGTCTTCAGTTTGCACAAAAACTTTGACAAGTTAGAAAGGATCACTATTTGTGAGTAACTATGTCAACATGGTAGTTGCTCACTGAATAATTACCACCCAGTAAAAATCATTGGATTGATTTTGGACAACACTTTTTCTTTTGTTGTTGGTTCAGTTTATATTCTCGTCTTCTGGCCTTATTTATTATGTCCACATTTTTTTTCATGAGAAGAAGTCCATTTTTTGGTCCAAATAACATTTATCCTGGGGAATATATACATACCCCTGGGGTACATTAAAATAAGAAAGAAGAAAATGAACATGTACATTTTTTTCCTCGCAACAAAGGGACCAATCAGAAGAAAAGAAGGAAAAAAGAAAATAAGAAACAAGGGGACCAATCAGAAGAATTAATAACCCAACCAGAAGAAACAAGTGTGTGCGCGACAAAGGAATTCAAAATACTACAGCGTCTCACACGGCAAAGGAATTTAAACCCGACTGGATCAGCCCACTCGCGAGGGAATGATACACTACAAAAAAAAGACATATCCGTGACATTTTGGGCCAAACAATTTTTTTCCTGTCATGCTTATGACACTTCTATGACGATAATTGTGACAAAAGCACGTATCATCATAGATGGGCTCCTACTTCTATGACAAAAAATCATGACAAAAAATGGGCTTTTCGTCTTGGGCGGGCTGGGGACGCACCTGCATGACATTCTTTGGGCCGTCCATGAAGGAAAAAATCATGGTAGAAGCGAGGGCGAGAAAATTTCAGGGAGTTCCCGGTTACGGTGGGTGGTCGGGGCCGAGTGATGCACGGAGGTTTGCGCGTTTCTCTCATACACGTATGCGTGTGTGTGTGAGGCGTTGGGCTCTAACTGAACCCGAGCGAGGCGTTCGCTTATTGAACCCGAGCGATTGCACTAGCTACGTTACTGAACCCGAGCGATCGATCCCTGGCTGTTAACTGAACCCGAGCGATTCCTTCGCTACTGCTGCTAACTGAAGCCGATAACCAGCTGCTGCTGCCTCTTGATGAACAGTGACCGTTTCTGGGGGTTGGATGAACAGTTCCCGGTGGGGGTTGGATGAACAGGACCCCGTGGTAGTAGAGGCCATTGCCGCTAGATGAACAGGACCCCGATCGAGGAGGCCGCCACACCCGAGCCGGTTGGGGGTGGATGAACAGAACCCCGTGGAGGGCTAGTTGAACAGTAGCCGGTGGAGGTAGGATGAACAGTAGCCCGTGGATGAACAGTACCAAGTGGAGGCTGGAGGAAGTCGACGGTGGATGAACAGTAGTAGGTGGAGGCTAGAGGAAGTCGATGGTGGATGAACAGTAGCCCGTGGAGGCTAGAGCGAGGCAGTAGACGGTGGATGAACAGTAGCCCGTGGAGTCCCGTTTTGCGGTACGCCACACCCCTCCCGATGAATAGGAACCCGTTTTGACCGCAGGCGCTCCAACACAAGTCCGTTTCCTCCGTTTTGCGGTACACCACACCCCTCCCGATCAACAGGACCCCATTTCGACCGTATAGGAGCTCGAACACAAGTCTGTTTCCTCCGTTCTGCGGTACACCAAGCCTCGTTTCCACTGTTTCGTCCAAGCCGGTTGGCTCCCGATGAACACGACGCATTCTGTTGCCTCCCGATGAACACGACATAGTTTCTCCGTTCCGACCCAGCCGGTTGGCTGCCGATGTATAGGACGCGGTCGCTACACGCGTTCGAGACCCCGCCGATATGTATGTACGTAGCCATATTTATTTTCTTGAAGCGTGGCTGTAGGTATGTGTACACGATATAGACGGGACTGCCTGAACAGCTATCGCTCCTTACTGGGCCACGGTTCATCGTGGCAGAAAGACCGATGGACCAGTATGTACGTACACGTTTGCGACCAGAATGACAACGCTACGTACGCTTCGACTGGGTGGGTCCCGGCTGTCAGGGAGGATAAGGAGGAACTTCCTTGCGTGCGAAGATATTGATGGTGGTTCCGAGCTGACAGGGGGAGGATTCTTTTTTTTTGCGCGTAATAAGGAGGCACTTCCTTGCGTACGAAGATGTAGCTGGTGGGTCCATCTGTCAGCCTCACCGCGTACAGTCCTTTTCTGATGGCTATCGTTCGTTGACCATGTTGACCATGCCGCATGGACAGCACCCAGGCGGTGGACGACGGTGAGGCAGGGAACGACGTGGAGCCTGGGAACACGCGGAGGGTAGTACGAGGGTTGACTGGTTCGGCTGCAGTGTGAGGCTGCCGTCACCGCAGAATAATAGGGGGTGTGGGTGAGTAGAGGGATGGCCTGACCAACGGTGGGAGTAGTAGGGGGCGGTGAGGCCTACGCGGCAGCACAGCCGGCCATGAGAGGCTGGAGCACGCGATGGTTTGGATGCCTGGAGCAAGAAAATCAGAGGTTGAAGAAGCAGGATGACTGTTGGATGTTAACAATCCAACGGTCACTGGTGATAGAATCGTTTGTTGACTAAGTTGACAAAGCCCTGCGTACGCGTCAACTTAGTAGGGCCACAAGTTAGCCTCCAAATCTGGTGGGCCCCAGCTGTCATGGGGAGCAATCGTTATTTTTCGCTTAATAAGGAGGCACTTTCTTCCGTGCCAAGATATAGCTGGTGCGTCCCAGTTGTCATGGGGAGGATTCATTTTTTTGGCGTAATAAGGAGTACTTGCTTGCGTGCGGCCATGGAAAATGTGGGTCCCAACTGTCAGTCTCTCCATGTACATCCCTCTTCCGATGTTGTCATTTGTTGACAACGTTGACCATGCCGTGCCGAGAACACCAACGCGATGGACGATGGCGAGACCCAGGAAGGGAATGACCCAGAGGCGGCGAAGCCACAACAGTGGAGGGATGTGGGTGAGTAGAGGGATGGCTTGGCCAGCGGTGGGAGTAGTAGGGGGCAGTGAGGCCTACGCGGCAGCACAGCCTGTGTTACGTCTCCAACGTATCTACAATTTTTTATTGTTCCATGCTATTATATTATCCATTTTGGATGTTTTATATGCATTATTATGCTATTTTATTTTATTTTTGGGACTAACCTATTAACCTAGAGCCCAGTGCTAGTTTCTATTTTTTCCTTGCTTTTGAGTTTTACAGAAAAGGAATATCAAACGGAGTCCAAACGGAATAAAACTTTCGCGATGATTTTTCTTGGACCAGAAGACACCCAGCAGACTTGGAGATGATGTCAGAGGAGTACCGAGGAGGCCACAAGCCAGGGGGCGCGCCCTAGGGAGGGTGCCTTTAGGTATTGTGGGCCCCTCTGAGCTCCCCTAACCCTAATTCTTACTCTATATATTCCCAAATATTCCCAAACGACCAGAGGCGTCCACCAAAATACTTTGCCGCCACCGTAACCTTCTGTACCCGTGAGATCCCATCTTGGGGCCTTTTCCGGCATCCTGCCGGAGGGGGATTCGATCACGGAGGGCTTCTACATCAACCCTATTGCCCTTTCGATGAAGCGTGAGTAGTTTACCACAGACCTACGGGTCCATAGCTAGTAGCTAGATGGCTTCTTCTCTCTCTTTGATTCTCAATACAATGTTCTCCTCGATGTTCTAGGAGATCTATCCGACGTAATATTCTTTTGCGGTGTGTTTGTCGAGATCCGATGAATTGTGGATTTATGATTAGTTTATCTATGAATATTATTTGAATCTTCTCTGAATTCTTATATGCATGATTTGATATCTTTGTATTTCTCTTTGAATTATTGGTTTGGTTTGGCCAACTAGATTGGTTCTTCTTGCAATGGGAGAGGTGCTTAGTTTTGGGTTCAATCTTGCGGTGTCCTCACCCAGTGACAAAGTAGGGGTAGCGAGGCACGTATTGTATAGTTACCATCAAGGGTAACAAGATGGGGTTTTCATCATATTGCTTGAGTTTATCCCTCTACATCATGTAATCTTACTTAAGACGTTACTCCGTTCTTATGAACTTAATACTCTAGATGCATGTTGGATAGCGGTCGATGTGTGGAGTAATAGTGGTAGATGCAGAATCGTTCGGTCTACTTGACACGGATGTGATGCCTATATGCATAATCATTGCCTTGGATACCGTCATAACTTTGCGCTTTTCTATCAATTGCTCGACAGTAATTTGTTCACCCACCGTATTATTTGCCTTCAAGAGAGAAGCCTCTAGTGAAACCTATGGTCCCTGGGTCTATTTTCTATCATATATTTTCAGATCTATAAACCAAAAAAACCAAAAATACCTTGCTGCAATTTGTTTACTTTTATTTTGTTTTACGTTTTAGTAAGCTTTTATATCTATCTCTATCAGATCTCACCTTTGCAAGTGACCGTGAAGGGATTGACAACCCCTTTATCGCGTTGGGTGCAAGTGTTTGATTGTTTGTGCAGGTGCATAGATTGGAGACTTGCGTGTATCTCCTACTGGATTGATACCTTGGTTCTTAACTGAGGGAAATACTTTTCTCTACTTTGCTGCATCACCCTTTCCTCTTGAAGGGAAAAACCAACGCAAGCTCAAGAAGTAGCAGGAAGAATTTCTGGCGCCATTGCCGAGGAGATCTACATCAAGCCTACCAAGTACCCACCATAAACTCTCATCTCTTGCAGTACATTATTTTCCATTTGCCTCTCGTTTTCCTCTCCCCCACTTCTAAAATGATTTTCATAAAAATACAAAAAGATTTGCCCTTTTATTCGCCCTTCTTCCGTTCGTGTTTTCGTTTGCTTTTTGGATGCTCGTGTGTTAGATTGCTTGCTTTGTTATGATGTCTCAAGAAAATACCAAGTTGTGTGACTTTTCCAATACTAATAATAATGATTTTATTAGTACTCCGATTGCTCCCCACCACTAGTGCGGAATCTTATGAAATTAATGCCGCTTTGCTGAATCTTGTTATGAAAGATCAATTTTCTGGCCTTCCTAGTGAAGATGCCGCATCCCATCTAAATACTTCCGTTGGGTTGGGTGATATGCAAAAGAAGAAAGATGTGGATAATGATATTGTTAAATTGAACTATTTCCGTTCTCACTACGAGATCGTGCTAAAACTTGATTTTCATCTTTGCCTAAAAATAGTATTGATTCATGGAATAAGTGTAAATATGCTTTTATTTCCAAGTATTTTCCTCCCGCTAAGATCATCTCCCTTAGGAACGACATAATGAATTTTAAGCAACTTGATCATGAACATGTTGCACAATCTTGGAAGAGGATGAAATTGATGATAAGAAATTGCCCTACTCATGGTTTAAGTTTATGGATGATCATACAAAAAAATTATGCCGGATTGAATTTTGCATCTAGAAATCTTTTAGATTCGGCCGCGGGAGGTACTTTTATGGAAATCACATTAGGAGAAGCTACTAAACTCCTAGATAATATCATGGCTAATTACTCTCAATGGCATACCGAAAGATCTTCTACTAGTAAAAAAGTGCATGCGATTGAAGAAATTAGTACTTTGAATGGAAAGATGGATGAACTTATGAAATTGTTTGCTAGTAAGAGTGCTCCTATTGATCCTAATGATATACCTTTGTCTACTTTGATTGAGAACAACAATGAATCTATGGATGTGAATTTTGTTGGTAGGAACAATTCTGGTAATAACGCTTATAGAGGTAATTTCAACCCTAGGACGTTTCCTAGTAATTCCTCTAATAATTATGGTAATTCCTACAACAATTCTTATGGAAATTATAATAAGATGCCCTCTGATCTTGAGAACAATATTAAATAATTTATTAATTCGTGAAAGGTTTTCAATGCTATGATTGAAGAAAAATTGCTCAAGATTGATGATTTGGCTAGGAACGTTGATAGAATTTCTCTTGAGATTGATTCTTTGAAAATTAGATCTATGCCACCCAAGCATGATATAAATGAATCTCTAAAAGCTATTAAAATTTCTATTGATGAGTGCAAAGAAAGAACCACCAGGATGCGTGCTAGGCGAGATTGGTTTGTTAAAGCGTGTTCTTCGATATCTTGTGATAATAATGATAAAGATCTTAAAGTGATTGGTGTGACTCCTATTGAATCTTTGTTTTCTAATATAAATCTTTATAAAGATGGGACTGGAGATGAGTCAACTTTAGCTAGAAGGCATCCCAATGATTCGGAGTTTTTAGATCTTAATGCAAAAATTGATACAAGTGGGATTGGACAGGTCAAAACTTTAAGTAGCGATGAACCCACTCTTTTGGATTTAAAGGATTTTAATTATGATAATTGTTCTTTGATAGATTGAATTTCCTTGTTGCAATCCATGTTGAATTCTCCTCATGCTTATAATCAAAATAAAGCTTTTGCTAAACATATCATTGATGCTATGATGAAATCTTTTGAAGAAAAACTTGAGTTGGAAGTTTCTATCCCTAGAAAGCTTTATGATGTGATCCGTTGATGGCTCTCCTCTCCTCTCCCTCCCTCTCCTCCCCTCCCCGGCGCCCCCTCTCCCTGCCTCCCCCCTCGCGGCCTCACCATAGACTGGTTGCCCTAGATCCCTCTCCTCCCCTCCATGCTTGCCCTCTCCTCCGGGCCCTGCGGCTGCTAGCTCTCAGGCTCTTGGTTCCCTCCCCTCCTTCCCCCATCTGTCGAACAAGTTCTGGGCCTTGGAGGATTCGGATTCGGGATCGGAGGTGGATGCGCCCGTTCCTGCTCTTCTTCTCCGGCCTGCATCGTCGGCTCCTCGGGGCAAGGCTCGTAAGTTTGCCCCTGGGGGCCGTGGTTGGGCCTGTCGTTCGCCGCCTTGCTCCGCGGGGTGGCAGGTGGTCCGCCGTCGTGCCCGTGGATCTGGTAGGCTTCCCTCCCCTCCCCCTCACTCCGGTGCCGTCTCTCCGCCGCCTTGGTCTGGCTCTGGGGGGCGCAAGGCGGCCCGTTCCCCTCGCCTGGCTTGTGGTGGCTGGAGTTCTCCGTGCTCGGTGGTCGCCTGCTCGTCGCCGGTGGTGGCCGGCGGCGGGAGATCGGGCTCTGCCTCCATCGTGGTTCCTGCCCTAACCCTAGTGGCCTCAGCTGTTGAGGGGGTGGGCCTTGGGCCGTTTGGAGCAGGGGCCAATCGGGCTGGTTGGCCTGGCTGTGGGCCCTCGGTGCCTTCCCTCTCTGAGGCCGATTTCCCCCCTCTTGTCCTGTCTAGGCCCGTGTGTCGTGTTCTGGCCCACCAGGTTTCCTCCGGTCCGCCTGGCCCAATTCCTTCGGCCCGTCCTCCCAGCCCATTACTCCTTTGGTATATATGGGTCCGGAAGGGTTCGGTCGCGCCCGTGCTAGGGTTTCCTGCCTCCTCCTCTGACGTGCGCCGCTACCCTCTGCGGATCCGTTGTGTCTTGAGAGCTCGTCCTCCTCCTCCCCTCTCGATCTCTTTCACGGCGGCGGTCGCCATGGAAAATACCAGGGCTTCCTCCTCGGAGGCTCTATCCGGTAGCAAGCGGGCGCGGGAAGGCTCGGCTGAGGTGGGCTGATCTGCGGATCTGGCGTACGAAGCCGAGCTCCGGGAGAAGCTGGCGGCGGAGCGCTCTGTGCGGGAGCAGGTGGCGGCTGATAGGGAGGCGTGGCCGGCGGGGCCAGCGTGGTTGCAGTAGGAGGAGCGCGATTGGGCGGCGTTGGCGGCGCAGGTGGTTGGGCTGGATCCTTGGGAGGCGGTGGCCTCGGGCTCATCGGTTGCGGCGGCGGCCCCTCCCCGCCCCGATACGCCTCGTCGGCCGGTGGGTCTGGCTCATGCCGTTGGCTGTGGTGCTGGATCTGGCTTCGGTGCGGCGGGCCGTGGCCGTGGTGTAGGTGGGGGCCGGTCTGGTGGCCCAGGGGCTGGCTCGGGCAGCGGCTTCCCCTCCTCCAAGTTTCGTCGCACCTCCCCCTAGATCCATGGCTCGTCTTCGGGTGGGATCGGCAACGGGATTCTTCTCCCTCCCCCGCCGCTCCCCCCTGGCGTCGTTCCCTCACGTGGATCTAGGCCAGTTTCTTGGGGTGGGGGTGGCTCGACCGGTGGCTCTGCTACCCTCACCTGCTTTGCCTGCCATAGGGCTGGCCACTTCCAGTCTTGCTGTTCCTTTCCCCCTTTCTGTCTAATATGCCGTGCCGAAGGGCATCTTACTGTGGACTGCAGCAACCGTTCTCCGTTTCCTGCTTTCAAGAAATTTGGCTCCGGGCTACCGAGTTGTGAGTTCTTTGCGCTTGATGGTGATCTGGGGATGCCAGTGTTCGCCCTGGTGGCGTCCAATGCGGTGGTCATTTCAGTTATCTCTGATCCGGTCCCCCTCCAGGTGATCTCTGACGAGCTTAAGGAATGGGGGCTCGATGGTTGGGATTGGCAGATTCAGCAAATCTCCGATAGAGGCTTTGTTGTTACTTTCCCCACTAAGGAGAGCTTGAAGATGATGGCTTCCTGCTCGAGCTTCACCCTCCCTATGAATCAGGTCATGGTGTCTGTCAAAGCCACAGTGGATGGGGCCAAGGCGGTGGCCTCTCTGTCTGACATCTGGGTGCTGCTTGAGGAGGTGCCGTCTGGCTTGCGTAATGCTAGATTTCTGATGTCCTTTGGAGAACTGATTGGCAAGCCCATTTCTGTGGATGAAGCTTCTCTTGACCCTCCCGGTCCGATTCGCATCAAGATCTGGTGACTCAACCCTGAGAATGTGCATGGCTCGGTCACTTTCTTCCCCACCTCGGAGGCCTTCCGCATTCGCGTTCGTTCCAAGGCCGCTGCGGCTCAGCAGGTCCCTCCCCCTCCTCCCCCGCCCCCGGCCCCAAAACTGTCCAACCCTGGCTCTGATGGTGGGGGCGAGACGGGTGCTGGCAACAATGCGAATCCTTTCACCTCGTCAGAGTGGGAGGCGATGGGCTGAGAGACGCGTGGTCTGTTTGATTTTGGTCCTCCTTCGGCTGGGGCTGGCAAGGGAGGCAAGGATGGGGCGCAGGATTCCTCGCGTGGTGGTGCTGTTGGTGGGGTTGGGGCCACTCCCGTCTCCGGGGCTGCCTCTGCTACTCTAGCCCCGGTCACCAGGCCGGCTTCTCCTTCCCTGTCTGGTATCGTGGATGTGCCTCAAGATGATGCGGCATCTCCTCCGAGCCCGGTTAACAAGCAGTCTTTGAGGAAGGTGTCAGTGCGGAAATTCTCTGCCAAGAGCAGAGCGGCGAAGGGGAACAAGGCCTTGGGTGGGGATATGTGTCGTCAACTGGATGAGGATCTGGGGGTGGTGCCGGCGCCCGTCTGGGGTCGGATGGCAGTGCTTCTCCTGCGGCTCGCGCTGGTCTGGCTCCGGTGAGATCGATGGTGTCCATGGCCAGGAAGGGGCTTCGCCGTCATTCTGCTGCCTCTCCTGCCCAGGGCGGGCCTGCGCGTGCTAAGTCTCCAATGGCCTCGGGCCAGCAAGGTACCCCCCTGTTCCCTCCTCCCCCTCTCATTTGGCCTTGCCATCTTTGCCAGATGCTCATCTTTTGAATATCCTTGAGGACATTGGTGTTTATTTGGATCCCAACTTTGGCTCTCCCTCCTCTTTGCTCTCGGTCATTCGGTTGAATGAGGAGGCCCAGGCTGCGCTTGCCAAGGCCAAGGAGGCTGCCGCCCAGTCTAAGGCAGCAGCGGAGGCATCCCATGGGGCCGTGGGGGACGGGGGTTGTGGCCCCCCTCCCTCCACTATCAAAAAGGTTCGGGTCTCCAAATCCAAGCCTAAACCCTGTGTGATCCCGAGCAGGTCGAGTCTGCGTATTAAAAACCTCTCTTCCAAATGAAAGCTCTTATCTGGAATAATAGGGGTTTCGGTGCTAGGGGGCGTCGAAACCAAATTCGTGACCTTGTTCGTGCCGATAATATTGATCTAGTTGGTTTTGTGCAAACCTTTAAATCTGATTTCTCTCGTTCGGACCTCTCTGGAATTGCTGGGGCAGACCGTTTTTCTTGGCGCTTCCTTCCTGCTTTTGGACACTCTGGTGGGATCCTTATCAGGGTCCGAGACGATGTGTTTGAGTATGTATCTTTTGATCATGGCCTCTTCTGGGCCAGCATGGTAGTATTCCATAAAAAGCGTAATGTTCTCTGGGAGTTTATGGTGGTTTACGGTCCTGCGGATCATTCAATGTTGCAGCTTTTCCTAGATGAGCTCTTGTCTAAGATTGATGAGTGCCAGTTGCCCCTGGTCATTGCCGGTGATTTCAACTTGCTTAGGTGCCCGTCCGATAAGAATAATGGTTCCTTCTCTTGGCCTCTGCCGAATGCCTTTAATTATTTCATCGCTAACTGTGCTATCCAGGAGATACCCAAGTCCGGGGCCCGTTTCACCTGGTCTAACCACCAGGCTAACCCCATTCGCTCTACCCTAGACCGCATCTTCGCCTCTGCTTCTTGGGACCTTCTGTTCCCCCGTGCTTCTCTTAGTGCGATGTCTCACATCGGCTCTGACCACTCCCCCCTCATTCTTGATCTAGGCATCACTTCCCTTGCCAAAGTATCTATATTCCAATTTGATGCGTCCTGGCTTCTGATTGACGGTTTTGTGGATATGCTCTCTGCGAAAATTAATTCCCTCCTAAACTCCCGTACTCGCTCCTTTGGGCCCATGGACGACTGGCACTTCTGCTCCTAACAACTTAGGAAGTTTTTGAAAGGGTGGGGCAGTAATCAGGCCGCGGAGGCCCTCCACGCCAAGCGAGACCTGTTGGGGCAGGTTTCGGCTCTTGACGCGCAGGCCGATTTGGTCGGCTTGTCTGTTGACGGCTGGCGTCAGAGATATGATCTTGAGGCCAACTTGATGCAACTGCATCGGCTGGCGGAGCTTTATTGGAAACAACGAGGTAGCATTGACTGGACCTTGAAAGGAGACTTGCCGACTACTTACTTCTTCGCGATCGCTAATGGGAGGTGCCAGAGATGCCTGATCACTAGTTTGATGGTGGATGGTGCCCGTGTCACGGACCCCTCCGCCATTCTTTCTCATATCCACGATTCTATGTTGGCTTGTTCGCGGCTAGGCCGGACTCGGGGTTTCGGATTTTGCCCAACCTGTGGCCATTGCATAACCAGGTCTCTGATGAAGAAAATGAGTCTCTGATGATTCCCCTTTCTGTGGAGGAGATCGAGGTCATGCTCAAGATGGCGAATGCCAATTCGGCCTCTGGTCCTGACGGTTTCTCCATCCCTTTCTTCCGACACTTCTGGCCCTCTCTTCGACCCCTCGTCTGTGCGGTTATCCAAGGATTCTGTCTTGGAACCGTGGACATTTCCCGTTTGAATTATGCTGTCCTCTCTCTTATCCCTAAGGTGAAAGGCGCAGAGCTCATTTCCCAGTTCCGTGTGATAGCCTTGATCAACAATTTCGCGAAGTTTCTGGCTAAAGGTCTGGCGACCCGATTAGGCCCAGCAGCCTACCGCATTATTAGCCCCACTCAGTCCGCCTTCATTAAGGGACACTACATTCTGGATGGAGTCCTTTGCCTTCATGAAATTGTGCATGACCTCCAGCGGAGGAGAACCCGCGCGATCATCCTTAAGCTAGACTTTGAAAAGGCCTACGATTCAGTGAACAGGTCTTTCCTGCATCAGGTCCTCCTTGCCAAAGGTTTTCATGCTGGCTTTATCCATAGATTAATGCAGCTGGTCTCTGGGGGGCACACGGCCGTGTCCGTTAACGGTAACATCACTAACTTCTTTGCCAATGGCCGTGGCCTACGGCAAGGGGACCCTGCCTCCCCTATCCTCTTCAATTTTGTGGCAGATGCCCTCTCTTGCCTTCTATCTAGGGCGGCAGTTGCTGGCCACATCTCCCCGGTGATCTCCCACCTCCTCTCCCAAGGTGTTACCCACCTTCAATATGCTGACGACATGATCATTCTGGTGGAGCTTAATGATGCTTGCTTGGCAAATCTGAAATTTATCCTGCTGTGCTTTGAAGCCTTGTCGGGGTTCAAGATCAACTTTGTTAAAAGTGAGGTTATCGTTACTGGTACTGATGTCGAGGAAGCGACCAGGGTGGCCCACCTCCTAAACTGCTCCTTGGGCTCCTTCTCGTTCAAATACTTAGGCCTGCCGATATCCCCCTTCCGCCTTCACGCCCAAGTCTTTAAACCCCTGGTGGCCAAGGTGGGCAACAGGGGCATGCCTTGGCATGGCCGCTACAACACCCAGGCCGGGAAAGTCAGTATCATCAATGTGTGCCTCTCTTCCCTCCCGATCTTCACCATGGGCTTCTTTCTTCTTTCGTTGGGTACTCACGCTGGTTTTGACAAACACAGAGGCACCTTTTACTGGAACTCAGCCGATAACAAGAAGAAATATAGGCTCGTCAAATGGAAAATCATGTGTAGACCCAAGAGCCTTGGGGGGCTGGGCATCCTGAACACTGTGGTTATGAACAAATGTCTGATAGTTAAATGGTGGTGGCGGATCATGACTAGTTGTCCTGGCACGCTTTGGTATGATATCCTAAAAGCTAAATAATTTCCGAACACCAGCCCCATGTTTGCCAGGGAATGGCTCTCACTTCTGGAGGGACCTGGTTAAACTGCGCGATGTGTTTCGGGACCATGTTAAGTTTGTGGTGCGCAATGGTCGTTCCACTAGATTTTGGCTGGACTGGTGGATTGGGGATGATACTCTCGCGAACTCCTTCCCGGTGTTGTTCTCTTACTGCTCTAACCCTGAGATCTATCTCTCTGATCTGTCTAGTGTTAACTGGGACCTGGGTCTTCAAAGGTCTCTGGCTCCTGTAGAGTTGTCGGACTGGCACCGTCTTGCTGCTTTGTTCCCAAACCTCTCGGACGAGGAGGACTCTGTTACCTGGCCCCATAGCGCCTCTGGGTCCTTTTTGTTAAATCCCTTTATGTTAGGCTCTGCGATGGGACCCCCACTTCAAAATTCCGGCAGATCTAGGCGGCCAAGGTTCCCCCTAAGATCAAGGTCTTTCTCTGGCAGGGCTTGAGGGGGCGCCTTCCGGCTGCTGATCAGATCCGCAAGCGCAATGGTCCGGGCTCTGCTTCATGTGCTTTGTGTGATGTATTGGAGAATACCGATCATATTTTCTTCTCCTGCCCTTTGGCCAAGTTGGCTTGGGGTTGTGTACGATCGTGGATGGGCGTTAACGGGGCGCCTCAGTCCTTCGCTCACCTTAGGACTTTGGCTGATAACATTACTGGTCGTACAAAGAGATTGTTTTGGGTTGGTCTGGCTGCTATGTGCTGGTCCTTGTGGACTACTCATAACAAATTTACTATCGAGAGCGTTTTTCCTAACAAGCCTACTGATGTGTTCTTTAAAATGCTTATCCTCTTGCAGCTGTGGAAATTATTGACTAGAGCGGCCGATATGGAGGGCATGGAGGATCTGATCAACAAAGTAAAGGCGTCGGCCAACCAACTCTTCAACCCCCAACCCCACTGAGGCGCTGCTATGTTGATGTGTAATCCTTAGTAGTAGGTTGTTGGCCTGCGTGCCTCTCTTCTCTGGTTTGTTGGGCCTGCATGCCTGTTTATTCTGTCTGGCTTGTTGCCATGGTTCTGGCCTAAACTTTATCTGTAAGTGCTGGTGGTGATGTTTGACTCTGCCTGATGGCTTTATTTATAAAGTCGGGCGCTAGCCTTTTCTCTAAAAAAAGAAAGCTTTATGATGAGTGGGAACCTACTATTAAGATTAAAATTAAAGATTGTGAGTTCCATGCTTTGTGTGATTTGGGTGCCAGCGTTTCCACGATTCCAAAAACTTTATGTGATGTGCTAGGTTTCCGTGAATTTGATGATCGTTCCTTAAGTTTGCATCTCGCAGATTCCACTATTAAGAAACCTATGGGAAGAATTAATGATGTTCTTATTATTGCAAATAGGAATTATGTGCCCGTAGATTTTATTGTGCTTGATATAGATTGCAATCCTACATGTCCTATTATTCTTGGTAGACCTTTCCTTAGAACGATTGGTGCAATTATTGATATGAAAGAAGAAAACATTAGATTTCAATTTCCGTTAAGGAAGGGCATGGAACACTTTCCAAGAAAGAAAATTAAGTTTCCATATGAATCAATTATGAGAGCTACTTATGGATTGCATACCAAAGATGACAATACCTAGATCTATGTTTTATGCCTAGCTAGGGGCGTTAAACAATAGCGCTTGTTGGGAGGAAACCCAATTTTATTTTATTTTTTTATTTTTTTGGTTCTGTTTTTAAATGATTATACACATTATTACCTCTGTAGTAATTGTGTTTTGGTGTTTTAATTAGTGTTTGAGCCAAGTAAGACCTTTGGGATGGCTTACGGTGATAGTTGATTTGATCTTGCTGAAAGACAGAAACTTTTGCGTCCAGTAACAGAATTGTTTAAATTCACTGGCGCGTGGAAAAACCCTGAATGTTTTACACAAGATTTATATACAAATTTCCTATGCTTTCTTAATTTTTCAGAATTTTTTGAGTTATATAAGTCTTAGAACAATTCAGATCTTCCCAGACTGTTCTGTTTTTGACAGATTCTGTTTTCTATGTGTTGTTTGCTTTTTTTTGATGAATCTATGGGTAGTATCGGGGGGTATGAACCATGGAGAAGTTGGAATACAGTAGATATTACACCAATATAAATAAATAATGAGTTCACAACAGTACCAAAAAGTGGTGATTTATTTTCTTATACTAACGGATCTCATGAGTTTTCTGTTGAGTTTTGTGTTGTGAAGTTTTCAAGTTTTGGGTAAAGATTTGATGGACTATGGAATAAGGAGTGGCAAGAGCCTAAGCTTGGGGATGCCCAAGTCACTCCAAGGTAATATTAAAGTACAACAGAGCATCTAAGCTTGGGGATGCCCCGGATGGCATCCCCTCTTTCGTCTTCGTCTATCGGTAAATTTACTTGAGGCTATATTTTTATTCACCACATGATATGTGTTTTGCTTGGAGTGTCTTGTATGATATGAGTCTTTGCTTTTTAGTTTGCCACAATCATCCTTACTGTACACACCTTTTGAGAGGGACATGCATGAATCGTTAATTTATTAGAATACTCTATGTGCTTCACTTATATCTTTTGAGCTAGGCAATTTTGCTCTAGTGCTTCACTTATATCTTTTTAGAGCACGGCGGTGGCTTTATTTTATAGAAA
Organism: Thinopyrum elongatum; assembly: GCA_011799875.1. Taxonomy (NCBI): domain Eukaryota; kingdom Viridiplantae; phylum Streptophyta; class Magnoliopsida; order Poales; family Poaceae; genus Thinopyrum; species Thinopyrum elongatum. Next base: position 212,766,513 of record CM022299.1, read on the forward strand.
TTGTTGATCTCTCATGCTTCACTTATATTATTTTGAGAGTCTCTCTAAACAGCATGGTAATTTGCATAGGTTATGAATTTAGTCCTAATATGATGGGCATCCAAGAGGGATATAATAAAAACTTTCATATAAAGAGTATTGAATACTATGAGAAGTTTGATTCCTTATGATTGTTTTGAGATATAAAGATGGTGATATTAGGGTCATGCTAGTGAGTAATTGTGGATTGGTAGAAATACTTGTGTTAAAGTTTGTGATTCCCGTAGCATGCACGTATGGTGAACCGTTATGTGATGAAGTCCGAGCATGATTTATTTATTGATTGCCTTCCTTATGAGTGGCGGTCGGGGACGAGCGATGGTCTTTTCCTACCAATCTATCCCCCTAGGAGCATGTGTGTAGTACTTTTTTTGATAGCTAATAGACTTTTGCAATAAGTATGTGAGTTCTTTCTGACTAATGTTGAGTCCATGGATTATACGCACTCTCACCCTTCCACTATTGTTAGCCTATCTAGCAATGTTTTCGAGTCGATGAGTCGACGGGTCGCTCGGGGGGGGGGGCGACTCTAGACTAGTCATGACTAGTCTAGACTCATGGTCGACGAGTCGACATGGCGACGAGTCGACGTGAGTTAAGCAGCAGGCAGTCAGGGGAGGAGCACAAGTGCACAGCAGCAGCAGCAACCAGGGGAGGAGCACACCACCAGCAGCAGTAACCAGGGCCGACTGAGAGATGGGCCACTAGTTATGCACTTCCCTGTGGCCCAAAAGCCCATCTAGTAGCTATATACTCCTCCCGTGACCTAATCCACCATCCACACTCCCTCCTCCCTCACCACAGCCGCCACACATTCTGCTGCCACTCTCTTGCCACCACTCCTCCTCCCAGCAATGGATCTCTCAACTCCCCCGCAGCAGCTCTCTTGCCACGGCTCCTCCTCCCAGCCCGCTCCTCTTGCCGCTGCAGCTTCAGCAGCAGCAGCAGCAGTGGCCAGCGCTGCAGCGGGGGATGCGGCAGCAGTGACCGCGGCGGCGGGGACGGGGGCACAGAAGCAGCAGCAGCAGCAGCAGCAGCGCGGCGGCGAGGGCGCAGCAGCAGCAGCGAGGCAGCACAACAGCAGCATCAGCAGCACGGCGGCGGGAGAGTGCTCCAGATCCAGCGCTGCCTTGAGTCGTTCGACCCAAAAACCGCGACTAGTCATGACTAGTCGAGACTAGTCGCGCGAGTCGCTCGACTCATCCCAGGAGTCGAGTCGAGAGGCTGAGTCGGCCCTGGAACTGTGACTCGTCGACTAGTCGACGACTAGTCGAGCGACTCGAAATCCATGCTATCTAGTACCGCGCAACTTTCACCGGTGTACTACACCCACCATATACCCTTCCTCAAAACAGCCACCATACCTACCTATTATGGCATTTCCATAGCCATTCTGAGATATATTGCCATGCAACTTCCACCGTTCCGTTTATTATAACACGCACCATCATTGTCATATTGCTTTGCATTATTGTAAGATAGCTTGCATGATGTTTTGGCTTGTCCGTTTTTTGATGTCATTGCTATGCTAGATCGTTGCACATCCCGGTACACCGCCAGAGGCATTCATATAGAGTCATATTTTTGTTCTAAGTATTGATTTGTAATTCTTGAGTTGTAAGTAAATAAAAGTGTGATGATCATCATTATTATAGCATTGTTCCATGTGAGGAAAGTGTAAGTGCATCTAGGGCCACCCCTAGTTGGTTTTGGATTATTGACGACAAACGTGGTTGAGGGACTAATGTGTTTGTGAGAATCGCAGGATAACACAGGTAGAAGTCCCTCATTGATTCGGTTTACCTACCAGAGATGACCCCTAAAAATGGACGAAGACAATGGTGGTTCGTGAAGACATTCACGTCGAAGATAATGACGTGTGAAGACATTCACTTGAAGACAACGGAGTGCGAAGACATAGCTTCTTTCGTAGTTTCATTTTCTTCTTACTTGAGTCATAGGAACCACCGAACTGTTAAGTGGGGTCCAAGTGAACAAAGTCAGAATACTGACGTGATGCTCAACCAAAATCATATGTCTTCGAGTAAAGACAATGAGAGTGAATCTTATCCAGAGTTGGATGAGTCAGCTTTGCTTGTAGCCCAAGTCAAGCTGCCGCGTGTGTTTGAAATCCGACCGTTGGACACGTGTCGGTTCCTTAGTGACCCAGGGTCATTTCAGACATATCATGTCGGGTTGCCTGCTGGCTATAAATAGCCCACCCCTCCACCATAAATTGGTGGCTGCTCAGAGTTAGTGCACGGCTTTTGTCGTTTGAGAGCAACCCACCTCTGAAGCCTTTGAGAGAGAGATCCTTGCGAGGACAAAACCCAAAACACCCTGAGCCAAAGAGTGTTAGGCATCACTGAAGTCTTTCTGTCCGCGTGACCTGAAGACTTGTTACACTTGAGGACTATGTATCCTTCAGCCGGTTAGGCGTCACATTCTTAGGATCCAAGAGTCAATGTGGATCGCCGGTGAACGGAGTCTGTGAAGGTTTGGAAGTCTACCTTGAAGGCTTACCAGAGTGATTGGGCAAGGACTAAGTGTCCTTAGCTCAAGGGGAATAAGGTGAAGACGTGGTCTTCTGAGTTCAATCTCAGCCTCTCTAACCAGACATACAGTTGTCTCAGCAACTGGAACTGGTCTACCAAATCTGTGTCTTCACCAAGCAACTGGTTCTATCCCCTACCTCCTTTACATTTCAGTTTGTCTTCGTGAAGTCATTGCTAGTTTGCCTGATCTATTAGACTTCACTGTGCGAAGACTTTTACCTGTTTGGCTTCATACTGTCTTCCATTCCGATCTGCTCTACCTAGCTGCTATTAGTCTTTGTGCCTTCATTGTACTATTAACTTGACTATGGCCTGTCTAGTGTAGTTTATCTTCCGCTGCATATCGCATAGGTGTTGTTTGGTTGTCTGTCTTCAAAGATATCGCATCTTTCGAAGACTTTCATAAAAATTGCCTATTCACCCCCCTCTAGTCAATAACTAGCACTTTCAATTGGTATCAGAGCAAGGTGATCCCTTGTTCTTTGTGATTCGGTTTAACCACCTGGAGTTTTAGCTATGTCGACTGCAGGGATAATCAAAGTCTCCGCTGCGTGCCCCGTCTTCGATGGCACTGATTACCCCTACTCGAAGAATAAGTTGCGCATGCATCTTGAAGCCATTGACATCGATCTCAAGTATGTCATCAAGACTGGTGTCCCCAAAGTCGGTTAAGGCGTCACCGCTGCTGATGTCAAGAGATTCGCGCAACTGGACTCAACCGCCAAGAACATCATCTGTGGTCATCTGACCAAAGGGCAGTATGGTCGTGTGAGTGCACTAGAATCAGCGAAGCTAGTCTGGGACTGGCTGTCCAAGGTCAACGAAGGCGTCTCAACCCAGAGGGACTCAAGAATAGATGTGCTCCGCAATATCTTCAACCGATTCAAGAGGAATAACAATGAGAACGTCCAACTCACTTTCGGCCGCCTCACTGATATCACAAATGAGCTTCGCGCACTTGGCGCCACAGAGATCACCAAGCATGAAATAGTGAAGAAGCTATTGAGATCACTTGACGGCTCATTTGACACTTTGGCCTTGATGATCCAAGCATGTCCTGAATTCAGAGATCTTGATCCATCTGACATACTTGAGAGGCTCAACACACTTGAATTCCAGCTATCTGAGAAGAGAGATGTCTATGGTCCCAACTACGACCGATCTTGTGCCTTGAAGGCCAAGGCTGTATCCTCATCTGAAGAAGAATCTGACTATAGTTCTGAAGATCCTAAAGACATCGGCAAAGAGCTAGCAATGCTCGTGAGAAAGTTTCAAAAGTTCTCCAAGAAGAATCGCTTAGGCAAGTCTTCAAAATCCAGTTCCAAGAATGATGAGGCTTCCACTCGTGACTACAAGAAGAGAACATGCCACAAATGCAAGAAGCTAGGCCACTACATATCTGAATGTCCTCAATTTGATAAGGAAGCAAAGAAAAAGAAGAAGAGCAAGTAATATGACTCTGATGACAAGAAGAAGAAATTGTCAAAGTCTTCTTCAAAGTCTTCATCATACAAGAAGAGCTCATCTGGCAAGGCTCGTGCATTCATTGGCAAGGAGATGGATTCAGAGGAGGAGTCTGCTTCTGAGGAGGCGGAGGTGGAGTCTGAGGAGGAGTCTGATTCAGGTGTGGCAAGCCTGGCTCTAGCTTCGGCGTTTGTCGCCAAGTCCATCTTCAACACTGAAGACAATGATCACATCGCCAACGCTGAAGAGAACGATGATGACGACTCTACTCCCACCTACTGCTTCATGGCATGTGGTGCCAAGGTAAACTCTCGTGATGCATACTTTCAGACCTCAAGTGAAGATGACTGTGAATTTGAATCCAAACCTAGTTATAAGACCCTTGCTAAAATTGCAACTGAACAACAAACAGCCATGGAAAAGATTCAAAAATTGCTAGACAAAAGTGACAACCTGTTGGACGAGGAAATGAATCGAACCCAGTCCTTAATCGATGACATAAAAAATCTTCGTGTTAAGTACGAGGAACTTGAAAGTCGTCATGAAACCCTCTCAGCTACTCATGAGAAGCTTCCTATGATTATCTTCAAAGGAAGTAAGATCTAGAGAAACTGAGAGCATCTCATGAAGATCTTCGAAAGGAAAATGATTCACTACTCACTCAACAGATTAGTTCTGCTCAGGAAGATTTTGTGCCACCATGTTTAAAATGCCTTGAGCGTGACAATGTTGTCTCTATTGCTGAATGCTCTACTACCTCTGATATTGCAATATCTTCCACTGCTGATGTGGAAACTAACCCCTCTTCTGAGGATGCCACTACTATTGCTGATGAGAATGCCAGGTTGAAGACATTGCTTGAAACAGGCATGTACAAAAGCCTCAAAGGGCATCAGACACTATGTGATGTCCTCAGGAAACAGATTCTGAACCAAAACCCTAGGAAAGAGGGTGTTGGTTTCGAGAGGAAAATGAATGTTGATGGTTCTTACTGGAAGCCTGAGCAGTACCCCAAAACCACATGAGTTGCTGCAAAGGGTCCCTCAATAGATCCATCCACTTTATCTGGCTTCACTTGTGCTAACCCTATTATCATTTATGAGTCCTTTGACTCCAATTATAAGCTGTTTAAGAATCAGAATGGTGAAGTGTTTGCCAGGTTTATTGGTACTAACTGCAGGAACGGACCACCTATGAAGAAGATGTGGGTTCCTAAAAGTTGTCTTGAGAATCTTCTAGTGAATGTCATCATGACACCTCCAGGGAAGAAGACAAACCCCAGACCAAAGGCTTCATATGGCCCAAAGGCTTCATACAGATAGAGGACCTCATATGCTCACCCTAACGCCAATGTTTTGCAGGGAAATTATCATCAGACTCATGAATATGAGCATGTTTCATCAAACCGCTATGTTCACAAATCAAAGAATTTTTCTGCATATTCTTTTGAGTACTATTCAGCTCCTGCAAAACTATTTGCTAGGGCTCCAAAGCCAAAGTTCTCAGATGTTGCACTTAGACTCATTGCTTCTAAGCCACCCCTTAAGATGTGGGTGGTTAAGAAGAATTAACTTCTCTTGCAGGGAAAGGTCTCCAGCCAGAAATCATTGACTTCTAAAGACAACGCTGGGGACCTAAAACATCTTGTGGGACGCAAGATAAAATGCCAAAATGGTCTTACCATTTATTTTGTCCCAGGATTTCTTGATGAGCATCCTATCTTACCTTCCAAGAATCTTAACTTTGATAGTATGCTTGTTCGTCAAATGTTTGTGCTTCACAATACTCTTGGTGAAGCCTATCCCGCTAACTGTACTGTAGGGTACGACTCCGAAAGCTACTGAATGGATTACGGACAATGGATGCACCAACCACATGACTGGTGATCGAAGTCTTCTCATGGATTCAACTCTTCCTCCATCTACTAAAAGTCACATCACATTTGCTGACACTGGTAAAAGTAAGGTATTGGGCCTAGGTAGAGTTGCTATCTCAAAGGATCAACACATGGATAAAGTGATGCTTGTTGAATCCCTTGGATACAACTTAATGTCTGTCTCAATGCTTTGTGACCTTGACATGATTGTGATATTTGGAAAATATCGTTGCCTTGTGCTTATGGCTTCTGACAAATCTCTAGTCTTCAATGGTTATTGAAGAGGTGATCTATATATGGTAGATTTCTCCGCAGGACCACAGCTTGCCGTATGTCTTCTAGCAAAAGCTTCAGAATGCTGGCTTTGGCATCGAAGGCTAGGACATGCGGGCATGAGAAACTTGCACACTCTTGTGAAGAAGAAGCATATCATTGGCATCGAGGGCGTCAAGTTCAAGAAGGATCATCTATGTGGTGCTTGTGAATCCGGGAAGATGACTAGGGCAAAACATCCCTCGAAGACAATCATGACGACTTCGCGTCCCTTCGAGCTGCTACACATGGACTTATTTGGCCCTACTCACTACTCAACCCTTACTACCACTGCACATCTTTATGGCTTCGTTATTGTTGATGATTATTCTAGATATACCTGGGTGCACATAATTCTCTATAAGACTGAAGTGTAGGATGTTTTCAGATGTTTTGCCAACCGTGCCATGACCAACTATGGCATCAAGATCAAGCACATCAGGAGTGACAATGGCACAGAATTCAAGAACACTGGCCTCGACACTTATCTTGATACATTGGGCATCACTCATGAGCTCTCTGCTCCATACACACCTCAGCAGCATGGCGTCGTGGAGCGCAAGAACAGGACTCTTATTGAGATGGCTCATACGATGCTTGATGAGTACAAGACTCCAAGAAAGTTCTGGCATGAAGCCATTGACACTGCATGCCATATCATCAACAGAGTTTATCTTCACAAATTCTTCAAGAAGACATCTTATGAACTACTCACTGGAAGAAGCCAAACGTAAGCTATTTCAAAGTCTTCGGTGCTAGGTGCTGGATCAAGGATCCACATCACACTTCCAAATTTGCAGCGAAAGCACATGAAGATTTTATGCTTGGTTACGGAAAGGATTCGCACACCTACAGAGTCTTCAACCTCTTTCACTATAAAGTGGATGAAACTGTAGATGTGCGGTTCGATGAGACTAACGGCTCGCAAAGAGAGCACCTGCCATATGTGCTAGATGAAGCTTCTCCTAGTGAATCTTTCAAGCTAATGGGTACTAGAGAAATCATACCCACCGAGGAACATGCTGAAGAAGAAATCATCATTCCAGCTCCTACTCAACATGAAGACAATGCTGAGCCTGAAGATAATGCTGAAGATGAACACAATGATCAGCAACAGCAAAATCTTTGCCCTGTTCATCCTCGTGTGGCCAATGAAGTTCAGATTAAGAAGATAATTGATAGCATCAATGCACCTGGTCCACTCACTCGATCAAGAGCAACGCAACTAGCAAACTTTTGTGGGCACTTTGCATTCGTGTCCATATCCGAACCCAAGAAAGTCGAAAAAGCTTTTATGGAACCAGAATGGATTCAAGCTATGCAAGAAGAGCTTCAACAATTTGAGCTCAACAATGTCTGCGAGCTAGTTAAGCGCCCTGATCCACGCAAGCACAATATTATTGGCACCAAATGGATCTATCGCAACAAACAAGATGAACATGGCCAAGTCATCAGAAACAAAGCTTGTCTCATTGCTCAAGGTTACACACAAGTAGAGGGAATTGACTTCAATGAAACTTTTGCTCCTGTGGCTAGGCTTGAAGCCAATCGCATACTGCTAGCCTATGCTAACCACAACAACATTCTTCTATACCAAATGGATGTGAAGAGTGCCTTTCTCAACGGCAAAATTGAAGAAGAAGTGTATGTAGCTCAACCACCTGGTTTGGAAGATCCAAAGCGACCTGATATGGTCTACAAGCTCAACAAGGCACTATATGGCCTCAAACAAGCACCTCGCGCTTGGTATGACACACTCAAAGACTTCCTGAAGAGCAAAGCTTCAAACCTGGATCTCTCAATCCCACTCTCTTCACGAAGACATATGATGGAGAACTGTTTGTATGCCAAATCTATGTGGATGACTGTCGGGGGATGGATGCGACATATGCCAAGGGATGGCTTATCATGGTGGGAGCTAGTAGAACGTCGCCGGTGCCTGGAAGCGGGATGAGGTGTAGACACGAACGCCGGCGTACTTTAGCCAGGTTCGGGGCTCTCCTAGGAGATAACACCCCTAGTCCTGCTCTGTGGGGTCTCCGCATGATCACTAAGGCACTAGTGAGTACAAGGTGCTCCTTGAGCTGTATGCCAGAGGTAGAAGAGAGCAGGGCTGACTCTCTCCTCACTCTGAATGAGTCTAGGTTTCACAGGTTCGGAACCCTTTACATGGGTGCCCTGGGGGGTTTATATAGGCCTACCCCCCAGGGGTACAATAGTCATCTGGCCGGGTGTAGGGTCCGGCGGTCAGCGTCTCTGGCCACCGGCTTCTCTGTCAGCTGCTGGGGCCCGCCACCTGGTGGGCCCCGCCGACTGGTCTGGCTCGGAGCCGACAGGCCGCTCCCGCCACTTGCGGGTCTCATCGGCTGCTTGTTGCTGTAGCCGTAATGCTGATGACACATGCTTGGTCGGGGGGCGTGGCTACAGTCCCGCCGTCGGGTGGGAGATCACTGTAGCCACATCGTGTCTTTTCTGGTTTAATGGCGCGCGGACTTCGAGGGAGGAGGGGCCGCTTGCTAGAGGCCGGCCTCCCACCGGTCTGACTGGTCAGGCTTTGCCGCCCTCCAGTCTCTCGCTGCCTGGTAGGGCCTGCCACCTGCAGGCCATACCGACAGGCCGTCGTGGGAACAGGGCTTCGCCTGATAGGAATGACGTCAAGGGTGGGGTGGCCACAGTGCCACGTCGTGAGGAGATCTCTGCCTGTACGGAGCACTGTGGCCGCTCCGTGCCCTGGATATGGGGGAATGGGCTATACTGTAGCCACATCCCGTCTTGTCTTCTTAATGGGGGCGTAGACTTTGAGGGCGTCGTGGGCCGCCTGTTCTAGGAGCCGGCCTCTCTGGAGGCCGCCTGCTAGGAGTCGGCCCGTCTTGGGGCTGTCTTCCGGTGCTTGGCCGTCCTCTGGCAGCCGGCCTCATGAGCCAGCCGGCCACCAGAAGGCGGCACTTCATCCTTGATGCTTGAGGGGCGCAGCCGGCCAATGTCTTGAAATGCTCAGGGACCCGGGTTAGGCTACCCGTGGCCCATTACTCCGACAGTAGTCCCCGAAGCTGGTGAGGCATCGTGGCCGATAAGTCGAGAAGCCTCAGCAGCTTCCTTCTCCGAATGCTCTCGCTGAATGCTTCGTCCGCCCCCTGGTGTGCCGCCTGCTGGGAGTCGGTCGTGACCAGGCGGCTTCGTCTGATAACTTCGAAACGCTGAGGCGGGAACCAGGTGGCGGGCCGGTCGAGCCTCTAGGCGCGCCGCCCGCAGCAAGCACGCCACGCGGCGCCAGCTAGCCGGGCCATCCCGCCAGTCACGTGCGTGATGGGACATGGCAGCAGGCCGGGCCCACCACTACTGGGCCTCGGCGCGCGGGCGGATCCACTGCGGCCGAGGTAGACGGTCGCGATTCCGTGCAGGGTCACTGCGCGCAGTAACCCGCGCAATAACCGCGGGGCCGTGGGGTCGTGGGTGCAGTTAATCCCACGATCCCACGCCCCGCCCCCTCGGCTTCGTAGCCTAGGGGCTATAAGTAGGGGGAGGAGGAGCGGCGGAGCACTCGCGCCCTCCTCTCCCTTCGCCATTTTCGTCCTTCCCCTTTCCTTGCTGCCGCCGCACCTCCGCGCTCCACCGAGGCGCCGCCGCAGCTCGCCGCCGTCGGTCCCCTTCGCCCCAAGCCTCTTGCTCCGTCGCGGCCCTCGCCTCCGCCGCAGCGCCATTTCTCTGTCTAGCTCGGTCCCCATGGCATGCAAGAAGGGAGGGGACTGGGATGGCTCGGTTGTGATCGAGGACCACCTTGCCTTCCTTCGTGCCACACGGCGGCTGCCCGGCACGAGCTTCGTCAAGGTGCCTGTGCCGCCGGAGAGGGAGATTTCGCCGGCGCCGCAAGGAGGCGAGCGGGTCATCTTCCGCTCGCACTTCCTCCGTGGCTTCGGCTTGCCGGCGAGTGGATTCCTCCGTTCCTTCCTCGACATCTACCATCTTCAGCCGCATCATCTGACGCCCAACACCGTGACGCTGCTGTCCGCCTTCGTCACGATGTGCGAGGGCTATCTTGGCATCCTCCCCACCATCGAGTTGTGGGGAGCATTCTTCTACACCAAACTGGGCACCTCCGCCAGGGAGAAGGCGGCCCAGTGCGGTGCCTTCGTCGCGGTGCGCCGTCCGTCGGGGAAGAATGCCTTCCCCGCCATCAAGCTGTCACAGTCGGTCAAACTGTGGCAGAAATCATACTTTTACGTGGAGAACGTCGACCCGGCAATCGACTTCATCAACTTGCCGCCCTATGAAGCTGGCCCTCCGGCCGAGCCTCGGGCCAACTGGGGCTACAAGCCGATACCCTTGTCGACCAACGCCACCGCCGCCCTCAACCGGTTCTGGGTGCTGACGGGCGTAGAAGGCCTCAAGGCGTCCGACCTGCTGGTCGCCTTTGTTGAGCGCCGGGTTCTCCCGCTCCAAGGCCGGACTCATCTGATCTGTCGGATGAGCGGGCACCGTGACCCGAGCCGGATGTGCATGAGGGACATGCCGACCGCCGAAGTTGCCCGTATGGTGAACGAGATCTCCGACCTCAAGCTGTCAGAAGGGTCCTGGCGGTTCGGCAAGCGGCCATACTCCCGCGCCGACCCGCCGCCTGCTTCGACGGCGGCCGCCGTGGTGGGGCTGGGTGAAGGCTATCAGCCAGACCAGGAAGTGAGCGATGTGGATGACCCTGACTTGGGGGCGGCCGCCCTGGAAGACGATTCCGCGGGCGGCGGCAACGTAGCAGGCGGCTCTGAAGAAGGAGGCGGCCTTGAGACTTGGCCTGACGACTATGACGAGGAGGACAAGCCGCCCATGCACGAGGCGCTGACAAGGTGGACATGGGCCCTTCTGCCGGGCCGGCTGCTCGAGGTAGTACGCGCAAGCGCAAACAAGGCGTCGTCTTGTTCGGTAGCGTGCCGAAGAAGGCCAAGAACCCGACCGCGGCGACTAAGCGGAAGGAGGCCGCCGCAAAGGCGACCAAGTTCCTGAAGCTTCCGAAGGTGCCTCCTATGGTGTCGGCGTAAGTGTCTTTTCCTTGTGCTTTATTTTCTTGTTGGTTCCGTCTGAGCTTCTTTGCTTTATTTTCCTTGACTTAGGGCTCCGCTCTCCCATGAGAAGTCGGCCGCCGCCTCCGTCATCGGGTTGGTGGAGACCTCTACCACCACCCGGCGAATCGACCCAGCAGCCGACCTTCGAGAGGCGCAGGAACGAAACGCGCGGGAGGCGCGCAAGGAGCAGGAAGCTGCCCGCATGGAGAAGGCGGAGGCGGATAGGGCGGAAGCCGCCGCGTTGAAGAGGCTGGCGGAGGCTGAAGCCGATGCCGCGGAGAAGAGGCTGGGTGAAGGAGCCGCGCGTTGTCAGGCGCCGCTAATCATCACTCCCTTGAACTTCGCGTCACCACCACCAGAGTTTATGGCGCCGACTAGGGGAGCCGGCGTCGAATAGCCGGTCATGGGGAGAGAAGGCGGCGATGTCGTCATGCCGGAGGTAGTCGTGCCTCCGTCGCCGCCGTCTGGAGGAGCGCGGGACAAACAGCCGGCTGCCCCGCCGGTGCCGCCAGCCGGAAACGAGGTAGTGACGGGCCCAATTCCTGAGGCCCGCACACCATCGCGCCGCCGAGGCGCGACAGAAGCCTCGGCGCTGCGACCGCTAGAAGCCGGCGCTGCGAGCTCGTCCGTCCCGGGTGCCGAAGCCACCAGCCCCGCACCCGCCGAGTGGGTGCGTGGAGGCGGGACCGACGCCTTAAACCAGGTGATCCTAGATGTCCAGGCCAAACTCTGAGCTGAGGCCACCGCTCTTCAACAGTGCAACAGTGCGTTCTTGGATTCGCGAGCGGCCATTCGGGTAAGTCCTTTATTTCTTCGTCTTTGATTCTTGTATTCTCTCTGTGGGGGCGCGCCAGCGCACCCACTGGGTGTAGCCCCCGAGTTTCGGGCCGGCTGCTGAGCAGGCGGCTCGGAACTTTAATTGGCAAGCTCCGAGTGCTAACTTTATCTGCTATCTTCATTATAGGACTATCATAACCTTCGCGCGATCACCTTCAACTCCAACATCCGAGAGCTGGACCGGCGGACCGCCGACTTGTCGGAAAGCCGGAGTAAGTCTTCGTTTTCTTTCTCTGCGGGGGCGCGCCAGCGCACCCGCGGGCTGTAGCCCCCGAGATTCGAGCCGACTGCTGAGCAGTCGGGCCGGATCTCCTTGGCAGCCGTACCTCTTTTTTGTTGATGGTTGATATTTTTTTCCTTCCTCTGCTCTTGTAGAGGCCAACGCTACTTTGCAGCAGCAGCTGGGTGAGGCCAACACCGCGTTGCGCGCCAAGGAGGCAGAGTGCAACGAGGTGGCCCAAGAGCATGACCGACTGGCCAAGCAACTGACGGAGCAGGCGGAGCTTCTCCAGAAGGCCAGAAGGAGGTGGAGGTAAAAGAGTCCAGTCTCTTCGCCGAGTTCAAGACTGAACGCTCCGCCTGGACTGACAGGGAGGCGCTGCTGAAAACCGGTTTCGGCAGGATTGAAGACATAGTTGATGGTAAGCTTTCTTCTTTTTCTTTCTTTGAGCTGCCGGTTGCCGATCGAGCCGGCGTCTAGCTTCTGACTTCTGATTTCTTTGCTTTCTTCCTGAGCAGACTTCTTTCCTGGCCACTCTGACGCCGCCAACCAGGCTATTGAGGCTTATCGTAGAGAACGGAGAGCGGAAGGCATGCAGATCACTGCCAACGCTCCCCAGACTCTTAGCGAACAGCTCCTCAGCATCCAGGCCCGCCTCTGGCCGGCTCGTCGGATGCTGCGCCGTCTTCAGCGTGTCGGGGCCCAAGCGATCTCTGCCCTTTGGCCGACCATGCCGGCTCCGCGCACTCCCAGTCGGACTGCCGACTGGCTGGAGGTGGCGGTCGGCCAACTTTAGGCTTGGAAGGGTTCCTCAGCCCGGGCTGGCGCGTGCCCGGCCTTGGAATTCGTCAAGGCGTGGTACCCTGGGCTAAATCTAGCCCAGTTGACCATGTTTCGGCAGGAGGCCCAAGAGGAGCTGGTGGCGGTGGAGCGCGATCTTGTCAGACGGGCAGCGGCGATCGCCGAGTACACCAACACCAACATCTTTGTTCCCGAGCTGGCTGAGGACGGTGCCGAGGCACCACCGGAGTGGTTCGGGCTGAACCCGGAGGACGACGAAGACTCGGCCGAGATGATCGACTCCAGCGATGAGGGGGAAGGCGAGGAGGACGGGGAGAGCGAAGAAGATATGCCGGAGGTCGGGGCGGACGACCAGTTTCAGCTTGATCGTGCCTCAAACAACGAGCCGCGCTCGAGTGCACCGACTGCTGCTGGAGGTGACCAAGCGGAGACTGACCAGCCGTCCGCTCCACCAATCGGCACTACCGACTCCGCCAACCAGTCGGACCCCTCTGCTGCTCCCTAGGCCACCGACTTGTCTTTATTTTTCCTGTTTTATCATCCTCGACAAACTTTGTTAAATTCGCACAATTCCACCCACGGGGTGTATTTCAAACTCTGTTGAATGCTGGCCAAGGGCCTATTGACATGCAGATACTCTTCTACATAAGTTGCGCTCTTGCCGAGCTCTGACTTTCCTTGCTTCTGCTCCTTGGCTTTTTTCCTTTGCCGCCCTCCCTTGGCTGCTGTCTTGCCAGCCAAACAGCCACTCTGCGGACTGCGGCTGGGTCAAGTACTTAGCTACTTTTGGGAGAGCAAGTACTTAGCCGACTAGAGCGTTAGTAAGATAAGTAGAAGCCGGCCGCCCGGCTGCTCCGCAGCCGGTCAATGAGACGGAAGCCGGCCTGAACTATGTGCTTGCTTTGGGTCCTTAGCCATTTTTCATGCGGACACCTTTTCTGCCTTTAACCCCTGCCCACCGGATAGTCGCTCTGCGAACTATGGCTTTGGCAGGAGAAAGTTCAGGCGCCAACGCATTACTTGTCTGGCTGCAGGAAGCACCACATAGTACAAGGCGGCGAGCCCCCGGGCCGACTGGTCGAACCCGATGCCAGGCGGAATAATGAAATGACACATTTATAGGCGTAATACTCATCACACAAATAAAAGAGGGTAGCCCCCGAGTTCTTCTCGGGGAACCCGGAGTCTTCGTACTGAATACAAAGGGTAGCGTGATACATACTGCATCAACTGTAAAATCTTCGAAGGAGGTTTGCGTTCCATGGCCGCTCTGTCTCCTTGCCGGAGTCGTCTCTCTTGCGTGCTCTGGGCTTCTGAGCATCGATCAGGTAGTAGGAGTCATTGCCCAAAACTTTGCTGATGATGAAGGGGCCTTCCCAAGGTGCCGAGAGCTTGTGCTGGCCGGCTGTTTGCTGGATCAGCCGGAGCACAAGGTCTCCCTCTTGGAAAGATCTTGGCTTGACCTTCCGATTGTAGTATCGGCGTAGACTCTGCTGGTAGATGGCGGACCGGCTGAGTGCCAACAGCCGGCCCTCTTCCAGCAGATCGACACCGTCTCCTCGTGCTTCTTTTGCCTCCTCCTCAATGTACATGGTGACTCGAGGGGAGTCAAATTCTATGTCCGTCGGGATGACGGCCTCGGCACCGTAGACGAGGAAGAAGGGCGTGAAGCCGGTTGACTTGTTTGGAGTTGTATGCAGGCTCCAGAGGACGGCCGGCAGCTCATCGAGCCAACAGCCGGCCGAACGCTCCAGAGGCTCGATCAGTCAGGGCTTGATGCCGGACAAAATGAGGCCGTTTGCTCGCTCCACCTGGCCGTTTGACTGCGGATGGGCAACGGACGCTAAGTCTAGTCGGATGCCCTGCGTCGCGCAAAAACGAGCCAAGGCGCCCTTGGCAAAGTTTGTGCCATTGTCGGTGATGATGTTGTGTGGTATGCCATACCGGGTGGTGATGTCTGCGATGAAAGTCACCGCGGTCGGACCATTCAACTTCTTGATTGGTTTGGCTTCTATCCACTTGGTGAACTTGTCCACGGCGACAAGTAGATGAGTCATGCCGCCGCGCGCTGTCTTGAATGGTCCCACCATGTCCAGCCCCCAGACGGCAAAGGGCCAGGCAATGGGGATGGTCTTGAGTGCAGAAGCCGGTAAATGTGGCTTGGAGCGGAACTTCTGACACCCCTTACATTTCTGGACCAAGTCTTTGGCGTCTTCTAGAGCAGTTGGCCAAAAAAAACCATGGCGGAAAGCTTTGGCAACAAGTGATCTTGAAGCTGCGTGGTGACCACACTCGCCTTGGTGGATATCTTTGAGGATTGCTTGGCCTTTCTCCGGCTCCACGCAGCGCTGGTACACGCCAGTGACACTACACCTCACAAGTTCTCTGTTAACAATGGTGTATGCTGCTGCCCGACGTTGCACTTGTCGGGCCAAGATTTCATCAGTCGGCAGCTCCTTGTTTACCAGAAAGTTGAGGACGGGCTGCGCCCATGAAGGTGCTGCTATTTCTTCGACTGCCAGAACTGCTATTTGCACGAGGGCGGTTGGGAGGGGAGGCGGCGGGGTGGAGCCAACGGTGTCTTGCTGTGTTGTTGAAGTCCCCGTGCCGACTGCTGCGGCCCCCGGGCCGGGTTGTGGAGTCCCCAGGCCGGGTGCGACTGCTGCAGTCCCCGGGCCGCTTGGTGAAGTCCCCGAGACGGCTGCTGCAGCCCCCGGGCCGGGTTGTGGAGTCCCCGGGCCGGGTGCGACTGCTGCAGTCCCAGGCCGCTTGGTGAAGTCCCCAAGATGGCTGCCTCGGGGGGAGTCGGCACGAAGATGGAGTCTGATTCTGGTGACGGCTTGATAGACGGCTTGAGGAGGCGTTGCAGGGCGACGTCGGCTGGTACTGCTTGCCGGGTGGAGCCGATTCGTGCCAAGGCATCGGCTTGCTCTTTGTCGTTTCTCGGCACATGGAGGAACTCGCACCCTTCAAAGTATCCACTGAGTTGCTGGGCGAGGAAGCGGTAGCTTGCCATGTTTGCATCCTTGGCGTCCCAGTCGCCTGACGACTGCTGGACCACTAAGTCGGAGTCACCGTAGCACAGGATCCGACGAATGCCGAGTTCCTTGGCAAGCCGGAGCCCGTGTAAGAGTGCTTCATACTCGGCCACGTTATTGGAGGCGGCAAAGTGGATTTGCAGCATGTATCTGAGCTTGTCGCCTTTGGGAGAGGTGAGGACGATGCCGGCTCCCAGACCGGTGCGCATCTTCGAGCCATCGAAGTGCATCCGCCAATGAGTGGAGTCTGGAGCTGGCGCCAGGTACTGGGTCTCGGCCCAGTCGACGAGGAAGTCGGCCAGCGCCTGGGATTTGATGGCGGTGCGAGGTTGGTAGAAGATGGTGTAGGGGGCCAGCTCGATGGCCCACTTGGCCACTCGGCCCGATGCATCTCTGCTGCCTATGATCTCTGCAAGCGGGGCGGTGCAAACAACCGTGATTGGATGCTCTTGGAAGTATGGCTTCAGCTTCTTGGCGGTGAAATGCATGCCATAACACAACTTTTGATAGTGGGGGTAGTTCTGCTTGGAGGCTGACAACACCTCGCTCAAGTAGTACACCGGTCTCTGGACCGGCTGAGTCTTGCCGTCTTCTTTGCGTTCCACAACTATGACTGTGCTGACCACCCGACTGGTGGCGGCGATGTAGAGAAGCATCGGCTCCTTAGCAGTCGGAGCCGCTAGGACAGGCGGAGTGGTCAACACCTTTTTGAGAAGGAGAAAAGCTTCATCCGCCTTGTCATTCCACTCGAAAAAAGTGGTTTTCTTCATAAGCTGGTACAGAGGAAGCGCCTTCTCGCCCAGCCGACTGATGAAACGGCTAATGGATGCCAAGCAGCCGGTGAATTTTTGCACATCCAGCAGTCGGGTGGGCACCTCCATCCTCTCGATGGCCTTGATCTTCACAGGATTGCACTCTATGCCGCGCTCTGAGACCAGGAAACCAAGAAGCTGGCCGGCTGGTACTCCAAAGACACATTTCTCCGGGTTGAGCTTGATTTGAAAACGTTGCAAGTTTTCAAAGGTTTCCTTAAGGTCCTCTAGCAGGGTGCCACACTTCTCCGTCTTCACCACGATATCGTCCACATAGACATGGGCGTTCTTGCCGAGTTGCTTGAGGAGACACTTCTGCATGCAACGCTGAAACATGGCGCCGGCATTCCTCAAGCCGAACGTCATGGTCAGGTAGCATAAGGCTCCGAATGGTGTGATGAAGGCGGTCTTCAGCCTGTCGGCTGGGTTCAGTTTGATCTGGTGGTACCCTGAGTATGCATCCAAAAAACTCAACAGCTCGCATCCGGCTGTGGAGTCTATCACTTGGTCAATTCTTGGCAAAGCAAATGGATCTTTGGGGCAAGCTTTGTTGAGGCTGGTATAATCAATACACATGCGACACTTCTTATTCTTTTTCAGCACAAGGACTAGGTTGGCTAACCACTCTGGGAAGAATACTTCCATAATGAAGCCCGCTGCTAGAAGCCGGGCTATTTCTTCTCCAATGACTCCTCTCTTTTCTTTCGACAGGCGGCGCAAGGGCTGCCTGACTAGCTTGACACCAGGTCGGACATGTAACTTGTGCTCGGCGAAATCCGTCGGAACACCCGGCATGTCTTTAGGAGACCATGCAAAGATGTCCCTATTCTCACAGAGGAAATCGATGAGCTCGCTTTCCTATTTGCTGTCAAGGTTTGCACCAATGACAGCGTACCTCTCCGGGTGCTCCGGGTCCAGGGGTATCTTCTTTGTTTCTTTCGCCGGCTTGAATGAGCCCTCAGCTTCTGACTCCTTAGGTTTTGGCGACATTTCCGGCTGCTTGCCTGCCATTGCCACAACCCGGTCAAGGAGCCTCCTCTCGGCAGAAATCACAAGGGACTCGGCCAGCCGACTACTGGCAGTGGCACAGGCGACAGACTTCTGGTAGTCACCAGCCACGGTGATGATGCCCTTGGTGCTCGGCATCTTCATCTTGAGATAGGCGTAGTGGGGGACCGCCATGAACTTGGCCAGGGCGGGCCGGCCAAGCAACGCGTGGTAGGGGCTTTCAAGATCAACCACCTCGAACCAGATTGGCTCTCGGCGGAAGTGATCCTTCTCTTCGAAAAGGACATCTATCTTGATCTTGCCGATCGGCGAGCAGGACAGGCCAGGCACAATGCCATGGAAGACAGTCTGGCTAGGCTGGAGCTGTTTCTCTTTGATGTCCAACTTCTCCATGGTGTCACGGTAGAGGATGTTGATGCTGCTGCCGCCATCTATCAGAACTCGGGAGAAACGAGCGGCCCGCCTCTCTGTAGCGAAGGTGGCATCCAGCACCAGGGCATAAAAACCCGGAGCAGGCATCACCTCCGGGTGGTCAGATCGGCTCCAACTGATCGGCCTCTCCGACCAGTGCATGAATTCCGGAGCTTTAGAAGTGACAACGTTCACTTCCCGGCGCTGTTGACGCTGGCTACGCCTGTCGTCAGTCACGCTGGTGAAGACGATGTAAGCTCCAGGCTCTTCAGGGAACTCGTCTTGGATCGCTCCGACTGGCCGAACCATCGGCTGCTGGGGCGGCGGAGGCGGCGGGCCAGCAGGTGGAGGAGGAAGGAGTCCGTCGCCCTTGGTGATCCTGGTGAGCCAGTGGCACTTCCGAGTGGTGTGGTTGGACGGCTTCGCACCGCTGTGAAACTTGCAGGGTGCATCGAGAGTCTGCTCGTATGAGAAGGCGGGCAACCAGTTGGGCTTGCCGCCCTTCTGGCGCTTGGGAGGAGGCTGCCCTTCTGGCTGCTGGTCTTCGACTGTCGCCACCTGCCGGCTTGTAGAAGCCGGTTGTGGCACCTTGCGCTTGTTGTCATTTTGCTGCTGCCACCGACTGGCGTCACCAGCCGTGGTCCGAGGACCTTGAGGAGCCACTTTACCGGATGCATCAACTTGAATCTCCGCCTTCATGGAGGAGTCGGCCGTGGCGTACTTGTCCGCTATGATCAGCAACTCGTCGAGGGTGGCCGGCTCGTCACAGAGGAGTTTGTGCTTGAGCAGAGTGCCTTCTCTGCACCCGGCTGTGAAATACTCAATGGCCTGCACCTCGTGCACGCCTTCGCAGGAGTTGCGCAGCTCGGCCCAGCGCGTGAGGTAGTCGCGAGTCGACTCGTCGGGGCCTTGGACGCACAAGGAGAGCTGGCGAGGCTTGGGTGGCCGCTTGTACGTGCTGGTGAAGTTGCGGTTGAAGGCTTTGGTGAAATCAACCCAGCTGTTGATGCTGCGGGGCTTCAGGCTATTCAGCCATGTCCGGGCGGTGCCTTGGAGCATGAGCAAAATATACTTCACGGCAACGCGCTTGTTGCCGTTTGCGATGCTGACGGCCGTGGAGTAGTCGACCAGCCAGTCTTCCGGCTTCACGGAGCCAGTGTACTTGGGCGTATCTCTTGGGAGAGTGAACCCTTTGGGGAAGGGCTCGTCACGGATGCGGGGGCCAAAGCAAGGCGGACCCAGTGCATCTTCTTCTTCTAGCGCCAGGGACCGGTTGAGGCGGTCGATCTGGTGGCGGGCATCATTCTCCCCGACTCCTTCTCGGCGGCCAAGGCGGTCGCCGAGTGTCGGGTGGTCAACAGGCGGCGGGGAAGCACGCCTCTCCCTGCGCGGGGGAGGCGGATGACCGTCCCGCCGTTCCACTGCTCGTGGGCGGCCGTCTTGGTCGCGCTCGATGGAGATGCGGGTGCGGCTGCGGCTTGCAACCGGCTCTAGGTCTCTTCCGTCGCGGGCGCCGTCTGTTGGCGTCTAGGAGGTCGCGCCGTGCTCTCGGCGAGGGGGAAGGTTCCTGGCCTGTAAGCCGGGTTCCATCATGCGGCGGCCGGCTTCTTGTTGCGCGGCGGCCGCGTCGATGAGCTGTTGGACACGCTCCGTCATGCAGCGACGCTCGTCGCCCTCCAGGCGGTCCAGTTCTTCTACCGCCGCCTGGGCGGCACGCAGGTTCTCCATCAGCGTGGCGTAGACTGGGCGGTCGGCCCCCAACATGCTGGCGATGGCTGCGCCACGCTGTCGGACCGTGCCCGCGCGGCTGGGCTCGCCAGCAGCCGGCGTGCCGCAGACGGCACGGTCGACCTCGCGGTGGTAAGCCTCGGTGAGGCTTCTCATGGCCGCCAACTTGTTGCCGCTGTCGAGAAGCGTGATACGGCATGCTTCCAGTGTTTCACCATTCGCACCGGGTGCTACGGGCGCGGACAGGTCCCGCATTGCCGCCTGCAGCGGATCCTAGCCACCTTCGCCAGAGTGCTCGCCATGCTCGATGACAAGCACCTCCGTGATGGTGCCTCCGCCACTGTTCATGCGAGGGAGCGGTTCGTCGTAGACCACCACGCTGGTGGGGAATGTGTCGAGCGACGCCGTGTCGGAATCGACAAGTGTCGGGTCGGTGGAGCCAACCGACTCCAAGTCTACAGCAGGCTCGCTGCCGACGTGGAGCTGGTCGAGGAGGCTGACGAGGCGGCTCTCGGGGTCATCTGTGCCCGCGTCAGATGCGGGCTCGTCGGGAAGGCGAATCTCGCCAACAAGATCGGCGAGGCAACTTGCCGCGCAGACGACCTCCACGCCGCGCAGCGCGTCGGCGCAGGCGCCATCTGGCGTGCCGGGCTGGCTGCGCTCGCCAGGAAGGAACAAGGTTCCCGTCCAGAACAGGTCTCCGGACGGCGGTGCACCTAGCCCCACGGTGGGCGCCAAATGTCGGGGGTTGGATGCGACATATGCCAAGGGATGGCTTATCATGGTGGGAGCTAGTAGAACGTCGCCGGTGCCTGGAAGCGGGATGAGGCGTGGACACGAACGCCGGCGTACTTTACCCAGGTTCGGGGCTCTCCTAGGAGATAACACCCCTAGTCCTGCTCTGCGGGGTCTCCGCATGATCACTAAGGCACTAGTGAGTACAAGGTGCTCCTTGAGCTGTATGCCAGAGGTAGAAGAGAGCAGGGCTGACTCTCTCCTCACTCTGAATGAGTCTAGGTTTCACAGGTTCGGAACCCTTTGCATGGGTGCCCTGGGGGTTTATATAGGCCTACCCCCCAGGGGTACAATAGTCATCTGGCCGGGTGTAGGGTCCGGCGGTCAGCGTCTCTGGCCGCCGGCTTCTCTGTCAGCTGCTGGGGCCCGCCGCCTGGTGGGCCCCGCCGACTGGTCTGGCTCGGAGCCGACAGGCCGCTCCCGCCACTTGCGGGTCTCATCGGCTGCTTGTTGCTGTAGCCGTAATGCTGATGACGCATGCTTGGTCGGGGGGGCGTGGTTATAGTCCCGCCGTCGGGTGGGAGATCACTATAGCCACATCGTGTCTTTTCTGGTTTAAAGGCACGCAGACTTCGAGGGAGGAGGGGCCGCTTGCTAGAGGCCAGCCTCCCACCGGTCTGACTGGTCAGGCTTTGCCGCCCTCCAGTCTCTCGCTGCCTGGTAGGGCCTGCCACCTGCAGGCCGTACCGACAGGCCGTCGTGGGAATAGGGCTTCGCCTGATAGGAATGACGTCAAGGGTGGGGTGGCCACAGTGCCACGTCGTGAGGAGATCTCTGCCTGTACGGAGCACTGTGGCCGCTCCGTGCCCTGGATATGGGGGAATGGGCTATACTGTAGCCACATCCTATCTTGTCTTCTTAATGGGGGCGTAGACTTTGAGGGCGTCGTGGGCCGCCTGTTCTAGGAGCCGGCCTCTCTGGAGGCCGCCTGCTAGGAGTCGGCCTCGTCTTGGGGCCGTCTTCCGGTGCTTGCCCGTCCTCTGGCAGCCGGCCTCATGAGCCAGCCGGCCACCAGAAGGCGGCGCTTCATCCTTGATGCTTGAGGGGCGCAGCCGGCCCAATGTCTTGAAATGCTCAGGGACCCGGGTTAGGCTACCCGTGGCCCATTACTCCGACAATGACATTATCTTTGGCTGCACTGACAAAAGATACAGTGATGAGTTTGGCCATATGATGCAAGAGCAATATCAGATGTCCATGATGGGAGAGCTGAAATTCTTTCTTGGTCTTCAAATCCGTCAACAGAGAAATGGCATCTTCATATCACAAGAAAAATACCTCAAAGATTGCCCGAAGAAGTTTGGAATGCAAGACTGCAACGGGTACACGATGCCAATGCCAACCAAAGGTCAATTGGGCTCCGACGACAATGGTAAAGAGTTCGATCAAAAGGTATACCGCTCCATGATTGGTTCTTTATTGTACTTATGTGCATCTAGGCCAGATATAATGCTTAGCGTTTGCATGTGTGCCCGATTCCAAGCGGCACCAAAGAAATCGCATCACCTCGCGGTGAAGCGAATTCTTCGATATTTGGCTCACACCCCAACGCTAGGATTATGGTATCCAAAGGGCTCAGAGTTTGATCTAGTTGGATATTCAGATGCTGATTATGTTGGCGACAAAGTTGATCACAAGTCCACATCAGGCACATGTCACTTTCTTGGACGATCTCTTGTCTGTTGGTCTTCAAAGAAGCAGAATTGCTGAGGCTGAATACATTGCCGATGGATCTTGCTATGCTCAGCTTCTTTGGATGAAGCAAACCCTCAAGGACTATGGCATCAACATGAAGAATGTGCCCCTCTACTGCGACAATCAAAGCGCCATCAAGATTGCTCACAATCCAGTTCAGCACTCGAAGACAAAGCACATACAGATCCGTCATCACTTTCTCAGAGACCATGTGTTGAAGGAAGACATTGATATCATTCATGTCAACACTGAAGAGCAATTGGCAGATATCTTCACGAAGCCCTTGGATGAGAAAAGGTTTTGCAAGCTGCGGTGTGAGCTAAATATCTTAGAATCCTCGAATGTCCTGTGAATGGACACGCATCCTAACGCTTATGCATATTGATGACTTAGGTGCGCAACACACAAGTAACATATGTCTTCAATTCATGAAGACATACCCTCTGAGTGTGAATACATTAATGCAGAATTTGACTTCGGAGCGTCACAATAATTGTGCACCGTGTCTGGGTCTAATACTTCCTATACGGTGGGTAACGCCACCACCAACCTTTCTTGAAGATTTTTGTTTGGCGTCATGTTGCATTATCCTCAAAGTTGGTTTGTCTTCAACATTGCCTTGTCTTCTTGATTAAATCTTCGCAATGTTCAATTTGGTCTTCTACTAAATAGAGATGAGAATCGAGAGAGGAGAGAACGGGAGATTAGAGAAGAGAGATAGGATATATATATATTATTAATATGTGTGTGTGTGTGACAAGTAGTGTGTGTGTGTGTGTGTGTGTGTGTGTTATGTCCTCTACAGCATTCACTTATAGCTATGTCTTCAAGTCGCCATTTTCTGTGCTAAGTGAATGTGATCGGACCTTAACCCCTTCCGTGCTTATCTCTCTAATTCTCTCTGTCTCTTCATATGCATTCTATTGACACATGTCAATTGTCTTCACTGTGTCCTTGTTAGTTAAAGATCTAGAGAAAAAACATTAAACTGCTTTTACTATCTCTATCCTTTTTGCCTGAATTCCGGAGAAGCCGGAACGACCACCCGACAAACCAGGCACGTGTGGGGTCGTGGCACAACATTCAAGCTGTTGCATGCATGCCATGTGTCCTTCAGATGTGAACCGCCAGGGGCACCTGAGTAATTACATTGCGCTGTCCCTCTTCCTTATAAATACTCAACCGTGCGGTCATTATTTCCTTACTCCCCTCGTCGTCTCGCTCAAACCCTAGCGCCATTGCTAGCCTCTGTCGTCACCGGAGATGAAGTGCTTCACTGCCACGACTTCTCCATCGTCGTCGTCACGCCGGTCGCGGATCTTCCTCCTTCCGCCGCCGCCATAGGTGCCTTCCACCGCCAAGTTAGGGCGCGGAAGATTGGACTGCTCGGCCTCCATCCTCAACTCGTCTAGCAGTCTCATCTATTCTTGAGCGGTAATTAAAAGTCTATTTTTATCGTGCGTTTGATCCGTTAAAACTTTCTATATCTTCAGAAAGTTGTTTCTTCACTTCCAAATCTGGATCTCTACTTTTATGCATCTCATGACTCGCAAGTACTTTCACTTATGCTCACTACTAGTTAGATTCTTCACTTGTACTTATTCATGGATTCGTACAAATCTGGAACCAACTCACATCTATAAGTGAATGTCTTCGCGCTATGAGGTCAATGTCTTCAAACTGATTTATCTTCAAAAACTTCTGAGAATGCATATGACCTCTTCCCCTTCCCTCGCATCTCTAATGCTGTCATAGATACATGTCCGTGGGAGAGTCCCTTGGTTCTCGTAGTCTGCATTCATTTGCAGAGTTCTTACAGCATCATATTGAGTCGCCTGAAGCCAGTTCTTGTCTGACCAGTCTACTGAAGCCAAACACCGTTGTGAAGCCTTTCAGTTTGAAGCCAATGGCTAGTGGGAAATCCGCAAAGAAGGGAGGCCGACTGCACCGCGATAACACTGCCTTGGACTTGCCACCAGATCTATATGAGATGTACAAGTCTGACCCTGAAGAAACCTATGGTGAGCACAAGTCTAGAGTCCAATGGATTCACAGATATTGGGCAGAGCAATGGAACCTGTATCATTTTGTGACTCCAGAATACGCAGACAAGAATGTTGTGAGGCCCCCATGGGCAGATATCATATACAAGAAGCTGTAACCCAAGACCAACGTTGAAGCCATTGCTAAAGGCTTCTTTCCTTGCATGGTCCGCGGCCCAATGCCTGAAAATGCCGACCCATCAAGCCTTCGATGGTGTCGAGAGGATGATCTGTTTGAAGCCAATCTCTAGTTTGCTAAGGCTTCAGCAGTTCAAAACAAGAAGGACCTTGGGATTAACTTCAACCCAGGTCCGGCTGCTCCAAGGCCAGATGGCAGTCGCGAAGCTGAGCCAAATCTCATTGGCCCCTTTGAAGATTTTGACTCATTTCTGGCACATTGTGCAGCTCAAAGGGCCAGTGTTGAAGATGCTGCTGCCGATGAGGAACATGCTAAAGTTCCAGAGCCCCCGAAGCCAGTGAAGAAAGCAAAGGCTTCAAAATCTTCTGCTGCACCAAAAGCTTCAAAAGTGAAGCCACTGAAATCTGCACCTCCTGAATCCAGTGTGCAGTCTGAAGACCTCTCGCACGTCTAAGAAGACGAAGAAGACCTCAGGGCAAGCTCTTACACCTGCAAGCATCTTTCGCAATGATGAAGATATTATCGATCTCTCCAGCGATGAAGATATTGATGATGATGCTCTTGAAATGCTGATCAAGAGCAAACAGGAGGCCGAAATCTTCAATGATCTGCCTCTGTTTGACACTGACATTCTCAACAACTTCATTGATGAATGGTTTGACGATCCCTCTCTTACCATTGATGATCTACAGCTTCCAATTGGCATCAGCGTAACATTTCAGGGCTATATTGCCAAAGAGCTCACCATTGCTCAGAAGGTTGTTGAGCAGAAGAACAAGATAGATCATGAAAAGGCCCTCTTCAAGAAGCACATGGCCCAGCTCAATGTCACTGAAGTGCAAAATTTCAAGCAAATGATGATTGATCTCAAGGCTGAATTTGCTAAGCGCCATGATGAAGCCAAAGGCTCAAGAGAGCGCCTCAAGCACTATGCTGAAAAATGCGTTTAGGCTCATAATGAAGCCTTGAAGAGGAAAGCACTTGGGCATCCAGGCATTGACCCCAAGTTGGCTGCTAAGAATAAGAAGAAGCCAATCCAAGCTAAGGCTGAAGCTCAAAGGCAGGAAAGACCAAGCATTGTCTTCACTGCCAGCATGACTAGCTCGAAGCCAAAGGTCCCATCAGCTGCTTCTGAGCAGAAGAAGACGAAGCAGGCTGAAGCTGAAGCCAAGAAGCGAAAGCATAAAGAAGCCTCTGATGCTGCTCCTTCACAGAAGAGGCTGAAGACAAAGCCCTCTAAGGCTTCACAAAGGACCCAAGCACAAACTGCCTCATCTGCTCCTGGTGAGCCATTGCTTGTTGAAGCTATCTCTATTACCCTTCCTGCCTCCTCCAACCGTGAGCGTTGTCTAGTTGTTCATGAGCCTGCTCCCACAGAGGCTCATGTGTCTAAAGACATTCCAGCTGCTGACAACACCACAGCTGAAGACATTGGTCATGACGACAATGTAGTTGATGATGAAGTCCTTCCTCAGTTCCCGCAGATCATGCCCAAGCTGGTATCATCGCCTGCTCCCTCGAGCAGTGAACAGATCAGTATTGGCGGTCCCACAACACCAATCGCACATGATGATTATTGGGAAGAGCAAAACCCCAACACTCTGCTCCATGGGTCATGCGGCTGATTAAGCTTCACTCCACCATCAATTATCAAGCTCCAGCGTGCAACCATGTTGTCTTTCTACCTGAAGTAGATATATCTCATGAAGCTATATATCCTGAGCCTGCCAAATAACCCATTCATGAAGACAAT
Source organism: Thinopyrum elongatum (assembly GCA_011799875.1). Lineage (NCBI taxonomy): Eukaryota > Viridiplantae > Streptophyta > Magnoliopsida > Poales > Poaceae > Thinopyrum > Thinopyrum elongatum. Next base: position 212,793,092 of record CM022299.1, read on the forward strand.
GCTGCTTTCCAGAGCTTCACTCAACTGCTTCAAGGTGTTCATGTGCCAAATCCACCTACTGCTGCTGGTCCTCTTGCTGGTCAGCTCAAGCTGCCGCATCGTGCCAACACTAATGTAACAGCCAGCACAGTAGCCCAAAGGCCCTGTTACCCTAACTCCACCGCCCAACTCCACCGTCGACCCTGCTGCCTGATAACCCACAAGTATAGGGGATCGTTTGTAGCCTTGTTCGATAAATAAGAGTGTCGAACCCAACGAGGAGCTAAAGGTAGAACAAATATTCCCTCAAGTTCTATCGACCACTGATACAACTCTACGCACACTTGACGTTTGCTTTACCTAAAACAAGTATGAAACTATTTTGCAAGAATAAAACTACGAGTACTTTGCGAGAATAAAACTATGAATAAATTGCAAGGTAATAAAAGTAGATAGCTTTTGTCAACAAGAAAGTCATTTGTCCCTAGGCAATCGATAACATACCGATACTTGTTGAAGAAAGATGGGATGCCTTCCGGGGCATCCCCAAGCTTAGATGCTTTAGTATCCTTGAATATTTACTTGGGATTCCTTGGGCATCCCCAAGCTCGAGCTCTTGCCTCTCCTCCTTCTTGTCATATCGAGACCTCCTCGATCTTTGATCACTTCATCCACACAAAACTCAACAGAAAGCTCGGTAAGATCCGTTAGTATAATAAAGCAAATCACTACTCTAAGTACTGCTGCAAACCAATTCATATTTTATTTTTGCATTGTAGCTACTGTAATATAACTTCTCCATGGCTTATACCACCGATAGAATTGATAGTTTCATCAAAACAAGCAAAACAATGCATCAAAAACAGAATCTGTCTTAAACAGGACAGTCTGTAGCAATCTGAACACCTACCATACTTCTGTTACTTCAAAAATTATGAACAATTAGGAAAAAATAAAAAATTTGTATATAAAGACTTTGCAAGAAGTTTCAGAAACTTTCGACGTTCCAGTCAAAAATGTAAAATTGCGCACTACAGCCAAAGTTTCTGTTTTTGCACCGCACATACCAACAAGCAATCTAATCATCCTAAAGGCAAATCTTGGCACATTATTTTTATAATACAATGGATTTGTACAAGGGGATAATAATTTTTTTTGAAAAGTTTTTGTAATCGAGATTCATAAAGTTTCCATGGGCATGAACAAAGTTCAAGGACGTCCCCCACTTCAACGGTGTTCATCTTTCTCACTTTCAGTTTTCTTTTTGTGAAGTTTCAAGTTCCCCTCTATATTTTTTTTGTTTTTAAACTTTATAAAAGTACTCAACAGAATAAAATGACTCTCTAAAACTTCCGGGTTGTCTCCCTGGCAATGCTTTCTTTAAAGCCATTAAGCTAGGCATAAAGTGCTCAAGTAATGGATCCACCCGGATCCCAAGGTATATCAAAGCCAATTTTAATTAACAATGATTTGACATTTAGTAGTGAGCACAAAGCAACATATATCATGCAATGACAAAGTCTAACTTTGTTCCTATGCATCGGCATGTCATACAAGAACAATTCATGCCCATCAAGTAAAGGCCAATACATAGCATAAGCAGTTTCTTGCAATTTTATCGTGTTGGAAACATAAAGAGGTGGAGATATAGTTCCTCTCTCATAATAATTGCAAGTAGGAGCAGCAAGCACATGCATATTATATTCATCAAAATCATCATGTGTAGTAGCAAAACGCAACCCATCAATATAATCCTTAATAAGTGCAAACTTCTCCGATATAGTGTAGTTTGAAGAATTCAAAAAGATAATAGGACTATCATGTGTGGGTGCAATAGCAATAATTTCATTCTTAACATAAGGAATAATAGCAAGTTCATCTCCATAAGCATAATTCATATTGGCATCTTGGCCACAAGCATAGCAATTATCAAGTTCATCAAAAAGGGATATTTCAAAAGAATCAACGGGGTCATAGCAATTATCATAACATTCATCCTTCGGTAAGAACAAAGGGACGTTAAAAAATATATGAGTTGGAGGGTTACTCTCATTAGAAGGTGGGCACGGGTAGCTAATCTGCTCTTTCTCCTTTTGTTCTTTGCTCTCCTCATCATCTTTTTCATCCAATGAGCTCACAGTTTCAACAATTTCTTCTTCCATAGACTCCTGCAAAATATTAGTCTCTTCTTGGACAGCGGAGACATTCTCAATAAATACATCAATATCATAATTGGATTTATAATTATCATAGCAATATTTAAGTATAGCAAAAATTTCAGGTCTATAAACCGAATCATCAAAATCTTCATACTTTTCAAACAAAGATTCAATTTCATAAGCACCCTTAAAAGCAACAAATTCTTATATTCGTTCCACAACATAATAATCATATCTACCATTAGCATAAGAAGTCAAGGTTTCATTATCACTAAATTCACATGAAAAGGGAAGGTGTCGAGCCTTCATCCTAGAGCAACAGGTATAATCATATCTCGAGCATAAATTCCAAGCATACCATTGCAACATTTCAATTTGATCCCATAAAAGTTTTCCTTTGAGTCAAGCGATAATCCCTAAAGTATTCACGTTGATCCAACGTTACTCCCATTATCAAGTTGAATGGGGTTTTCTCAGGATTATCAAAGTAGTGTTTAATATTTTTCACATAACGAGCATCGAGGGTATTAGGAGGTTCCCCATCTCCGTGAGTAGCAAGTACAACTAATTTTTTTGGTGTTTTGTGTTCCATAACCATAACTAAAGATAGAGAACAACTTACAATAGGAAATAAAAACTACTTAGTGATAAAGCAAACAAGCACACACGAGAATATTCACCCCACGCTATTGCTCCCCGGCAACGGTGCCAGAAAAAGTTAATGATAACCCACAAGTATAGGGGGTCATTTGTAGCCTTCTTCGATAAATAAGAGTGTCGAACCCAACGAGGAGCTAAAGGTAGAACAAATATTCCCTCAAGTTCTATCGACCACTGATACAACTCTACGCACACTTGATGTTTGCTTTACCTAAAACAAGTATGAAACTATTTTGCAAGAATAAAACTACGAGTACTTTGCGAGAATAAAACTACAAATAAATTGCAAGGTAATAAAAGTAGATAGCTTTTGTCAACAAGAAAGTCATTTGTCCCTAGGCAATCGATAACAAGTACCGGTAATCATTCTTGTAATTTTATATGAGGGAGAAGCATGAGCTAACATACTTTCTCTACTTGGATCATATGCACTTATGATTGGACCCCTAGCAAGCATCCGCAACTACTAAAGATCATTAAGGTCATGAAACCCAACCATAGCATTAAGTATCAAGTCCTCTTTATCCCATACGCAACAACCCACTTACTCGGGTTTAAGCTTCTGTCACTCTCGTAACCCACCATAAGCGAATCATGAACATATTGCAACACCCTACAGCGGGGGCCCCTCACGTTTGCGCGAGACGGAGGGCACCGTAGGACAACACCATAAATAAAATATACAATCATACCAACCAAGATCACGATTAACCCATAGGACAAAACGGATCTACTCAAACATCATAGGATAACCATAGATCATTGGGAAATAATATATGGAGTTGAGCACCATGTTTAAGTAGAGATTATAGCGGGGAGAAGAGGTGTTACACCGCTGCATAGAGGGGGAGAAAGTTGGTGTTGACGGTAGCAAGATTGTTGATGTAGATCGCCGGCATGATCCTTGCCCCGGCGGTACTCCGGCGCCACCGGGAGAGAGGGGGAGAGAGCCCCCCTCCTTCTTATTATTCATTGGCCTCCCCCTAGATGGGAGGAGAGTTCCCCCTCTGGTCCATGGCCTCCATGGCGGTGGAGGGGGCCCCTCCGAGGTTGGATCTCCCTCTCTGTTCTCTTCTATTTCGCGTTTCCCAGATCTGGCCCTTCACGGGTTCTTAAAAACCCGGAGATCCGTAACTCCGATTGCGCTGAAATTTTTACACGATTTTTTTTCCATAAATTATCTTTCTTGCGCCAGAAGAAGGGCCCCAACCGACTTTCGAGGAGGGCATAAGACACCTGGGCACGCCAGGGGGTGCCCGGCGCGCCCTGGTGGGTTGTGGTCACTGTGGGCCCCCGTTTGCGTTGATTCCAAGTCCCAAAAATCACATATATTCCAAAATAATTCTCCGTAAATTTTTATCGCGTTTGGACTATGTTTGTTATGGATTTCCTGCGAAACAAAAAACATGTAACAAACAGGAACTGGCACTGGGCACTGGATCAATAGGTTAGTCCAAAAAATCATATAAATTGTTTCCAAAAATATGTAAAAGTTGTATACTATTGGCATGGAACAGTAAAAAATTATAGATACGACGGAGACGTATCACTGCCCTAACTCCACCGCCCAACTCCACCGTTGACCCAGCTACTAGAGATGACCCCTAAAAATGTATGAAGACAATGGTGGCTCGTGAAGACATTCACGTCGAAGATAATGACGTGTGAAGACATTCACTTGAAGACAATGGAGTGCGAAGACATAGTTTCTTTCATAGTTTCATTTTCTTCTTACTTGAGTCATAGGAACCACCGAACTATTAAGTGGGGTCCAAGTGAATGAAGTCAGAAGACTGACGTGATGCTCAACCCAAATCCAATGTCTTCGAGTGAAGACAATGAGAGTGAATCTTATCCAGAGTTGGATGAGTCAGCTCTACTTGTAGCCCAAGTCAAGCTGCCTCGTGTGTCTGAAATCCGATTGTTCGACACATGTCGGTTCCTTAGTGACCCAGGGTCATTTCGGACATACCATGTGTGCTACTTCTTGAGCTTGTGTTGGTTTTTCCCTTGAAGAGGAAAGGGTGATGCAGCAAAGTAGAGATAAGTATTTCCCTCAGTTAGAGAACCAAGGTATCAATCCAGTAGGAGACAACGCACAAATCACCAATACCTGCACAAACAATCAAACACTTGCACCCAACGCGATAAAGGGGTTGTCAATCCCTTCACGGTCACTTGCAAAAGTGAGATCTGATAGAGATAGATAAAACTAAACAAAAGATAAAGTAAATATTTTTGGGGTTTTTGGTTTATAGATCGGAAAGTAAAAGATTGCAAAATAGTAGATCAAAAACTTATATGATGGAAAATAGACCCGGGGGCCATAGGTTTCACTAGAGGCTTCTCTCAAGATAGCAAATAATAAGGTGGGTGAGCAAATTACTGTCGAACAATTGAAAGAAAAGCGCAAAGTTATGACGATATCTAAGGCAATGATTATGAAATATAGGCATCACGTCCGTGTCAAGTAGACCGACCCCTGCCTGCATCTACTACTATTATTCCACACATCGACCGACTCTTTCTTGCATCTAGAGTATTAAGTTCATGAAGAACAGAGTAACGCTTTAAGTAAGATGACCTGATGTAGAGGAATAAACTCAAGCAATATGATGTAAACCCCATCTTTTTATCCTTGATGGCAACAATACAATACGTGCCTCGCTACCCCTACTGTCACTGGGTGAGGACACTGCAAGATTGAACCCAAAGCTAAGCACTTCTCCCGTTGCAAGAAAAACCAATCTAGTTGGCCAAACTAAACCGATAGTTCGAAGAGAATTACAAAGATATCAAATCATGCACAAAAGAATTCAGAGAAGATTCAAATAATATTCATAGATAAGCTAATCATAAATCCACAATTCATCGGATCTCGACAAACACATGCAAAAGAAGATTACATCAGATAGATCTCTAAAAACATCGAGGAGAGCATGGTATTGAGAATCGAAGAGAGAGAAGAAGCCATCTAGCTACTAGCTATGGACCCGTAGGCCTGTGGTAAACTACTCATACTTCATCGGAAGGGCAATAGAGTTGATGTAGAAGCCCTCCGTGATCGAATCCCCCTCCGACAGGATGCCGGAAAAGGCCCCAAGATGGGATCTCACAGGAACAGAAGGTTGCGGCAGTGGAAAAGTGTTTTCATGGATGCCTCTGGTGGTTTGGGAATATATCTGAATATATAGGAGGAAGATCTAGGTCAGGGGGTCACCGAGGGGCCCACAAGGTAGAGGGCGCGCCCTCCACCCTTGTGGCCGCCTCGTGGCTCTTCTGACTTGCACTCCAAGTCTCCTGGGTGTCTTCTGGTCCAAGAAAAATCATCGCGATGGTTTTATTCCATTTGGACTCCGTTTGGTATTCCTTTTCTGCGAAGCTCAAAAACAAGGAAAAACAGAAACTGGCACTGGGCTCTCGGTTAATAAGTTAGTCCCAAAAATAATATAAAATAGCATATTACTGCATATAAAACATCCAAAACAGATAATATAATAGCATGGAACAATCAAAAATTATAGATACGTTGGAGACGTATCAAGCATCCCCAAGCTTAATTCCTGCTCGTCCTCAAGTAGGTAAATGAAAAAACAGAATTTTTGATGTGGAATGCTACCTAACTTATTTATCCATGTAATTTTCTTTATTGTGGCATGAATGTTCAGATCCATAAGATTCAAAACAAAAGTTTAATATTGACATAAAAACAATAATACTTCAAGCATACTAACAAGGCAATTATGTCTTCTCAAAATAATATGGCCAAAGAAAGTTTATCCCTACAAAATCATATAGTCTGGCTATGCTTCATGTTCATCACACAAAAGATTCAAATCATGCACAACCCTGATGACAAGCCAAGCAATTGATTTATACTTTTGGTGTTCTCAAACCATTTCAACTTTCACGCAATACATGAGCGTGAGCCATGGACATAGCACTATAGGTGGAATAGAATATGGTGGTTGTGGAGAAGACAAAAAAGAGGGAGATAGTCTCACATCAACTAGGCGTATTAACGGGCTATGGAGATGCCCATCAATAGATATCAATATGAGTGACTAGGGATTGCCATGCAATGGATGCACTAGAGCTATAAGTTTATGAAAGCTCAAAAGAAAACTAAGTGGGTGTGCATCCAACTTACTTGCTCATGAAGACCTAGGGCAATTTGAGGAAGCCCATCATTGGAATATACAAGCCAAGTTCTATAATGAAAAATTCCCACTAGTATATGAAAGTGACAACATAGGAGACTCTCTATCATGAAGATCATGGTGCTACTTTGAAGCACAAGTGTGGAAAAAAAGGATAGTAACATTGCCCCTTCTCTCTTTTTTCTCATTTTTTTATTTTGGGCTCTTTGGCCTCCTTTTTTTTCTCTTTTTTTATTTTTTATTTATTTTTCGTCTGGAGTCTCATCCCGACTTGTGGAGGAATCATAGTCTCCATCATCCTTTCCTCACATGGGACAATGCTCTAATAATGGATGGTCATCACACTTTTATTTACTTACAACTCAAGAATTACAACTCGATACTTAGAACGAAATATGACTCTATATGAATGCCTCCGGCAGTGTACCGGGATGTGCAATGACTCAAGAGTGACATGTATAAAAGAATTATGAAAGGTGGCTTTGCCACAAATACGATGTCAACTACATGATCATGCAAAGCAATATGACAATGATGGAACGTGTCATAATAAAACGGAACGGTTGAAAGTTGCATGGCAATATATCTCAGAATGGCTATGGAAATGCCATAATAGGTAGGTATGGTGGTTGTTTTGAGGAAGGTATATGGTGGGTGTATGGTACCGGCGAAAGTTGCGCGGTACTAGAGAGGCTAGCAATGGTGGAAGGGTGAGAGTGCGTATAATCCATGGACTCAACATTAGTCATAAAGAACTCACATACTTATTGCAAAAATCTATTAGTCATCGAAACAATGTACTACGCGCATGCTCCTAGGGGGATAGATTGGTAGGAAAAGACCATCGCTCGTCCCCGACCGCCACTCATAAGGAAGACAATCAATAAATAAATCATGCTCCGACTTCATCACATAACGGTTCACCATACGTGCATGCTACGGGAATCACAAACCTCAACTAAATTATTTCTACAATACACAATTACTCCACTAGCATGACTCTAATATCACCATCTTCATATCTCAAAACAATCATAAGGAACCAAACTTCTCATAGTATTCAATGCACTTTTTATGAAAGTTTTTATTATGTCCCTCTTGGATGTCTATCATATTAGGACAAAATTTATAACCAAAGCAAATTACCACGCTATTTAGAAAGACTCTCAAAATAATATAAGTGAAGCATGAGAGTTCAATAATTTCTATAAAATAAAGCCACCGTTGTGCTCTAAAAAGATATAATTGAAGCACTAGAGCAAAATTGCCTAGCTCAAAAGATATAAGTGAAGCACATAGAGTATTCTAATAAATCACGATTCATGCGTGTCCCTCTCAAAAGGTGTGTACAGCAAGGATGATTGTGTCAAACTAAAAAGTAAAGACTCAAATCATACAAGACACTCCAAGCAAAACACATATCATGTTGTGAATAAAAATATAGCCTCAAGTAAAGTTACCGATAGACGAAGACGAAAGAGGGGATGCCTTCCGGGGCATCCCCAAGCTTAGGCTCTTGGTTGTCCTTGAATATTACCTTGGGGTGCCTTGGGCATCCCCAAGCTTAGGCTCTTGCCACTCCTTATTCCATAGTCCATCAAATCCTTACCCAAAACTTGAAAACTTCAAATCACAAAACTCAACAGAAAATCTCATAAGCTCCGTTAGTATAAGAAAATAAATCACCACTTTTGGTACTGTTGTGAACTCATTATTTATTTATATTGGTGTAATATCTACTGTATTCCAACTTCTCCATGGTTCATACCCCCCGATACTACCCATAGATTCATCAAAATAAGCAAACAACACAAAGAAAATAGAATCTGTCAAAAACAGAACAGCCTGCGAAGATCTGAATTGTTCTAATACTTATTTAACTCTGAAAAATTAGGAGAACGGAGACAATTTGTACATCAATCTTTTGTAAAATATTCAGGATTTTTACTCTCTACAGTGAACTTAAACAATTCTGTGACTGGACGCAAAAGTTTCTGTTTTTCAGCAAGATCAAATCAACTGTCACCGTAAGCCATCCCAAAGGTCTTACTTGGCACAAACACTAATTAAAACACAAAAACACATCTAACCAGAGGCTAGATGAATTATTTATTGAAAAACAGAACCAAAAAGCAAAGAACAAAAATAAAATTGGGTTGCCTCCCAACAAGCGCTATTGTTTAACGCCCTTAGCTAGGCATAAAAACATAGATCTAGGTATTGTCATATTTGGTATGCAATCCATAAGTAGCTCTCATAATAGATTCATAAGGCAATTTAATTTTCTTTCTAGGAAAGTGTTCCATGCCCTTCCTTAACGGAAATTGAAATCTAATGTTTCCTTCTTTCATATCAATAATTGCACCAATCGTTCTAAGGAAAGGTCTACCAAGAATAATAGGACATATAGGATTGCAATCTATATCAAGAAAAATCAAATCTACGGGCACATAATTCCTATTTGCAATAATAAGAACATCATTAATCCTTCCCATAGGTTTCTTAATAGTGGAATCCGCAAGATGCAAATTTAAAGAACAATCATCAAATTCACGGAAACCTAACACATCACATAAAGTTTTTGGAATCGTGGAAACGCTAGCACCCAAATCACACAAAGCATGGCACTCATAATCTTTAATCTTAATCTTAATAGTAGGTTACCACTCATCATAAAGTTTTCTAGGGATAGAAACTTCCAATTCAAGCTTTTCTTCAAAAGATTGCATCATAGCATCAACGATATGTTTAGTAAAAGCTTTGTTTTGATTATAAGCATGAGGAGAATTCAACATGGACTGCAACAAGGAAATACAATCTATTAAAGAACAATTATCATAATTAAAATCCTTGAAATCCAAAAGAGTGGGTTCATTGCTACTTAAAGTTTTGACCTCTCCAATCCCACTTTTATCAATTTTTGCATCAAGATCTAAAAACTCCGAATCATTGGGACGACTTGTAACTAAAGTTGACTCATCTCCAGTCCCATATTTATCAATATTTATATTGGAAAACAAAGATTCAATAGGATTCACATCAATCACTTTAAGATCTTCATCACTATTTTCACAAAAACTAGAAGAACACGCTTTTACAAACCAATCTCGTTTAGCACGCATCTTAGTGGTTCTTTCTTTACACTCATCAATGGAAATTCTCATAGCTTTCAGAGACTCATTAATATCATGCTTGGGTGGAATATATCTAATTTTCAAAGAATCAATCTCAAGAGAAATTATATCCATGTTCCTAGCCAAATCATCCATCTTAAGCAATTTTTCTTCAACCAAAGCATTAAAACCCTTTTGCGAAATCATAAATTCTTTAACACTATTCTCAAAATCAGAGGACATCTTATTATAATTTCCATAAGAATTGTTGTAGGAATTACCATAATTATTAGAGGAATTACTAGGAAACGGCCTAGGATTAAAATTGCCTCTATACGCGTTATTACCAAAATTGTTCCTACCAACAAAATTCACATCCATAGATTCATTATTATTCTCAATCAAAGTAGACAAAGTCATATCATTAGGATCAATAGGAGCACTCTTTCTAGCAAATAATTTCATAAGTTCATCCATCTTTCCACTCAAAACATTAATCTCTTCAATTGCATGCACTTTTTTACTAGTAGAAGATCTTTCGGTGTGCCATTGAGAATAATTAACCATAATATATCTAGGAGTTTAGTAGCTTCTCCTAAAGTAATTTCCATAAAAGTACCTCCCGCGGCCGAATCTAAAATATTTCTAGAAGCAAAATTCAATCCGGCATAAAAAAATTGTATGATCATCCATAATTTTAAACCATGAGTACGGCAATTTCGTATCATCAATTTCATCCTCTCCCAAGATTGTGCAACATGTTCATGATCAAGTTGCTTAAAATTCATAATATCGTTCCTAAGGGAGATGATCTTAGCGGGAGGAAAATACTTGGAAATAAAAGCATCTTTACACTTATTCCATGAATCAATACTATTTTTAGGCAAAGATGAAAACCAAGTTTTAGCACGATCTCGAAGTGAGAACGGAAATAGCTTCAATTTAACAATATCATTATCAGCATCTTTCTTCTTTTGCATATCACACAAATCAACGAAATTGTTTAGATGGGATGCGGCATCTTCACTAGGAAGGCCTAAAAATCGATCTTTCATAACAAGATTCAGCAAAGCAGCATTAACTTCACAAGATTCTGCACTAGTGGCGGGAGCAATCGGAGTACTAATAAAATCATTATTATTAGTATTGGAAAAGTCACACAATTTGGTATTCTCTTGAGCCATCATGACAAAGCAAGCAATCTAACACACGAGCAAATAGAAACCAAACGAAAAAAGACGAACGAAAGAGGGGCGAAGAAAAAGGCAAATCTTTTCGAAAATCATTTTAGAAGTGGGGGGGGGAGGAAAACGAGAGGCAAATGGCGAATAATGTAATGCAAGAGATGAGAGTTTTATGATGGGTACTTGGTATGTCTTGACTTGGCGTAGATCTCCCCGGCAACGGCGCCAGAAATTCTTCCTGCAACTTCTTGAGCTTGCGTTGGTTTTTCCCTTGAAGAGGAAAGGGTGATGCAGCAATGTAGAGATAAGTATTTCCCTTAGTTAGAGAACCAAGGTATCAATCTAGTAGGAGACAATGCACAAATCACCAATACCTGCACAAACAATCAAACACTTGCACCCAACGTGATAAAGGGGTTGTCAATCCCTTCATGGTCACTTGCAAAAGTGAGATCTGATAGAGATAGATAAAACTAAACAAAAGATAAAGTAAATATTTTTGGGGTTTTTGGTTTATAGATCGGAAAGTAAAAGATTACAAAATAGTAGATCGGAACTTATATGATGGAAAATAGACTCGGGGGCCATAGGTTTCACTAGAGGCTTCTCTCAAGATAGCAAATAATACGGTGGGTGAACAAATTACTGTCGAGCAATTGATAGAAAAGCGCAAAGTTATGACGATATCTAAGGCAATGATTATGAAATATAGGCATCACGTCCGTGTCAAGTAGACCGACTCCTGCCTGCATCTACTACTATTACTCCAAACATCGACCGACTCCTGCCTGCATCTAGAGTATTAAGTTCATGAAGAACAGAGTAACACTTTAAGTAAGATGACATGATGTAGAGGAATAAACTCAAGCAATATGATGTAAACCCCATCTTTTTCTCCTCGAGGGCAACAATACAATACGTGCCTCGCTACCCCTACTGTCACTGGGTGAGGACACCGCAAGATTGAACCCAAAGCTAAGCACTTCTCCCGTTGCAAGAAAAACCAATCTAGTTGGCCAAACTAAACCGATAGTTCGAAGAGAATTACAAAGATATCAAATCATGCATAAAAGAATTCAAAGAAGATTCAGATAATATTCATAGATAAGCTGATCATAAATCCACAATTCATCGGATCTCAACAAACACACCGCAAAAGAAGATTACATCGGATAGATCTCCAAGAACATCAAGGAGAACATGGTATTGAGAATCAAAGAGAGAGAAGAAGCCATCTAGCTACTAGCTATGGACCCGTATGTCTGTGGTAAACTACTCACACTTCATCAGAAGGGCAATAGAGTTGATGTAGAAGCCCTCCGTGATCGAATCCCCCTCCGGCAGGATGCCGGAAAAGGCCCCAAGATGGGATCTCACGGGAACAGAAGGTTGCGGCGGTGGAAAAGTGTTTTCGTGGATGCCTCTGGTGGTTTGGGAATATATGTGAATATATAGGAGGAAGATCTAGGTCAGGGAGTCAACGAGGGGCCCACAAGGTAGGGGGCGCGCCCTACCCCCTGGGCGCGCCCTCCACCCTTGTGGCCGCCTCGTGGCTCTTCTGACTTGCACTCCAAGTCTCCTGGGTGTCTTCTGGTCCAAGAAAAATCATCGCGAAGGTTTTATTCCGTTTGGACTCCGTTTGGTATTCCTTTTCTGCGAAGCTCAAAAACAAGGAAAAAACAGAAACTGACACTGGGCTCTAGGTTAATAAGTTAGTCCCAAAAATAATATAAAATAGCATATTAATGCATATAAAACATCCAAAACAGATAATATAATAGCATGGAACAATCAAAAATTATAGATACGTTGGAGACGTATCAATGTCGGGTTGCCTGCTGGCCATAAATAGCCCACCCCCTCCACCATAAATTGGTGGCTGCTCAGAGTTAGTGCGCGGCTTTTGTCGTTTGAGAGCAACCCACCTCCAAAGCCTTTGAGAGAGAGATCCTTGAGAGGACAAAGCCCAAAACAGCCAGAGCCAAAGAGTGTTAGGCATCACTAAAGTCTTTCTGTCTGCGTGACCTGAAGAATTGTTACACTTGAGGACTGTGTATCCTCCAGCCGGTTAGGCGTCATGTTGTGAGGATCCAAGAGTCATTGTGGATCGCCGGTGAACGGAGTCTGTGAAGGTTTGGAAGTCTACCTTGAAGACTTACCAGAGTGATTGGGCAAGGACTAAGTGTCCTTAGCTCAAGGGGAATAAGGTGAAGACGTGGTCTTCTGAGTTCAATCTCAGCCTCTCTAACCAGACATGCAGTTGTCTCAGCAACTGGAACTGGTCTACCAAATCCTTGTCTTCACCAAGCAACTGGTTCTATCCCCTACCTCCTTTACATTTCATTTTGTCTTCATGAAGTCATTGCTTGTTTGCCTGATCTGTTAGACTTCACTGTGCGAAGACTTTTACCTGTTTGGCTTCATACTGTCTTCCATTCCGATCTGCTCTACCTAGCTGCTATTAGTCTTTGTGCCTTCATTGCACTGTTAACTTGACTATGGCTTGTCTAGTGTAGTTTATCTTCCGCCGCATATCGTATAGGTGTTGTTTGGTTGTCTGTCTTCAAAGATATCACATCTTTCGAAGACTTTCACAAAAATCGCCTATTCACCCCCCTCTAGTCGATAACTAGCACTTTCAGAAAGGATGATCGAAGCTATGATTCCCTCACAATTTGGGATGAGTCTCCGGACTTTATAAAAAATAAAAGAGGCCAAAGAATCCCACAAAAAAAGAGGCCAAAGAAGCACAAATAAAAAAATGAGAGAAAAGAGAGAAGGGGCAATGCTACTATCCTTTTCCCACACTTGTGCTTCAAAGTAGCACCATGATCTTCATGATAGAGAGTCTCCTATTTTGTCACTTTCATATATACTAGTGGGAATTTTTCATTATAGAACTTGGCTTGTATATTCCAATGATGGGCTTCCTCAAATTGCCCTAGGTCTTCGTGAGCAAGCGAGTTGGATGCACACCCACTTAGTTTCTTTTTGAGCTTTCATAAACTTATAGCTCTAGTGAATCCGTTGCATGGCAATCCTACTCACTCACATTGATATCTATTGATGGCCATCTCCATAGCCCGTTGATACGCCTAGTTCATGTGAGACTATCTCCTTCTTTTTGTCTTCTCCACAACCACCATATTCTATTCCACCTATAGTGCTATATCCATGGCTCACGCTCATGTATTGCGTGAAAGTTGAAAAGGTTTGAGAACATCAAAACTATGAAACAATTGCTAGGCTTGTCATCGGGGTTGTGCATGATTTAATACTTTGTGTGATGAAGATGGAGCATAGCCAGACTATATGATTTTGTAGGGATAACTTTCTTTGGCCATGTTATTTTGAGAAGACATGATTGCTTTATTAGTATGCTTGAAGTATTATTGTTTTTATGTCAATATTAAACTTTTGTTTTGAATCTTATGGATCTGAATATTCATGCCACAATAAAGAAAATTACATGGATAAATATGTTAGGTAGCATTCCACATCAAAAATTCTGTTTTTATCATTTACCTACTCGAGGACGAGCAGGAATTAAGCATGGGGATGCTTGATACGTCTCCAATGTATCTATAATTTTTTATTGTTCCATGCTATTATATTATCTGTTTTGGATGTTTTATATGCATTATTATGCTATTTTATATTATTTTTGCGACTAACTATTAACCTATAGCCCATTGCCAGTTTCTGTTTTTTTCTTGTTTTTGAGTTTTACAGAAAAGGAATATCAAACAGAGTCCAAACAGAATAAAACTTTCGCGATGATTTTTCTTGGACCATAAGACACCCAGCAGGCTTGGAGATGAAGTCAGAAGAGTCCCGAGGAGGCCACAAGCCAGGGGGCGCGCCCTAGGGGGCACCCTGAGGGCTTATGGGCCCCTCGGAGCTCCCCTAACCCTAATTCTTCCTCTATATATTCCCAAATATTCCCAAACAACCAAAGGCGTCCACCAAAATACTTTTCCGCCGCTGTAATCTTCTGTACCCGTGAGATCCCATCTTGGGGCCTTTTCCGGCATCCTGCCGGAGGGGGATTCGATCACGGAGGGCTTCTACATCAACTCTATTGCCCTTCCGATGAAGCGTGAGTAGTTTACCACAGACCTACGGGTTCATAGCTAGTAGCTAGATGGCTTCTTCTCTCTCTTTGATTCTCAATACCATGTTCTCCTCGATGTTCTTGGAGATCTATCCGATGTAATATTCTTTTGCGGTGTGTTTGTCGAGATCTGATGAATTGTGGATTTATGATCAGTTTATCTATGAATATTATTTGAATCTTCTCTGAATTCTTATATGCATGATTTGATATCTTTGTATTTCTCTTCGAATTATCGGTCTGGTTTGCCCAACTAGATTGGTTCTTCTTGCAATGGGAGAGGTGCTTAGTTTTGGGTTCAATCTTGCGGTGTCCTCACCCAGTGACAAAGTAGGGGTAGCGAGGCACGTATTGTATTGTTGCCATCAAGGGTAAAAAGATGGGGTTTTCATCATATTGCTTGAATTTATCCCTCTACATCATGTCATCTTACTTAAGGCGTTACTCCGTTCTTATGAACTTAATACTCTAGATGCATGTTGGATAGTGGTCGATGTGTGGAGTAACAGTAGTAGATGCAGAATCGTTTCGGTCTACTTGACACGGACGTGATGCCTATATGCATAATCATTGCCTTGGATATCGTCATAACTTTGCGCTTTTCTATCAATTGCTCGTTAGTAATTTGTTCACCCTCCGTATTTTCAGATCTATAAACCAAAAAAAAAACCAAAAATACCTTGCTGCATTTTATTTACTTTTATTTTGTTTTACGTTTTAGTAAGCTTTTATATCTATCTCTATCAGATCTCACCTTCGCAAGTGACCGTGAAGGGATTGACAACCCCTTTATCACGTTGGGTGCAATTGTTTGATTGTTTGTGCAGGTGCATAGATTGGAGACTTGCGTGTATCTCCTACTGGATTGATACCTTGGTTCTTAACTGAGGGAAATACTTATCTCTACTTTGCTGCATCACCCTTTCCTCTTCAAGGGAAAAACCAACACAAGCTCAAGAAGCAGCAACCAGCCACGGGAGGCGGGAGCAGGCGGTCCTGCCGGCGCTGGATTTGGCGGCTGGAGCAAGAAGATCAGAGATTGAAGAAGCACGAGGGATCCAACGGTCACTTCTGATAGAATCGTTTGTTAACGTATATAATAAGTAAAAAAAATCTTGCATACGCGTCAACTTAATAGGCCCACAAGTCAGCCCATTCCCTATTTTTTTATAATTTATAGCTCATTTGCAACTTCTTATGCAATTTATTGCAGTCCGTTTTCTTTTTGTTGGCCAGGGCCAGGGTTAAAAAAATTAACGAAATTCCGCATATTTCGGTGGGGTCCAAACTATTTTTAATACCGAAATGTCGAGCCAGATTTAAAGTACTTTGAAGATATATTTAAATTAGGTTAAAGCCCATACAGGATATTCGCTTTAGATCCATAGAAAAGCATGAGCATAACCTTCTGCCCTATTCTCCAAGATGGACGAGCCTTCATTATTTGAGACCACCCATGAATAATAAACATCATGTTGTGACCAAGCGCAAGTCTGACCCGACCATGGTCAGGCATCTATATAGGAACAATAGAACTGGGCAGTTTCTGTTTCAAGAATATCACAGCTGTAAAACTGTGTATAAGCAAGAGTTTATGAACAACATATATAACAAAAAACAGCTCGTACCATAAGTTTCTTGACACAGTTGGACCTGGTCAACGTGTGCACCAGTGGCACACATATCCCACGTGGCCTACCACCATTGAAACTCCCCACAAGGACCTCAAGATGATCAATAAAGTGTAGGAACTGGTTGATGTCGTCCTAGTCAAGTTCAGTGCCATCAGTAACAGTCGAGTTCTTATAGAATAACAAATGAGTAGTGTGCTGAACTTTGAAATAACCTACACGTGCCACAAATTATAAGAAATATTAGTTAGAAGTAGCATCTTCGTGAGAGAAGGGAATCACAAATTGTTGCTACTTCTAAAGTCAAATTGTGATTAGTTAGACAGAATAGGTGGATTAAGAAGTAATCGAGGCAACATGCAAGAACCAGATACAAAACTAACATGGATGAACTACTGGAATGATGTCGGGGTGGAAGATCACAGTGAAGATGAGACCAGGTTCTGCTATTTCCATCAACATTCGTGCGCCAACTTTCAGTCCGTAACACTTGAGAAATTTATCCAAGTTCGGCCATAAAAAAAGCAGCGATCTTCTTGGTTCATGAACCCAACTGGGAACTTATATCCATGGCTTGTCTTCAATGTGACCATTAAAATGGTGTATTCAGTTATGGCAAGGCCGACCATCTTGAGTACATGTGTTCTGGCAGAGCAAGGAATGCACTGCAGGAAAATTAATATGAGAACACAATGTATTCGCTATCCAAATCTAGAAATAATTTCCTCTTTCATGTCAGTGTTGACCATGGTACTAGTACCCTTTATCCAAGTATAGCAATCCAAATTTCCAAATTAGTCGACGGCATGTTAAAAAAAACCCAACCCTCCCTGATAGAAAAGAGGATTCTAGGAACATACTGTGCGCGTTTTAAAATCATGTGTTAGGATGAGAAGGAACAAGTGTGGCGTCTCGCCGAGGGCGCAGAAACTTGTAGGATCCTCGCACTTTGGGCACTGCAAATGAAACAAACAAGATTCAGTAGGAAGAAAAATGCATCAACGGTGACGGCTGCCATCCTAGGATTACCCGCGACCAAGGGACTAGGATTTATCGGGGATGGATGAAGAATTCGTGCCTAGTTCTCCATGAGAAAACCCTATGCAATCGCCGAGAGGAGGTTTTCTCTGAACAAGCAGATGAGGGAGAAGGGGATTTAGGCCTAGTGAAATATTTTTGCTTCGTCCGTCCAGCTTACTGCTAAAGCTAGAAAGGTGGTTTTTTTTGTGATTTTACGTCTCATTGGGCATTACTGCGGCGCTACGACCGGGGTGAGTCTACCGTGCAGTTGTGCACTCTAATTTGGTGCATGGCACATGGACCCCGTTGCCAGATGCCCCGCATATCAGCGAAAGGAAGTAGAAAGGCAGGAGTAACTAGTTACACATAAATATATTTTTGATAGAGAGATACTCCCTCTGTAAAGAAATATAAAAATCTTTTATATCACAACTTAATACATAGGAAAAATCAAGCGGAATATATATAACATAATATGGGGGTCCACATGAGAATATAATACTCAGATAGGCTGACGGTTCTGGACTTTGGGTAGGCCGGTGGGCCTGCATGTTTGGGGGTCCATGTGTTCTAACTCAGTGCATTTCATATTGCAAGCGATCGGTACAACGCTAGTTTTAGATGTTATCGCAAGGCGAATATAGAAAATTAAATAAAGCACGGCAGCTGTCAGAATGAAATCGAACGACAGTTCCAAACCAGCAATCAGAGTTGCAATTCTTTCATGATATCCTACGTGATAAATAATACTGTCGTACTACTTATACACACAGGACACTTGTTTCACCATGCCATATTATTACATCAAAAGCTCTCAGAGGATAGATCATGAAAGAATTGACTCGACTGTTAAATATGGCTTCCGTATTTATTTCAAATTCGTGCCATACTAGGTTTGGAAAGGTTGATATTGACTCGACTGTTGTGGTATTTTGTATGTGTCTGGTCATATGCTTGAATCCATCCAAAGTTTTCTCACTACCATGGTGTTCATCTTATAAATATATGATTCTGTATTAAAAAAGTAGCATGGATACCCTGAAATACGAAATCCACATTAGAATTGGAGATCGTTATGTGACAAACACACTCTAATTCAAAGAACTCCTCATTAATTAATTCATAGTATCTCGTTTCGAAGGACTAATTATTTGCAAGGAAAACACGGGCATGGTAATACATAGTACAAGATTCGTTTGCCAATGAAAGAAGATTCGTTTGCATTCTCAAATGTAGGCGCACCAGGCAGACCAGGGTCGTGTCGTGGTTGGTTCATGTGGTCATACAAACGATAGCACCCACCACCCCCCCCCCCCAAAAAGAACGACGAAAAAAAAAGTTTGCGCTTCCACATTTCGGATTGAAATATCTGGCGGCCCCAATTCCAGCCCTGCAAAATCTTCCTTCTCCCCCGTCCCCTTCCGTGCCCAGAGCTCTCAAATCCCTAATTCGCCGCCAACCCAAGCAAAATTTGAATCGCCCTTCGTCTTGTCTCTTTCACCACCTCTGTCTCGGACGACGTCGAAGACAACGATCGCGCTTCACCACTGCATCGGAGCTACCTCATCTACCCCCTCGTCCACCGCACCGGGTGGTCCACCCACAATGTCGGCCGCCACAGCTGACTTGCCTCACAGACACCGACTTCCACCACATCAGGTGCGCTTCACCGACGCCGTCTCCCACCTCACCGGGGCTACTTCACCGAGAACATCGTCGCACCTCCACCCCCACCCCCCGACGCTATTGGTGCTTCACCAATGGCCTTGTCCACCACATCATAGCGCTCCGCTGCCACTCGAGATCTGCATCCGTACGCGGCCAGCCAACGCCAGCGCATCACCCTCAACGGCTTTGAAGTGACCCGCACTCTAGCTAGTCAAGCATGCCCAAACGCTAGCCCGAACTAGGTATCCACATATCACTCCCTTGTGCACTGTTCCGACAATGTTTGGACATCCTTTTACTGCTCTCTTAGCTTACACGCCTATGCAACTCTGACTTTAACTCTTATTTCTTCTAGAGATATAATCTGAAACAAGCAAAACCATTTTTTAGCGAAGCATGATGGCGCTACGGGATCTGGTACACATCCTACATGCCGGTATAACCTTGTAAGTACCTGTCCTCCGGTACAACAGCAAGGTCAATTCCTCTCATTTGATCAACCATTCGCCGTGTCAAAAATGCAGAGGGGGATGCAAGGAGCACAAGGCCTGCACATTCAAGCAAGTGGTAACATGGACTTGTACATGGAACATCCCAAGCGCAAGCAGAGCTGCAGTGAGCCTGTACAACGAGCTAGCGTAAGTCCCTGCATTTCATTTAATTTGTACTGGGCTACGTGTATGATTTGTGTGCAGTGGCGGATCCACGAATTCAAGTTACCAGGGGCAAAAATTTAACTTAAAAATTACGAAGGCACTTGCACCCCGGAAATCAACATAACTTGAGAAATGTGAAGCTACATGCACTTTGAAAACCAGCTAATGATCCAAAGTAGTTCCAGATTATAAAACACTAAATGATGTATGCACCAAAAAACACAAAATGCAACATGGTGTACAAGGACTACTAACATGGACTGTACCTGCTTGAATTATTCGTTCGCTGGCCGAAAATATCCAAGTGTAATTGCACCTATAACCATTGCGCAAACTGCATATCAATATATCTATCATGCACAAGTATGCCAATAGTTTCAAACAACAGATTAGAAAATTATTTATGCTAGGTTGTCATGATACGGGAACTTTCTGGTAGATGGCCTCGACGTTTCCTCAAGCCATGAAAATGTACTATAATTTGCTTGTCATCAATTCCTGCAAATCTCTATCTTTCTCTCAACATAGCAGATCATCATTAGACACTAGATCCTTCAATGGGAGCTTGCAAAATGCTTGCATTAGATCCATCATTAGACACTATATGTTCATCACCAGGAGCATGTAAAATGTTTGCATCAAATCCTTCATTAGCAGTCTGTACATTAGACACTTCAGGCTCAAGAACAACATGAGCTTGTATGTTTGCACCGGAAACTTGATTAGACACATCAGGTTCAGTCAGTTCAGTATTGATTGGGGGAGTTATAAAATAAGCAGAAATTGGTTTCATTTTCTTATAGATTCCCTACATACAAGTAGTTTTACAACACCGTCAGGTTTAACTATTGGCCAGAAATTGAACAGTTGAATTAGATATAATCAGGGATGTGATGTACCTACTCGTTGCGCATGCTGCTCTTGCAAGCTGTGACTGTCCGTTTGCGCAAGCTTGATGCCATGACCGTGCAACCGCCGCTGCCTCCCACGCAGGCTACACCCAGGGTTGAATCTTCATCTTCTTGTCCTTCCATTCACTTGAAGCCCGACGACCGGTGTCCAACTAGGGCGCGAGGAAGTGTTGTGTCGGTTTGTCTAGCGGCGGCTAGGTTAGGAGCGAACCAAACTAGAGGCTGGAGCGAACGAATTGGGGATTTTTCCTACTGTCGATCGATATGGGAGGCGCTCGTTTGGGCCGCGAGCCTGCCATAAGGCCTGCCTTGCACTTACGTTATTGGCCCATCCAAATTGAAACATTTTTCTTCATTTTTACATTGCCTGCTCGTGCGCTGGGAAGAACAAAACTAGCCTGGGCCAACCTGGATGACTCCAACTAGGTGCGCACTTTCCAGCCACCCGAGGCGGCCGCCCATACCAGCCCCTACGGTGGCGTCGCCCCTTTTTGCATGTATGATAGTGAAAAATATTCTAGTGGCGCTTTTGATTTACCCACAGAATGGTTGAATTGCTTGTTTCTATGAACTGAGTTCGCCAATAATGTGAAGGATGCCAGTCTTTTCATCCTATTGTAGATTGCTTAGATCTCGATATGCCAAATGTAATCGCATGAAATATACAGTAAAAGCTAGTGTGATGTGTGTTGCTACAACTAGTCTGACAACCCGTCCTCATATAACATATCAAGGATGCACCATCTTATCAGATTAACCATTCGACTTACCAATGTAGTGTGGGAAGAAAGAAGTATTGGGACTGCGTATCCAAGCAATTGATGCCATGGACTCCTTCGTAGAACCTTGTAAGCGAAAAAGAAGTTGCAGTGTGCCTGTACAAAGAGCTAGCATAAGTTCAGTTACCTGCTTCTCAGAATTTTAGTTAGCCACTGATTGCAAAATTGTTCAATAACGTTGCTTGGCTTAATTTAGTTTGCTACTGATTACATAATGCCATAGCCTATCAATCCGATTATAGACTGCGCCTATCTATGTGTTTGATACTTACTGTTAAGAATTACCTGTTTGCCTGAACTTAAATAGCTACTTAAGCACGTAGATAGCTGGTCATATGTACTTCTAGGGTGCAGCAAAATTCATGTGTAATTTACGTTCTGATACCCTGTTTCTTTAAATGGTTTCTATTATCACTTGTAGCACTAGTAATGTTTGCATGCTCATAGACAGACAACTGTCAGGTTTATATGAGGGACAAGGTCTTTTTAACTTATATATATATATATGTGTGTGTGTGTGTGTGTGTGTCGGAATCATTTTGCTTACATCAAAGATATTTACAGATGTTTGTGTTGCTGGTAAACGGTACCGACTTGTAACTTTAATATGTTGCCAAGAACTTGTTAGTTTTACTAGTTCATGTGTAATTAAATACGTTGCCAAAACTGGTTAGTTTTACTAGTTTGATGTTAGTTTCTTATGGCTATTGCAACACTTTATTTATTATTGCTAACATTCAAGTTTGTAGGATCCAACTGAAACTCCGTTGGCACAAAAGGTATGTTTTCAAAAACTTCCTTCTTTACCTGGTTTGCTGCTGTAACTTATTGCTGTAATCATCTTACCAACTTCAAGTTTTCAGGATCCAATTGGAAGTCCAATTGCACAGCAGGTATATTTTCAAAAAAAAAATTGTGTAACAGGTTTGCTGCTATAACTTGTTACTCTAATCAAGTTACTGACTACTCAACTTTTCAGGATCCAAGAGAAACTCTAATGCCACAACAGGTTCCTTTTGCAAAACTTGTTTGTTTAACTGCTTTGCTGCTGCAACCGGTTGCTCTAATCATGTTATTGGCTACTCAACTTTTCAGGATCCAAGAGAAACTCCAATGCCACAACAGGTAGATTTTGCAAAACTTGTTTGTTTAAATGCTTTGCTGCTGCAACCGGTTACAATGATGTTAATAACTACTTTTCAGCATCCAATCGAAACTCTTTAATTCCTTGTTTGTTTAACCGGTTTGCTGTTCTAACTCCCAGTTGAGATGTTTTGCTAACTTCAACTTTTCAGAATCCAATCGGAACTTTAATGGCAAAACAGGTAAACCCCATGGATGTTGTATCATCCCACAGTAGTGGCACCGGCCCAATCGTGCATCATGAATTGCCAACTGCTGATGCTCTAGAGGCTAAACTATTGGTAGAAAGAGATTCTGCGTCTGCACTTAGAGATGAAGTTGACATGTTGAGGAAGCAAACAGCACAATCACAAGCAATACTCAAGACAACCATTAAATATTTGGTGGATTTCAAAACGAAGCAAGCTGAGACTGACCGCATTGTTAAGGTCCTGAAGGAAAACAGGAAATTAAATTCCCACTTGGTAAATCATAGGTGAAATGTTTTTTCCATCGTTGAATAACCTTTGTGTTGTTTGTTCATGTAATCGATCAAACCATTTGTTTTAGAGATCATGTAATAATTGTTTTTTGTTTTTTGGTTTGTAATTTTTTTAGCGCGAGTCTGTATTAATTGATAAGACTCTAAGACATTTCATTTTGATTGCTATGCCAGACCTACAAATATGCCAATCGGGATGAATGTGCATTCAGCAATAATAGTAGTATAGATGGTCCTTAAGTGGCACACATCTGAAAGGGCCAAGATGTTGTACTAGCTTTGCTAAAAAAATGATGCTCTTCTAGCAAAAAAAAGTATGTATGTTTATATTATTGATCCATATACTCTATAAGTGTTTATATGTCTGTTAGTTTTGTACATTATTGGTTGATTGACTCAGTATTTTGAATCTTGAGACATCGCTTGTGTACATATCTAAACGGGAGTACACTATATGATGCGTGTGTCATACATGTTACACTTGAGTTGGACATAAAGTGGTTTCAAATATTGGAATTCACCTTAAATTGGATTCTACCTTCTGAATTCGAGTATAGGCATTTGTAAATCATATTCATATATGATAGTGGAATACATCTTTGTTGTGCTTTTGAAGATATATAAAAAACATAGAATGATTTATAAAGATTCGTATAAGAATACAAAATGGATTCGAATTTAGTTGCCAGGGTAAACGTGAATGCTTATTGTCCCAAAATTTGAAAGAAGCGGCAAAATATCCACTCCCACGTCGGCTGCCCGAAGCCAGTTTTTGCCAGATGGAAATTAATGTCTACCCCTTACACGGACAATCCATCGGCCCGATTTCCACTGCTCTCAATAGGGGTAGGTTAGTAACTTCAATTAGACGTTACACGGCCGCCTCTGAGCCCATTCAGACACGGTGGGCGCCAAACGTGGGCGGCAAAACATATTTGATTAAAGCTCGTCCAAAAGACCTCTGTCTCTCCCTCCATTTCCCCATTCATACACGGTGGGCGGCAAAACAAACTCTACTCGGCCGAAATCGATGTAGGCAAATATTTTTAATAGGGGCAGGTTTGTAACTTCACTCAGACATGACACAACCGCCCTACCTATCAGCCCCGTTCATACACCATGGGCGCCAACCGTGGGCGCCAAAACACCCTCTCCTCGCCCGAAATCGCTCTTGGCAAATATTGGGGAGATGCGAGATTACCATCCTATCCCCAACCGATGAGACGTCCAAATTTTAAACGGGGGCTAAGTTCGTAACTTTCCCATATTTCAGACAGGCGCGTCCCAAAAACATGGTTCCCCGTACCTCTCCCTCCATTTTCCCATTCATACATCGTCCGCGATATGACACCATCCCCACACCAGCCTCCTCCGTCCGCCACCCCATCCATCATCGCCGTCCTCCTCTCCATCCATTGCCACTGTCCACCACCATACCGGAGCGCCTACCAAGACAGTGTCATCCACTGCTAGAGATGGACGTTTCTCATCCACAGTGACGGACCAAGAGCCTTGCATCGCATCTGAGGGAGTCCTGGATTAGGGGGTCCCCGGGCGTCCGAGCTATGTGACATGGGCCGGACTGATGGGCTGTGAAGATACAAGATAGAAGATCTTCTCCCATGTCCAGATGGGACTCTCCTTTGCGTGGATGGCAAGATAAGCGTTCGGATATGAAGATTCCTTTCTCTGTAAACCGACTCTGTACAACCCTAGGTTCCCCCGGTGTCTATATAAACCAGAGGGTTTAGTCCGTAGAGGCAATCACAATTCCCATAGGCTAGACATCTAGGGTTTAGCCATTACGATCTCGTGGTAGATCAACTCTTGTAACCCCTATACTCATTAAATACAATCAAGCATGATGTAGGGTTTTACCTCCATTAAGAGGGCCCAAACCTGGGTAAACATCGTGTCCCTTGTCTCCTGTTACCTTCGATCCTCAGACTCACAGTTCGGGACCCCCTACCCGAGATCGGCCGGTTTTGACACCGACATTGGTGCTTTCATTGAGAGTTCCACTGTGTCGTCAGCAGAAGGTTCGATGGCTCGTTCGATCATCAACAACGATGCTGTTTCCGGGGAGACCTTCCTCCCCGGTTAACTTTTTGTGTTCGGCGGCTTCGCTCTGCGTGCCAACTCAATTGGCCATCTCGAGCAGATCGACAGCTATGCCCCTGGTTATCAGATCAGTTTTGGGAATCTGAATTATGTCGCCGATATCTGAGGAGACTTGATCTTTGAAGGATTCGCGGCTCCGACCACCGCTCTGGCCTTAGATCCGGAGCAAATCACTGGGTCCGGAGATGGGAGTTTGGAGCCCTCCGGACTCTCTGCAATCATGGAGCTTACTACTGGAGATCCAGAAGAGACCACGTCATCGGCTAGCCCGAAGTCAAACCGGATTCCCTTTATCACCGGAGAGCCAGACTCGTCCCTGGACTCTAAATCCGAATTCTTAAGCTCCACGACAAGTAAGCATGGCCAGGAGGCTTTCGCCTCACCCAGCGCCAAAGACTTTGGTCTCCCCGTCCAATCCTCGCCCTTAAGCGAGGCTCTGGACTTAATGCAATCCCTCGCCATTACAGAGGAACCACTTCTGAACTACGCCCAGCCCGGACTAGGGGCTGAGAGCGGGGAATTTTATGTCCCACCCACCACCCACTTGATAGCCACTGTCGAAGACTTAACTGACATGCTCGATTACGCTTCCGAAGACATCGACGGTATGGACGACGATGCCGGAGCCGAACCAGCTCAAAACCCGCCTATCACCGGGCGTTGGACTGCCACTTCTACATACGACGTGTACATGGTGGATACACCCAAAGAGGACGACGATGGCAATCAGGATCCGATCGAGGACAAGCCCGTCGAAGTTCCACCAAAGCGATGACGTCAACGACGCCGTTCAAAATCGCGGCGAGGAAAGGAAAGTAATACCAGCACCGGAGATATGACACTCTAGAGAATGCCGAAGACTCGGAGCACCCCATCGAGCCTGCCGTAGAATAGGATGACGGGGAAGACGGACAAGTCAACCTAGATGAACCGACCGAGAATGATGATTCGGAGGACAGTAACTATTTACCGGCCTCCGAGGAGGAAGTCAGCCTCGGCAACGAAGATTTCATCGTGCCAGAGGAACCCCTCGAGCAAGAATGCTTTAGGCGACAGCTCATCGCAACAACGAGGAGCCTAAAAAAGAAACAGCAATGGCTTCAAGCCGAAGAGGATACGCTCAACGATAGATGGACTAAAGTCCTAGCGGCCGAAGAATACGGCCTCGAGCGCCCAACAAAGAGCTACCCGAAGCATAAGCTACTACCACAATTTGACAACGAGGCCCTTGAGCCAATACCGCCAAGGTATAATCCTGCTGACGAACCCGACCGACCACCACGCGGTCAGGACAGAGCGGCTACACACGCCGAACACCAGCCCGCGCCACCTCGCCGAAAAAGCAAGGGGGTAGCTGCTCCGGACTACACCTATGACCTACGACAGGAGCTGGACAATAGAGCCGGCCAGACCAGATCAATCTACGGATCAAGGGGACGTGCTCCAACAAGAGACGACGACCGTCAAGCCTGGTGTGATAAGCACAACCTCAACCGGGCTGAAAACCGAATACGGATATCGTCCGAATTCCATCATGACGTTGCCCGATATAGAGGTGCCGCACACCCCTTGTGCTTTACCAATGAGGTCATGCAGCACCAATTTCCAGAAGGGTTTAAACCCGTAAACATCGAATCATAAGATGGAACGACAGATCCTGCGGTATGGATTGAGGACTTTCTTCTCCACATACACATGGCCCGCGGCGACGATCTCCACGCCATCAAGTACCTCCCACTAAAATTAAAGGGACCGGCTCGGCACTGGCTAAACAGCCTCCCAGAAAACTCCATTGGCAGCTGGGAAGATTTGGAAGATGCCTTTAGAGACAACTTCCAAGGCACATATGTCCGGCCTCCAGATGCCGACGACCTCAGTCATATAGTCTAGCAACCCGGAGAGTCAGCCCGGAAGCTCTGAACCAGGTTCCTAATTAAAAAGAACCAAATTGTCGACTGTCCGGACGCCGAAGCCCTCGCGGCCTTTAAGCACAGCATCTGGGACGAGTGGCTCACCCGACACCTCGGCCAAGAAAAACCGAAGTCCATGGCGGCCCTTACCACACTCATGACCCGCTTTTGCGCGGGAGAGGATAGCTGGCTAGCCCGTCGAAGCAATAGCACCAGCGACCCTGGCACCTCCGAAGCCAGAGATGGCAACGTTAGGCCACGACGCAACAAACACAAGCGTCGAAGCAACAATGTAGATACTGAAGATACGACGGTCAACACCGGATTCAGTGGCTCTAAACCCGGTCAGCGGAAGAAGCCATTCAAAGGAAACAAAGATGGTCCATCCAGTCTGGACAGAATACTTGATCGACCTTGCCAGATCCACGGCACCCCAGACAAGCCTGCCAATCATACCAACAGAAATTGTTGGGTTTTTAAACAGGATGGTAAGCTAAACACTGAACATAAGGGAAAAGGGTCGCCCAGCGAGGACGACGATGAAGAACCTCGCCCACCGAACACAGGGGGGCAGAAGAAATTTCCCCCCGAGGTAAAAATGGTGAGTATGATATACGTTACACATATTCCCAAGAAGGAGCGCAAACGGGTGCTAAGGGACATCTACGCCGTAGAGCCGGTCGCCCCAAAATTCAACCCATGGTCGGCTTGTCTGATCACCTTCGATCGAAAGGATCACCCGACCAGCATCCGTCATGGAGGTTCGGCAGCTTTGGTCCTCGATCCAATTATCGATGGATTCCACCTTACGCGAGTCCTCATGGACGGTGGTACCAGCCTTAACCTGCTTTATCAGGACACTGTCCACAAAATGGGTATTGATCCGTCAAGAATCAAGCCTACTAAAACCACCTTCAAAGGAGTAATACCCGGTGTAGAGGCCCGCTGCACGGGCTCAATCACATTGGAAGTAGTCTTCGGTTCGCCGGACAACTTCCGAAGCGAAGACTTGATCTTCGATATCGTCCCCTTCCGCAGTGGTTATCACGCACTGCTCGGACGTACTGCCTTCGCCCGCTTCAATGCAGTCCCGCATTATGCTTACTTAAAGCTCAAGATGCCTGGACCATGAGGCGTTATAACAGCCAATGGAAACATGGAGCGCTCCCTCCGTACAGAGGAGCATACCGCGGCCATCGCAGCCGAGGTGCAGGGTGGCCTCGCTAAGCCGAATACTACACTGGCAGTCAAGCCCCCGGACACAGCTAAACGAGTCCGGTCTACCCTGCAAAACGACAGTCCGGCTCATCCAGAGCTAGATTAGCAATTCAGCCCCCGTCAATGCCCTAGCCTGATAGCGGCATACGTACCGCGCGTACATAACTACGCATTAAAAATACCATGGGCAAGGACGGAGGCATGCTAAACATAAGGTCAACGATACGGCTTGACCCTATCCGGACCTCCATATTGCTCCACCTCTTTTCTTCTTGTTTTTATTTTTCAGGTTCTTTACAACTTACATCAATTCCTGGTGGTAATAGGGGCCGCCTTCCAGGCCCCTTATGCAAACTCAATTATTGATCCTCTCAAAGGATCATACACCAAGGTGACAAGCGGCGCAGACGTGCGGCAGAGTGTCCAAAGGATCTTCAAGATCAAATTTTCAATTTTAGGACCCGTATACAGCTTTCCCTTGTCTTTGGCATGTAAAATAGCCGTGATGCTTATCGCATCTTCCATACAAATACGTTTGGCGTACCAATCAGACTATAATGGAAACAATTTTGCCCAACCCTGTTAGGCGTTGGCTTACTTTTTCTGTTTTTCCACTTCACGTCCGAATTGGCATATACACCTTGGTCCGATTTTAATCACCAGGGGCTCTATATGTATCTTCAACAATTAAAAGTCCTAACACTCTCAGAGTGCACTTCGGCGTCCCGAATACTGCATTATATGCATCGGCTCCGAATCACGTCTTTGGTCAATAGTTGGGTTGCCCGGCTCCTGTGCTTGCTACCTTATGTTCCGTTTTCGGCTAAGGTAGTAAAGGGAGAACTACTGTGATTGTGTTTCCGGCTAGCCCGGTCAAGCACCTCAGTAGAGAAAGCCGAAAATTGACTGTCGTGATGCGGCGAGAGCTAGTCAGCAATTCGGCGACTTATTAAATCTCTAGCGATTTTTTTCCGTATTACACGAAGGACTGGCTTTTTTCAGTCACGCGTCTAAGGCATCCAAGTTCGATAGCCGCATACGCACCAGGGGCTACCTTACAGCCCCATTGTCAAACTCCTATGGCTAAGTGAGAGTGGTAAAGCCACATAGTCCGATTGCCTGGTTCGCCGCACTGACACCTCCTTTACGGACCAAGACGTTGGGTCAAGTGTGATTATGTGCTATTCCGAACACCCCCGTAGTATCTACGTGGGGGCTGAAGCCGACGACTGGCAAACTCTCAATGATAAAAACGGCCGCATAGGAGGAAAAATAATGTAAGATTACAGGCACAAATATATTACAAAGGCCTTGGTTTATAACACAATGTCTGGGCAACTCGGATACATTTACTTGAACATAATATCCTTTGAGCATTGACCCTCTATTAAACGGGCACCTTTTAGGACATCGTTGAAGTAGCGCTCCGGCTTGCGGTGGACCTTACCTCCGGGCGGCCCCTCAACTGCCACGTCGGCTGCCTTCATCTTCGCCCAGTGCATCTTGACACGGGCGAAGGCCATCTGTGCACCCTCTATGCATGCCGACCGCTTAACTGCATCAATTCAGGGCAGCGCGTCAACGAGTCGCTGCACTAGGCCGAAATAGCTACTCGACACAGGTTCGATTGGCCACAGCTGGACTATGATGTCCCTCATGGCCAATCCGGACATCCTATGCAGCTCGGCCCACTGCGTCATCTGGTCATTTAACAGCGCTGGGCGCTCCCGCACCGCGAACTGTGACCAGTACAACTTCTCCATCGTGTGCCCTTCTTGGGCCCGGAAGAATTGCGCGGCGTCAGCAGCACTCCTCGAAAGATCCGCAAAGGCGTCTGGAGAATTCCACAGCCGAGTGAGCAAGGCATACTTCTGACTGCCAAATTTACTCTATAAAAGAAAGGGCTTACCAGCCGCTATCTGTCCGGCTTGCCGGATCTCCTCATGAGCTGCTCGGGATTCGGTCCGCCCTTCCTCGGCCTCTTGGAGGGCCTTGGCGAGATCAGCCGCCTGGGCTTTGTTCTTCTCTTCTAAGGACTCGCACTTGTTAGCGGCGTCCTTGAGTTCCTGCTCCAATTTGGCCACCCGCTTCTCATATTGGCGACGGGCGGCCTGCTCGGACTTCAAATCCGTGGCCGCTATATCAGCGGCCGCTTTGCTCACCTTTGCCTGCTCTTTGGCCTGCGCAAGAGCACCCCTGAGGGTCTCGACCTCCGCAGCGCCGCCTGTACCCATCCACATATCAGTGCATGAGTTTTTACTCAGTCTCAATACAGACACGAATGCGATATGTGGTATATACCTTGTGCCTCATCGAACCGCTTGTTAATAAGGACAATGTCCTTCTCGGCCAGCTCCAGTTTCCGCTTACGTTCGGAAACTTCAGCGGCCCCGGCGGTTGCCGCTAACATTGAAGCCTGTTTATCAAAATAGACAAGATTGATATATCCTACGAATATTTGATCCTCTGTTCGGCTCTTTTTTAAGAACCAAACAGAGTCTCAGGGGCTACTATCTATACACAGGCGTATTTTTCATATGAAAAGCAGCTAAAAATATCACATCGCATACCTCAAAGCCTGTTAATAGGCTGGTGAAGGCTTCGTTCAGCCCGCTTTTGGCGGACTGAACCTTTTCAATCACCATACCCATCAGGGTACGGTGCTCCTCCACGACGGAAGCACAGCAAAGTGCCTCCCTCAATGTGTCCGGTGCCTCCGGATTGACAGAGGCCGCTGGTGGAGTCAGCACTCTCCCCTCCTTCAAAGGGGGCTGCTCGCTCGACTCCGGAGCCGTTTGGGTTTCCGGAGTGGTATTCGGCCGGGATCCGGACTTGTCTGGGCCGCCATCGTCAGTATCCATGGGGGTTTTATCCCCCATGTTTTCGGCAGCCAGGGTATTACCCTCCGGCGCCGCCTTGTCGGCCTCCCGCACCTCTCTGTGGCCTGGGGAGGTCTTTTGGGACAATGCCTCGGTGTCATCCGCGGCGGGCTGCGGAGAGGCTCGCGGAGGCGTTTCGCTCTCCATCATCCCCAGCGCTAAGGAATTCCCCGAAGACAATGATTGTTGAGGGAGAACGCGGGCCGGACTGAAATGCATAAATGATATATTATCCCACAATTCGTGATAGGTCAAATATGTGCGTAGTATCTTCGAATACTTACGATTCGGCAAGGGGCTTCACCCTGGGGCGCAGCTGAGGGATGGCTTCGGCATTTGAATCTGAGTCATCCGAGAGGGATATCTTCCCCCGCTTGGACGCCTCTACCTCCGGATCTACGGAAGCTGCCCTCTTTTTCCCCTTGGGAGGAGGGTTATCTTCTTCCTCCTCCTCCTCTTCATCTTCGTCCCCCTCGTGGGAGGAGGGAGCCTTGGTCCCTCCGGACATAGCATCCGAAGTACCTTTATGATGGGGGCCGTTCTCGGCCTCCTTGCTTTTTTTCTTGGCCTTCTTCTCCGGCGCCTGGTACGGCGCCGGGACCAGCATCCTCGTTAGCAAAGGATCAGCTAGGTTTTCGAGGAGTGGAGTCGGACACCTTATCCGCTCCGCCTTCTTTGTCCAGTCCTGTTTAAAGGATTGAATCCTCAGTACATCCCCTTGGATTAATGAACTAAGTTGTGTTCGGAAATTTAACACTTACCGGGGTGGCTGGATGAGTGCAATCGATGCCGATGTCCTTGGACGTCTTCGGCCACGACTTCTGAGCCTTGAAGAGCAGTTTCCAAATCTCTTTGTGCGTCGTGCCAAAGAATCGTTGCAGGGTCCGCGGCCCTTCCGGATTGAACTCCCAAAGGCGGAGGGGCCTTCGCTGGCAAGGAAGGGTTCGGCGGACGAGCATCACCTGGCTCACGTTGGTAAGACTGGTGTCCTTTTCTATGATACTTTTGATGCGCTTTTGCAGCATCAACACCTCATCGGACGATTCCCAGTCCAGACCCTTGTTGGTCCACGACATGAGCCGCAACGGAGGGCCAGATCTGAATGCAGGAGCGGCCGCCCACTTGGTGCCGCGGGGTTCGGTGATATAGAACCACTCCTGCTGCCATCCCTTGACAGTCTCCACAAAGGCCCCTTTGGGCCAGGTAACGTTGGTGAGCTTGCTCACCATGGCGCCGCCGCAATCCGCGTGCTGCCCATCAACCACCTTCGGCTTTACATTGAAGGTCTTGAGCCATAGGCTGAAGTGTGGGGGGATGCGGAGAAACGCGTCACATACGACGATAAACACCGAAATGTGGAGGATGGAATTCGGGGCCAAATCGTGAAAATCTAGCCCGTAATAGAACATGAGACCGCGAATAAAAGGGTGAAGGGCAAACCCAAGTCCGCGGAGGAAGTGGGGGATAAATACCACCCTTTCACCGGGCTCCGGAGTGGGAATGATTTGCTTCGGAGCAGGGAATCTATGCTTAATCTCCGCAGTCAAGTACCTCACCTCCCGAAGCTCCTCGATGTCCTTCTCCGTAACAGAGGAGGCCACCCACTTGCCTTGAGAACCAGATCCGGCCATGGTCGGAGAGGTTGGTGGTGGGAGGGGGGAAAGATTGGAACTTGGGCGCTGGAGCTCGAGGATGGAGAGGCAGAGGGAAGAAGGAGGCGTGGAGTAAAAATATGGATCTTTATCCGTTTATATAAGCCATGAATATCGAGCGCTCCTCCCCTCAAGCTTTAAAATTTGCCTATTCCCAAGGGGTCGTGCAAGCCGCACGGTTGGATTACCCGAACCCGCATTGATGGAAATCCCGCAATAAGGAGACACAATCTCTGCTTCGACAAGACGTGTTAATGAGAACCGCACCTCGGAACGCCAAGCGGAGGCTGCAAAACGTTTCGAAATGATAATAAAGGCCAGAACATAACGTCTCGCCGGAAAAGCTGTCAGTAGACATGACTTGTTTTGTTTGAGTATTTTGCCCTTGTGGTTCAGGGTTGTAACTATTATACACAGCCGGATATAGTTCTTTTGATCAACTACTTTGAAGTATTCGGAGGAGGAACCCGCCTTGCAATGCCAAAGACAATCTGCGCGCCGGACACATCATCATTGAAGCCTGGTTCAGGGGCTACTGAGGGAGTCCTGGATTAGGGGGTCCCCGGGCGTCCGAGCTATGTGACATGGGCCGGACTGATGAGCTGTGAAGATACAAGATAGAAGATCTTCTCCCGTGTCCAGATGGGACTCTCCTTTGCGTGGATGGCAAGATAAGCGTTTGGATATGAAGATTCCTTTCTCTGTAAACCGACTCTGTACAACCCTAGGTTCCCCGGTGTCTATATAAACCAGAGGGTTTAGTCCGTAGAGGCAATCACAATTCCCATAGGCTAGACATCTAGGGTTTAGCCATTATGATCTCGTGGTAGATCAACTCTTGTAACCCCTATACTCATTAAATACAATCAAGCAGGACGTAGGGTTTTACCTCCATTAAGAGGGCCCGAACCTGGGTAAACATCGTGTCCCTTGTCTCCTGTTACCTTCGATCCTCAGACTCACAGTTTGGGACCCCCTACCCGAGATCGGCCGGTTTTGACACCGACAGCGTCCTCTCACTTCATCGGCGTCATCGTCCTCCTTGTCGGGTCCGCTCCCACGACCTTCTCGTCCACCGCAACGGGACTTATACCCCGATGCACCCGTCTACGATCGTAGATCTGCTTCAACGCCACCGACAGCCATCGCACCCTCGATGCCTACACGGCGCCACAAGAGAGGTGGTACTACTTCATATCTACTCAACTTTTTTATCTCAACCAGAAAATAGATCGTAACTTGGTTACTGTACTTTCTTTTCAGCTCTTAGAATTTAGTTCTTAGTTCGAAGCAAACAATGGTCACTAAATAGCATTTCTGCAGTTTGCAGCTTCAAATCTACCATGGCACAGTCATAATAGGGTTTAATTGATCATGCTTAGGCTTTCCCCCCTTTTATGATCACTATACGATCAGCCTACGTGCTTCGTGTCATAATAGCACTGCTCCACCCATCAAGCTAAACAAGCTTAGTTGTTCAAATACGAATATGATATTATTAAAACAGAGTCATTTAATTAGTCAGCTAAATGTTCCTAATTTAGTTTCAAAAATGCATGTACGCAACTAGGGTGTGGATCTACAGGGTGCCCACGGTGAGCCACGGCCCACCCTGGGATTTTGGGTCGGCCTAGACCCCGATTCCCCTCTGTTCTGCTGCGCTTCCGATCTCTACTCGCCCCCAGCCGCCTGCCTCGCCGGCGACTTGCCGTCCCCGGATGGCATGACTCTAGGAGGAGACGCCGGACTAACAGGAGGTCAGGAGCTGCTCGCCCAACAGCGTCACCGCTGCCCGGGCGCGCCGCCATGCCTACCTTCCTAGTCCGTTCAGGGCTCAGGCATGCAGCACCCACTAAGCCAACCCGATTTATCCTGACATACGTCCTCAACACTCACCAGCCACTCCTCATCACCCATTTTCTAATTGATTCATTACTCATTAGGCAGGACTGTCATTAGGGTTTGTTGTGTACTTAGTGCTACCTACACTAAATGGTTCAGACATTTCAGTAATCTTTAGTACCTGTAAAGTTCACAGGGTTTCAAAATTCCGGCCCTAGGAACAGACACTAGTCATGTTGGATTGTTGGTCATGGTGACATTGACCCAGATTACTACTGCAGGTCAGGTTTATTGACAATTTTACTTGTCTTTCTTACTCATTTGATATGATGTCCAATTATTCACGTCGATTAGTTGCAAACAATAAGTGCTAGACCAACTTCTTGATTCAGATTTTGGACGGTCTCTTACTGCAGTTACAATTCTGCATACTTGTCCTAGTAAGCTCACAAGTAATGATTGATTCACTACCTCTATGCTTGCCTTGTCATATTTGTTGTCAATATTATTTTAGGGTGGACCACCCTGTTTCAAAATACTGGAACCGCAAACATGAGTGAATAGTATTTCTCTGTGTGATCTCTTCCATCATGTGTGGGCAACGAACACTGCATTGTATAGAAAGAAAGTGCCATATCCACCTTTTACATAGACTATGATCTTTTACATGGAATACAATCTGCCTACTTGCTTTGTGTCGCACTACAAGCACTCCACCCTTGAAGCTAAACATTATGCCACTCATAATTCCTTAGTTTATTTGTTCAAATATGAATTTGATATGATTCTAAATGTTCCTACTTCAGTTTTGAAATGTGTGTCCGCCTGTTATAGAGACATAAGAGGTTTATATTTCTGTGTGTGGTCTGGTCAGCACGGTTGGGGGATGAACTTTGTATACGCAGGGGTTTGTAGGGAGACACTCTTCGAGTTGAATCCGCAATGCATTCCATAGATAATCTGACTATTTTTCATGTTTTCATGAATCTCACATACTGAACAGCATCATAATGATTATGAGCTTGCGCGCATGAAAAGAATAAAGCAGAACAATGCCATGGCTGTCAAACTTGGAATTAAGGGACTGAAATCAAGTCTGGATGCAATGCAATACAAATGCTCTCCACCTACAGATTCGTGCTCAGAATATGATCCTAACAATAATTCTGAGCTAGAGGGAGACCTAAGTCAATGTAGCTCCCTAGTGGAGGAGTCAGAGGCAGATACCCTATCTTATTCACCCATCAAGGTGCTTCCTCTAACTTTCCAAGGTTATATTGGTCGCACATATCTTGCAACTGATGCTTTGCATTGCTTCAACTTTGTTGCACTGCCATTAGCTTAGTTTACACATCGTGTATGTGAATACGCTCTGCCTATCCATTTTCAGTACATATTCCATCTGTCATCATACCATATTTATCCATTCAAATGATGTTCTTGTGTATCAGACGTTCAAAAGGAAGAGGGCGATTGCTGATCGCGGAGGAGCACAAACAAAGTATTTGGAAAAGGTAGTGACACGTGATAAATCAAATAGCCTTGTAGTTGCAATATCACCAGACCCACAAAACATGGCCCCAACTCTAGCAGACTCTAGCCCTACTACACTGGTCATCTCTGATGCCCCAACTCAGCAGACCCCAACTGCAGAAAACAGTATGATGATGCCGGTTGACATAGCACCAGCTCTACGACGCAAAACCCCCATTCCAGCAAAGAGTACACCAAATCCAGTTGCCAAATCCCTTTTCGAACGAGAGAGAGCCCCAATTGCAGCAAATAGGACCCCTGTTCCACTTCTTCCCAGTTTAGAAGACGAAGCTTATATTGTTGTCAGGAACTTTGTGCGCATCTTTCATTCATGGAAAGATTATACCACACACAGAATAATTTCCAATCTTCCTCCGCAACTTACGTGTAAGTAATTTACTAATGTTATTCATGGTAATTAGTGCATATGTTTTTGCTGACAGAAGACGCAAGATTTCATTCTTTTAAATAGGTGAGGATGAAACTGGATAGTCAAGACGAGCAAGGGTTGGTTGCGCTTTTCAAGCACTCGTTGATGAAGTATCATTCCTACCTGAGGTAAGCGCACTTAGATGGCAAGCCTCTAAATGAAATTTCTATAAAGTCTCCGGTGCTACATTTATCAGACAGTGACTGGAATAATCTTGTTACACATTGGTCTCGTCTGCAGTGTAAGGTAATGTCTATGATATCATATCACAATTTGAACTACATTTCTGCATGTGCCTTACCGTCTCACTTGTACAAAAACTATTTGCAGAAGAACATTCATTCTCAAGGAACCACAGAATCTCGCAACTATACTGCACACTGCATTGCTCTCGTGAGTACCTCTTGCCCTGTATGACCATACTTACTTTCATAGCTGGTTGATTATGTAGCATCACTGCACATGTTAGCCTCGTTATCCTCCATTTGGTGGACATTATAAGATCCATATCGACTCTTACATAAATTTAGAATCAACCCAATGCTTTTGAAGAGGTTTAGCTCTGAAGTCCTCTTTTAAGGACTGAACGTCGCCTATCACTACACTTACATTAACAGCTA
The DNA here is from genome assembly GCA_011799875.1 of Thinopyrum elongatum. Taxonomy (NCBI): domain Eukaryota; kingdom Viridiplantae; phylum Streptophyta; class Magnoliopsida; order Poales; family Poaceae; genus Thinopyrum; species Thinopyrum elongatum. The sequence continues at coordinate 212,830,955 of CM022299.1, forward strand.
CTCCCTCCGTCCCATAATATAAGAGTGTTTTGTACAGTACACCAGTGTACAAAACACTCTTATATTATGGGAAGGAGGGATTGGTTCATTGTGTAGCATTCTGCATCTTATCTCCCTCGCCCACCATTTACTAAAAAATATCAGATCCATATTTAATCTTACCAAAAAGTTGAATACACAGACAATGCCAGTGCAGAAGTGTAGCCCATTGCTCTTGTCAGTACATTTTGTCCTGTAACGCTTGTACTTACAGGGATTGGTAGTTGATTATGTAGCATCAATCTGCATCTTATCTTCATTATCCTCTGTCCCTTCCAGTATTATCATATCTATAATTACTCTCTACAAAATGCAGAGTACAGGCAATGCTTATGAAGAAGTTTATGTGCTGAAATTCATGAGTTATCCTTCCCTTGACATGGAGAAGGGCATTATAGAGCCGGTGTTAACTGTTAATGTAAGTCAGTCCTTCTAAAGCCTTTTATCCTCAACTGCTGTTTAATTTGCTCATACTCCCTATCGTCAACTACTGTTTAGTTTGCTGTTTCTATCAAAATGCATGTTCGCAACAACTGTAAGTTCCAAGTTTTAGTTGTAAAACCAAATTCCTTATTCATACCATGCACATTACTCAATACTCCCTATATGTATGCTTGTTTTTGTGGATCTATAATCTAGTGTGTGGTGAAGCCGCCCACGTTTGCACCTTGTCATCTCCTATTTTATCTTACTGATGATATGAACAACATGCCATGCACATTAACCAAAATAGATACAATGATTGTCTTTGCCCTTCATCTATGCTTGTTTTGTTGACATGGTAATCCAGTAGTGTGGTGAAGCTCCCCACATTATGGACAATGCCAAATTATGCTATTGATATTTTGAATTGACTCTTTATTTTCTAATTTGAAATTGGATGGAATTGACAGCACAGATACCATCTTTGTTTATACATGTGCAAAACCTGTCATCTCTCTGCTTGTTTCAGGGTGATATGCCTGATGGCATGCACAAGTCTGCTCAAGGCTGTGAGACAAACCCAACATATATTGCAGCAAAGAAGGTAAAACATCTTGAAGATAGCGAGACAACCCCAAAGTCATGTCTTGATGCAGTGTTCAAGTTACTTGAGACTAGCAGTCAAACAAGCTCACAGAATTCGTTGTCTGAATCAGTTTGAATTCTTCAGTCCCAAGTTCAAGCAGAAAGGCACTCTGCAACTCAACTTCGACATGAAGTCCTATCTCTAAGGAAGATCGCGGAGAACACCAATGAGAACCTCATTGCTAAACAACTACAGCTGAAAGCTATGACCGACATGCTAGGCCAGTCTCAAAGCCTTGCTCAGCAGCTTGCGCAGCAGCTCCCGCGTAAGGCTAACCTTTCTTGAACTGTCCTGGAAGTGATCTTGGTTCATTATTATTTTGTTACACTGCAATGGCACCCAGTTTTTGTAATCCACTTCTTCGTTGCGCTTTATGATCACTGGTGGCGAACTTCGATGCCCAGTGGATGTAATATATCATAAATCCTTTATTGTATAGTGTAGGTTTATTCTAAGTTATTATGATGTAATTTCTTTATTGTATAGAGTAGGTTTGTTCTTAATTCCTACTAGTTACCGTATATGCCATCATTCGCTATCTGGAAAAAACGGTGAAAATCGGATGTAGGCGACCGGGCCGAAAAATTCGCCTCTAACGGCAATGCATTTTAGCGGGCCACAATTTGGCCAGCCTGTAACTTTCTTGGGCCTGAAAGGCCATTGGGGCCTTCACACTTTGCGCCAGGCCCACAACTTACACGGGCCTACATTCGGCCCAAAGTTTTGTTCGGCCTTTAGTGGACCCAGCGCTTAGTTGGGCCCATGTAGCTTCGGACCATCAACAGGCTGAATATTCTTCTGGCCTGTTATGGCCAAGAAGATACCATGGGCCTTTAGCAGGCCGAAATGCATGTTGGGCCTCAATTTTCAATAGTCGTCCATGGGCCTTTAGCAGGCTGAAATGTAGACCGGGCCATTATTAGCCCAGTTATATGATGGGCCATTACCAGGCCGAAACATATCTCGGGCCATAGTTGGCCCACTGATATCATGGGCCTTTAAGAGGCTAAAAGCTTAGTAGAGGCATCAACGGGCCGAATTATATGATAGGCCTTTAACAAGCCCAAAGTCACATTGGGCTGAACTATTGCCACCTTGATCACGGGTCGTTAGTGGGCTGGATGTCGCGTCGGACCATATATGGCCCATGGGCAACACGGGCCATTCCCAGGCCGAAAGACACACCGGGCTGAAATGGGCCCATGTCTACATCGGGCCTCTAACAGGCCAAAATGTCACTGGGCCGTAATTGGGCCCAAATACTCGGCGAACAATTAATGGGCCAGATCTGGCTTTGGGCCGTAAATGGGCCATGTTTAAGCAGGCCGTTAGTGGGCTGGCCCACTAGTACCTGAGTAAATACTACGGGCCTTTGACTGGGCCAACCTTTTTAACCTATATGGGCCTCTGTTGGGCCCTGCCACGTGTCGACGTATCATAGGCACGTCTCCTCCATTGGATGGACGACGTCTGGCCCACCGAGGAGCCGACACGTGTTTCCTCCAGCCAATGATGATTTTACACATGGAAAATCCCCATTGGTCCTGGCTGTTAACGGGTTATCAGATCCAAACCGGAACCAGATAGCTTAACGGTGACCCATTATGGTGGATGCCACGTGTCGGTTACCCTTGACGAAAGCACTTCCATGACGCACCATTTATCGTCATGGAAATGGACACTTCCGTGATGATAATTTTGGTATTGTCATGGAACACTTCTACAACGGCACATGTATGACTATCTTGATTCTGTCATAAAATCGTCATGGATGTACATGCATGACAGAAAACGTGACCTACTGTGACAAACACGTATCATCACGGAAGTGTATTTTTTTTGTAGTGATACGACTCGCGTGAAGGTATAGATGTGCCTGGTTCTAACCCCGAACCAAGAAATTTTCCAATTAATCTCGTCCATCTACTCATCTAGATGTTGTCAACCTCATAGAATTGTGCCTCGTCCTATTGTTGTCATTGGCCGCACTCAATATGGCCCGTGCAATCCGTGGACGTGAATTAGGGACGTGTTTGGTAGCCTTCCCGAGCGAGTCTGGCTTAGCTTAGCCTGGCTCAACGGACGCTGGTTGAGGAAATACAGGCAGAAAACTAACATCTGCACATTTTTGGTTGCTCGCATCTAGTCCTCTTGCATTAGGGGAGCAATTTTGGCATAGCGTTTGGTTGTCTGCATTGGCTCGGCTCACGCAACTACACGATGTTTGGTTGGATACGTGGGATATGATTAAGAGCTAACACTTATGCTTAACACACACAGTTACACTGTGCCTCGTGACAGCGGTGGACGGTGACAGCGGCGCCGCGTCCGACACGATGAGCATGGAGTCTCGAGCGAGCATTCCTGTCGGCGCCGAGGCGAACTAGTTGCTAGCGTCGCCACCGTAGAGAAAGTCCGTGCGGAGGAGCGCTGAGGTAGAGGACGGGGGAGGAGAAATGCAGTACGTGTCGTACCATGGCGATTGTGGTGAACGGTGGTCAGGGTGTCGCGTCCGACACGACAAGCACGGAGTTGTGCGCGAGCGACCCCGTCGGCAGCACGGCGAACTAGTTGCTAGCCTCATTGCCGCAGAGAAACTCCGCACAAAGGCAGTGGACAGAGGAGGAGAAATGCAGTGCTCGCGCCATGGCAGCTGTTGTAAATATGCCCTGGAGGCAATAATAAATTCGTTTATTATCATATTTCCTTGTTCATGATAAAGGTTTATTATTCATGCTAGAATTGTATTGACCGGAAACTTAAATACATGTGTGGATACATAAACAAGTACCGTGTCCCTAGTGAGCCTCTACTAGACTAGCTCATTGATCAAAGATAGTTAAGGTTTCTTAACCATAGAGATGAGTTGTCATTTGATAATGGGATCACATCATTAGGAGAATTATGTGATGGACAAGACCCAACCGTAAGCTTAGCAGTTGATCGTATCAGTGTATTGTTATAGCTTTCTTCATGTCAAATATCTATTCCTAAGACCATGAGATCGTGCAAGTCCCTGACACCAGAGGAATACTTAATGTGTATCCAAACGTCATTTTGTAACTATGTGATCATAAAGGTGCTCTACAGGTATCACCGAAAGTGTTTGTTGGGTTGGCACGGATCGAGACTGGGATTTGTCACTCCGTATGACGGAGAGATATCTCTGGGCCCTCTCGGTAATACAACATCATAAAGAGCTTGCAAGCAATGTGGCTAATGATTTAGTCACGAGATCTTGTATTACAGGACAAGTAAAGAGACTTGCCGGTAATGAGATTGAACTAGGTATGGAGATACCGACGATCGAATCTCGTGCAAGTAACATATCACCGGACAAAGGGAATAGCATACGGGATTAAACGAATCCTTGACATCATGGTTCAACCAATAAAAGATCTTGTGGAATACATAGGAATCAATATGGGCATCCAGGTCCCAATATTGGTTATTGACTGGAGAGGTGTCTCGGTCATGACTACATGATTCCCGAACCCGCAGGGTCGCATGCTTAACGTTCGTTGACGCTAGAGTAGTATTGGGGTATTTGATAATTGGTAACCGAATGTTGTTCGGAGTCCCAGATGAGATCCTGGATGTCACAAGGAGTCTCGGAATGGTCGAGAGGTAAAGATTTATATATGGGAAGTCATATTTTGGGTTCGGGAAAAAGGTGCAGTTTTTTCGGTATTGTACTGGGAAGCTTCCAGATGGTTTCGGAGGGATCCGGAAGTCCACAAGTGGGTCCACCACGTCCCAAGGGCTGGCATGGGCTGAGGGGAGGCACCCTGGTCTTATTGGGCTAGGCGCACCAAGTCCTCAAAAGCCCATGTGGCTAGGGAAGGGAAAAAAAGGGGGAGTCCTAGTAGGAATAGGATTGGACTTGGAGTCCAAGTCCTCTCCCCCTTGGTTGCGCCCTAGGGCTTGGAGGGGCTGTTCCCCATGCCCCTCCACCTATATATAGAGGGGAGGGGTGCCCCAAGAGCACACACCAAGCCCTTGGCGCCCCTCTCTCTCTCTCTCCCGTTACTCCGTAGGTCCTCCGTCCTCGTTCTAGTAGCGCTTGGCAAAGACCTGTTGAACTAGCTCCACCACCACCATCACCACCACGCCATCATGATGGTTGTGATTCCATATACTTCTCCACCTTTTCTTGATGTATCAAGGAGGAGGAGACTTCATCGAGCCGCACATGTGCTAAACTCGGAGGTGCCGTCCGTTCGGCACTAGATCAGTTGGATCGTGGTCGGATCGCGAAGAGTACAACTACATCAACCGCGTTATATACGCTTCCGCTTTCGGTCTACAAGGGTACATAGACACACTCTCCCCTCTCATTTCTATGCTTCTCCTAGATAGATCTTGGGTGTTCGTAGGAATTTTTTTGATTTTCATGTTTCGTTCCCCATCAGCGGCATCATGAGCTAGGTCTATGCGTAGATGTATATGCACGAGTAGAACACAAAGAGTTGTGGGCATTGATGCTCAAATTGCTTACCTATCTTGTCTTATATGGATTCGGCGGTATTGCGGGATGAAGCGGCTAGGACCAACCTTACATGTCATCGCACATGAGACCGGTTCCACCGACTAACAAGCAACTTGTTTTGCATAAGATGGCTAGCGGGTGTGTGTCTCTCCTACTTTAGTTGAATCTAATTTGACGAAGGCGGTCCTTATAGAAGTTTAAAAGGCAACTTGATTAACACCGTTGTGGCTTTGCGTAGGTAAGAATGATTCTTGCTAGTTGCCCATAGCAGCCACGTTAAATTTGCAACAACAAAGTAGAGGACGTCTAACTTCTTTTTGCAGGGCATGTTGTGATGTGGTATGGCCAACACGTGATGTGATATATGTTGATGTATCAAATGATCATGTTTTGCAATAGGTTCATGACTTGCATGTTGATGATTACGGCAACCGACAGGAGCCATAGGGTTGTCTTTAATTTATTAATCGCCATGTAATTGCTTTACTTTATCGCTATGCGTTAGCAATAGTTGTAGAAGCAATAGTTGGCGGAGACGACCACGTGACGACACGATGATGGAGATCATGGTGTCATGCCGATGACGATGGAGATCATGTCGGTGCTTTGGAGATGGAGATCAAAGGCACGAGATGATAATGGCCATATCATGTCACATATTGATTGCGTGTGATATTTATCCTTTTTATGCATCTATTTTGCTTAGAACGACGGTGGCATTATAAGATGATCCCTTCACTTAATTTTGAGAAATTGTGTTCTCACTGAGTATGCACCGTTGCAAAAGTTTGTCGTTTTGAAGCACCTCGTGATGACCCGGTGTGATAGACTCTATGTTCGCATACAACAGGTGTAAGCCAGTTTTACACATGCATAATACTTGGGTTAAACTTGACGAGCCTAGCATGTACAGACATGGCCTCGGAACACAGGAGTCCGAAAGGTCAAACATGAGTCATATAGTAGATATGATCAACATGGAGATGTTCACCATTGATGACTGCCCCATCTCACGTGATGATCGGACATGGGTTAGTTGATTTGGATCATGTATCACTTAGACAACTTGAAGGATGTTGATTTAAGTGGGAGTTCATTAGTAATTTTATTAACTAAACTAATTATCATGAACAAAGTATAAATTGTCTTCGCAAATTTATGTTGTAGATCAATGGCCCGTGCTGTAGTTCCCCTGAATTTTAATGCATTCCTAAAGAAAGCTAAGTTGAAAGATGATGGAAGCAACTATGCGGACTGGGTCCGTAACTTGAGGATTATCCTCATTGCTGCATAGAAGGCTTATGTCCTTGATGCACCGCTAGGTGACGCACCCCCTCCAGCATCGTCTGTGGATGTTGTGAACATCTAGCAGGCACGTTCTAATGACTACTCAATAGTTCAGTGTGCCATGCTTTACGACTTAGAATCGAGGCTCCAAAGACGTTTTGAGCACCACGGAGCATATGAGATGTTCCAGGAGCTGAAATTGGTATTTAAAACTCATGCACGGGTCGAGAGGTATGACATCTCCGACAAGTTCTTTAGCTGTAAAATGGAGGAGAACAGTTCTGTTAGTGAGCATATACTCAGAATGTCTGGGTTGCACAACCGCTTGACTCAGTTGGGAGTTAATCTTCCAGATGACTCGGTTATTGACAGAATTCTCCAATCACTGCCACCAAGCTATAAGGGCTTTGTGATGAACTATAATATGCAAGGGATGGAGAAAACACTTCCCAAGCTCTTCGCGATGCTTAAGGCCGCGGAGGTAGAAATCAAGAAGGAGCATCAAGTGTTGATGGTTAAAAAGACCACTAGTTTCAAGAAAGGCAAGGGAAAGAAAGGGAACTTCAAGAAGAACGGTAAAGCAGTTACCGCTCCCATGAAGAAACCCAAGGCTGGACCCAAACCTGAGACTGAGTGCTTCTACTGCATGGGGAATGGTCATTGGAAGCGAAACTGTCCCAAGTACTTGGCAGATAAGAAGGCTGGCAACATCAACAAAGGTATATTTGATATACATGTTATTGATGTGCACCTTACTAGTGCTCGTAGTAGCGCCTGGGTATTTGATACTGGTTCGGTTGCTCATATTTGTAACTCGAAACAGGAGCTGCGGAATAAACTGAGACTGACTAAGGACGAGGTGATGATGCACGTCGGAAATGGTTCCAAGGTTGATGTGATCGTCGTCGGCATGCTACCTCTACATCTACCTTCGGGATTAGTTTTAAACCTAAATAATTGTTATTTGGTGCCTGCGTTGAGCATGAACATTATATCTGGATCTTGTTTATTGTGAGACAGTTATTCATTTAAGTCAGAGAATAATGGTTGTTCTATTTATATGAGTAATATCTTTTATGGTCATGCACCCCTTGTGAATGGTTTATTCTTGTTGAATCTCGATCGTAATGATACACATATTCATAATATTGATGCCAAAAGATGCAAAGTTAATAATGCTGGTACCACATATTTGTGGCACTGCCGCTTAGGTCATATTAGTGTAAAGCGCATGAAGAAACTCCATGTTGATGGACTTTTGGAATCTCTTGATTATGAATCATTTGAGACATGTGAATCATGCCTTATGGGCAAGATGACTAAAACTCCGTTCTCCGGAATAATGGAGCGAGTGTAACAGCCCAAGACGGACGCTCCAAATGCCTTCCATTTATTTTTCATTATCCCCATGTGTTTTATTTGTTTGTTGCATTCATCATCACATCATTCGCATTGCATCGGCACTCTGTGCCGTCATTCTTTCAAAACTTGCATCCGTTCGTAGTTGCCGCTTCTTCCTCGCCTCTGTTGACCTTTCTCAGACCAACCGTTCTTTTGTTGTCTGACCAATTGCCCCTCTCTGCACATTACTCAGACCCCTCGTGCGCGTCCAAAAACTTCACCGAACTCAAACCGACCGGTCATGTCCGATGGATCCGGATCAACCCCGAACATCCCCATATATCTTTGGTTTCTTCATTTGACTCCCCTAGCCTATTTTTCTTGATCGTCCGATCTAAATCAGAAAGACCCTAAACCTTCTCCTCTATCTATATATATTCCACCTAGTCCAATTTTAGACCAAACCCTGAACCTAGGCCTCCTGTCCCATCCATCCCCTCACCCGCCGCCGCCACTCTCTCCCTTGGGACCCTCCTGCCTCGAGCTCCATCCCGCCTCCTGCTTCCCCGAGCCCATGCATGCCTCCTCGCTCCCCTCGTCAGCCAGGAGCCCCGTCCCCAAGCTCCTACAGCCCCATGGCACCCCAAGGTCTAGGTCGAGATGGGCTCGATCCCGAGCAGCCAGCCACCTTCGGCCTCGAGCAGTTGGCCATCGGAGTCCCAGGTCATGCAGCTGCTCCCTGCCTCCTTCCTCCCTTGTCTCCTTTCTCTCTCAGAGCTCTATGTCTCTTCCTTCACAGGGAACATCCATGGCGTTGAAGCTTCGTCCCCGCTTTGGACCTCCCGTTGGCCGGCGAGCCGCCAGAGGCCACCATCGCCGCCTGAGATGAGCACCGCCCTGACCCTTCCTTCTCTTGCGCCTCCTCCTCCCTGTTCCTTTTCCCCTCTCTCTCATGCCTCTACCTCTCTCACAGGGAACCACGTCGAGGCCATGGAGAAATTGCAGCACCACCGCCCTTGGGGTTCGTCGCTGACGGCCATCCCCGTCGTCCGTCGGCCTCTGCTTTCCTACTCCAGATCTGACGCCAAGCCATCGCCTTACCCCGTAGCCGCCCACTGTTCCTGCACCTCTGCCACCACACCAAGTCCCGCAGCCACCCGTCACCGTGGCGCCTTCTTCCCCTGCTGCTGCACGCGAGCTTGACCCCCTACGTCCTCTGTTGCGTCCTCAACCACGCCTCTCCCAGCTGCGTGGGCCGCATCCACACCAAGATTCATCAAGGCCTAGCACTCGCCTCGCCCGGCCTGTCTCTCCATCGCCTGGGCCAAGCCCAGTGGTGAGCGCCCCTATACCTCGCCCGGTGTGTTGAATGTTATCTTGCGCCCATGCTTTGTTCCAGTTTCGGCCCGAATCATTTTTTTCCTGTTCTAACGTATTTATCTTTTATATCCAGGAATTACTGTTTTACAGAAATAACCATCCATGTTCATGCATTAAAAATTCACAAACCGTGCATCGGATTAAAATGTTTTATATATGTAAAATGCTTAGAATTTCATGTAGTTTCATAATATACAATTTTCATCCATGTTAAAAATGTTTAAACTTGTTGTGTGCATTAATTTGCATAAATGACATGTTAAAATGGTTTATTTCATAAGTAAATAATCGTAACTCTGAATTAAATAAACTTTATATGTAAATGGGGTAGAAAAATGTGTAGATTAACATGGTGCACTTTATTTTGCCGTTTAACAACTTTAAAATTATGTTTTATGCAGAACAGTACCAAATTCGAAATATGCATATGGGGATTTTTTCGGAATTGTTGTTTGTTGTTTCCGGCCTCATTTAAATTGCCTAGATAGGTAGATTAATTATACTTCACCTCTTGCCAGGTTAACCAACATTTAATATTGATGAGTAGCTTAAACGGGAGAGAACTAAATAATTGTTGTGAAGTATTGTCAATATGCAACTCGTTGCATATTGATCTTCACTTAAAGTGTAGTATTTGATCATTCAACTTTTTGCCATGCCATGCCTCATTAAAATGGACATGCATCAATTGAGTGTGTGTCATGCCATGTTTATGCCTTGTTTGTTTACCGTGTTGCCTGCTTCTTTTCGGTTGTGCTTCTTCTCGATAGTTCCAGTTACGTTGCGATTGTGAGGATTCGTTCGACTACGCTGGTTCGTCTACTTCACGGATTCGATCTTCTTCCAAGCAGGATTTCAGGCAAGATGACCATTACCTTGGATATCACTATTATCTTTGCTTTGCTAGTTGTCTCGATGCTATCGCTATGTCGCCCTACCTACCACTTGTTTTTCAAGCCTCCCAAATTGCCAAGAAACAGCCTCTAACCTTTTCCACCATCCTAGCAAACCGTTGTTTGGCTATGTTACCGCTTTGCTCAACCCCTCTTATAGCGTTGCTAGTTGCAGGTTGTTCCGTGTTGGGACATGGATATCATGGGATATCATAATATCTCTTATTTAATTAATGCATCTATATACTTGGTAAAGGATGGAAGGCTTAGCCTTTTGCTTGGTGTTTTGTTCCACTCTTGCCGCCCTAGTTTCTGTCATACCGGTGTTATGTTCCTTGATTTGCATTCCTTACACGGTCGGGGTTTATGGCCCCCTTGACAGTTCACTTTGAATAAAACTCTTCCAGCAAGGCCCAACTTTGGTTTTACCATTTGCCTAATAACAACTAAAATTTGCATAGGGACCTGCTAGCGCCAGAGGATAATTAATTAACAACCCGAGCCAGTGCTCCTAATGAGTGTTGGTCCAAACCGGGCAACCTGCGGGGCCACCACGAGGAAACTCGAGGATTGGTTTTACTCGTAGCTTGACCCATCCGATCATGGCCTGAGACAAGATACGCGCGGCTCCTATCGGGGTGTCAGCACATCGGGAGGTCTTGCTGGTTTTGTTTTACCATTGTCGAAATGTCTTGTGCACCGGGATTCCGAGCTTGATCAGGTTGTCTCGAGATTGAGGTTTTTCCTCAGCAGATCATGAGAGTTTGTGATGGACTAAGTTGAGACACCCCTATAGGGTTTAATCTTTTCGAGAGCCGTGCCCGTGGTTATGGGCGACTTGGAGATTTATAATATCCGGTTGTAGAGAACTCAACACTAAACTTCAATTAAAATACACCAATCACGTGTGTAACCGTGATCGTCTCTTTTCGACGAAGTTCGGGAAAAGAACACGGTGGGGTTATGTTTGCAACGTAAGTAGTTCAGGATCACTTCTTGATCATTACTAGTTTGCGACCGTTATGCGTAGTCACTCATCTTACTCTTGTACTCGTAAGTTAGCCACCATACAATGCCTAGTGCTTGCTGCAACCTCACCACTTAACCATTCCATACCCATTAAGCTTTGCTAGTCTTGATACCCATGGTAATGGGATTACTGAGTCCTTGTGGCTCACAGATTACTACAACAAAAGGTGCAGGTACAGGTAAGGCGATGCTTTGATGTGAGAGCGATGCATGTTTGCTTTTGGAGTTCTTCTTCTATTTCTTCCTCTTCGTTGATCATAGGATAGGTTCCGGGTCGGGAGCCTAGGATTAGCAGGGTGGATGTCGTTCTTCTTTTTCGTTTGATTTCATTTGTGGTCGGATCCTGCTCTTCTGTATGATGATTGCTATGTATTGATGAACTGTTGTATTCATGTTGCAGGTTGTGGCGAGTGTAAGCCTTTATCTTGTATTCTCATCTATTCAGTACATTTGTGGTAATGATATCCACCTTGCTATGCGCTCGAAATGCAGTTGTGCCCCAATCATGAGTTCATCACATGATTGGGATAGAATCGCATCTTGGGCGCTACAGCGAGCTAGTGACTTATTGGAAATAACACATACCGATATATGCGGTCCAATGAGTATTAAAGCACGCGGTGGATATTGTTATTTTCTTACCTTCATAGATGATTTGAGTAGATATGGGTATATTTACTTAATGAAACACAAGTCTGAAACATTTGAAAAGTTCAAGGAATTTCAGAGTGAAGTGGAAAATCATCGTAACAAGAAAATAAAGTTTCTAAGATCTGGTCGTGGAGGTGAATATTTGAGTTACGAGTTTGGTATGCATTTAAGACAATGTGGAATTGTTTCATAACTCATGCCACCTGGAACACCACAACGTAATGGTGTGTCTGAACGTCGTAATCGTACTCTATTGGATATGGTGTGTTCTATGATGTCTCTTACCGATTTGCCACTTTCATTTTGGGGTTATGCATTACAGACAGCCGCATTCACTTTAAATAGGGCACCATCTAAATCCGTTGAGATGACACCGTATAAGTTGTGGTTTGGCAAGAAACCTAAGTTGTCGTTTCTTAAAGTTTGGGGATGCGACGCTTATGTCACGATGCTTCAGCCTGATAAGCTCGAACCCAAAGCGAAAAAGTGCGTCTTCATAGGATACCCTAAAGAGACCATTGGGTATACCTTCTATGACAGATCCGAGGGCAAGATCTTTGTTGCCAAGAACGGGTCCTTTCTAGAGAAGGAGTTTCTCTCGAAAGAAGTGAGTGGGAGGAAAGTAGAACTTGATGAGGTAATCGTACCTTCTCTTGAATTGGAAAGTAGCACATCACAGAAAGCAGTTCCTGTGATGACCAACTAAAGAGGAAGCTAATGATGATGATCATGAAACTTCGGATCAAGTTACAACTGAACTTCGTAGGCCGACTAGGGTATGTTCCGCACCAGAGTGGTACGGTAATCCAGTCCTGAAAGTCATGTTGTTAGACAACAGCGAACCTATGAACTATGAAGAAGCTATTATGTGCCCAGACTCCAACAAATGTCTTGAGGCCATGAAATCCGAGATAGGATATGTGTATGAGAACAAAGTATGGACTTTGGTGGACTTGCCCGATGATCGGCAAGCCATTGAGAATAAATGGATCTTTAAGACGAAGACATACAATGATGTTAATGTCACCGTCTATAAAGCTCGACTTGTCGCAAAGGGTTTTCGACAAGTTCAAGGGATTGACTACGATGAGACTTTCTTACCTGTAGCGATGCTTAAGTCTGTTAGAATTATGTTAGCAATTGCCGCATTTCATGATTATGAGATCTGGCAAATGGACGTCAAAATTGCATTTCTTAATGGGTTTCTTAAGGAAGAGTTGTATATGATGCAATCAGCAGGTTTTGTCGATCCTAAGGATGCTAACAAAGTATGCAAGCTCCAGCGATCCATCTATGGACTGGTGCAAGCATCTAGGAGTTGGAACATACGCTTTGATGAGGTGATCAAAGCTTATGGTTTTATACAAACTTACGGAGAAGCTTGTATTTACAAGAAAGTGAGTGGGAGCTCTATTGCATTTCCAATAGTATATGTGGATGACATATTGATGATTGGAAATGATGTTGAATTTTTGGAAAGCATAAAAGGGTTATTTGAAAGGAGGTTTTTCAAAGGAAGACCAGGATAAAGCAGCTTACGTATTGGCCATCAAGATCTATGGAGATAGATCAAGACGCCTGATAAAACTTTCACAGAGCACATACCTTACAAGTTTTTTGAAGGAGTTCAAAATGAACCAGTCAAAGAAGAAGTTCTTGCCTGTATTGCGAGGTGTGAAGTTGAGTAAGACTCAAAGCCCGACCATGGCAGAGAAAGAGAAAGGATCAAAGTCATCCCCTATGCCTCAGCCATAGGTTCTATAATGTATGTCATGCTGTGTATCAGACCTGATGTGTGCCTTGCCATAAGTCTCGCAAGGGGGTACTAGAGTGATCCAGGAGTGGATCACTAGACAGTGGTAAAAAATTATCCTTAAGGAAATGTTTCTCGTTTATGGAGGTAACAAAGAGTTCGTCGTAAAGGTTTACGTCAATGCAAGCTTTGACACCAATCCGGATGACTCTGAGTCTCAATCCGGATACTTATCGAATGTGGGAGCAGTTAGCTAAAGTAGCTCCATACAGAGCGTTGTAGACATAGAGATTTGCAAAGTACATACGAATCTGAATGTTGCAGACCCGTTGACTAAAACCTCTCTCACAAACAAAACATAATCAAACCACAGAACTCATTGGATGTCAATCACATGGAGATGTGAACTAGATTACTGACTCTAGTGCAAGTGGGAGACTGTTGGAAATATGCCCTAGAGGCAATAATAAATTGGTTATTATCATATTTCCTTATTCATGATAAAGGTTTATTATTCATGCTACAATTGTATTGACCAGAAACTTAAATACATGTGTGGATACATAAACAACTACCGTGTCCCTAGTGAGACTCTACTAGACTAGCTCATTGATCAAAGATGGTTAAGGTTTCCTAACCATAGACATGAGTTGTCATTTGATAACGGGATCACATCATTAGGAGAATGATGTGATGGACAGGACCCAACTGTAAGCTTAGCAGTTAATCGTATCATATTATTGTTATAGCTTTCTTCATGTCAAATATCTATTCCTAAGACCATGAGATCGTGCAACTCCCTGACAGCCGAGGAGTATCCAAACGTGAATATGTAACTGGGTGATCATAAAGGTGCTCTACAGTATCACCAAAGGTGTTTGTTGGGTTGGCACGGATCGAGACTGGGATTTGTCACTCTGTATGACGGAGCGATATCTCTGGGCCCTCTCGGTAATACAACATCGTAAAGAGCTTGCAAGCAATATGGCTAATGAGTTAGTCACAAGATCTTGTATTACGGAACGAGTAAAGAGACTTGCCGGTAACGAGATTGAACTAGGTATGGAGATACCGACGATCGAATCTCGGGCAAGTAACATATCGCTGGACAAAGGGAATTGCATATGGGATTAAACAAATCCTTGACATCGTGGTTCAACCGATAAAAGATCTTCGTGGAATATGTAGGAATCAATATGGGCATCCAGGTCCCACTATTGGTTATTGCCCGGAGAGGTGTCTCGGTCATGACTACATGATTCCCTAACCCGCACGGTCGCACGCTTAACGTTCATTGACGCTAGAGTAGTATTGGAGGATATTTGATGATTGGTAATCGAATGTTGTTCGGAGTCCCGGATGAGATCCCAAACGTCACAAGGATTCTCGGAATGGTCAATAGGTAAAGATTTATATATGGGAAGTCATATTTTGGGTTCCAAAAAAAGGTGCAGTTTTTTCGGTATTGTAGCGGGAAGCTTCCAGAAGGTTCCGGAAGATTCCGGAGGGGTCCGGAAGTCCACAAGTGGGTCCACCACATCCCAAGGTATGGCGTGGGCTGAGGGGAGGCGCCTTGTCCTTATTGGTCTAGGTGCACTAAGTCCTCAAAAGCCCATGTGGCTAGGGAAGGGAAAAAAAAAAGGGGGTCCTAGTAGGAATAGGATTGGACTTGGAGTCCAAGTCCTCTCCCGCTTGGCTGCGCCCTAGGGCTTGGAGAGGCTGTTCCCCATGACCCTCTAGCTATATATAGAGGGGAGGGGGAGCCCCAAGAGCACACACCAAGCCCTTGGCGCCCCTCTCTCCCGTTACTCTGTAGTTCCTCCGTCCTCGTTCTAGTAGCGCTTGGCGAAGCCCTGCTGAACTAGCTCCACCACCACCATCACCACCACGCCGTCATGCTGGTTGTGATCCCATCTACTTCTCCACCTTCTCTTGCTGGATCAAGGAAGAGGATACATCATCGAGCCGCACGTGTGCTAAACTCGAAGGTGCCTTCCGTTCGACACTAGATCAGTTGGATCATGATCGGATCGCGAAGAGTACAACTACATTAGCCGTGTTATATACACTTTTGCTTTTGGTTTATGAGGGTACATAGACACACTCTCCCCTCTCGTTGCTATGCTTCTCCAAGATAGATCTTGGGTGTTCGTAGAATTTTTTTAATTTTCATGCTTCATTCCCCATTAGCAGCTTTAGTGCAGTAGGACGAGAGAGAGAGGATGCCGAGATGACCGACATCGAAAACGACTCTAGTGTAGTAGGACGCAGGCAAGGAGGTCAAGAAGAATGGCGTCGGCGTCAAGACAGATGAATAGGAGGGCTCTTAAGCAAAGGACAGAGGAGAAGAAATACAATGTGCGTGCCATGGCGGCGGCAGTGCAGTAGCATCATGGAGAGCAGGCCAAGATGAACGACGACTACGATGATGCCATGATACGTCTCCAACATATCTATAATTTATGAAGTATTCATGCTATTATATTATCATTCTTGGATGTTTTACAATCATTTTATAGCAACTTTATATCATTTTTTGGGACTAACCTATTGACATAGTGCCTAGTGCAAGTTGCTGTTTTTTGCTTGTTTTTTACATCGTAGAAAATCAATACCAAACGGAGTCCAAACGCAGCGAAACTTTTTGGAGATTTTTTCTGGACCAGAAGACACCCGATGGGCCAAAGAAGTACCAGAGGGGAGCTCCGAGGAGAGCACAACCCACCAGGGCGCGCCTGGGGGCCCAGGCGCGCCCAGGTGGGTTGTGCCCACCTCGGGGGCCTCCCGCACCACCTCTTCACACTATAAATTCCCAAAAATTCCAAAAACCCTGGGGGTAACCCTAGATCAGAAGTTCCGCTGCCGCAAGCCTCTATATCCATGAAAAACCAATCTAGACCCCATTTCGGCACCTTGTCGGAGGGAGAAATCATCACCGGTGGCCATCTTCATCATCCCGGCGGCCACCATGATGAGGAGGGAGTAGTCCACCCTCGGGGCTGAGGGTTTGTACCAGTAGCTATGTGTTTAATCTCTCTCTCTCTCTCTCGTGTTCTTGAGATGTCACGATCTTGATGTATCGCGGGCTTTGTTAATATAGTTGGATCATATGGTGTTTTCCCTCTCTATCTTGTTGTGATGAATTGAGTTTTCCCTTTGAGATTTCATTTTATCGAATTGAATACTTTTATGGATTTGAGAGCACTTGATATATGTCTTGCATATGAATACCCGTGGTGACAATGGGGTATTATATTGATTCACTTGATATATGTTTCGGCACTCAACTCGCGGATTCCCGAGGTGACATTGGGGTAATCTATGCATAGGGGTTGATGCACATTTTCATCCTTGTTTCTCCGGTAGAAATCTTGGGGCACTCTTTGAGGTTCTTTGTGTTGGATTGAGTATTATGAATCTGAATTTGCTTTGGTGTTATTTTAGTACGAACTCTTGATAGACCGATCGGAAAGAATAGCTACGTGTTATTTTAGTACGAACTATTGATAGATCGATCAGAAAGAATAACTTGGTGTTATTTTAGTATGAACTCTTGGATAGATCGATCGGAAAGAATAGCTACAAACAATTTCTTCTTATGTTCTCTGCTAGACAAGAACTTTGGAGTGATTCTTCATCGCACGTTGAGGGATGGTTATGTGATCCAATTAGATTAGCATTGTTGAGAGATTGCACTAGCGAAAGTATGGACCCTAGGCCTCATTTTCAAGCATTGCAATACCGTTTGTGCTCCGTTTTATCAATTGCTACCTTGCTATTTTTTTATTGTTCCTATTACAAAAATCAATATCTACTATCACTACTACACTTTTATCACCATCTCTTCACCGAACTAGTGCACCTATACAAATTTCCATTGTATTTGGTGTGTTGGGGACACAAGAGACTTTTTATTATTTGGTTGCAGGGTTGTTTGAGAGAGACCATCTTCATCCTACACCTCCCACGGATTGATAAACCTTAGGTCATCCACTTGAGGGAAATTTGCTACTGTCCTACAAAACTCTGCGCTTGGAGGTCCAACACGAGTCTACAAGAACAAGTTGTGTAGTAGACATCAAGCTCTTTTCTGGCGCCGTTGCCGGGGAGGTGAGTGCATGAAGGTATATCTTTAGATCTTGCAACTGAATCTTTTAGTTTCTTGTTTTATCACTAGTTTGGTTTATAAAAAGAAAATTACAAAAAAATGGAATTGAGGTGGTCTCATATTATTCATCTTTATCATGTATTTCTTGAAAATGATGAAAAGGAAAATTGTGCTCAATTGATAGAAGAAGAATTCAATAAAATGTTTGGCATAAATGATGAGCATGATTGCAATGTTGTTAGTATGAATTCTTTGAATATCCAGAATGCTAATGATGATTGCACAAGTCATGACAAAAATGTTTCTTATAAGCATGTCAATTTTTGTGGAGTGAAAAGACTTTGTGAAGACGTGCCTTATAGGGAAGATAGATTTTGTAAAAAGCATAAACATGATAGAACCAATTTTTTGCTCAAAGTGATAGATGAATTTGCTACAAAATTATGTTCTCTTTGTCCTATTACTTGTGAACTTTGCAATAAGGATGGTCATCTTAATTTCCAATGCAAACTTTTTCATGATAGAATCATGGCCAAATATTGTAATGACTTGATCACCCTTGAACTTTATAATGAGTTTTGTCTATTTTTGGGGAGTGAAGAACTGACACATAAAAATAGTTGGTTTGAAGTATTCATTCTCACGGATGACATTGAAACTAATCTAAAATATATATATATGTTTTGCATGGTAAATTGCAATGAGAATGCTTATATTGCCAACTATAGAAAGATGGGAAACCAATAGAATATAAAAGGAATGCTAATGAAAGGGTAAAGATTTCTACTTTCCCTCCTATTGTCTCTCATGATGAAATAGGTGACGAGGAGGAGCTCCCTATTCAACCAATCTCATCAATAAGAAGCTTGAAAAAATTAATTAAACCCACACATGATGTGGTGAAGAAGAAGAAAAGAAGAAAGAATAGAGGTAAAAAGGTATCTCTCCCAAATAATGTTGCTCCTATTACTGTTGTGCCTCATGAAAATGAATCAAAAATAATTGTGGAAGCTGATGCACTTGATGATGATTTTGTTATGCCTATTTCTTGTTGTGATGATTATGATTGGGAAGATAATGATACTTCTTCTAATCTTGGAAATCTTTTTGAGACCAACTTGGGAAATTATGATGACAGCAATTGTTATACCGTTGGTGCTATTCATACTATTAATGATGAGAATAATTATGCTTATGATATGCCAAGCCACAAGCTTGGGGATGCTATGTTCGATGAGAATGACATGTTTGAGAATTTATTTGCTGCAATTAATGTTTGTCCCAAGCTTGGGGGTGATATGCTTATTGAAGATGATCTTTTTAGCCGCCCTACTTTGAATGATCAAATTTGCTATGATAATTGCATGCCTCCTATCTATGATGAGAACAAAATTGCTACTTATGATGATTATTGTGATGATACTTATGTTATAAAAAGTGGTAATGATTATATTTATAAAACTTGTCATAGTTATAATTACCCTTTTTCTGAAAATTACTCTTTTAATGTGGAAACAATTTATAGTATTCGAGTTTCATATGGTACTCCCACCATTGTGAATGAGAAGAAATTTTCTTATGTGGAGAGTAATAAAATTTCTACGCTTGTGGATCATGAAAAGAATGCTTTATGTGATGGTTATATTGATGGATCTATTCATGATGCTACTGAAAATTATTATGAGAGAGGAACTTATGATTCATGATGCTCTCTTTATGTTTCAATCCTTATCTTTTATGCGAGCATCATTGAACTCATCATGCCTAGCTAAAAGGCATTAAAGAAAAGCACTTGTTGGGAGACAACCCAACACTTTTACCTACTGTTTTTGTGTGTTCACATGGTTATGGTACTGTACTAATCATATTTTATTTCTTTTATTTCAATAAAGTGCCAAGTAAAACCTTTGGGATAGTGTGGATGACAGTTGACTTGATTCTGTGCAAAAACAGAAACTTTTGCGTCCAGTGCAGAAATTCCTGTATTTTACTAGAAAATGGAACAATTCTGCATTTTTTACAGTTGATGTATATACAAATTTTCTATGTTTTCCTAATTTTTCAGAAGTTTTGGAGTTACATAAGTATGACCTTAATTCAGATATTTACGTACTGTTCTGTTTTTGACAGATTCTGTTTTCAATGCATAATTTGCTTGTTTTCTAGTTTCTATGGCTTATATTGCTTAATATAAATTGTGGAAATGATGAGGTACAGTAGAAATTGTGTGAGAACAATTATGAATCTTATCTTGACAGTACCAAAGTGAATGATTTGTCTTTATCATACTAACCTATCTCACGAAGTTCCATTAAGTTTTGTGTGATTGAAGTTTTCAAGTTTTGGGTGAGATATCGATATGAGGAGAATAAGGAGTGACAAGACCCTAAGCTTGGGGATTCCAAAGGCACCCCAAGGTAATATTCAAGGAACATCCAAGCAACTAAACTTGGGGATGCCCCGGAAGGCATCCCCTCTTTCGTCTTCAACATTATCGGTAACCTCACTTGGAGCTATATTTTCATTCGTCACGTGATATGAGTTTTGCTTGGAGAGTCATTTTATTTTATTAGGATTTTATTGCTATTATTTATAATAATGTTTTTCATCTCTTACTTCAATAAAAGTGTCAAGGATAGTCTTTACCATGCTTATTTTGCAAGTCTATGAGTTGCTGTTTCAAAACAGAAAGTTTATCGCTGTTGCAAAAATTCTCTAGAAAAGTAATAATGTGATAAAAGGTTGAATTTTCTTTAATAGTAAGATAAAATAAATTTTCTACAGTGTTCTAAATTTTCAGAATTTTTGGAGTTAGGGAAGTATGAGGAATATTGCACTCTTTACAGACTGTTCTGTTTAGACAGACTGCTGTTATGTTTGCATTGTTTGCATATGTTTGCTTGTTTAATGATTCTATTTGAGGATAGGAGTATTAAATATGCAGAGGCATTTAGTATGCAATGTTAAATAATAATTTTAGTGATTTTTTACAGTAGATAATGATAAGGTGTTGCATTGATTTATACTAACTTATCTCACGAGTTCTTGTTGAGTTTTGTGTGGATAAAGTTTTTAAGAATTAGGGAAACCGTGATATGAGAGGAATTAAGGAGACAAAAAAGCTCAAGCTTGGGGATGCCCAAGGCATCCCAAGATAATATTTCAAGAAGTATCAAGCATCTAAGCTTGGGGATGGCCCGGTGGGCATCCCACCTTTCTTCTTCAATAATTATGGGTTAGTATCAGTTGAGCCTAAGTTTTTGCTTCTTCACATGAGTTGTGCTATTCTTGGAATGTCATTTTGTTTTGTTTTGCTTGCTGTTTTAATAAAGTACTTATATCTGAAAGTTTTAAATAAGAAAGAGTCCTGACTTAGCTACCCCTTTACTCAACTACTCGCTTGATCTTCACTTATATCTTTTTGGAGTAGTTTGTTATTTACTCTTGTGCTTCACTTATATCCTATGAGTAAATTGTTGAATAAATTGAATATCATGAAGTTGAAATTATATTTCCATATCATGCCTAGTAGCGGCTTCACATTGGGTTTAGAAAGTGAAATCTTTTGAAGCTTGACAATCACAATATTGGTCATACAAGCAATTCATGAATGATTAGTATAAGGAAGAGAACTTTCACATGCAAATATATTATCTTGGACATCTTCTATGATTGTGAATACCCATTAATTATTTTAAAACTTGAGCACATTAGTTGAAGTTGGACAAGGAAGACAACGTAATGAGTTATGTTTGGGTATATTTGCATAGAAGTTATATTGTTATGGATCCTCCAACATGTGGTGTTTGCCTAGGATCTTTTGCTAGCCAAAAATTCGTACTAAGTAGAGATACTACTTGTGCATCCAAAAACCCTTAAACCCAGTTTCTTGCCATGAGTGTCCACCATACCTACCTATGGATTGAATAAGATCCATCAAGTAAGTTGTCATCGGTGCATAAAGCAATAAAAATTGCTCCTAAATATGTTTGATCTTTTATTGTAAGGGAAAATTGAGCGTTGTACGAACTTGTGATGGCAAAGTAATAAAAGCAACGGACTGCATAATAAATGTTGCTATCATAAGGGGCAATATAGCATGACGTTCCTTTGCATTAAGAGCTTGGGCATCCAAATAAAAATCGCATGACAACCTCTGCTTCCCTCTGCGAAGGGCCTATCTTTTACTTTTCAGTATTTACTTTTATGCAAAGAGTCAATAGTATGAAACCTCATTTCAACCTCAACTATTCTCTAGTTGGCAAGCATCATGTGGTGGGGAAAGATCTAGGCACATATGACCAGTCAAATATATTTGATCATGATTTATTATTGTTGACAATTATCTCTATGATAAATGAGTTGGGAGGCAAAATATTAAGCCCCTATCTTTCTCAGTGTTCGATGGATTCCATTTGTTCTAAGAATATGCTTTGAGTAGTAGCAATCATGGAAGACTATATGATGATTGAGTATGTGGAGCTCTTACTTAGACTCTGTTGAATAAGTTGAATTGCAATTGTTTGGTGACTAAGAATATAGGTTGTTAAGTTTCAAGAGAATTCATTGTTTCAACCTTAGCATGTGAATTGGTTGCTACTTTACCATGATGAGTTTTATGAGAAAGATTTGATGTTATGATGCTAGGAAAAGTGATTGAAATTATCATTGATCAAACATATGCACTTTGCTAGCATTCACACTTCATAAATTATTTCTTTTATCATTTATCTACTGGAGGACGAGTAGGAATTAAGCTTGGGGATGCTGATACGTCTCCAACGTATCTATAATTTATGAAGTATTCATGTTGTTATATTATCATTCTTGGATGTTTTACAATCATTTTATAGCAACTTTATATCATTTTTTGGGACTAACCTATTGACATAGTGCCCAGTGTCAGTTGCTGTTTTTTGCTTGTTTTTTACATCGCAGAAAATCAATACCAAACGGAGTCCAAACGCAGCGAAACTTTTTGGAGATTTTTTCTGGACTAGAAGACACCCGGTGGGCCAAAGAAGTATCAGAGGGGAGCTCCGAGGAGAGCACAACCCACCAGGGCGCGCCTGGGGGCCCAGGCGCGCCCAGGTGGGTTGTGCCTACCTCGGTGGCCTCCCGCACCACCTCTTCGCCCTATAAATTCTCAAATATTCCAAAAACCCTGGGGGTAACCCTAGATCAGAAGTTCCACCGCCGCAAGCCTCTGTAGCCACGAAAAATGAATCTAACCCATTTCGGCACCTTGCCGGAGGGGGAAATCATCACCGGTGGGCATCTTCATCATCTCGGCGGCCACCATGATGAGGAGGGAGTAGTCCACCCTCGGGGCTGAGGGTTTGTACCAGTAGCTATGTGTTTAATCTCTCTCTCTCTCTCGTGTTCTTGAGATGTCACGATTTTGATGTATCGCGGGCTTTGTTAATATAGTTGGATCATATGGTGTTTTCCCCTCTCTATCTTGTTGTGATGAATTGAGTTTTCCCTTTGAGATTTCGTTTTATCGGATTGAATACTTTTATGGATTTGAGAGCACTTGATATATGTCTTGCATATGAATACCCATGGTGACAATGGGGTATTATATTGATTCACTTGATATATGTTTCGGCACTCAACTCGCGGATTCCCGACGTGACATTGGGGTAATCTATGCATAGGGGTTGATGCATGTTTTCGTCCTTGTTTCTCCAGTAGAAATCTTGGGGCACTCTTTGAGGTTCTTTGTGTTGGATTGAGTATTATGAATCTGAATTTGCTTTGGTGTTATTTTAGTACGAACTCTTGATAGATCGATCGGAAAGAATAGCTACGTGTTATTTTAGTACGAACTCTTGATAGATCGATCGGAAAGAATAACTTGGTGTTATTTTAGTACGAACTCTTGGATAGATCGATCGGAAAGAATAGCTACAAACAATTTCTTCTTATGTTCTCCACTAGATAAGAACTTTGGAGTGATTCTTCATTGCACGTTGAGGGATGGTTATGTGATCCAATTAGATTAGCATTGTTGAGGGATTGCACTAGCGAAAGTACGGACCCTAGGCCTCATTTTCAAGCATTGCAATACCGTTTGTGCTCCGTTTTATCAATTGCTACCTTGCTGTTTTTTTATTGTTCCTATTACAAAAATCAATATCTACTATCATTACTACACTTTTATCACCATCTCTTCACCGAACTAGTGCACCTATACAAATTTCCATTTTGTTTGGTGTGTTGGGGACACAAGAGACTTTTTATTATTTGGTTGCAGGGTTGTTTGAGAGAGACCATCTTCATCCTACACCTCCCACGGATTGATAAACCTTAGGTCATCCACTTGAGGGAAATTTGCTACTGTCCTACAAAACTCTGCGCTTGGAGGCCCAACACGAGTCTACAAGAACAAGTTGTGTAGTAGACATCACGCCACTTCAGTAAGATGCGAGAGAGGAGATTGAGAGAAACCACGCCAGCCTAGAGGAATGATTAAGTAGTGTCTTAAATCACACCACACATATGCATATGTACAATCATGAGGAAGCTGTAAATCTTCTCGTTTATGTTCGTCGAAACAGAAAACTTGTAACAAGAATGTCGTGTGGAACTGCGAGTTTAGGCTACTGGTCAAAGGAAATTTTGAATGTCGATCGTGCGCGATGAATTTGACAAAATTCATCTAAAATAACTCCAAACATGAACACAAAATTGAGCATTTACGGTCGGCGAAACTATGAACCGATCGCAAAAATGAAACGGTAACATCGATGTGCATCTTTTTCGAGTAGAGCTTATCTCGAATCGAAGCGCCATTGTGTAAATTAGAAGGGAGAAGGAAGAAAGAAGATTAGTGTCGTGGTTTTGTCATGACAGATGTCCTAGTGTGAGGACTTAGTCGTGAGGCCATCGCAACTAAGTAGTAGCTTGAACGGGGTTGATTGGAATCGAGAGACGCGAGTTTTACCCAGGTTCGGCCCCTCGCTGTGGAGGTAAAAGCCTACATCCTGCCTGATTGATATTGATGATGATGACGATCTCGGTTACAAGGGTGGTGTTTCGCTACCTCTATCTCGGGAGCATCTATTTTGATCTTGTCGAAGACTTATCTGTCTATTTTCTAACTCCCCCTCTTGGGGTGCCCTGCCCCTCCTTATATGAGTTGAAGGGGCGGCTTACATGTAGAGTCCAAGTCAGATTAGTACTTAACCTATTCTAACTTCCCATCACGGGCTTCTCACCGTGGGCTTCTGAACCCTAGGCTTCTTATCTCCAGACGTGCGGCTTACAGCCGGGCGGCTTGCTACTTCTTGAGCTTGCGTTGATTTTTCCCTTGAAGAGGAAAGGGTGATGCAGCAAAGTAGAGATAAGTATTTCCCTCAGTTCAGAACCAAGGTATCAATCCAGTAGGAGGCACAAGCAAGTCTCCAATCTATGCACCTACACAAACTAACAAACACTTGCACACAACGCAAAAAAGGGGTTGTCAATCCCTTCACGGTCACCAACAAGAGTGAGATCTAATAGAGCTGGGTATAAAAGATAAATAAAAGAGCAAACTAAAGTAAATATAAATAAATTACAGCAAGGCATTTTTGGGTTTTTTTGGTTTATAGATCTGAAAATATATGATGGAAAATAGACACGGGGGCTATATATTTCACTAGAGGCCTCTCTCTTGAAAGAAAACATACGATGGGTAAACAAATTACTGTTGAGCAATTGATAGAAAAGCGCATAGTTATGATGATATCTAAGGCAATGATCATGAATATAGGCATCACGTCTGTGACAAGTAGACCGAAACGATTCTGCATCTACTACTATTACTCCACACATCGACCGCTATCCAGCATGCATCTAGAGTATTAAGTTCATAAGAACAGAGTAACGCTTTAAGCAAGATGACATGATGTAGAGGGATAAACTCAAGAAATATGACATAAAACCCATCATTTTATCCTTGATGACAATAATACAATACGTGCCTCGCTACCCCTTCTGTCACTGGGTGAGGGCACCGCAAGATTGAACCCAAAACTAAGCACCTCTCCCATTGCAAGAAAAACCAATCTAGTTGGCCAAACCAAACCGATAGTTCGAAGATAAATACAAAGATATCTTAATAATGCATAAAGAGTTCAGAGAAGACTCAAATAATATTCATAGATAATCTGATCATAAATCCACAATTCATCGGATCTCAACAAACACACCGCAACATAAGATTACATCGGATAGAACTCTAAGAACATCGAGGAGAACATGGTATTGAAGATCAAAGAGAGAGAAGAAGCCATCTAGCTACTAGCTATGGACCCATAGGTCTATGGTAAACTACTCACGCTTCAACGGAAGGGCAGCAAGGTTGATGTAGAGGCCCTCCATGATCGAATCCCCCTCCGACAGGGTGCCGGAAAAGGCCCCAAGATGGGATCTCACGGGAATAGAGGCTTGCGACGGCAGAAAAGTATTTTGGTGGATGCTTCTGATGTTTGGGGAATATTTCAGAATTTATAAAGGTGGAACTAGGGTTAGGGGACTCCCGAGGGGACCACAAGCCAGGGGCGCTCCCCCCTGGGGCGCGCCCTGAGGGCTTGTGGCCTCCTCGGGACTCTTTTGGCCCTCTCTCCAAGTCACGTAGGTGTCTTCTGGTCCAAGAAAAACCATCGTAAAGTTTTATTCCGTTTGGACTCCGTTTGATATTCCTTTTCTATAGAAGTCAAAAACAAGGGAAAAAACAGAAACTGACACTTGGCTCTAGGTTAATAGGTTAGTCCCAAAAATAATATAAAATAGCATATTAATGCATATAAAACATCCAAAACAAATAATATAATAGCATGGGACAATAAAAAATTATAGATACGTTGGAGATGTATCAAGCATCCCCAAGCTTAATTCCTGCTCCTCCTCGAGTAGGTAAATGATAAAACCAGAATTTTTGATGTGGAATGCTACCTAACATATTTATCAATGCAATCTTCTTTACTGTGGCAAGAATGTTCAGATCCATAAGATTCAAAACAAAAGTTTAATATTGACATAAAAACAATAATACTTCAAGCATACTAATAAAGCAATCATGTCTTCTCAAAATAACATGGCCAAAGAAAGTTATCCCTACAAAATCATATAGTCTGGCTATGCTCCATCTTCATCACACAAAGTATTTCACCATGCACAACCCCGATGACAAGCCAAGCAATTGTTTCATACTTTTGGTGTTCTTAAACTTTTTCAACTTTCACGCAATACATGAGCGTGAGCCATGGATATAGCACTATAGGTGGAATAGAATATGGTGGTTGTGGAGAAGACAAAAAGAAGGAGAAAGTCTCACATCAACTAGGAAAATTAATGGGCTATGGAGATGCCCATCAATTGATATCAATGCAAGTGGGTAGGGATTGCCATGCAACAGATGCACTAGAGCTATAAGTGTATGAAAGCTCAAAAAGAAACTAAGTGAGTGTGCATCCAACTTGCTTGCTCATGAAGACCTAGGGCAATTTGAGAAAGCCCATCATTGGAATATACAAGCCAAGTTCTATAATGAAAAATTCACACTAGTATATGAAAGTGACAAAATAGGAGACTCTCTATCATGAAGAACATGGTGCTATTTCAAAGCACAAGTGTGGAAAAAGGATAGTAGCATTGTCCCTTCTCTCTTTTTTTCTCTCTTTTTTTTGGCTTCTTTGGCCTTTTTTTTATTTGGGCTTCTTTGGCCTCTTTTATTATTTTTAAAGTCCGGAGACTCATCCCAACTTGTGAGGGAATCATAGCTTCCATCATCCTTTCCACACACTAGATGACCCGGTTGCGCCAATGGCGCAAGAAGCCAGTTAGTAGCAATGTTAGTAGTGAATAGGTAGGGGGTGTAGCTACAAACATAATGCAATGTGAATTTATCACAGATAGTAGAGTGAGGTAGATCATTTTACAGAAACACATACATGGCAGTTATAGAGCTTATTTAGTCATCTTCTTAGTCTGACTGGTTTTCAGAAGGTGTGAACATACGAATAAGCAGAGTGTCATTGTCGCATAATGATTGCATGGTATACTTCCATAGGTACTTGAAGGATCATGTGGCAAATGTAACAATTGATGTGTAATTTTTTCGCAGCGATGAGACGCTTCAATTTTCTGACTTGATCTTTGTAAACCTTCACTTTGTTACCCCATGTGCAATGATCATCAAAGCTTCCAGGCGGGTTCCCCTATGAATGATTTTTAAAATGACTGGTGTAAGCATAAGTATGTACGGGTATTAGAAGATCAAATGAAAACATTGTTTGCACGTACGGATTATGGGCTTAATTGCACGTGCTGATGTTTATAATTAGAGGGAGGTTTTTGAAAGATTAGCATCTATAGGAAGACAAATTAAATAAGGCCTAATGGTATTACAGTGGCACAGGTAGATGGTTCTGTACCAGCGGATGTGTGCTTCTTTTGCTTGTCTTTGCTGGCTTTCTTGCAATGATGTGAAGGGCCTATGTAATTATGGACAGTAAGATGCCTAAAAGGTGAATATAAGTAGGAGGTTAAAAAGGGAAAAATAGCAGGTTGCACTTATCACTACCATCACCGATGTTCATAACAGCTGGTTTGTATTTGCTTCGTCGCTGGAGTGAGATTACATTGTTAAGCTGAGGAAGTGATTCAGAAGACCCGCCATCATCACTGTCGTCACTGATGTTGATAACATCTAGTTTGTATTTCCTGTGTGTAACACCCCCAGTGGTTAGCCACAGTAATCACCATTTTGATTATGCCAAGTCACCATGATTAACAATGCTTAATCATCATTGGGATCATATCTCATTTTAAAATTCAAGTTCAAATGAAAATTCAAAACTAAAAGTGAAAATAAAAGTTGCTCAAATCAGAAACTAAATTGTTCATTAAATAGCAAGTAAATCAGAGGCAATTCTGAAATTGAAACCAACATTATTGGAATTGGGTAAGTGGCTCTAACAGCCTCAAACAGTGACTGAAAACAGTATTTAATACCCTTTTTATTAATCCAAAATTAATACGAAATTATGTTTTGCCCAAGCTAGTTTTCGGTGATAGGATATGTCGCACTGTGATTTATGGACCAGTTCACATATTTTACAAAATTCATTTGGGTGCCAAACTATTTGCATAACAGGAAAATGTGAGAAAAGAAACAAGAAAAAGGAAATAAAACAAAATACAAAAATAAAAGAAAACAACCCCCCCCCCCCCCCCCCGGCCCAACTGGGCCACGGCCTAGCCAGGCCATCAGGCCGGCCCACCCCATCCCCATAACCCCCTCCCGCAACCGAACCCTAATCCCCCCCCCTCACACTTCCCCCCCGATCCAGATCGGGATCGCGGCGACCGCGCCCTCGACGCCCGACGCCGCCCCGCCGCTCGACGCCGGAGCCACCTCGCCGGACTGCCTCCCCGTCTCCGACGCCGTCGTCCCCGTCGTCCTCCCCACGCCCCACTACCCCGTGCCCTACAATCCCTGTGAGGCCCCCTCCTCTCCTCTGCCTCGCTCCGCCACACCGCGCGCGACGCGCTCAGCGGGCCTGCCCCGCCAGGCGTGACACCGCCGCGCGCCGCACCCTGCCCAAACCGCACCACGTCCCCGCACCGCCGCGCCCTTCCACCCGCAGCGCGCGCCGCCGCGCCCCCTCCCCCCCACAGTCGCCGTCCACACGGGCCTCGCTCCTCCCTCGCGTCGCGCACGCACACGCGCCTGCTGCCGTCGCTGGGCGCCGCTTCACGCCCCCACCCCCCCCCCCCCCCCCCCCCCCCCCGCCGCGCATAGCCACTGCTCGGCCGCGCCCGTCGCCCCCTGCTGCTGCGCCGCGCCGGCGCGCATCCCCGGCCCCCTGCGCTGTTGCTGCCGCTCGTCGCGGTGGCCGCAGGCGCCCAGCGCCCGTTTCCCCCTTGTCGACCTGGGCGGGTGCCCAGCGCCCGCTCCAGGCGCCCGAACCCACTAAGGCCCCTAGGGCCAATGACATGTGGGGCCTAGCCCCCTGAAA
The DNA here is from genome assembly GCA_011799875.1 of Thinopyrum elongatum. Taxonomy (NCBI): domain Eukaryota; kingdom Viridiplantae; phylum Streptophyta; class Magnoliopsida; order Poales; family Poaceae; genus Thinopyrum; species Thinopyrum elongatum. Next base: position 212,861,005 of record CM022299.1, read on the forward strand.
TGTTTTAAAAAAAAGAAATAAAAAAATGAATTAATAAAATAAATAATTAATTAGTTAATTGATTAATTAGTAAATTAGTTAAGTTACTTAACTCTGATTAGGTTAATCTAATTAATTAGTTAGTTTAATTAACAGTAATTAAATTAACTAAACCCTAATTAAACCAAACTCACACTGACAGGTGGGACCCACACGTCAGTTTGACTAGGTCAATGGCTCTGTTGACTGCTGACGTCATGCTGACGTCCTGATGATGTCAGCATACACTGTTTTGGATAATTCAAATTTAAATGATTAAATAAATTCCAGAAATTGCTAAAAACTTTAGAAAATCATATCTTTTAATCCGTAACTCCGATGAAAATAATTTATATATGAAAAACGATCAAAAAAATTAGACGGATCCGAATACGCTACCCACATACCTGTTAGATGCCTCTAACTAACTGAACATGCAACTTTTTACCTGTTTCAGATAAATGAATAGTGCATGGCTCTAATAAAATAAATCCAAACAAATTCCTAAAATAACTAAATGACTTTGACATGTCTTCAGGAAACCCTGCACTGCACGTTAGCATAGCCTGCTCCGTGTTGCTTATGTTTGTCGTGTATTTATTTGTTTCCTCCCCCTCTTCTCTCTCGTTAGACCCCGACGTCGTCCCCGAGACCGACGCAGCTCCAGAGACCGACGACACCATTGACGACCTTGCCCTTGCCGCCGAGCAACCAGGCAAGCCCCCCTTTTGATCATCCTGATATCGCCCATTCTATTTTCTCATGCTTGCATTAGAATTGCTGCTGCTGCTTTACCTATTCTGATGCATAGCCTGTTTATTGTAACCTGCTGTTGATAATTACCTGCATATCCTAAATTGCTTAGTTTAGGCTGGGTAGAGACCTATCAGTGACCACACTTATCCCGATTGCCCCGCTGGATTATCCGAAGACCCGATTAACGGGATTGAAGACCAGGCCCCGACACCGCACATCACCCCCCTTAGTTGTAACGACACTGCAGCGTCACTATCGAGTGCCGAGGGTGAAACCTCTTGTAGCACTTCTGATGTTAACTCTGTAGAGTAGCTATTTGGTCGTGGTCATCGAGGGTGATTCCTCCTTCACCGCTTCCGATAACGACGCCGTCGTACAACACCACAAGTGTGAACCCAGCGAGGGTGATTCCTCCGAGTTCACCTTGACGGATACATCGAGTAGGAATCCAACGAGGGTGATACCTCGGATTCCCCTGATGTTATGGACACACGAATACTTGGACCTTACACTATTACTTGGATAGGCGGGTCGACCCGGAGGGGTACCCGCGTGCGCCTGAGAGGCGAGTGTTGTGAAGACGGGTGCCTGTGTGGTGCCCGAGTGAGAATACGAGGCGTGGCCGGGCATTCTTGGCCCTTGCCGCAAGTCCTCAAGACGGGGCGACGGGGTCACATCGATCGTGAGTCTCTGCTCGTTACCGCACCCCCAAGGTACTAACGGTTTGGATATTTGATCTGAGTGGGCCTCTGGCCCGATAGCACTAACCACCACGTGGGCATAGTATGGGCGTTCTGCATCGTATGCATCAGTCGAAAGCTCTGTCAGACGTCTAGTTCAGCATGGCGGCACGGACGGACCGGCGCCTTCCTGTAGTGTTGGTGCCTGGCTTCACCGTGTGCGCAACGACCCGAAGGGCGAGGGGCGATGGCCAAGACCCCCTTGCGCTTAGAGGATGTAGACCGGCGGGGACCTCTTTGCTGAGCTGTAGGTAGGGTTGTGGTGTGTCGTTTGGCCGAGGTCGGGCATGACCCGGAAAAGTGTGTCTGGCCGGAGTTAAGCGAGAGTGGTGGTTAAGTTGGTGCACCCCTGCAGGAAAGAAAACATCTATCGATAGCCTGTCCTACGGTAACGGACACTCGGAGTTGTATCCCGATTGATACAGCTAGAAGTTGAGATGAGACCTGGATATGAGGCTCTGGGATTGCTTCTCGCAGGGAGTCGAGAAGGGATCTCAGGACGAGGTTGATGACTATATGGCTCTGGGATTGCTTTCTCACAGGGAGTCGAGAAAGGATCTCTGGGTGAGGTTGAGACTTAATGATACTGCTACATTATATTGTACTGTTCTACTCTCTTCTATTGCTGCAAGACCGCTGAAGATGCTAGTCTTCGATAGGACTAGGCTTTTCTCTCTATTCTGGCATTTCTGCAGCCCAATCCACATATACAGCCTTCATTTGATAATATTGCATATGTAGTGTAGATCCTTGCTTGCTGAGTACTTCTGAGTAGTCACGGTTGCTTTGCTTTCTTTTTCTCCCCATATCAGTTTGTCGTGACCAGATGACGGAGCCCCCTGAGACAGCTGCCCCCGCCGACGATCGCTACTACTACCCCGAGGGTGGATACTACTACGAGTTGACTGACGACCAGGAGTAGGTTCGGAGGGTCCCAGGCAGGAGGCCTGCGCCTTTTGATCGTAGTGTTTTATTTTGCCCCGTCTTTCTAAAGGCCTTTCTGTTTCTGTTTCATATCTGTACTCAGATATCTGATGCTTTCGCTAACGCTTGTATGCGAGCTTTTGTATTCGAGCCCTCGAGGCCCCTGGCTTGTAATATAAAGCTTGTATGACTTTATTTATGTTTTAGAGTTGTGTTGTGATATCTTCCCGTGAGTCCTTAGGCTTGATCGTGTGCATTTGCGTGTATGATTAGTGCACGATTGAGCCGGGGGCGTCACAAGTTGGTATCAGAGCCGACTGCCTCTAGGAATCCCCCTTTCCAACTCCTTGGCCGAAGTTGAGTCTAGTGGTCCAAAAACTGTTTTACTAACTTGGCTGTGTGGCTTACGGGCCCACGTCACCAATTGGGTGGTATTAGGATCTTTTATTCCTCGATCTTTACTCTGGGACTCTAATCTCTCTTCTACTCGGGTTAAAATTTTACTAACTCCAACATTAGATTCTCGTGATCACATCCACCCGGTGTTCTGAAAATTTTCCCCCCTTCCTTCAAGATTGCGGGCCAGGTTCTGCTTGCAGGATCCTCTTATCGAGGGCACCCTGTTTTGTCACTTGCAGATTCCTCGCTCCAATAGTTTTCTCCGACGTTGATGTAGCCTTTGCTATGTCTCGTTGTGTACTTCCCTACCGCGTGCCTGCGCGCCGCCTAGTTGTCTAGCCTTCCCCTTTCAGTTGTCGTATTGCCGGATTGTAACCGAGACTATGTGTGGCTTTGAATGTCTGGTGCGAATATGATGAAGTATCTATTGCACTTCCTTCTGTTGTGCGTGTTACTTCATGAATCATTCCATACGCATGCAGTTTTCTTGCTAAACTGCCCCTGTTGATTTGGCAGGATGGCTGACGATCCTCCACCTCCACCTTATATTGCCGAAATGATGCAGCAGTTTGAACTAAACCGTCAGGTTATGACCGGGATATTGGCTCAGTTCCCAAACCAGAATGCTCATCAACAGTCTGCTCCAATAACTCTGCCGGAATTCGTGCGCCTCTGTCGGTGTACTAGAATAGGGGTACCCTAGTACCCCGTACTTGTGCACGGGCAGTAGCAGCATCCCGCGGCCAGGCTTACGGGAGGACAGCCAGAGAGAAGCTCAAGGTTATTAAGCCATTCAAGAACAAAGTATACAAAGCAAGAGTCAAGGCCCCGGCAAGAGGAGCTTGCCGGGAGGGACAGCTGAGGCCCAGCCTGAGGTTTGCTGTAGCAGAGTACTTGCCGCGGCAAGGTACTTGCCCCGGCAAGTCATTGGCTGCGGCAAGGTATTGGCTGCGGCAAGATAACAGCTGCGGCAAGATAGCAGCTGCGGCAAGGTACTTGCCCCGGCAAGTTACCTTGCGCGGCAAGCTATGGGTTACGGCAAGCTGTCAGGTGCGGCAAGGTCTTGCCGCGGCAAGCGTTACTGTACCACTGTGCTACTGTGCTGCTCCGGTGCCTCTGCCAGCGTGGCGCTCTGGGTCCTTCCAAGCGTGTGTGGCAGGGCACTGTGTAGACGGCGGTACACTGTAGCTAGCGGTGCAGGAGCAGGTGGGATAGGCTTTTCCCACGTCCAAGACGTCCGGGTACATGTATCTGGACAGCTAAGGCATGGGCATTTAATGCCCTTGTCCCCTGCCGTCAGTGGTAGGTAGGACATGTCATCCTAGTAATAATGGCCTTACTGTAGCAACTTTCCACCTCTACCTTTACTGTTTGCCACCTGTTGGTGACCCCTTTGTGCGTATAAAAGGAGGCCCATAGGCAACGTGGAGGGGGGTTAGGAACTGGGAGATGGAGAACTCCAGTATTGTATGCAGCTACTCTGTACTGTAGCGCTCCTGGAGCTAGAACAATCATCCAGATAATACACCAAAAAGCAGGAGTAGGGTTTTACGCATCCGTGCGGCCCGAACCTGGGTAAAATCTCTCTCGTGTGCTGTCGTGTTCTTCGCTAGATTTGCTCTTCGTGCGACCGTCTCTCCCTGCCGAACGTAAAGGGGTCCTTCCCTGGGTCCCATAGGTGATCGCGGATTCGTCCCCGACAGCCTCAATCCGTCCACTTTTCGCAGCTCAACTGATCCAATGGATGCTGATGATTGGCTCCGTGACATTGCCTTCTAGATGAAGTCGGCCAATGTTATCCCTGACAGTTACGTCACCTATGCGACGTATCACCTGAGGGGATCAGCTGCTTAATGGTGGGAAAACCACAAGGGTATGTTGCCTGCTGAAACAATAACCACTTGGCAGGAATTTCAGTCAGCTTTTCGTGCACGGTACATTCCTCAAGGTCTGATGGACCAAAAGAAGCAGGAGTTCCGCAAACTCACCCAAGGAACAATGACTGTGGATGAATATCAGAGGAAATTTCTCGAATTGTCCCGCTATGCTGTAGATGACGTCTGCGCTATGCACGCAAGCAGGAGAAATTCCGTGAAGGACTGCGTACTGATATAAACCTTGCACTTGCTGTCCATGATTGCACCGACTTCACAACGCTTGTCAGCAAATCTTTCCAAGTTGAAACAGCTCTGACTAAGTACCAGGAGTCGCTCAAGCGCACTCGTGATGTTGGTTCATCTTCGGGTCGACCTGCTCAGAAATGTCGAGTCTGGATCCCACACAATGTTCATCATCAACCTGCTTCAACACCAAGGCCGTCTTATGTTGCACCTCGACTGCCTTCACCGCCGAGACAGCTAACGGTTCAGGGTGGACAGCCTAATGCTATGGCTTTTCATCAGGATGCACCACGTCCTCCTGTTAGTTGCAAGAAGAGCTGTCGTAACCGTCGTCTCAGAAGCTCTAATGCCAGGCCGTCTGCTATAGTTTGGGTCCATGTCAACCAAGTTAACATGGAAGAAGCTCGACAGGACCCCAAAATTATGATGGGCACCCTTCTAGTGAATTTAATCCTAGCTTCAGTCCTCTTTGATTCTGGAGCATCGCACTCCTTCATGTCCGAAAGTTTTGCGCGAAGCCATGATATACCTTTCGAGGAGATGTCCACCCCAGTAGTAATCCAGTCACCTGGGGCTAATTGGCAAACTACCATGGTAAGCCACGGTAACCACATTGTGATCGGAGGATTGATGTTCCCCGCTTCCCTCATTGCTCTCAAGACCTCCAACATAGACATTATTCTGGGTATGGACTGGTTGAAGCCTCATAAAGCTTTGATTGACAGTGCCACTGAATCAGTCCAGCTCACTCACCCTTCTGGCCAGATAGTCAAGTACTCAGCCCAAATAGCTCAGGATGCTGAGAGCCAGATATATGTTCTGAATGCATTGAACGCTTCACCTTTTGAAGGAATCGAGAACATTCCAGTTGTTCGTGATTTTCAAGATGTCTTTCCAGAAGAACTTTCAGGAATACCCCCTGCTAGAGCTGTCGAGTTTGTCATCGACTTGAAACCTGGCACAACTCCTATTGCGAAGCGTCCTTATAAGATGCCTCCGCATCATCTTCTCGAGCTTAAGGAAGAAATCGACACGTCACTTAAGAAAGGTTTCATCTGCCCCAGTTCCTCTGCTTGGAGAGCGCCTTCACTCTTCGTCAAGAAGAAGGATGGAACTAACCGATTGGTTCAGGATTATCGGCCCATTAACCAAGCCACAATCCAGAACAAATATCCACTTCCCCGGATCAATGATTTGTATGATCAACTTGCTGGATCATCGGTGTTTTCTAAACTCGACTTGAGGTTGGGTTACCATCAGATCCATGTTCGTGAAGAGGATATTCCGAAGACTGCATTTGTTACTCGCTATGGCTCTTACGAGTACACTATCATGTCATTTGGCTTAACAAATGCTCCAGCCACATTCTCCCGTCTGATGAATTATATCTTCATGGATTACCTCGACAAATTTGTCGTGGTTTATCTAGATGATATTCTGGTCTATTCAAAGAATAAAGAAGAACATGCCGAACACCTCCGTCTTGTACTGGAAAGGCTCCGAGAACACCAGTTGTATGCCAAATACTCCAAATGTGAATTCTGGCTTTCTGAAGTAACCTACCTTGGTCATGTGATTTCCAAGGATGGAATGGCTGTTAACCCGGAACGAGTTCAAGCTATTCTTGACTGGACTCCTTCGAAGAACGTCAAGCAAGTGAGAAGTTTTCTCGGCCTTGCAAGCTATTGTCGTCGATTTGTCGAGAATTTTTTTAAGATTGCTAAGCCTTTGACTGATTTGCTTCACAAGGGCGTTAAGTTTGAATGGACCGACAAATGTCAAGAAAGTTTTCAAACACTCAAAGACAAGCTGACATCTGCCCCAGTACTATCTCCTCCAGATACCCGCAAAGACTTTGTGATTTATTGTGACGCATCCCGTGAAGGATTAGGCTGTGTCCTAATGCAATAGCGTAAAGTGATTGCTTATGGCTCTCGTCAGTTGCGCCCACATGAAGAGAATTATCCGGTACATGATCTAGAACTAGCTGCTGTCATCTATGCACTGCAGTTGTGGCGACATTACCTCCTTGGTAATCGTTCACTCAGCCATCTCTAAACCTCCGTCAGCAAAGATGGATGGAGGCCATTGCGGACTATGATTTGGGTATTTCCTATACCCCTGGCAAGGCTAACGTGATGGCTGATGCCTTAAGCCGCAAGTCCTATTGCGACAACCTCATGGTTAGGCGAGCTCAACCTCGTCTTTTTGAAGAACTGCGCAAGCTGAATTTGCGTATTGTTCCACAGGGTTCTCTTAACAACCTTGTGATACAACCAGATCTTGAGAAGGTTGTTAAGAATGCGCAAGCTAAAGATGCTGAAATTGATCTCATGAAGAAAGATCTTCACCTTGAAAAGTACAGGGATTTCTCGCTGTCTGAAGATGGGACCTTGTATTTCAGAAACCGCATTGTCGTACCTCGCTTTGAACTCATGACTGCTAAGGTCATGAAGGAGGCTCATGATACCCCGCTGTCTATTCATCCGGGTAGCACCAAGATGTATCGTGATCTCCGTCAAAGGTACTGGTGGTCTAGAATGAAGCATAAGGACTCGCAGAAGCGATGTCGTGATGTTGGCTCATCTTCGGGCTCAGCACAGAAGCGAAAAACCTATGGTCGTGGACACGCTTACAACATTGATATTATACAAGTCCAGGATCCACCTGCCACCGAAATGGGTACCCTTCCCGTTAACTCAATGCTTGCTTCTGTTTTATTTAATTCAGCAGCATCACATTCATTCATCTCTGAAAAATTTGCATTCATGCATGACCTTCATTATGAGGAAATGCATACTCTGTTAGTCATCCGGGCTAGTGAATTACCGTGCCCAGATAACTCCAAAATAAACACCTTGAAAGCGTTGAATGCCTCTCCGCTTGAGGGGGTCAAAAGCATTCCAGTCGTTCAAGATTCTCCGGACGTTTCTTCGAAACAACTTTCAAAGATACCCCGCTTTTTTTCAGTCTTCCTCTTAATTCTCAGGACGAGAATTCTTATTAGTGGAGGAGATTTGTAACACCCCTAGTGGTTAGCCACGGTAATCACCATTTTGATTATGCCAAGTCACCATGATTAACAATGCTTAATCATCATTGGGATCATATCTCATTTTAAAATTCAAGTTCAAATGGAAATTCAAAACTAAAAGTGAAAATAAAAGTTGCTAAAATCAGAAACTAAATTGTTCATTAAATAGCAAGTAAATCAGAGGCAATTCTGAAATTGAAACCAACATTATTGGAATTGGGTAAGTGGCTCTAACAGCCTCAAACAGTGACTGAAAACAGTATTTAATACCCTTTTTATTAATCCAAAATTAATACGAAATTATGTTTCGCCCAAGCTAGTTTTCGGTGATAGGATATGTCGCACTGTGATTTATGGACCAGTTCACATATTTTACAAAATTCATTTGGGTGCCAAACTATTTGCATAACAGGAAAATGTGAGAAAAGAAATAAGAAAAAGGAAATAAAACAAAATACAAAAATAAAAGAAAACAACCCCCCTGGCCCAACTGGGCCACGGCCCAGCCAGGCCATCAGGCCGGCCCACCCCATCCCCATAACCCCCTCCCGCAACCGAACCCTATCCCCCCTCACACTTCCCCCTCCCCCCCCTCCCCCCCCCCCCCCCCCCCCGATCAAGATCGGATCGCGGCGACCGCCCTCCGACCCGACCGCTGCCACGCCCCCGCCGCGCGACGCCGAGCACCCTCGCCGGACTGCCTCCCCGTCTCCGACGCCGTCGTCCCCTGCGTCCTCCCCACGCCCCACTGCCCCGTGCCCTACATCCCTCGTGAGGCCCCCCTCCTTCTCCTCTGCCTCCTCCCCACACCCCGCGTGCCACACGCTCACCGCGGCCTGCGCGCCCCGTCCACGCGCGCCGCACCTCGCGCCCCTCAACTCTCCCAGCCACGCTCGCCATGCTCTCTGCATTGCTCTCCGGTCGCCGTCCCCGCCCGCTCTGCCCCTTCCCCCACCCCTCGCAGCGCTCGCCCCCTGCCCCCTCCCCCCCCCCTCCTCCACACCCACCGCGGCCCCGCTCCTCCCCTCCTTCTGCCACGCACACGCGCCTGCTGTCGTCGCCGCGTCGCTCTCACCGCGCCTCCCCCGCCCCCTCCCCCCCGCGCACCGCCACTGCTCGGCCGCGCCCGTCGCCCCCTGCTGCTGCGCCGCACCGGCGCGCATCCAGCGCCCGTTTCCCCCTTGTCGACCTGGGCGGGTGCCCAGCGCCCGCTCCAGGCGCCCGAACCCACTAAGGCCCCTAAGGCCAATGACATGTGGGGCCTAGCCCCCTGAAACGTTTAAAAAAAAGAAATAAATTAATAAAATAATAAAATAAATAATTAATTAGTCAATTGATTAATTAGTAAATTAGTTAAGTTACTTAACTCTGATTAGGTTAATCTAATTAATTAGTTAGTTTAATTAACAGTAATTAAATTAACTAAACCCTAATTAAACCAAACTGACACTGACAGGTGGGACCCACACGTCAGTTTGACTAGGTCAACGGCCCTGTTGACTGCTGATGTCATGCTGACGTCCTGATGACATCAGCATACACTGTTTTGGATAATTCAAATTTAAATGATTAAATAAATTCCAGAAATTGCTAAAAACTTTTGAAAATCAAATCTTTTAATCCGTAACTCCGATGAAAATAATTTATATATGAAAAACGATCAGAAAAATTAGACGGATCCGAATACGCTACCCACATACCTGTTAGATGCCTCTAACTAACTAAACATGCAACTTTTTACCTGTTTCAGATAAATGAATAGTGCATGGCTCTAATAAAATAAATCCAAACAAATTCCTAAAATAACTAAATGACTTTGACATGTCTTCAGGCAACCCTGCACTGCATGTTAGCATAGCCTGCTCCGTGTTGCTTATGTTTGTCGTGTATTTATTTGTTTCCTCCCCCTCTTCTCTCTCGTTAGACCCCGACATCGTCCCCGAGACCGACGCAGCTCCGGAGACCGACGACACCATTGACGACCTTGCCCTTGCCGCCGAGCAACCAGGCAAGCCCCCCTTTTGATCATCCCGATATCGCCCATTCTATTTTCTCATGCTTACATTAGAATTGCTGCTGCTGCTGCTTTACCTATTCTGATGCATAGCCTGTTTATTGTAACCTGCTGTTGATAATTACCTGCATATCCTAAACTGCTTAGTTTAGGCTGGGTAGAGACCTATCAGTGACCCCACTTATCCCGATTGCCCCGCTGGATTATTCGAAGACCCGATCAACGGGATTGAAGACCAGGCCCCGACACCGCACATCACCCCCCCCCCCCCCCCCCTTAGTTGTAACGACACTGCAGCGTTACTATCGAGTGTCGAGGGTGAAACCTCTTGTAGCACTTCTGATGTTAACTCTGTAGAGTAGCTATTTGGTCGTGGCCATCGAGGGTGATTCCTCCTTCACCGCTTCCGATAACGACGCCGTCGTACAACACCACAAGTGTGAACCTAGCGAGGGTGATTCCTCCGAGTTCAACTTGACGGATACATCGAGTAGGAATCCAACGAGGGTGATACCTCGGATTCCCCTGATGTTATGGACACACGGATACTTGGACCTTACACTGTTACTTGGATAGGCGGGTCGACCCTGAGGGGTACCCGCGTGCGCCTGAGAGGCGAGTGTTGTGAAGACGGGTGCCTGTGTGGTGCCCGAGTGAGAATACAAGGCGTGGCCGGGCATTCTTGGCCCTTGCCGCAAGTCCTCGAGACGAGGCGACGGGGTCACATCGATCGTGAGTCTCTGCTCGTTACCGCACCCCCAAGGTACTAACGGTTTGGATATTTGATCTGAGTGGGCCTCTGGCCCGATAGCACTAACCACCACGTGGGCATAGTATGGACGTTCTGCATCGTATGCATCAGTCAAAAGCTCTGTCAGACGTCTAGTTCAGCATGGCGGCACGGACGGACCGGCGCCTTCCCGTAGTGTTGGTGCCTGGCTTCACCGTGTGCGCAACGACCCGAAGGGCGAGGGGCGATGGCCAAGACCCCCTTGCGCTTAGAGGATGTAGACCGGCGGGGACCTCTCTGCTGAGCTATAGGTAGGATTGTGGTGTGTCGTTTGGCCGAGGTCGGGCATGACCCGGAAAAGTGTGTCCGGCCGGAATTAAGCGAGCGTGGTGGGTAAGTTGGTGCACCCCTGCAGGGAAGAAAACATCTATCGATAGCCTGTCCTACGGTAACGGACACTCGGAGTTGTATCCCGATTGATACAGCTAGAAGTTGAGATGAGACCTGGATATGAGGCTCTGGGATTGCTTCTCGCAGGGAGTCGAGAAGGGATCTCAGGACGAGGTTGATGACTATATGGCTCTGGGATTGCTTTCTCCAGGGAGTCGAGAAAGGATCTTTGGGTGAGATTGAGACTTAATGATACTGCTACATTATATTGTACTGTTCTACTCTCTTCTATTGCTGCAAGACCGCTGAAGATGCTAGTCTTCGATAGGACTAGGCTTTCCTCTCTATTCTGGCATTTCTGCAGCCCAGTCCACATATACAGCCTTCCTTTGATAATGTTGCATATGTAGTGTAGATCCTTGCTTGCTGAGTACTTCTGAGTACTCACGGTTGCTTTGCTTTTTTTTTCTCCCCATATCAGTTTGTCGTGACCAGATGACGGAGCCCCCTGAGACAGCTGCCCCCGCCGACGATCGCTACTACTACCCCGAGGATGGATACTACTACGAGTTGACTGACGACCAGAAGTAGGTTCGGAGGGTCCCAGGCAGGAGGCCTGCGCCTTTCGATCGTAGTGTTTTATTTTGCCCCGCCTTTCTAAAGGCCTTTCTGTTTCTGTTTCATATCTGTACTCAGATATCTGATGCTTCCGCTGACGCTTGTATGCGAGCTTTTGTATTCGAGCCCTCGAGGCCCCTGACTTGTAATATAAAGCTTGTATGACTTTATTTATGTTTTAGAGTTGTGTTGTGATATCTTCCCGTGAGTCCTTAGGCTTGATCGTGTGCATTTGCGTGTATGATTAGTGCACGATTGAGCCGGGGGCGTCACATTGTGTTGCTGGAGTGAGCTTAAATTGTTAAGCTGAGAAAGTGATTCAGAAGATCCGCTATCATCATTGATGCAGATAACATCATGCATTTTCTGCAAGGAAATGCCATGTTGTTATTTGGTTTTATCATGCTCTTTCTTTTTACTGTGTACCAGCTAGAAAAGTATGTACAGCTAGTAGGTTGTTGTCAACTTCTACTTCAGAATATAATTCACATAGGGTATAGGGCAATTGAACGATGATGAATCATGTACGCAATTCATAGGTAGTTATTTGAAGCTATGAAAATCGAACAAATGCAACTCTGCTAGAAGAAGCAGGCGGGCAGAGGCGAAAAATTGTAACTACTCTAGATTGGAATTTGAAATAAACTTGATCAGACTCATCTGCATGAAGGAGGGTAAAATGGACCTGCTTTGACTGACGGCCTATCGAAGTGGATGTAGGTGCAGAGGTTGATCTGTTGCTAAGGCGAGGCTTGCGGCGGTGATCTGAACGGGTTTCTTTGCGCTGATCCGATCGGTGGCCTTTGTGCGCCTGGAAGCAACAGCTGCCTTGTGGCCGTCTTTCCATGATGCGGCCGCAGAGCCAACGGACTTAAGAATCTTATGGCTGGAATCTCTTCTTCTAAATTCAAAGGAAACATCAAGCGATTCCAGCGAACTTAAGAGACACTAATACAATAATCAAATCGAGTAATGACGTATGTTTAATCAGGGAAGGTGGGATCAAATTAAGGAACATATATCTTCACAAATTACTTTGTATGGCTAAGGCCTAAGGTGAGTTGATCTAAGAACATAAAGAAGATGGAAAATCACATTATTTTCACTACAGAATAATCCAAGCACTTGTCTAATTACACTAAGCAATAAACTTCCTTGTATATCATCTTATAAGGGAAGCCATGAAAGGATTTGACTTTTGCTTAGAACTTGTTTGGCAAGTAACACAACCCACAATAAAAGCTTCTGAGAAACCTACAACTAAAGATAAAATACAAGCACACCACAAATTTAGTTCTACAAACCAGCATCAAGATTTGCATAGACAATTTGCAGGGCTCTAAAGTTACAATTTCACTGGACTACCTTGTTATTCATTAAAGAAGACCGTGTCAACAGTGCAGATGTATCAAACATATCACTCCAAAATTTAAGCATAAACAAATTATGTTTTCCACTGCTCCCCATAGGCTATACAATCTGAATACTGACAAAGTTACATATACAGTAAGAAATGCAGAAACAGGAAAGCGATTTGCAGTCTCGATACCTCTTGTGCCTAATGTCGTCACTGACGCTTTCGTCATCCCTAAGACCCTCCATCGGCTTTCTGCTTGCTTCAAGCTCTCAAAACAACATGCATCTCACACGACAGAGGAAACACCAAATGAAGTGGTCAGCAGTCCATCAATACCATGTGTGCATCGAATCCGATCCGATCGGCTCAACCAAAGATGCACTTGCTTGTCAAAATTCAGAAAAATAGTGCATCATACTAAACTTTTATTAGACCTAGTGATTATTAAAGAACATGACTAAGAGTTGACTAAACTCTGAATACAGGAGATCTCAAATTACTGAAATAACACTTCTTGGTCACTTGAAATACCTGAGCATGGATGACAATCTCTCCACGCACATCATACTCACATTTTAAACCCTACAACAGTCATAAGATAATTAGCGAAGCGGCTTTGTATTAGAAAATGAATATAGTTGATCAAGTGATGGTCAAGAATCAATCAGCGACTTGAATAAATATAATACAAAATGCCAGTAAATTTTTGGAAGTGTTGTAAATCTATAAATGCCTTAGAATCAAGCTATCACCCAACAAATCCTTGGCTTTTGATCTGAGGAAAAAGAAAAGCGAGTGTTAGACTAAACTTACACACTTACTGACATACAAGTTGACATATTTAACACTAAAATGAGTGTTATTCATAAAAAATATGTGCATCTACGCAGGCACCTTGTATTGTTTTGCTTTTTCATCCAAACTATTTTGTAAAACTTGCATACTTATGGTTCCAGATAGCAGCTCAGAACTTGTTTAATCTTCCCTTTTCAGTTCATGCACAGTTGACTCATAGCAAATTTATGTCCTTATCTACTTACTGTCCAATTACTTTCAAACTCTGTAGCAATTAGACAAGTGGTGTCATGTTTAACGATAGGGAATTAGGGAAACTCCATCTGCACCTGTTTATAACATTGAGGCTTTACGGGGTCCATTTATTGTCTAAAATATGCAAGCTTTCCATGGAGATATTTACAATATATGTGTTCTATGTTACGATTTGTCTTTTACGGGACCTCATCTTATGCTTTTCTTTTCAACAAACAAGTTATTAAATATTGAACCTTAGTGGCAGTAACCTTACCTATGCCCAATCATAAATCGAATGACGACTCCCTTTTCCTCTTCCAATTTCTTGAGTTTCTCATCTGATAAACAATGACGAGATATATGTGGTGAAATAAAAATAAATGCCAGACAACTAAATTATCCACCCCAATCTAAATAGCTCAACTCTTAGCAGAAACTATGCAGGCAACAAACAAACTGTATGACCCAAGGCAGCTATGATGTTAAATAAACCTATCTGATTATTCTAGTTGTTATGATGATAAAAAAATCACATTTAGTTGATTCTATTTGCCGGGACGATAGATGATCCTATTTGATCCCTTGATTTCACATTTCTCTGTTATTTCCTTGCTATCTGCACGTCATAACCCTAGTTGATTAAATGCACATTCCTCTGCACCGGTCTAACTAAGAACAAGAAATACAGAAAGCAACAGCTAGGCCACAATAGCCAAAACAAGGGAGACAACATTGCAAAGTAATGAACCTTGAGGCATCCATCTCTCCCTGACAGAATCACGGCGCTTCTTGCTACTGAAGGAGGTATTGATCCCGACCACCACAAAAGCCTTTTTCCTTTCCTGCCTTGCCATCCGCACTCTCAAGCAGCTCATGCTCGCTGCGCCGCGCTGCCAGCTCCATCTGCAGCGTGGCGATCGACTTGTCTAAATATGTAGACACATTTATGATATATTCCAATTAGTCCCCCAATAGATATATAATGCAAAAATGCAAACAAATTCAGATTATTTTTCAATATTCAAGTCGACGTACTGTATGGCCTCAAGAGTCTTTGCCACTTCCCCATCAAAGGATGTTCACAGAATTACAAACCAAAGAGGAAACTGAAGAACATCAGGATTATCTTCTTATTAAAATATCCATTTTCACTCCGTCACTCGCTCTTGTAAAAAATAACATGATTTTATATTATCTTCAAAAACCTCGTTTGTTCTTTTTCTGAAATAAACCAGGAGCCAAAAAACGGATGTTGTCGATCGAAATATCAATGGGTGTTTACAGTCGTTTCTACATTGATAAAATTAATGATGTCAAAGTTTACAAACATGTAATAGTTTTTCCTAAATGCAACAGAAAATAAGTAGGAGAGCAGCAGGCTAATAAGGTTGATTGATTAGTCAGTCGCCCTTGCGTACCGTCTTGGCAACAAAATCTTCAGAAATGATCTGTAGCTCCTCTTCCTGTCACCGCAGCTGCGCCACCACCTGGCTCTTTAAATCCGGCATTGCTCTGAACCTGACCAAACCATCGACATAGAACAAGTATCAGCTGCAAGCCTACGGCAAGCAGAGCACTCCATCAGCGAGCTTTCAAACGAATCCAAGAAAAAGAAAGCGGGGAGAGCAAGGACTCTGCTAGGAAGAGGGTCAAGCGAAAATGAATCTAGGGGGAGAGGAGAGGGCTCACCGGTCGGTGAAGAGCACGCCAAGGACGAAGCTACAGGCGCAGAGGAGCAGTATCGTCCTCGACAGCACCGGCCTCCTCTCCCCGGCGGCGGCACCGCTCTTGGCCTTCATCTTCCTCAGAGTCGCCTCCATCCCAGCTCTCTCCGGTGAGTTACCTGACTATGCATTTGAGCAGAGTCTTTGCAGGAGAGTCCCAGCAAAAGAATAACCACCAAATTACACTGCAAATCCTAGCCACGAACAAGAAGACAAAATCAACATGATGTAGTACGTAAGATCTCACCATTCTCTGTCCAGATGAAGAAGAAGGGAGAGAAAGCTAGAGCCTGCTGTTCCGCCGGGTCTGTCGTCCGTTGGGGCCGTCACAAACTGCTGGGCCTTGGCGTCCTTCTCTCCAGCAACAGACGCCTAGGAACGAGGACGATGAAATGGAGTGGTGAACCTCCTCGTGGCTGACCTCTTGGCTACCCCACCGTCACCGGAAAGCTCGCCTCCGTGCCCAGGGCGGACGAGATGCGCGGGGTGGGGGGGGGGGGGCGAAGATCCACCCCGTCATCTGTCTACCTCCCTCATCTGACCATGGAGTCACCCCCTCCGTCCCACCGAGCAGACCGAGAAGAGAGGGCTCTGGAGAAACGGCGGCGGCCCGACGCGGGGTGCGAGATCAGGGGAGGAGGGGTGTGGGGCTTGAGGAGAATGGGGAATTGGTGGGGAGGAGAGATGTGGGGATCAAGGAGGACGGGGACCGCACGTTCCTATCCTCCCATCGCGGTGAAATCGATACCCCCAATTCACTCACGTAAAACCAAAGCAACCTCGCATGATTCTCTTGACCCCACTGGTAACGACCCCGCCTGGCATTGACCTGTGAAGCTGCTGCTGATGTACAGAAGGACCAACGGCTGAACAAACGCCAGCAGATAAAATCAGTGAACAGAAAAAAATCCAATGGATGATGAAGCTCAGCGAGCGCAAAGCCTCCAGAATGGCGGGTAGTGCAGCGGTGTTTATATGTTTCATGGGACAATGCTCTAATAATGATGTTCATCACACTTTTATTTACTTACAACTCAAGAATTACAACTCGATACTAGAACAAAATATGACTCTATATGAATGCCTTCGGCAGTGTACCAGGATGTGCCATGATCAAGAGTGACATGTATAAAAAATATGAATGGTGGCCAAGCCATAAATACTATGCCAACTACATGATCATGCAAAGCAATATGACAATGATGGTGTGTGTCATAATAAAACGGAATGGTGGAAGTTGCATGGCAATATATCTTGCAATGGCTATGGAAATGCCATAATAGGTAGGTATGGTGGCTGTTTTGAGGAAGGGTATATGGAGGGTTTAATGCACCGGCGAAAGTTGCGCGGTACTAGAGAGGCTAGCAATGGTGGAAGGGTGAAGTGCGCATAATCCATGGACTCAACATTAGTCATAAAGAACTCACATACTTATTGCAAAAATTTATTAGCCATCAAAACAAAGTACTACACGCATGCTCCTAGGGGGATAGATTGGTAGGAAAAGACCATCGCTCGTCCCCGACCGCCGTTCATAAGGAAGACAATCAAAAAATAAATCATGCTCCGACTTCATCACATAACGGTTCACCATACGTGCATGCTACAGGAATCACAAACTTCAACACAAGTATTTTTATATATCGACAATTACTCACTAGCATGACTCTAATATCACCATCTTTATATCTCAAAACAAATGCAAGGAATCAAACTTCTCATCTATTCAATGCTCTTTATATGAAAGTTTTTATTATATCCCACTTGGATGCCCATCATATTAGGACTAAATTCATAACCTAAGAAAATTACCATGTTGTTTAAGACTCAAAATAATATAAGTGAAGCATGAGAGTTCAAAAATTTCTATAAAATAAAGCCACCGCCATGCTCTAAAAAGATATAAATGAAGCACTAGAGCAAACTGCCTAGCTCAAAAGATATAAGTGAAGCACATAGAGTATTATAATAAATTCACGATTAAAGCATGTCCCTCTAAAAAGGTGTGTACAGCAAGGATGATTGTGGCAAACTAAAAAGCAAAGACTCGTATCATACAAGATGCCCCAAGCAAAACACATATCATGTGGTGAATAAAAATATAGCCTCAAGTAAATTTACCATTGGATTGAAGACGAAAGAGGGGATGCCATCTGGGGCATCCCCAAGCATAAATGCTTGGTTGTCCTTGAATATTACCTTGGGGTGCCTTGGTCATCCCCAAGCTTAGGCTCTTGCCACTCCTTATTCCATAGTCCATCAAATCTTTACCCAAAACTTGAAAACTTCACAGCACAAAACTCAACAGAAAACTCATAAGGTCCGTTAGTATAATAAAATAAATCACCACTTTAGGTACTGTTGTGAACTCATTCTAAATTTATATTGGTGTTATATCTACTGTATTTCAACTTCTCCATGGTTCATACCCCCCCCCCCCGATACTACCCATAGGTTCATCAAAAATAATATAAAATAGCATATTAATGCATATAAAACATCCAAAATAGATAATATAATAGCATGGAACAATCAAAAATTATAGATACATTGGAGACGTATCAAGGCCCTCCGTTATCGAGTCCCCCTCCGGCAGGGTGCCGGAAAAGGTCCCAAGATGGGATCTCATGAGAGCAGAGGCTTGCGGCGGCGGAAAGGTATTTTGGTGGATGCTTCTGATGTTTGGGGAATATTTGAGAATTTATAGAGGTGGAACTAGGGTTAGGGGACTCTCGAGGGGCCCGCAAGCCAGGGGCGCGCCCTAAGGGCTTGTGGCCTCCTCGGGACTCTTCTGGCCCTCTCTCCAAGTCACGTAGGTGTCTTCTGGTCCAAGAAAAATCAACGTAAAGTTTTATTCCGTTTGGACTCCGTTTGATTTCGGTAAAAGTCAAAAACAAGGAAAAAACAGAAACTAGCACTAGCTCTAGGTTAATAGGTTAGTCCCAAAAATAATATAAAATAGCATATTAATGCATATCAAACATCCAAAACAGATAATATAATAGCATGGAACGATAAAAAATTATAGATACGTTGGAGACGTATCACGGCTTACCTACAGGACTTACCTTCAGGGCTTATCTTCAGGCGTCTCATCTTTCGGGACTCATCATGGCGGGTTAAGATGGCTGGTTAAGATGACTACTTAAGTCCAGAGAGGACTTAACATGGCTGCTTAAGTCCAAAAAGGACTTAACATGGCTGCTTAAGCCCAGAGATGACTTAGCATCAGGGCGACTTAAGCCCAGAGATGACTTAACGTCAGGGCGACTTAAGCCCAGAGATGACTTAAGCCTCAGGGTGGCTTACCCTTATGAGCCGGGTCTTGGTCGTGGGGAATATCCCCAACAATAGCCCCCAGGTTAGCTTTGAATTTATTCATGCTAAACTCCTGAAATAAGAATATGTAAAGAGACCGGCTCACTCAAAAAAGACCAGTTTTAGTTCATTGACCAGCTCTTGAAAAGTCTGAATCTCTGTCATATCAATATGCTGATGTTGGTTCCTTGCAGAAAAAATAACCCTTATGATATTTCTGAGCTTATCTTCAAATGCCTTGGCTTGATAAAAAGAAAATTCGTGTGATGTTGTGCCAACTTTCAATACTTCAGACTTCGATGAAAAATTCATATGATGTTAAGTTAACTTGTCTGAATAGGCTGGAGGAGATAATCTTTGTAAACTTCTCCATCAAAAAATATGAGACCTGGTTCACTCATAACTGAGAATTTGAAGGTATACCTTCCTGATATCCATATTACCTGTAGCCCCCAAGTCTTAAGAGGGGAACGTAGTGATAGCTTAAGACTTGCTTCAATATAAATGTTGCAACTCTGGAGAAATCCGGGTTGTACGTCTGAGTCACCAGTCATAAGTTCAATGTTTTGTATTACACATATATAGCCCCCAAGTACCGGGTTGTCTTGCCTGCAGCAACCTGGGACTTGTAATTGTCTTTTGCTTAAAACTTCAGCTAGTGTAGCCCCCAAGGGCCGGGTCATTATGCAATAATGAACAGGGACTTTTGCAGATATGATTATAGAATCTTGAGGAGCAATATGTAGCCCCCAAGAGCCAGCTCAGTAAGATAATACTGGGCTAGGAGTTTAGAAATTGATGGAAGGCCGGCTCATCTCCCCAAGATAACCGGGTCTGTTGACAATGTAATGATTTGAAAAGCAACTTGCATTAGCCCCCAAGTGTCGTGGTGCATGCTTGCAGTGACATGGGACTTGCATACTTGATATAATCATGATTTGAATAATGTAGCCCCCAAGTGTCGGGTCGTGTGCCTACAGCGACTCAGGACTATTCCTTCCATTCTAGAATAAAATCATATCCACTGTCTGGATGATGTTACTAAATGCTTTGCATATCAATATTGAACCATGCTCCTTGCTGTAAGCTGGTATTTTTGGATGAAGAAATAATAGCCATTTTTCTGAAGCGGCTTTGAAAACCTCAATCATTAAATATTGGTTATGATAACCATAATGAAAATCCAGCCATGTTGGCTATTTAAGATTTGAATAATGTAACCCGGTTTGAAAACCGGTGCCTGCAACATAAACCAGTATATCCATGCATATATGATGCATGGTATGATGATGCAATGATGATGCAATGTATGATGATGTATATGTATGATAACAAAGTATAAAAATGCCCGTTTTCAAGGCTCAAGTCTTCCTTCAATGAAATTAGCATGATAGCCACTGGTTTATCCTCGCTTTCTATAAGCCGGCTCTCACATGACCCAATTGAGGTTTTAACCTGGATAAGTTCAGGGTCCATATGCATTGACTTATCGAGAGTACACGGGGTTGGAGTAGCATCTTGCAAACAGGCAGGTTTAACCAAGTTTCAATGAAGCTAGCTTAATAGCCTTGGTTTATCCTCGCTATCAGTAAGATGGCTCTCACATGACTTAAGCCGCCGTTTTAACCTTGACAAGTTCAGGGTCATGAAGATTGACTTGTCAAGAGTACGGCATGTCATCTTGTTCGGAGTAGCATCAAGCATACAGGCGGGTTTAACCAATAATGTGGCATTTTTGCCGGGTCAAAAGGGTTTTGTAAGCTAAACTCAGTGAGTTGGAAGCCCCCTAGTGCCCTTATGATCAATTAATAAAGACTCATGCTCAGTAAATATGAGATGAAACGACAGACGCCCCGAGTTTCGGGGATGCCGGCTTTATTACGTTGATCATAATATGATAAGCCAATAAAGCAGGATACCCATGTTTGAACCGCGCATCATGGCAGCAAGTTCTCTTTGGCAACCTTTAATTTTTTTCTGAAAACTCGAACTTGCGAGAGATGGATTCATCTTGAACCAGACTTTTAACGGACATTGAGAGCTCAAAACTTTGTGAGAGATAGATTTCCCTTGAGCCAAATTTTAAACCGAGACTTTTATGACACTCCGGAATCTTTCTTTTGAGCCGGAACTTTCTGATTGCCTGGCACTTTTTTGAGCTGGAAATTTTCTGACAACTTTGAAATTTTCACTTATGTGGCAGCAGTCTTCCGGGACCGGGTTGTCTTCCCTTTGATGAACAGGGTTCTTGAATTTGTGACAACGGCCAATTCTGCCGAGTCATGTCTGTGTAGCCCCCAAGTCTTAAGACGACTCGAGTAGTTGGCTTGAGATTCTCCATACTTGACCGTGATATAAACTGGCATAGAATTTGAACAGCGGAACGCTGGAATGTGTTTGAAGCTGGAGGCAAGGTGGCGAGTTGATGATCTTTGCAACACTCATTGTATATCCTTGGCCTTGATAACGCGATGTGAATCCGCGGAAGGTTGAGATCGACCATGGCACACGGTTGCTCTTGCAGTGAATAATCATCCTGCATAAAAAATATCATAGGCCAGAGTGACTGTTTTCAATGACTTAATATGTATTGAAAAATAGATAGGACAAATAGCACCTGGTATTTTTGTCGGATGAACGTAGGCGGAGCCAACCAAGTTTCAATACTCAGATCGATGTACGATGTACGCCCCCCACCTCTTTTTTAAAGCACCAGACCACTTGACCTTTCTTCCAACCGGCCCCTCTTATTCCTTTCTGCAGACAGCCGCCCGCCGAAGAGCACGCAGGGGCGCAGCGGCTCAGAGGAAAAACCGAGCGGGGGCGACGGGAGTGGCGGCTCTGAGGTGAGGTGAAGGAGAGCCGGCCGGTGACTCGAGGCGCGGTTGCGGCAGTAGGAGGTAGAACAAGGTAAGTCACGGCAGGGCCGTCTCAACGCGACGGCGGCTTAGAAGCGCGGGCCATGGCGAGACTCAGCGGCGACTTGGAGGTGGCTGCAGCGTTGGAGGCGGACCAGCCAGGGAGATGGTGGCTCGAGGAGGCCCCCACGAGGCGGAGCAAATCAGCTTGATGCTGTGGCAGCGGGGCAGAGCAAGGCGGAAGGTGGCTCGTCGCCGGGGCCGAACGGGGCGCGCCTGAGCCGGCCGGGGCGGCGATTCAGTCGGGATGCGCGGACGGCGGGTTAAAGGCAGGCGACTTGACGCACTGCCCAGCCACGAAGGTGGACTGATGTAGGGTGGAACCCTAGATGCCTGATCTTTCACAAAAGGAGCGGATCCCGCGATGAACACGAAGAACACGAGGAGAAAACACGAGGGGAAACACGAGAGAATCACTCAAACCAACAAGATTTGATTACACATGTGCTAGATCCACGAAACACAAAGAGATACATGATCCACGATCAACAAAGGACGATACAAGTAGCTAGTTCATCTCCATGAGGAGGTCTTGAATCCGCGAGGGATCTTCCCGTGAGGGGTCTTGAATCCGGTGTGGATCTTCTCCGAAGAGGCCGCGGTCTCTCGAACGAGAAGAACCACAAGGATGAGCAAAGATCTATCTCTAAATGAGCTAAACCTGTGCTGAAAAGTCAAAAGAGGGAGGAGGAGGAGTATATATAGTCTAGGTGGGCGAAGGGGTACATGGGCCTCGGCCCCGAAACTGTGCGCAGACAAGGACCGGATGTCCGGTCTGGAGCGGACGTCCGGTGGCTCGTGGGCGTCCGGACATCCGGAGGTCACCGGACTTCTGTCATTTCGGCTCGGGTGCAGAGACACAGGATGTCCGGAGTCGGCCGGTCGTCCGGTCGCCGGACGTCCAGTCTTTTTCGGATTTCCACTGATTTGGCTCGGGTGTGAGGTGGCCGGTCGTCTGGTGGGGGCCGGACGTCTGCTCGCTGGGAGATGCCGGTCGTCCGGTGGGGGCCGGACGTCCGCTCGCTGTAGTATGCGTTGGCTGGGCCTTGGGCAGGCTGAGGCTTCAGGCGCCGGACGTCCGGTCCCGACCGGTCGTCCGATGGCTGGTGTTTCTTTGGCGGCTCTTCTTCTTGTCCCTCCTCCTTGGTGTCCTCACCGTCTTGTCTGTTGGATGCAGCTGCTCCGTGGCCTTCATCCAAGTACCTGATCACACATAGTGTTTCCGTTTGAGGTAGTAGCCATGTCTCATGTGTAGAAAGTAGTAGTTCGGAGAGGAGCGAGTTCACCTTATCTTCGATAGCCTTTGCTCCAGCTCTTGTCATGGGTCCAAGTGGTGTCGTGGGAGATGTAGATACGTCCATGGGGATGACCGTGGGATGCTCCGCATCATCTCCCCCCCCCCCTTGGGAAGGATCCGACCTCGGATCGAAATCTTTATCACCATGGTAGGCCGAGAGATCCGTGACGTTGAAGACGTCGCTCACGTTGTACTTGTCGCGCGGGAGGTCGATCTTGTAAGCGTTGTTGTTGTAGCGTGTGAGCACCTTGAAGGGGCCGTCGGCTCGAGGAAGAAGCTTTGACTTGCGCTCATTGGGGAAGCGGTCCCTGCGAAGGTGTAGCCACACTAGATCTCCAACGTTGAATATCATGGGTTGCTTGTTGACATTGAGCTTGGTCGCGAGTTATTGTACTTGGCGCTCGATGGTGTGCCTTGTATCTTCATGCATCTTCTTGAGGTAGTTGACTCGTGCACTCGCGTCCATGTTGATGCGCTCTTGTAGTGGTAGAGGAAGAATGTCCAATGGGGACAACGGGTTGAAACCGTAGACGACCTCGAAGGGGGACTTGCCAGTAGTCGAATGTCTTGCGCGGTTGTAGGCGTACTCGGCGATGGGTAGGCATTCCTCCCACTCCTTGATGGTCTTCTTGATCAACACGCGGAGGAGAGTAGATAGCGTCCGGTTCGTGACCTCCGTTTGGCCGTCGGTTTGTGGGTGGTATGCCAAAGAGAATAGGAGCTTGATTCCGAGCTTTGCGCATAATGTCTTCCAAAAGTAGCTAAGGAACTTGACGTCGCGGTCCGAGACAATAGTCTTTGGCACTCCATGTAGGCGTAATATGTCCCTACAGAAAAGATTTGCAACATGTGAAGCATCGTCTATCTTGTTGCATGGTATGAAATGTGCCATCTTAGAGAATCGGTCCACAACAACAAACACGGAATCCTTTCCATTTCTAGTTCTAGGCAACCCAAGTACAAAATCCATGCTAATATCCTCCCATGGGTGATATGGAATTGGAAGGGGCATATAAAGACCACGAGATTGAGCTTTGGACTTAGCTTTGCGACATGTCGAACATCGGTTGGTGAAGCGTGAGACGTCGCGGAACATCTTGGGCCAAAAATAGTTCTTAGAGAGCGTAGCAAATGTCTTTTCTCGTCCAAAGTGTCCCATTAGTCCTCCTCCATGAGATTCTTGCAAAAGTAACAAACAAAGAGAAGACTCGGGGATGCAAAGTTTGTTAGCTCTCATAAGATAATCATCCTTGATGTAATAGTGTTCCCAAGACGTATGCGTCAAACACTTGGCATAAGGAGTAGCAAAAGTAGGATCATGCGCATACAAGTCTTTTATGTGCTCAAAGCCAATGACATTCAATTCAAGTTTAGTAACAAGCATGCATATGCGGGAAAGCGCATCCGCCACAACATTCTCCTTGCCCTTAATGTACTGGATGACATACGGAAATGACTCAATGAATTCGCTCCACTTAGCATGACGCTTGTTCAACTTAGTTTGACCCTTAAGGTACTTAAGCGTTTCATGGTCGGTATGAATGACAAATTCATGAGGGCGAAGATAATGTTCCCACTCACGCAAAACTCGAACTAAAGCATATAGCTCTTTGTCATATATGGGGTAATTGAGTTGCGCTTCGGAAAGTTTCTCACTAAAGTAAGAAATTGGGCGCTTCTCTTGCGTTAAAACACCTCCTATGCCATTACCACTAGCATCGCAATGAATTTCAAAGGGTTTGTCAAAGTTGGGTAATGCAAGCACGGGAGCATGAGTAAGTAAATTCTTAAGCTCATTGAATGCGGTATCTTGTGATGGTCCCCAAACAAAAGGTGCATTTCTCTTACTCAAAGCATGTAAAGGTGAAGCAATGGTGCTAAAATCCTTCACAAATCTACGATAGAAACCGGCTAAACCAAGAAAACTACGCACTTGTTGCAAATTGGTTGGCTGGGGCCAAGTTTTAATAGCATTGATCTTAGATTCATCTACATGAACACCCTTAGAAGACACAACGAAACCCAAGAAAAGAAGCTTATCAACACCAAAAAGGCATTTGTCCATATTAGCATAAAGTCGCTCTTTTTTAAGAGTTTGCAACACGGTTTTAAGATGGGTGACATGGTATTTGAGGGATTTGCTAAATACAAGAATATCGTCAAAATAGACCACAACAAATACGCCAATATAGGGTCGAAGAACAAAATGCATGACTCTCATGAAAGTACCGGGTGCTTCGGATAAACCCATTGGCATAACAAGCCATTCATATAAGCCAAATTTGGTCTTAAATGCAGTTTTCCATTCATCACCATCTTGGATGCGTATTTGATAGTAGCCACTTTTAAGATCAATTTTAGAGAAAATGGTAGCTCTGCTAAGCTCATCTAGCATATCATCTAGGCGTGGGATAGGGTAACGATAACGCACGGTAATAGCATTGATAGGACGACAATCGGAACACAGGCAAAATGTACCATCTTTCTTGGGAACAAGGATTACCGGTACAGCACAAGGGCTCAAGCTTTCACGTACATGGTCGTTGTCGATGAGTTGTTGTACTTGCCGTTGGATCTCCTTTGTTTCCTCGGGGTTAACGCGGTAGGGAGCCTTGTTAGGAAGAGGTGCTCCGGGAATGAGGCCGATGCGATGTTTGATGCCTCGTAGAGGAGGTAGACCCGGAGGTAGCTCGTCGGGAAAAACATCTTGAAATTCCTGCAATAGAGAAGATAACACTAAAGGGTGATTGTGAGAGCTGTTAGTTTTGGGTGCCTCATCTTTGCACAAAAGGACATAGTGCATAACACTTGATGGGTTCTCACACACTTCTCTCATCTCACGTTTGGTGGCAAAGAGGAGTAGGTTTTTCTTGTCGCTCATCGTGGAGGCACTCGTTTTGGGCTTGTGGCGCTCACTCTCTTTATGGTGGTTCGCTCTCTCACTAGTCTCTCCACGATGGGTGGCTTGCTTGTCGGCGATCACTTGACTTGGAGACATAGGTCATAGCACGTACTCCTTCCCTTTCATCTTGAAGCTATAGTGGTTCGTTCGCCCATTGTGGATGACGCCTCGGTCAAATTGCCATGGTCGTCCAAGTATGAGATGGCAAACGGACATAGGAACGACATCACACTCCAAAGTATCTTCGTAAGCTCCGATCTTGAAGGAAACTTGCACCATATGCTCGACTTGGATAGTGCCGGAGTCGCTTAGCCATTGAACCTTGTAGGGATGTGGGTGCTTCATCTTGACTAATTGGAGCTTGGAGCATAGTTCTTCACTTGCCAAATTATGACAACTCCCTCCATCGATGATGACCTTCACGGACCTTCCATTGATGCCGGCCTTGGTATGGAAGATATGGCATCTTTGGTCTTCGTCTTGTTGATGTTGAAGTGTCAAGACCTTGGAGACAACAAGAGCGGGGCTCGAATCTTCGTCGCAAAAGACTTGATCATCTTCATCGTCGTTCACTTGCCGGTGCATGGCCACTTGCTCAAGGGCTTCCATTTCGCCTTCACTCATTGAGTCATATGTACCATCATCGTTGAGGATCATGGTGCGTTTGTTGGTACATTCGAAGGACTTGTGGCCTCGGCCGCCGCATGTGAAACACTTGATTGAACTTGTCTTGATGGTCTCATCGGTTGGAGTTGTAGATGATGAAGCTCTCGGCTTGAAGTTGCTTGTAGTAGGAGGACGACTTGAGGTTGTCGAAGTTTTCTTGTAACTTGACTTGTCGACGTTGCTTGTAGAAGTCTTCGTTGAGGTAGAAGTTGTTAGAGTCGTTGAAGCTTGGGTGTTGGAGAAACCATAGGACTTGGATGAGAACTTGGCATACTTGAAGTCATCTTGCACTTGACGTTCTGCCTTGGTAGCTTGGTGCACTAGCTCGATGAGGTTCGAGTATGGTTGGAAGTCGGCGATCTTCTTGATAGGATGATTGAGTCCATTCAAGAAACATGCCATCGTTTGCTCATCATCTTCCGTGACATTGGCTCGTATCATGCAATCTCCATTTCCTTGTAGTACTCTTCAACGCTCTTGGTTCCTTGCTTGAGGAGTTGGAGTTTCTTGAAGAGGTCGCGGTTGTAGTAGGTTGGCACAAAACGTGCTCGCATGACATCCTTCATTTGCGCCCAAGTGGTGATTGGTGGTTCACCTCTTGCCTCACGACGCTCAATGACTTGTTCCCACCATATGAGGACGTAGTCTTGAAACTCAAGGCATGCCATCGCGATCTTCTTCTCTTCCTCATAGTTGTGCAAACGAAAGATCTTGTCGACCTTCAATGCCCATGATAGGTACTCTTCGGGATCATTGCTTCCGGTGAACTTGGGCATGGTGAATTTTAGCTTACCGTAGCGTTGCTCTTCATTGTGTTGTGGTCGAGGGTGATGACGTCCTTGATGAGGAGGATTGTTTCCCTCAACTTGTTCTTGTTGTGGAGGATTCCCATTGTCTTGTTGCTCTTGTTGAACTTGAGGTTCTTGGCGAGCTTGTTGAGGATCTTGTCGAGCTTGACGATGCACATGTGATTGATAAATCCTCTCTTGAACTTCATCGCGAAGCGCTTCTTGTTGCTCACGAGCTTGCCGGTTTCGTGTGGCGATGGCTCGACTTGAATCTCGGAGGGCACGTTGCGCCTCAAGTGCTTGAGCTTCTCGCCGTAGTTGTTCTTGACGTTGTGCCTCGGCATCTTGCTCGTCTTGGTGTAGGCGTGCGCGTTCTTCCTCTTGTTGGCGTTGACGTTGCCGTTCTTGTGCTTGCGCAAAGGTAGCTTGGTTTAGGCGATGTCGATGCTCTTGCGCTTGAAGTTGCTCTTGAGAATCGGTTCCGTGTAGAGGATTGCGGTTTGCTTGACGGTCTTGGCGCGCGGCTTGGCGAAGAGTGTTCAACGTCGGTGTGCTTGAGTGGCTCCGTCTTGAGGAGGACGAAGTGGTAGAAGAGCGGTTGACCAACAAGGCACGAATCCCATCCATTCTTGCATCGTTCTCTTGTTTGTGTTGGTCGAGCTTGTGGTCGAAGTAGTCTCTTGTACGTTGCTCAGCGAGGCGTAAGTCGGTGGCGAGATTGTCGATGCGGTCGCTCATTGCTTGTTGTTCTTGATGCAAAGCTCGTTGTGCACCGAAGAGGTGGCTCTTGGTGACGTAGGTGTTCGGGTTGTCGTCTTGCTCGATGAAGAGTGGGTTAGTAGAAGAACTTGGCCTATCCATCATTCCAAGCAAATATGTGAGTGGGAGAAAGAGAAGAACTTATACCAAATGTACCTTGACCGATGTTGAAGATGGATCAATGATCACTCAAATGTGGAACAAGGAAATAGCACAATTGGTACTGATTCTTGTCGGTTTCTCACACCTACACAATTAAAAGCTTATGGTGGAGCTCGGTTAGGATGGTGGCACAAAATTCGATGCAATTGTTAGTTAGCCTCAATAATGTTGGAAAAGATTCACAAATTTGCAAATGCAACAAGTAGACCAAGCAAGTAGTGTTACACGGAAACACACACGCAAATAGATAAATGGGGTCGTGCAACCAAAAATGAGCGGAAAATGTGGAATCCACGGAAAATGCTCTTGTTGCACAATACTAGAGAGACGCTAGCACGATTGCACAATAGGCGGATACGAAACTTGTGCACGACCTACTAAGCAAAAATGCAATGACTTCTATCCCAAGTATGCTATATGTATTGTGTTCCGATGATATGATCCAAGATGATCGAGTATGACAATCTTAATGTAGTATGATGCTATGGTTCTTGCTTATAAGCTCTTTGCTTATCTTTTCCTTTTGCTTAAAAGCTTGGATGGCTCTTTCTCTTTTGAGCTATTTCTCATGCAAGACTTCACGAACCAAGATAGCAATTGTGTATGCTATGACAACCTTGTGACACAAGAGATGATACCAAGATATGCACCACGATGATATGGTATGTGTGCTATGGGAAGTATGATCACTAATGTGCACAAGTGACGTTGCCAGCAATACTCAAGGGCTAGTCTCAATAGGCAAGATACGCAAAATTGGGCTATGGTGGTTATCAATGTAATGGCAAGGAGTAGACCAAGATGTCGTCGAGATTACCGTCCTTGCTTATGGTTGAGGGTATCAAAATGGTGAAGTAGTCGATGTCGAGTCCTTGTCGAAGATGAGCGGTGGTGATGTTGATGTCGAACCGTTCCTAGTTAGCCGAAACACCCTAGGAAACGATGAACCACAACTCAAATTCTCAAAACCAAATGTGTCAAAATTGTGTCGGAGTGCGGAGCGTGTAAGCGATGGTGGTTGTGGAAAGCGATATGGTGGTATCGGGGTGTGTATGCGGAAGTGGAATGGGTAGTGGAGAGGTGGTGGTGGCCGAACTGAAATTTTTCAGTTTCGTCAGGAAACGCCGGACGTCTGGTGTATAGCGGACGACCGGTCGCCGGACGTCCGGTAGATGGCGGACGTCCGGTGCCTGGGCGGATTCGGGCACGGGATGAACAGGTAGGGTTCGAGGTGGAGAAGTCAAATTCGAGCGATTTTGTGCATTGAAAAGGTGAAGATGATGGGGGAAAGCTAGATCCACTCGTGGCAAAGCAAATCCATAGATCAAATCCAACAAAACTTCATCACACCAACAAATCACAAAAAAAATTGGGGCTATTTTTGTGGGGATTTTTGAATTTGGGACAAAATCAACAAAATTAGGCTAGAAAACAAAGAGGGGAGGCTCCGAAATCGTGATCAACGTGGCTCATGATACCAAGATGATGTAGGGTGGAACCCTAGATGCCCGATCTTTAACGAAAGGAGCGGATCCCGCGATGAACACGAAGAACATGAGGAGAAAACACGAGGGGAAACACAAGAGAATCACTCAAACCAACAAGATTCGATTACACATGTGCTAGATCCTCGAAACACAAAGAGATACACGATCCACGATCAACAAAGGACGATACAAGTAGCTAGTTCATCTCCATGAGGAGGTCTTGAATCCGCGAGGGATCTTCCCGTGAGGGGTCTTGAATCCGGTGTGGATCTTCTCCGAAGAGGCCGCGGTCTCTCGAACGAGAAGAACCACAAGGATGAGCAAAGCTCTATCTCTAAATGAACTAAACCTGTGCTAAAAAGTCAAAAGAGGGAGGAGGAGGAGTATATATAGTCTAGGTGGGTGAAGGGGTACATGGGCCTCGGCCCCGAAACTGTGCGCAGACAGGGACCGGACGTCCGGTCTGGAGCGGACGTCCGGTGGCTCATGGGCGTCCGGACATCCGGAGGTCACCGGACTTCTGTCATTTCGGCTCGGGTGCAGAGACACCGGATGTCCGGAGTCGGCCGGACGTCCGATCTTTTTCGGATTTCCGCTGATTTGGCTCGGGTGTGAGGTGGCCAGTCGTCCGGTGGGGGCCGGACGTCCGCTCGCTGGGAGATGTCGGTCGTCCGGTGGGGGCCGGACGTCCGCTCGCTGTAGTATGCGTTGGCTGGGCCTTGGGCAGGCTGAGGCTTCAGGCGCCGGACGTCCGGTCCCGACCGGTCGTCCGGTGGCTGGTGTTTCTTTGGCGGCTCTTCTTCTTGTCCCTCCTCCTTGGTGTCCTCGCCGTCTTGTCCGTTGGATGCAGCTGCTCCGTGGCCTTCATCCAAGTACCTGATCACACATAGTGTTTCCGTTTGAGGTAGTAGCCATGTCTCATGTGTAGAAAGTAGTAGTTCGGAGAGGAGCGAGTTCACCTTATCTTCGATAGCCTTTGCTCGAGCTCTTGTCATGGGTCCAAGTGGTGTCATGGGAGATGTAGATACGTCCATGGGGATGACCGTGGGATGCTCCACATCATGGACCCTGGTGGCGGCTTTAGAGGCAAGGCTACTCCGGCGAGGGTGACTCGGAGGCAGGGGGCTGAACGGCTGAATTGCGACCGAGGAGGCGGCGGCGTCTTGGTACACCGACGATAGCGGCTTGAGGCGGGGCACCCCGACGGGGCTACGGCCATGTGGTGGCAGCTCGAGGCTGCGGTGATGACTTGGCGCGAGGCCACGCAGTGCAGCAGAGCAGGGGCTGGCTCGGAATGGGGCAAGGCGGCAGCATGC
This sequence comes from Thinopyrum elongatum, assembly GCA_011799875.1. Lineage (NCBI taxonomy): Eukaryota > Viridiplantae > Streptophyta > Magnoliopsida > Poales > Poaceae > Thinopyrum > Thinopyrum elongatum. Next base: position 212,892,474 of record CM022299.1, read on the forward strand.
CCGGAGCGAGACGGAGCTGATACGCGCAGTAGGGAAGAGTCGGAGCGGCTTGGAGGTGTGGAAGCCTGCAGGCGTGCAGCTGGAGCGCTCCTGGCATGGGGAAGCAGTGAGGCGATGCAAGGCAGCCGAAACGGCAGAGACCGTAGGCGGGGCGTCGGCGGAGTTGGAGGGGTCGGCGTCTCAGGGAGTCGACGGGGTGAGCCACGGTGATAGAAAGCCACAGCGGCGGCTGTAGAAGCTGACCGCAGGCGGGGTGACGGCAGAGATGAGCCGGCGCGACGGCTCGTGGCTGCGACGGGTCAGTGAGGTGATGAGGTCGCGGAGGAGGCGAAGCGAGCTGGCGACGTGGTCGGCCTGATGCGTCGTGGCAACAAAGGCGGCGACTTGAGGTGAGGGCGCTGGCGCTCGCGGAGGCAGTGGCGGCTGACCATGGCTGCGGTGGCGGCTCGCGGGTTAAGGCCGACACGGCCACGGCGGAGGCGGCTTGCAACGGAGGCAAGGCCGGTTGACCGAGGCGGAGGCGGCGACAGCACGACGGGCAGCTCACGGAGGAGCAACGGGCCAGGCGACGAGTCATGGTCAACGTGCGGGCGCGACGACTTTGGCAAAGTGAGGTGGAAACGGCTTGAGGCACGACTGCTATCATGGAGCGGCGGCTCGGAGGCGACGCCGGAGCGGTGGAGGCCTTGGCTACAGAGGCCGGCTTGACCCGGCGGGACCTGGCGGAGGCGGCGGTTTTGAGGCTACGATGGTGAAGGCGGGGGGAGGCCGTGGCGGCTCAACGGTGGCGGCTCAAGACCGAGGCCAGCGACTCGGGGGCGGAGTTGCGCGGGGGCGGCTTGGAAGCGACTCGGCGCGCGCTTCGGCAGTGAGACGGAGACAGCGACGGCTGTGGCAGGGCCAGCCCGAGGCAGCGGCTTGACGGAGGCCGGTGGAGCGAGGCTGAGGGCGGCTTCCAGGCGCGGCGTCGGATCGATGAGGTAGCAGGCTGGTTCGAGGCATGCCAGGGTAGCGGCGGAGTTGACTTGAGGCCCGAGGCGCGGCGGCTCGGAGGCGGCCCAACAGAGGCGAGGCAACTCGGCGGAGGCGCGGGACGAGCCTGCAGCGAGCGAGGCGGCGATTGGAGGCTGCGGGGCAAGGTCGCACGGGGGGAGCCACGCATTGGCGAAGCCCGGCGACTCGAAGGAGGCGAAGGTCCGACGGCGAGTGAGGCCATGGCGTGGGGGCGCGCGGTAGTGGAGGCTGGCGGCGGCTCGCAAGCTGCAGCGGCTCGGAGGAGGCGAGGCCCGACGGCGAGTGAAGCCGCGGCCACGGGGGCGCGCCGGTGAGGCCGGGCGAGGCGGCGACTCGAGGAGCGAGGCTGAGGTTGGCCACGGCGGAGGCGGCGTGAGGCCGCTTGGATGGGGCGTCTCGGCACAGGGGCGGGTGACACGGCGAGGCGGCTTAAGGCCGCTTGGCCGGGGCGGCGTAGTTGTAAAGGAGCTTCGACGAGGCGAGCCATGGTGGCTGAGGCGGCTCGGAACTGGCCAAGCGGAGGCGGCGGCTCGTGGGACGGCTGCTCGCGGGCCGGGACGGTGGAGGCAGCTGGGCTTTGCTGCGATGGCGGGACGAGGCCGGCGGAGGCGGCGGTGGTGGCTTGAGGCCGCAGAGACGCGCCGGCGGCTTGAGGCGAACCATGGTGGCTTGGTGGCGGATGTAGAAGCGAGGCCCCAGTGGCGACTTGGCAGGACCGGCGGCTCGGATGGCTCGGTAGGTGTGGCCGGCGGGTCTCAGTGGCGGATGCAGCAATCACTCGAGGCGAGGTGGCTCAAGACGAGGGGAGGTGTGGTCGTGGGTGCAGAGACCGTCGGAGGCGACTTGACGCCGGTGCAGCCCGCAGGTGGAGGCGGCGGCTCGGAGCGAGCCCGCGGCCGAGGCGGCCGGCGGCTCAGATGGCTCGTAGGCGGCGCCACGGCAGCTGTGGACGCGACGACGACGACCGACGGCTTGGTCGCAGTGATCAGTTGATGCAGGCAGCTGTGGAAGTGGCGGTTCTAGGCAGCCACAGCGGCGGCGAAAGCGAGCTGCTGGCTCGACGCGAGGTTCGGGGTCAATAAGGTGGGTCAACGAAGGAGTCCGAGCCCGTGGACAACTTGTTCCCGAGTCGTGGACCTCCTTTTTTTTCTTTTTTTAATAAGCCGGGCCCAATTGACTCTGACTCGTACTCAGTAGAATTAACCGACCGGCCGACGGCAGAACTTTTGAAGAGTTTTGACGACTCATGATTCTCATCCCATAACGCGAAAAAAAGTGAACGTGAGTCCGAGGGCATCGTGGATCTTGTGGTTGTTGTTTTCACCACGTGTGCTGCCTCAAATATTTCATTGTAGTCGTCTCTGTTTGACGTTCGGCGATCCTTCACTCGTTTGCATGGAGGACGGGTGTGTGTGCCATCGCTGTCGAAGTTACCTTTCAACTTCAATCTCATGTTAAAACTTTTTCAATCCCAATCTGATGAACTCGGAGTTGATGCAGAATCTTCTTATGCCGGCTCTTTCCCATCTGACGAATTGCGAACTTCTCGATCCCTGGGAGAGATCCCTCCAAGAACTCAATACCACCGTGTGCTGCCCCACGGTGGGCGCTATCTGTTGTGGTTTTGTCACGGCAGATGTCCTAGTGTGAGGACTTAGTTGTGAGGCCATCGCAACTAAGTAGTAGCTTAAACGGGGTTGATCGGAATCGAGAGACGCGAGTTTTACCCAGGTTCGGCCCCTCACTGTGGAGGTAAAAACCTACATCCTGCCTGATTGATATTGATGATGATGACGATCTCGGTTACAAGGGCGATGTTTCGCTACCTCTATCTCGAGAGCATCTATTTTGATCTTGTTTAAGACTTATTTGTCTATTTTCTAACTCCCCCATCTTGGGGTGCCCTGCCCCTCCTTGTATGAGTTGAAGGGGCGGCTTACATGTAGAGTCCAAGTCGGATTAGTACTTAACCTATTCCGACTTCCCATCGCGGGCTTCTTATCATGGGCTTTTCACCGTGGGCTTCTGAACCCTGGGCTTCTTATCTCCAGACGGGCGGCTTACAGCCGAGCGGCTTACCTTCAGGACTTACCTTCAGGGCTCATCTTCAGGCGTCTCATCTTCGGGACTCATCATGGCGGGTTAAGATGGCTGGTTAAGATGACTGCTTAAGTCCAGGGAGGACTTAACATGGCTGCTTAAGTCCAGAAAGGACTTAACATGACTGCTTAAGCCCAGAGATGACTTAGCATCAGGGTGACTTAAGCCCAGAGATGACTTAACGTCAGGGCGACTTAAGCCCAGAGATGACTTAAGCCTCAGGGCGGCTTACCCTTATGAGCCGGGTCTTGGTCGTGGGGAATATCCCCAACAATTAGGGAGGAGCTTGAAGGTAAATGAAGATAACACGTACAGGCTATGTACATGCCCGCATCCCTCCAGCCTCCTCTCGTGCAAGGGGCCCATCCATGTGCGCTTGCTGTGGCTCAGCTCGGTCTGGCTCATTGAAAACTACCGATTTAAGCGTTCCCAGAGAAACAAGCCTAAAGGTGCTTTAAACTTCATGCGATACAAACCAAACAGTGTATGCGGGTAGCCAAACAGGTCGGATTCTTCCCACACGGACCTGGTTGGGCCTAATGCAAGCAACTAAACACATCCTAGATGTTGCCAACTATTGCTCAAAAAGAAAAAAAGATGTTGCCAACTCTGGCCATAAGGGCATCTCCAAGGCGGACCCGTGAACCTCCCGCAACCGTCCGGACTGCGCTGTCCGGACCGCGGAAGCCATCCAATGTCGACCTGCATCGGTCCACGGAGCAGTCCGGATGCGATTTCTCCCACAAATCGACGACAAAAGTGGGGGGTTGCGGGAGTCCGGACCGCTCCCAAGCCCACTTCTGACCGTCCTGGCCCACCAAAAAAAACCTCCCCCCTCCCGCCCGCGCTCCCGCCCAGCGCCACCTGCCCGCATTCATGCCGCTGTAGAGCGTGCCGCTCCGCATTGAAGACGGCTCAGTGCGGACGCGACCTCTCGCTGCCTCCGGCATTGAAGCGGCGCACCGGCCGAGGGCGCTGTCCACTGCACGCTCGGCTTAACACGCCTCCTCGCCGCATTCATACACCTCCATTAACCCCGCATGGAAGCCGAGAAACCTACTCCGGCCACACGTCCGTTCAGGAGCGGGCCGGCATTAAACGCCACGCCGACCGAGCTCCTCACATCCGCCCTCTATTTAAACGATGGCAAGCACCGGGCAAGAATCACACCCCTCTGCCGCTCCCCCATCTCCTCCTTCACCATTTTCTCCACCATTTCGATGGCATCCGACGGTCGGGAAGAGGAGTTCTCCGGCATAAAAGCCGACATGGTGGCCTACCGAGCCCGACGGATACGAGCGAGGCAGCTCACTGCTCCACCTCCCTCCCATAGGCCGCCGAAGCAAGTTGCCGCCCCAATCCGACGCGTGGTTTAGCAACTCGCCGCTCCAAGCCAGCTCGCGAAGGAGTGGTGAGTTGCTCCAGGTCGGCGCGGGCATGGAAGACGCCGTGCCGTACCGTCTCTCCAGTGCCTACGACCACGCCATCCGCCATTGACATGCGCGTAGCCGCGCCATGCAGACAGAGAAGTAGGCGGGTGCACGGAGGAGATCGACGAGTCGGTGGCCAGCACATCCGCGTCCACGTCCGCTGGCAACTTCGAGGGAAAGTAGAACACGGGAGGCCGCCGCCGCTTGGGTCCCAGGAAGGCCACCGCCGATGTGTCGCCGGCTTGTACAGCCGGTGACATGCCCGGTTTCTTCTTTATCTTAGACCACCCTCGCATGATCGTCCACGGAAGCACCCTTCCCCTCCGACTGAAGCACCCTCTTCGCCACACTCCGATGAGCGGCGCAGCCGGACATAGTGAAGATACGGGGGAAGAATATGCCTCCAGGACTCCCGGTAGTCCGGTGACGAAGGGATTCGCCGCGGCCGGCCATAGACTAGTGTAGTGTATTCGTGTCATGGGAGTAGAGCTCCGCGCGACCGTACGTGCACATAGTTTTAACTTATTAGTTAAAATATTTCTAAAATATAACCGTTTGCATCCGGTTTGTACGAAATTCATCATGTTTGTATGAAATCCGGTCGAGTTCGTATGAAATCCACACTTGTTTGCACGAATTTCGTCCGATTGGTTTGAGTTGTTATGAAAATGTATGCGGCTAGCGTTGGATGGCTGCCTTCCGCATCCGTGTCTGCAGATGGATGCGAGAGATTTTTTACTGGTTGCCGTTGGAGATCCCATAACACCAATATGACGAGTGGCCAAACAGGATCCGAGCACGACGTAGGCATCCGATCCGCCAAACAGGATCGATCCGCTTGCATCGCCAGCTCTCGGCACGGGCATCCAACGACTCACGTTCGGATGCTCCGAAGCCACCAATAGCGCACGACTCTTTGTAGCGTTCGCGATGCATTTTCTATTTTTGGTGAATAAGAGCATCTACAGCTGGCCGTCTCAAATCCGCTTTATACATCCGGGCGGGCCGCCCTGTCAGTGACCGGTCATGAAATTTCGACATAGATGAGCGTCTCAAATGGGCCTTAAACGTCCGGGCTTACCGGCACCCCTCATATCTAGCCCAAATATGGGGTGAATACGGGGGCTCCCGGGCGCGTCCGCCACGTCGGACCCGGCCAACGCTGGACCACCCGATCCCACATATACTCTCCCCATCCGTTCGTCGGACCAAACCCTAGCCACTTCACTCCCCTCCGCCACCCAAGCTCCCGTCCGGCGATCTCTAGCCGTCTTCGACATGGCGAGCAGCTGATCTGACTTCGACCAGTCCGGATCCGTCGACTGGGGTGTCATCCCATGCTGGTTGGAGGAGGCAATGGCCGTCCGCATTGCACTTCGTCGCTCCCGAGAGGACAACGCCCGGCCGACGGCGGGATCTGTCCGGCGCGACTCCATAGCGTCGGCTCAATGGGCACTCGGATCCTCTGGGGCTGGATCATCGCGGTCCCAGCAACCAGAAAATCTGTGCTTCCCCATCACCAGTGGGGCAGACTATGAGTCCCACCAGGATCAGTCTGCCCGCCTTGAGAAGGAGAGGATAAGGGCAGCCGAGGCCCGTCTCACTGCCGACATGGCGGCGACGAATGATGCGGCAGCGCGAGCGACCGCAGAGGAGGAAGCCATCCGCGCCCGCATTGTGAAGAAGCAACAGCAGGGGAACACGCGCGCCCTCACCCGACAGAATCGGGCAGCCCGTGCCATGGCCGGACTGCCACCAAAGGAGGAGAAGAAGGACAACGACGGTGAGGACAGCTCCGGCGACGAGCAGATCCGGCAAGGACGCCAGGAAGGGCAAGGGCAGCCGTGGATGATCTTCTCCACCATAGCGAAACATGTTAAATTTTGATAGTCCAATGGCATGGCATGTTGTAATAGCCGCCTAGCCGGACGATGTAGCATCATTTACATAGTTGCATGGGTTTGTATGAATTTGAGATATGCTAATTGAGGTATCTCGGTTGTGAGATTGAAAATTTAAGGCTTGATCGGTCAGTGTCACGTGTTTTCGGACATTTGAGGGGTCAGATTTACAAAGTCCGATTGTAGATGCTCTAATATGTATGTTTCTCGCAAAAAATATTTATATTTCTCCAGATAAAAACACGCAACAGTATTATATGAATGGAGGTCGGTAATACAGTATCATAATTGATCTACCTGTAAGGGTCAACAATAGAAACTTCACGCCTATTTCTACAACGCCATTTATCAAGGAAGACCTATCGCGAAAGGAATTGTCAAGATCGTTTTTCAGTTCCCAAGACTAACTTCCCTACGATCCTCTTCTTTTATCATTCTTCTCTTTGATATTTTGTACACAAAAACTTCCTGTAATTAATTCAATCAATCCCATTGTGCCTCTAGTATGACACTGGCAAGTGGATCTCTTGAAGGAAACATATCATACAATCCGGTGTTTGTGAGCAGGCAACATCAGAATTAACTGCCTCCCTTCTGCTTGAGGGTAATCTTATCTCCCAAACTGAGCGCGATTCCTTGTGTCTTGCTCCTTATTCTGATGTAACCACTAAGCTTGCCATCGACTTGCTTCTCAATGCTGATGTTCACCAAAGCATCTTCTCCGAACACACTCTTGGCATAAAGATTAGCAGCAATGTAACCGCATTCCCCGTCAAGCGCAGACCTGGTTTCGGAAATTCCGTTACAGACGTAATCAGATAAACAATGGACTGCACAACCTAACCAGCTATCCTCAAGAGCAGAATCACCTTATCAAAAACAGCTGTCAAAATTCTAATGCATCAGAATAACCAAAACTGATGCCCTATTTATTTATATGTCATGCATGACTATGTGAGCACCATAAATGCTTCGGTTTGTGCAATTTTATGCTCAGTTGTCAGTTATATAATATGAAAGCAGCTCATGATTTTTTTCCGGATTAATCCTACATAGAAATTAGGAATCTTAGCATTGAGTTTATGAAAGAAATGTTGAGTTTAGGAATCTTAACAGGTCATCACTGAACACTGAAATAGGCACTCACAACTGAAGTCTACATCTCAAATGTTTAAACCATATTCTACATGTGTAAATTAAATTAAATTAAATTATTCACGCATCTGACTAATGATCGCACACATATTGGTACCATGTAAAAGTGTACATGCCTTGTACATGTAAACATATACTCCACAAACAACTATGCCAGTACATAACAAAGCACTCATAATTCTTGTTTGCAAGGCAGCATACAAAGTCCATTGTGTAAAACTTACGGTGGTGTTAGACACTTCATGTTTGTTGACTTGATAACATGATTCAAAAATTTCTTCTCATCTTGAATTACAGTATTCACTGCAACCTGATAAAAGGACAGATAAAGATGTGGTAAAAAACTGAAATACGAAATAACAAGAAATTTGTAAACACAATACAACGGGGCAACGTGACAATTTAAATGCACTCCATATGAGCCAGATGAAATGACAGAGCACAACATTTAGAGAAGGTTTTCAAAGCAAATAATAACAATAAAGTCAACCAAAGTAAAAGTTAAGAAGTCTGATATAAAGAACTCACACAAGCACGATTGATAAGAAATAACCCACAAAGTAGTTTAAGATAATGACTGCTTCAGCTACAGAGGTCAGGAGCTAAAAGGCAACAGTATTTCAGCAAATAACTAGAGCTTATTGCTTAAAGCTTCTCATTGCAGCTTGATTTGGGGGATATAAGTCTATGACCTACTTGCCATGAGTTATGGATAATAATAGTGTAGTAGAGTAAGCTACCTAAAGCAATTGGTCAAGTCAGAGACATTAAATCTAATAGATTTTTACAGATATCTTGGCTACATGAAGAAAAAAAAACGATTAAGCAAATTTTGTAATCAGCTGAGGTAACTTGCTACAAAGAATGGGGAACATCGTGCAGATGAAGTTTCCCAAGGACTCCATTGTGCAAAGAAAGAAGCATATTACCTTGTTTTCCCACTCAAATTCTGCCCACATGTTCCGGAAAGTAACATCTGCGCACGTAGCAGATGAGATGTAATCCATGATGTCAATGTGAATATCATTTAGGACAACCACTGATCGTTCCATCACATTGGATGTCTCATAAACAATGTTCCCAAATATGACTCCAGTTTCTGTTGAAGAAACCTTGATATTGGCACGTATTTGCTTGGTTGACTCAGGAGCCAAAGTATAGTTCTGAGGACGGTCAACAAGTTTGAGGTCTCCCATGGTAGCTAATTCCAAACACAGGTTCTGAAGTGTCTCCTTTGTGCGGTTAACGACAGTAACGTCAAGTACAATATCATAATGATGAACTGTCACAAATGCTTCAGCATATACAGGATCACTGAACCCAGTCAACTGAAGAATGCGATTAAGTCTATTTGCATCATCTGTTTCCTTGGTGAATCCACCAGTTGCAGCCTTCAAATCATCTTGGACCTCGTCCTCCAACTCAAGCTGGCTCATGCCCTAGGAAACAAAATGGAAAATGCCAAGTTTGTTTTAACAAGGGGATGAACCGATATAAGGCAGCATGCTAGCAAGTTCTGGCAATTATGAGCTCACCATCCAAGACAATACACAATGATGCAGATAATTTCTACTGAAGCTTTGCTATATACTACATCCATCCGGAAATACTTGTCGCTCAAACAGATGTATCTAGATGTATTCTACTGCTAGATACATCCGTTTGAGCGACAAGTATTTCCGGACGGAGGGAGTACAACGCTAAGGTAAACCCTTTTGTTTCGAAGCAATTGGTCCATTTCATGTGTATCAACCTAACATGCGTAAAACCTGTCTTGATCAGTAGGTTTTCTATCCAGTCAAAGAAGATAAAAATTTCGTAACTATCCTCCTAGAAAAATCTAGACAACTTGACATTTGGCGAGTATATAAAATCCAATAAACATACATAAACCTAAACCATTCATGTTCAAACAAGGGTATTAACAACTGAACAACAGCAGCAAATTAAAACACACATTAGTGAACTACCACGTGTAATATTGTGGTATACAAAAAAGAGCGTGAGAAAAGCTAATCAAGCTTTCTTTAAAACCCAAATGCATTGAAAGATGCTAAAAGAAATTGGGCGAGGACTTCTAGGACTACTGGGCAAGTAAAAATGTTACCAGACATGGTATACACGTATCATTCTTAAGGATCAAGAGACTAATGCTGACTGTACAGCAATTACAAAATCCATTTTGCCTGGATGCAAGATAAGAATACTCCATATGCTATGCAATAACTTCTCAACAAATATTAGATTCATGATGCCAAGCACCAAGTAATGCATTTACTGTTAGAAGCTTGGAAATAGAATGGTTGTAAAGCCAGCTGCCAATTAAGCATTACCGAAAGAAAATGTGGCAATTTCCATAGGGCAAAAGCAACAACTGATAAGTAGTTTTTACTTACCTTTCTGCTCTTCAGGTGGTAGAAGTCAATAAGATCATCTGGCTGGGCATGAGAGATCTGTGCCTTAGCCCTCATCTCCTCTGTCTCCCTGAATTGCTTCTCAGCAAGCATTTTGGCAAAACTCTGTCTACATGATTGCAACCAAATCCTCCTCACATCATCACCAGTATTGCAAAGCAACCTCACACAAAGCACAATCCTGTCATATGAATCATTATCAATCGGTTGGGGAAGGTAGGAGGATAGTCCCAGCTGCAGAATAGACGTCATGACCAGCAAGGCCCCAGTACAGGCCTTGTTTGCTTCAACCTTCGATGGCTGCACCTCCTCCAGCCTTAGTACCAGTTTGGTAAGGGTACATGCCACAACTGCAGCTAAGAAAAAATCGCCTGACAGAATGAGTGATCTGAGATTTAGGGTCGATGCTAATGATCCAGGAGTAACTGATGGAGTCGAAATGGCCTCGGTAGCAGCACTCTGTGTGGCATAAGTGCCATCTGCAAGAACAACAGGCCGCCTGGAAGACACAGTGACAGAGTTCACCACCGGCTGGGCTGGCTTGGGGGAATCAGTTGTCTCCCCTTCCTCTGAGATAGTGAAGAATGGTAGATCCCCAAGGCACTGCTTGATAGTGGCAATGGCGCTTTCGACCTCTGATAAAGATAGGGAGTACTCGCCAAGGATCCAGAGAGCGATTGAGCAGACACGGGATGCCCGTATCTGGTAGAAGGTATCACTCAGCCTCTGTATCATGGACACACACAGCTTGGGATTAGTCTCAATGATCTCACGCACAAATAGCACAACATCAACTGCCGCAGCGACATTAGTGTCACCAAGGAAGTCCATGAGAAGGTGCACCACCGATCCAGCCACCTCTGGGTATTCCACAGCACATGCATGAATCGCTTGCACCAGCATCTGACGGTACTCACCACCCTTCTCAAGCTCCCCTGATTGTGTCTTGACCACCTCCTTCTTGAGATAAAGCACCACCTCCTCCACATTACGAGGAGTGAGCAGATCGAGCACCAAATCCAGCACCTTCCTCTTGACATCCAAATTCGGGCTGGCAAGTGCACGCAGCACATCCATTACTACATCCACCATCACATCCCGGTGTGACGTGTGCAGCTCATTCAGACGGTCCAGGAGAATGAGTCTGACATTGTTGTCACTCTGCGATGAGAGGAGCTGGCAGTATGTTTCGGCGGCAGCTCGCACTGCAGTGGGAGCCGAGGAGAGAGACACGATAGCACCCGCGCACTCATACAGAACCGCGGTGCTTGGAGAGGAACGGAGGGAGAAAATGATCTTGATATACCTGCCCTTGTCGGCACGGTTTGGAGGGCGGCAGACCTTGCGGATGAGATCTACTGCGGCCATCTGGAGGAGATCGGGCCACTCCGTGACACGCTCGGCGTTGGAGAACAGGTAAGCCACAGCACGTTCCGTCCCACAGAGACAGAGCATGACGAACGCGTTTCGCCGGGCGGAGGCGTCCTGCTCCGACGCGAGTGCGCGCTCGACGAGCTCGGGTGCGTCCGGAATGAGCTGATCGCCTTGCGGGAGGCGGTAGATAGCCGAGATGGCGGAGAGCGCGTGGCGGCGGATGAAGTGGTGGCGGTGCTCGAGATTCTCGAGAATGGAAGGAACGAGCGGCTCAAGCACCTCCGGTTCGGAGAGGCGGCAGAGGAACCGCAGCGTGACGCCGCGGATGTACTCGTTGGGGTGCTGCAGGTTGTTGCGGAGGTTCTGGCAGATGAGGATCATCTCCGGGAGAACGCGGCCGGCGGCGTCGCGCTTGTCAATGATCTCGAGGTAGAGGAGCAGCAGCTTCTGAATGGTGTGATCCTCGGAAGGGAGGACGTAGCGGACGATGGTGATGAAGAGCGTCGGCAGGGTCTCGCCATTGAGGAGGAGCATGACGGCGCGCTTCATGGCCTCGACCTTAGCGGCGACGTCGCTGCCCTCCAGATCCGCCTTGATCTCGTTCGCCATGGCGGCAGAGCCCTTGTCGAAGTGGACAAGCAGCGTGGACGGCTTGTCCATGGCGCCGGACGCGCGCCGGAAGCGCCGGCGGGTGGGTTAACGGTGGTTAGATCAGGGCTGGGCAGAGTGGATCTGGATCTGGGCGGGTGGAGCGGGAAGAGGGGAGTTGTTCGTATATATACTCCTTTCTTTTCTTTTTACTTTTTACTTCGTGTATATGCAAAAAACCCGGGGTAAAATACGATTTTAGCGCGCACGAAAGCGGAAAACTCAGTCGCGCGGGAAACGATTGCGCGCGTGGGAAAAAGGGGCGGTCGCGCGCTAGATTTGGCGCGTGGCATCCGGCGCGCCTATAAAATGCAGCGCCCGCCACGCATCCTCCCGTCGCTCTCCACCTCGCCACGCGCTCTCTCCCCGCTTCCTCTGCCGCTTCCTCGCCTCACTGCCGACGCGCCACCACCGCGCCACCATGCCGCCGCGCCGCCGGGGATCTTCGGGCTACCGCGGCGTTCGCGAGCGCCCCTTCGGCGCCTTCTATGCTGAGATTCGGTCCGGCGACATCCGCCTCGGCCTCAGCACGTTCGAGACCGCGCACAAGGCCGCCCGCGCGTACGACGCGGCGGCGTGGCGCCTCGGGAGGCCTCGCCCATAGATGAACTTTCAGGACGTCTGGACGTGCGAGCAGGCGCAGGTCGTCGCCCCTCCGCCGCGGCTAATAACTGACGCCGACCGTCAGGAACACCGTCGGCGGCAGCGCCGCCTCCTCATCGCCGAGGCGGACGAGCGAGCCATGGCGGAGTGGCGCCAGTGCCACCCGAAGGACGTCGCCAACGAGAATGCCTTCTGGGCGGAGAGGAGCGCAAGGTGGCGCGCGGAACGGGCGGACAGGCGTCGTCGGAAGGCACTGGCGATATCGCAGTGCGATATGGGAAAGGCGTCATTCTTCTCTAGCGACGATGAGCGGTGGGAAGACGCGTTTCTTGATACGTCGGACGACACAAGCGATGAGGAGGAGGACGACGACTCGGAGTAGTTTCTAGTTGCACCGTAGTTTTTACCTCGGACTAGTGTATTTTTTTACCTATCTATGCTAGATGAACTATCTATGTATCGTTTTTTTATCTATGTATCAATTTTTTTATCTATTGCTATGGTTTTTTATTTGTTTTGAGTGCATAGCGCAGTTTTTTTTGCAACGGTCGCTGGAGCAAGCGCTCCTCGCAGCGCTAAAACTCACGAACAGCGTGCTGCAAACGCTTTTTTAGCGCGCCGCGCGTTGCGTGTCTGTTGGAGATGCTCTAAGCAAAGTTTTATCAAATTTATATTGGACAAATGTTTATAGTCAGGCTGCCCGTCTTGTGGCGTGCGAGTGATTGAAGCTGATCCTGCGTCTCTCGTGTATCTGTTTCCAGCTTTTCTTAGTGGGCCTTGCAACCCGTGTTCCTCTTTCTTATCTTCTCCGCAGCTTTCTCATCCACTAGTCTTTCTTCTTCCTCTAGCGCCGAACAATCTCCTCGTGTTCTCTCTCTTCATCTTCTCCTCCGGCGAGCACCACAAAGCCAACCCCTGAGCCAGCGCCCTCCCCTCGATTTCCTCTCTCACCTGCATCCGCTACTGCTCCCTGACAACCGGAGCTGCAACCGAAAGCTACATCCATGGCTAGTGTCGGTGTACAAAGATTTGGGTACCTTAGTACCCTGGCTTGTGCACGGGCAGTTGTAGCCTTCCCGCCGGTAAGGATTGCCGAAGGACTACTGCATACAAGACTCAAGATTCAACATGCAAGACTGTGAAGAAGACCTCCCGGCAGGTCATCGAGAAGTACTAAGTTAGCACTAAAGATCAAGACTCCGGTTGCCGGCAAGCCCCGCACCGGCGGGCCACGACCCGGCAAGCTCCTTGCCGAGAAGTTCCCCCTTCGCGCTTTTCCATCGCTCCACCTCATCGACCAGCTGATGGCTTGTCAAGATTAGGTGTCGAGCGGGCGAGCGACTTGGGGAGGATCATCTGGACGTGTGTCAGCATGTCGCATGTAGATCAACTTTTTTGACACCCGTCTAGTGGACGTGTCAAGGAGATAGGCTCGTCCACGTCGACGGCACAGAAGAAGAGACGCCTTTTGCTAAAGGATGGCTATCAGCTCAGGGTGCATTAAATGCCCTTGTCCTAGTCCTGCAGGATTAGGTAGGATAGCACCAAGACCACTATTCACAAGATGTAATCACCATGTTGCCACTGTGGTGACCCCTTTTTGTCTATAAAAGAATGCCCATGGCTACCTGGGCACGGGTCGACACTTTGCTCACGCTTATGTAGTAGCTACACCTTGCTCACGTTTTTCCGGCAAGCTGCGCTTGTAACTTGAGCCCCAAGTCAATCCACCAAACAAGCAGGAGTAGGGTTTTACGCCTCCACGGCGGCCCGAACCTGAGGAAACTTCGCATGTGAACTCTTGGATTTGCTCTCCGTGCTCGCTCCGTGCTCGTCGATTTCCCAAGCCGAACTTCAAAGGGGCCACACTGGTCCCATAGATTGTCGTACCCCGACATCTTTGGCGCGCCAGGCAGAGGGATCGCTTGTGCGGATCTACTCCAGTAGTTCTCGTGCAAGTTTCGCCATCTTCTTCATTCATGGCGCCCAAGAAGAAGAGCGCGACGGCGGGTGCACCGTCTGCCTCCAAGCTGCCGGCCCAGACGCCTCCGACGGGAGGGGCCGGCGGCGAGCGCTCTCCACACCCTTCCGGCGACAAGAGTCGTACTCGCTCTGCCGGAAGCCAAGACCCGCGCGTCGCTACGTCGAGAGGCGGCGCTGCGGTCCATGGGGTCGTCGCGGCTACGTCCAAGGATGACGTCGCGGGATCCAAGACCAACAGAGTTGCAGGGCACGTGCCGAGGCCATCGCAAGATGGACACGAGATGCTTCTCCGCAACAACGTCGACCCTGACCAACGGCCAGGCAAGGAGCATGTGCACCGTTCTCATGGTGCGCATGGCCTGCCACCACGTCAAACTGCTGGCGAGCATCGACCGCGGCAGCAGGACAGAGATGGAGCTCCTTCTAGCTCGCACAGAAGTCGAGCCACCACTCAATCCTTGCGCCCAGTCATGCCCACGTCACCGGCGGAGGCGCTGGCGCAAGTGGAGTGTTACTGAACTTTCCTCCGGCTCTGGAGAAGATGGATGAGTGGCGTGCCACCATCCAGAGCCTCGTGGGATACGCCAACAATGATGGGACGCGGCTGGCAGGGCCCTCTCAGTGGCAGCCAACGGCGCCAGTATGAGGGGCTGGTGAGTGAACCATGGGTGGTGCACCAACGGTGCAATCTCCTCCACGGCAAGTACGACAGAGCCAGCGGGTCAATGCCCGTGATGATGCGTCCATGGCGTCGTCTGACCCGCAAGGCCACCGGAACTGCCGCCAAGACCAGTGCCAGGTCATCGACGACCGGTGCGCCGAGGATGCTTGAACTACCATTGAGGGCCGTCGGGAAGCGCGCCGTCAATTAGACGCGCGAGAAGGGCCGGTTGCGAACGAGCATGCGTCGGGGTTCTCTAGGTGCCTGCCCTACTATGTGGGTTGCCTAGTGTTTACCCGCGAGCTGCGGCAAGTCCAGTGGCCCTCTTCCCGGAATTTCAAGCCTGAATTGCCGGATAGTACGACGGCAAGCTCAATCTGTCCGAGTTTCTTGGGATTTACACCATCGCGGTGCAAGCTGCTGCTGGTAGAGACAGCAAGGTTGTCGCCAACTATTTTCCGTTGGCGCTCAAGCCCAATGTGAGATCTTGGCTGATGAACTTGTCAGAGGGATCTATTTCTTCTTGGTCAGACTTGTGCCATGTGCTCGTTGGGACCAACATCGGGGCCACGAACCTCCGGGGCAGCCCAGCAACCTCCACTTGATTCCGCAGAAGGATGGCAAATCCCTTCGTAAGTACGTTCAGAGGTTCAGCCGTGTGCACCACAGCATCCCCGATATACACCCTGTTGCTGTGATTGCTTCATTCCATGTGAATGTTCGCAATAGCAGGATGCGGGCTGAGTTGAATATCGAGCAGGCCAAGACCGTCAATGACTTGTACGCCTTGGCAGACCAGTGTGCACGTGATGAGGAGACTTGCCGGGGAGGACGCCAGAGCCGAGGTTGATTCTGAGGACGACGACACGTCCACCCTGAAGAAGACAGGCCGGAAGCGCAATCGCAAGTTCAAGGGCAAGGCGGTGATGGCAGTTGAGGGTTCCGCCAACTCAGATTCCACCAAGAAGCCCAAGACTGACAGCCCCAACAAGGAGGTTGCCGGATGCGTTGACTATTGGGAGGCTGCGGCAGGCGAGAAGGCGGATGGCTCCGGCAAGACCAAGGGGCCGTACTGCAAGATCCACCACACCAAGGGCCACGATCTCAATGAATGTCGGCAAGTGGAGCAGCTTGCTGAGAAGCAAAAGCAAGAGTACGAGGAGCGTGACAAGGAGAAGGGTCAAGATGGTGCCGATGGTCCGGCAACAAGAATCGCGGTGGCCGTGGTGGCCGCCGCGCCAAGGGCCGGCAGCAGAAGGAGAAGCCTGCTCGCGGCCGTGAGAAAAAGGAGGGCGAGGATGATGGTGATGATGATGAGGAGGAATCTGGAGGACAGGAGTTCCAAAAGGTTGTGGAGGCCATGTGCGTTGACGGAGGTGCATCTTTGCACTCCTCTCACCACCAGCTCAGGCAGTGGGCGCGTGAGATCAACGCGGCTGAGCCAGCAGTAGAGGCGCAGAAGCCGCTCAAGTGGTCCAACACGCCCATCGTTTTCAACACCGAGGACTGCTACTTCTTGAGCTTGCGTTGATTTTTTCCTTGAAGAGTAAAGGGTGATGCAACAAAGTAGAGATAAGTATTTCCCTCAGTTAAGAACCATGGTATCAATCCAGTAGGAGGTACAAGCAAGTCCCCAATAGATGCATCTGCACAAACTAACAAACACTTACACACAACGTGAAAAAGGGGTTGTCAATCCCTTCACGGTCACTTGCAAGAGTGAGATCTAATAGAGATAGATATAAAAGATAAGTAAAAGGCAAAATAAAGTAAATATAAATAAATTGCAGCAAGGTATTTTTGATTTTTTGGTTTTATAGATATGAAAATATATGATGAGAAATAGACCCGGGGGCATAGGTTTCACTAGAGGCTTCTCTCTTGAAGAAAACATACGGTGGGTAAACAAATTACTGTCGAGCAATTGATAGAAAAGCGCAAAGTTATGACGATATTTAAGGCAATGATCATGAATATAGGCATCACGTCCGTGACAAGTAGACCGACTCCTGCCTGCATCTACTACTATTACTCCACACATCGACCGCTATCCAGCATGCATCTAGTGAATTAAGTTAACAAGAACAGAGTAACGCCTTAAACAAGATGACATGATGTAGAGGGATAGATCCAATCAATATGGTAAAACCCCCATCTTTTTATCCTTAATGGCAACAATACAAATACGTGCCTCGCTACCCCTACTGTCACTGGGTGAGGTCACCGCAAGATTGAACCCATCACAAAGCACCTCTCCCATTGCAAGAAAAACCAATCTAGTTGGCCAAACCAAATCGATAGACCGGAGAGAAATACAAAGCTATCTTAATCATGCATAAAAGAGTTCAGAGAAGACTCAAATAATATTCATAGATAATCTGATCATAAATCCATAATTCATCGGATCTCAACAAACGCACCGCAAAAGAAGATTACATCGAATAGAACTCCAAGAACATCGAGGAGAACATTGTATTGAAGATCAAAGAGAGAGAAGAAGCCATCTAGCTACTAGCTATGGACCCGTAGGTCTGTGGTAAACTACTCAGACATCATTGGAAGGGCATCAAGGTTGGTGTAGAGGCCCTCCGTGATCGAATCCTACTCCGGCGGAGTGCCGGAAAAGGCCCCAAGATGGGATCTCACGAGAACAGAAGCTTGCGGCGGCGGAAAAGTATTTTTGGTGTGCCCTCTGGTATACGGGGAATATATGAGTATTTATGGAACCAGGATTAGGGTTAGGAGATCTGCGAGGGACCCACAAGCCTAGGGGGCGCCCCCCTTGGGGTGCGCCCCTAGGGCTTGTGGCCTCCTCGTGGGTCTTCTGGCCTCCTCTAGAAGCTTCCTAGGTGTCTTCTGGTCCAAGAAAAATTATCGTAAAGTTTTATTCCGTTTGGACTCCATTTGGTATTGATTTTCTGTAAAGACAAAAACAAGGAAAAAACAGTAACTGGCACTGGGCACTATGTTAATAGGTTAGTCTCAAAAAATAATATAGCATATTAATGCATATAAAACATCCAAGATGGATAATATAATAGCATGGAACAATAAAAAATTATAGATGCGTTGGAGACATATCAAGCAACACCAAGCTTAATTCATGCTCGTCCTCGAGTAGGTAAATGATAAAAACATAATTTTTGATGTGGAATGCTACCTAACATATTTATCAATGTAATTTTTTTTATTGTGGCATGAATGTTTAGATCCATAAGATTCAAGACAAAAGTTTAATATTGACATAAAAACAATAATACTTCAAGCATACTAATAAAGCAATCATGTCTTCTCAAAATATCATGGCTAAAGAAAGTTATCCCTACAAAATCATATAATCTTGTCATGCTCTATCTTCATCACACAAAGTATTTATCATGCACGACCCCGATGACAAGCCAAGCAATTGTTTCATACTTTTGATGTTCTAAAGCTTTTTCAACTTTCACGCAATACATGAGCATGAGCCATGGATATAGCACTGTAGGTCGAATAGAATATGGTGGAGGTTGTGAGGAGAAGACAAAAAGGAGAAAGTCTCACATCAACTAGGCAAATTAATGGGCTATGGAGATGCCCATCAATTGATATCGATGCGAGTGAGTAGGGATTGCCATGCAACAGATGCACTAGAGCTATAAGTGTATGAAATCTCAAAAGAAAACTAAATGGGTGTGCATCCAACTTGCTTGCTCATGAAGACCTAGGGCATTTTGAGGAAGCCCATCATTGGAATATGCAAGCCAAGTTCTATAATGAAAAATTCCCACTAGTATATGAAAGTGATAAAATAGGAGACTCTCTATCATGAAGATCATGGTGCTACTTTGAAGCACAAGTGCGGTAAAGGATAGTAACATTGTCCCTTCTCTCTTTTTCTCTCATTTTTTTCTTTTTCTCTCTTTTCTTCTTTTTTTCTTTTTTTATTTTTGGGCTCTTTGGCCTCCTTTTCCCCCTTTTTTTAATTTAAGTCCAGAGTCTCATCCCGACTTGTGGGGGAATCATAGTCTCCATCATCCTTTCCTCACATGGGACAATGCTCTAATAATGATGATCATCACACTTTTATTTACTTACAACTCAAGAATTGCAATTTGATTCTAGAACAAAATATGACTCTATATGAATGCCTCTGGCGGTATACTGGGATGTCCAATGATCTAGCGTGACATGTATAAAAAATATGAACGGTGGCCAAGCCACAAATACTATGCCAACTGCATGATCATGCAAAGCAATATGACAATGATGGTATGTGTCATAATAAACGAAATGGTGGAAGTTGCATGGCAATATATCTCGGAATGGCTATGGAAATGCCATAATAGGTAGGTATGGTGGCTGTTTTGAGGAAGGGTATATGGTGGGTTTAATACACCGGCGAAAGTTGCGCGGTACTAAAGAGGCTAGTAATGGTGGAAGGGTGAGAGTGCGTATAATCCATGGACTCAACATTAGTCATAAAGAACTCACATACTTATTGCAAAAATTTATTAGCCATCAAAACAAAGTACTAATACACATGCTCCTAGGGGGGTAGATTGGTAGGAAAAGACCATCACTCGTCCCCGACCGCCACTCATAAGGAAGACAATCAAAAATAAATCATGCTCCAACTTCATCACATAACGATAGACCATACATGTATGCTTCGGGAATCACAAACCTTAACACAAGTATTTCTACTAGTCCACAATTACCAACTAGCATGACTCTAATATCACCATCTTTATATCTTAAAACAAATGCAAGGAATCAAACTTCTCATATATTCAATGCTCTTTATGAAAGTTTTTATTATATCCCTCTTGGATACCCATTATATTAGGACCAAATTCATAACCTAAGAAAATTGCCATACTATTTTTAAGACTCTCAAAATAATATAAGTGAAGAATGAGAGTTCATCAATTTCTATAAAATAAAACCACCGCCGTGCTCTAAAAAGATATAAGTGAAGCACTAGAGCAACTGCCTAGATCAAAAGATATACACTACAAAAAAAATACACTTCCGTGATGATACGTGTTTGTCACAGTAGGTCACGTTTTCTGTCATGCATGTACATCCATGACGATTTTATGACAGAATCAAGATAGTCATACCTGTGCTGTGGTAGAAGTGTTCCATGACAATACCAAAATTATCATCACGGAAGTGTCCACTTCCATGACGATAAATGGCGCGTCATGGAAGTGTTTTCGTCAAGGGTAACCGACACGTGGCATCCACCGTAACGGGTCGCCGTTAAGATATCGGGTTCCGGTTTTGATCCGATAACCCGTTAACAGCCCGGACCAATGGGGATTTTCCACATGTAAAATTATGTTTCGCCGGAGGATCCACGTGTCAGCTCAGCCTTGGGACAGATGTCATCCAGCCAATGGTCGGGATGCGCCTATGATAAGTCGGCATGTGGCTCGGCCCAATAGTGGCCCATTCAGGTTAAAAGGCCGGGCCTGTCAGAATAAGTGGGCCGGCCCATTAGAGGCCTACTTGTGTCAGGCCCATTCACAACCACGGCCCATACGAGTTACACAGAATCGGCCCATCAAAGGCCCATTTTAGATTTGACAATTTCCAGCCCATTGTCAGTTCCAGCCCGTTAACGGCCCGCTACGTCTTTGGGCTCAATTATGGCTCGACCTTCTTTCGGCCTGTTAGCAGCCCATTATAGATATGGACCAATATGCCGCCGGTACGTCTTTCGGCCTTTTCTCGGCCCATTCTGTAGTTGGGCCAATTTCTAGCCTGTTGTGACTTACGGCCTTTCCTCGGCCCATTCTATACATGGGCCAACTTCTAGCCCATTTTGTCTTTCGGCCTGTTAACGGCCCGCACAACAATTGGGCCTTTGTCGGTGCCACCTGAATTTGGGTCCATTAGTGGCCCACTTTAAGCAGGGCATAATTTCAGCCCGACAGGACTTTCGGTCTATTAAAAGCCTAGCTCGTAAATTGGGCCTCTATTGGCCCAAAACACTTTCGGCCTCTTAATGGCCCGTAAAGTAAAAGGGCCAAGACAAAATTGATATTTATTTCGACCTGCTAGAGGCCCGTGGGCCGTTTCCATTTATACGGCCCTACCGAGCTTTCGGCCTGTTAACGGCCTGCTAAGGTTGTTACGGTGGGCCACAGTGATTGAGATCCACTAAATATTAGTTGACCAGCCCAATTAAGGCCCGCTTTGACTAAACATGTTTGTTCGTTCAGATGGCGTCCAGGCAATGTTTGGGCGTGTTGGCCCCCGTTTCAACGATACAACATATACAAAGAATTATCCTACTCTATACTATCGCCTCTAAAAAACCTACACTATACAAGACTAAGGCATAGAAACGAAGAATAATCCTACACTATACAATAAAGAATTTACAGCAGATTATATCCACTAGGCATTATAGTTCTGCACCAGTGATAATAAAGCGTACAGAAACAGCAAATTACATACACTTGGCAAATAAAGCTCATACATCATGGACGCACATCAATAGAACTTACCATTTGAACTATAATCTCTTCAGAAAATAGGATTGGCCGGATTCAAATAGCACAAATTTCAGCCTGCAAAATTGTAGCGCCCAAGATGCGATTCTATCCCAATCACGTGATGAACTCATGATTGGGGCACAACCGCATTTCGAGCGCATAGCAAGGTGGATATCATTACAACATACCATGTACTGAATAGATGAGAATACAAGGTAAAGGCTTACACTCGCCACAAGCTACAACATGAATACAACAGTTCATCAATACATAGCAATCATCATATAGAAGAGCAGGATCCGACTACGAATGAAATCAAACGAAAAAGAAGAACGACATCCACCCTGCTAATCCCAGGCTCCCGATCCGGAACCTATCCCTTGATCGAAGAAGAAGCAGAAGAACTCCAAAACAAGCAAGCATCGCACTCTCGTCAAAGCATCGCTTTACCTGTACCTGCAACTGTTGTTGTAGTAATCTGTGAGCCACGAGGACTCAGCAATCCCATTACCATGGGTATCAAGACTAGCAAAGCTTAATGGGTATGGAATGGATAAGTGGTGAGGTTGCAGCAAGCGACTAAGCATGGTATGGTGGCTAACTTACGAGTACAAGAATAAGAAGAGAAACTACGCATAACGGTCGCAAACTAGTAATGATCAATAAGTGATCCTGAACTACTTACGAGTCAAACATAACCCCACCGTGTTCTCTTCTTGAACTCGCTCGAAAAGAGTCCATCACGGTTACACACGCGGTTGGTTTATTTTAATTCGGATCTCGTGTCAAGTTCTCTACAACCGGATATTAAAAATTCCCATATGCCACATAACCGCGGGCACGGCTTTCGAAAGATCAAACCCTGCAGGGGTGTCCCAACTTAGTCCATGACAAACTCTCACGATCAGCGGAGGCAAATCTCCATCTTGGGGACAACCCGATCAAACTCAGAATCCCTGTGCACAAGACATTTCGACAATGGTAAAACAAGTCCAGCAAGACCTCCCGACGTGCCGACACCCTGATAGGAGCCGCGCGTATCTCGTCTCAGGCCACGATCGGATGAACACTACGTACGACAGCAAAAAACCCAAGTTGCCCCAGGTGGCGCCGCAAGTGGCTCTAGTTTAGACCAACACTCATGAGGAGCACTGGCCCGGGGTTGTTGGTTAAGAATCCTCGGGTACCGGTAAGTCCCTATGCAAGTTTTAGTTGTTATTAGGCAAATGGTAAAACCAAAGTTGGGCCTTGCTGGAAGAGTTTTATTCAAAGCGAACTGTCAAGGGGGGCCCATAAACCCCGACCGTGTTAGGAACGCAAAATCAAGGAACATAACACCGGTATGACAGAAACTAGGGCGGTAAGAGTGGAACAAAACACCAAGCAAAAGGCCAAGCCTTCCACCATTTACCAAGTATATAGATGCATTAATTAAATAAGATATATTGTGATATCCCATGATATCCATGTCCCAACATGGAACAAGCTGAAACTGCACCTGCAACTGTCAACGCTATAAGAGGGGCTGAGCAAAGCGGTAACATAGCCAAACAACGGTTTGCTGGGATGGTGGAAAAGTTAGAGGCTTATCATGGCAATTTGGGAGGCTTGATAAACAAGTGGTAGGTAGCGCGACATAGCGATAGCATCGAGACAACTAGCAAAGCAAAGATAGTAGTGGCATCCAGGGTAACGGTCATCTTGCCTGAAATCCCATTAGGAAGAAGACCGAATCCATGAAGAAGACGAACGGGTGTAGACGAACCAAGCATAGACGAACGAATCCTCACCATCGCAACGTTACCGGAACTAAGAAGCAACACCGAAAAGAAGCAAACAACATGGTAAACCAACAAGCATAAACATGGCATGATGCGCAACCAAGTATGATGCATGTCCGGTTTAATGACTCATGGCATGGCAAAGTGCAACAAACAATACTACAAGTTAAGTGGAGCTCAATTTGCAACGAGTTGCATATTGACGAAACTTCACAACAATTATTTAGTTCTCTCTCGTTTATGTACCCATCAATATTAAATGTTGGTTAACATGGCAAGAGGTGAAGCATAATTAATCTACCTATCTAGGCAAGTTTAAATGAGGCCGGAAATAACAAACAACAATTCCGGAAAATCCTCATGTGCATATTTCGAATTTGCTACTGTTCTGCCCTATAACAATTTTAGAGTTGTTAAAAATGCAAAGTAAATGCACCATGTTAATCTATGCATTTTTCTACCCCATTTACATATAAAGTTTATTTAATTCGGAGCTACGGTTAATCAGTTATGAAATAAACCATTTTAGCATGTCATTTAAGCAAATTAAATGCAAACAACAACTTAAACATTTTTAACATGGATGGAAGTTGCATATTATGAAACTAGATGGAATTCTAAGCATTTTACATATATAAAACATTTTAATCCGATGCACGGTTGGCGAGATATTAAATGCATGATGTTTGAGGGTTTTTTCTGCAAAACAGTAATTCTCTGGAAAATTCGACAAATTCGTCCAGGGAAAAAAATACGCATGCGGGCTGAATCTGCACAGACTGGGCCAACAGAGAGGACGGGCTGGAGCTCACCTAGCTGGGCCAGGCCCGGTTCGGTGGGGAGGAGGCCGGGCAGGCCGGCTGGGCATGCGGTAGGAGCTGGGCTGAGGCGCGGCTGGGCCTTGGGCGCTGGAGGTCAACGCGTGACCCAGGAGGTGGTCGTGGCAGCACAGGGGATCGAGCGAGCGGCTTGACCGACACGTGTGTGAAGCAGAGGCATCAGCGGTGGCCGACGGGAGTTGCAGGGGCGGTGCGGCGGCGCGGGAATGGCGGGGACGAGCAGATCCGGTCGGCGCTCGAGATTGTGGAGGCCAGCGACGTTCATGACGAGCTCTTGGTGGCGAGGTGGGGATCTGGAGGGTCGGCGCACGGGCGTGCTCGCCTGCTCGGCGAGGAGAGCGCTTGTCTCCTTGCGCGGGCGCACGAGGCAGGGCCTCTGGCGATGCTACCGCTCTGTGTGGGGGGGCTCGGTTGCCGGCGTCGGAGCGGTGCTGGCTCTGTTGCGGGGACGGACGCGAGCTCGGGACGCAGCCATCCATGGTGACGTCGTGGGGCTCCTGCTCGAACAGAGAGACAGAGGGGTGAGAGAGAGAGAACAGGAAAGGAAGGGAGAGGGAAGCAGGGCCGACCGGAAGGGGTGGCGGCGCTTGTTGCTGGTTCGGTAGCCGGCGGCGACGGCGCCACAGAGGGAGGAGCAAGCAGGAGGATCTTGGTGACGGTGCATAGGTTGGAGAAGCTCGAGCATGAGTAGGGGATCAAGCCCCTGGCTATCTCGTGCGGGGTTGGACGATGAGGATCTGGGAGGATCCCGAGGAAGAGAGGAAGAGAGTGGCGGCGCGGTGATGGGACGGATGGGACATCTCCCTAGATTTTAGGGTTTGGTATGGTTATATAGCAGGTGGATTAGCTTAGGGGCTATCTGGACCCTCCGATTAGATCGGACGGTCAAGAATAAATAGGTTAGGGAGTTCAAATAAGAAATCAAAGATATTTTAGGGATGTTTGGGGATGATCCGGACCCATCGGTAATGACAGCCCAATTCGGGTTCAGGGAAGTTTCGGACGCGCACGCGAGGGGGGGGGGGTATGTGCACTGTGCAGAGAGGCTCAAACGGTCGGACAACAAAATGACGATTGGTCTTGAAAGGGACCATGAAGGCAACGGGGAGAAGTGAGAACTATGAACGGATGCAAGTTTTGAAAAAAAATGACGGCAACGGAGTGCCGATGCAATGCGAATGATGCGATGATGAATGCAACAAACAAATGAAACACACACCAACAACGAAAATAACTGGAAGGCATCTGGAGCGTCGCTCTCGGGTCGTTACAACTCTCCTCCACTTACAAGAGATCTCGCCCCGAGATCTAGGGACGATAACCGGAAGAGGAAGAGAAGAGGTATAACTAAGTTGCTTCTTCGACAAATGAGTGAAACCAACGAACCTTGAGAGGTTGAAAACTTGAAGAAATGACACGGAAGATATGAACAAAATTGAAAACACTTCGCTATACAAGAGGGACAAGGAATACGACGAGAACACAGAGCTCAAGGGACAAGATAGACTTCGAAACCACTCCGGTATAACGAGATAGAAGGAACAAGAATGAAATGATTTGGACAGCACTCCGGTTGAACAGAGACGCAAGATTTGATAAGATGAAAGAACTTGAACGAGAACACAACACTCTGGTTAAATGGATAAGCAAGAAAATAACATGATCTTGACAAAACAAGGTGATGGGTGAAGAGAGCAACATCACAATGCCTCCTGAATGAAAGAATAGAAGCTAGATTGTTGGGATAAAGGGACGGAGAAGAAAATGACAACTTCTGCCACAAACGAACTTGGAAAGCATCCTTGCAAAGAAGGATTGAACGGAGTTGTTGGGAAATCAACAACGAAAAGCACAAGCTTGTTGTGGGCTTATGGAAAACATCTCAAAATTATAAGGTGACAACCGGCCACTAACGGAAACAGTTAATTTGATTGAGATCAACAAGGAGATGAAAACTCCTTTTACCGAGAGAATAGGAGGAAACTTGGATTATCGATAGGCACCGGAATTAGCAACATTCCGTAGGGAAGGCTTTAGGTGAAATCTTTACCAAGATAACTCCAACGAAGAGATTGATGGATTTAAAATACCTCATTCTTGACAACATGTGAATCATGAAACACGAAGGAAAGTTATCAAGAATGACATAACACCACCTCAAAAGATAAGATAGAAAGAATTGCACTTCGGAATGCAAGATGAAGAATGCTTGAACTCCTCAAAACAAAACATGTGTTGAGCACCATGTTTATTTTTGAGTATAGCTTGGCGGATAATAACTTCGAGAGAAATCTTGAAGAACAATTGAAGAATGAAAGGAATCCTTGACGAACCACCATGTTGAGCCTTCATGGAGAACTCCGGTAATAAAAGGATGCTAGAAACAAATGAAGGTTGAAAAGAATAAGATTGAAGCCTTGCAATGATTTAGATGGAGCTTCGCAATGATATAATTTAAATAACTTGGAGCTCCGGCAAAGAAAGATGGAACCCTTCGAATCGAGAATTTATTCATCATGAACAAACTCCGGAAGAAGGAATTGAAATCGCCTCGAGGGAAACAAGAATAAGATTTATTGTATGTTTATCCTTCATCAACTTAAATTAATGAGAAACAATGGATTGGGCATAATACTTATTCTTCTTGAAAAATATTGAAGAGAGATATGACGCGAACTTGAATAAGGTCTTCAATGAACCACCGGTATGATTTCGGAAAGAACGAATGAATTTATATGGTAAAAAAAGGAAAAGAAGTCTTGAATGAACCATTGTTAGTTAAAAATGCACGAAGAAAAGATAACGAAACACCGGGAAGAATTAGAAAGAGAATGAAGATTCTTGAGGGAATTAAAATATTAGAGAGCGAAGAGATCATGAACTGGTTAGAGGATATTTGAACGATGCACCGGTGGAATTGGGGAATGAGAGCTGAATGTTGAGAATGAATAATCCTCTGAAATGATGGCCTTCGGAGAATCCAAATGGGAAGAACTCATGAAATGCTTCGGATGAGGAATGAAAAGAATTTCTGACGATCGGAACAATTTGAGGGGATAGCATCAAGCTTGAACTACGAATCTTCAAGAGAACAGACCAAGATTTAGGAAAAAACTCTTCTTCGATCTTCAAATGTTGAGAATGATGATGAGAAACACCACCATGAATTGTTTGGACACTCCGGAAGAATGTAAATAGAAACGGTTGAGCCAACGACAAAAATATTCGAAAGCGAACTTGGAGGAGACATTTGACCGATGAGAATTCATTCTTACGTCAAACTTTGAAAAGAATTTGAGAATAACTCCGGAAAAAAAATAGAAGAGTCAGGTAAGATCCTGAGAAAGACCTGTGGGTTATGAGCCCACTCAAAAGAAACAACGTTGGAAATGATTGCTTGAAAGAGAGTTTGCACCGTTAAGATTCGAACGACTTGAATGAGGTAACAACCACAAAATAGAACGAACGGATCTTGAATGGAAACACGACTCTTCTGAGATATCTTTAGCACTCCGGATATGAATAGAGAGGTGAATAAATAAGAGGTGCACCGGCATGAGAAAGCATTTGAAAAGAGGAAAGGGATATAAACACCGAAAGCTTGCATTTAGACCACCGGACAAGAAAGAGAACGAAGAATGATGAACTTGAAGCTTCCTTAGCATCTTCCTGAGAATCACCGGATAAAGAACACTGAATGAAAAGAATGAAGAGACTTCACCTCACTAAAATGGATACTTGATTAAGAAATCTGAGTCCTTGAAGAAAAAGGGTGGGACGGTGGGAAAACAAAGGCAACTTGGGATGGATGAAACAGACGAATCCTCAGGCTTCTCAACGGCGCCCGTATGGAATAACTTGAAGAGAAGTGCACCGATTGAAAAGGATTGACATGACAATCTCGATGATCAAGAAGGATTAGCACTCCCATAAAAATATGAGAACACCGCTTAGGGAAGGTATGGAATCAATACTTGACACCGAAGCAACTCGAAACAAAACAAAGGATTTGGCTTGCAGAATAAGCTGGAAACAAACATATGATAGAGATTTCGTCCAAAGTGTTCGCGATGAGGCCCCACGGGCACGACGTACAATGGACATCATGAATGATAAACGAGACATCCCCGAATCAGCATAGCCAAGGATTCTTTAAGACGTCTTGCGACCATTGTAAATCGACCGTGAAAAATGAACCACTAGATGTTGGACCCCAATCTCAACTCATACATCTGTCAAAAAGAAATCCTGGGTAACTACTTGAATTCCCACCTATGAACTCCCGAAACATTCTGGTTATGCAATCTGGTGTTGGGGATACAGGGAGGCACAAATATCTCACACAGCTAACAAATCCTACACTCCAACTGTATCCATCCGTCAACACATAACCAAGAAAACCTCGAAAATCATGTACCTCAGACCTTCGAAAACATCCGATATACTAGCTGTGGCAATACATCTGATCGCTCTCCCCAGTGCTGGGTGTCGTCAAACTACTCTCACCACAAAGAGTATAGAAGCATTTTCGATGTCGGCGTCCTTTGGTATTCCGGAACTGAAATGATCGCGAATGTGACAAGAACCCCTTGGAGCTCAACTCCTCGGAAGAAGTCAAGTCAGACAGGAGGCACCAAGACAGAATTCCCGTCACACCGATATTGGACCAATTCCACAATACCCGCATGATCCTAAAAACAATTTGAGTGAAAAAGGAGAGTGATGGAAACAAAAACACCTATGTCACGAGTCCTCACCAGAGCGACGATGGGGATGAGGACTAAAAAGAATTCCTACTCTCCGATATAACTAGACTCAAAATAGTTTATATTTCTAGACTCAACAACGGCAGCGGTTCGATCAATCAAGGGGGCTCCTGCGGTCGGTAAGGCTCTGATACCAACTTGTAGCGCCCAAGATGCGATTCTATCCCAATCACATGATGAACTCATGATTGGGGCACAACCGCATTTCGAGCGCATAGCAAGGTGGATATCATTACAACATACCATGTACTGAATAGATGAGAATACAAGGTAAAGGCTTACACTCGCCACAAGCTACAACATGAATACAACATTTCATCAATACATAGCAACCATCATACAGAAAAGCAGGATCCGACTACGGATGAAATCAAACGAAAAAGAAGAACGACATCCACCCTGCTAATCCCAGGCTGCCGACCCGGAACCTATCCCTTGATCGAAGAAGAAGCAGAAGAAGTCCAAAACAAGCAAGCATCGCACTCTCGTCAAAGCATCGCTTTACCTGTACCTGTAACTGTTGTTGTAGTAATCTGTGAGCCACGAGGACTCAGCAATCATGGGTATCAAGACTAGCAAAGCTTAATGGGTATGGAATGGATAAGTGGTGAGGTTGCAGCAAGCGACTAAGCATGGTATGGTGGCTAACTTACGAGTACAAGAATAAGAAGAGAAACTACACATAACGATTGCAAACTAGTAATGATCAATAAGTGATCCTGAACTACTTACGAGTCAAACATAACCCCACCATGTTCTCTTCTCGAACTCACTCGAAAAGAGACCGTCACGGTTACACACGCGGTTTGTGTATTTTAATTCGGATCTCGTGTCAAGTTCTCTACAACCGGATATTAAAAATTCCCATATGCCACATAACCGCGGGCACGGCTTTCGAAAGATCAAACCCTGTAGGGGTGTCCCAACTTAGTCCATGACAAACTCTCACGATCAGCGGAGGCAAATCTCCATCTTGGGGACAACCCGATCAAACTTGGAATCCCTGTGCACAAGACATTTCGACAATGGTAAAACAAGTCCAGCAAGACCTCCCGACATGCCGACACCCTGATAGGAGCCGCGCGTATCTCGTCTCAGGCCACGATCGGATGAACACTACGTACGACAGCAAAAAACCCGAGTTGCCCCAGGTGGCGCCGCAAGTGGCTCTAGTTTGGGCCAAAACTCATGAGGAGCACTGGCCCGGTGTTGTTGGTTAAGAATCCTCGGGTACCGGTAAGTCCCTATGCAAGTTTTAGTTGTTATTAGGCAAATGGTAAAACCAAAGTTGGGCCTTGCTGGAAGAGTTTTATTCAAAGCGAACTGTCAAGGGGGGTCCATAAACCCCGACCGTGTTAGGAACGCAAAATCAAGGAACATAACACCGGTATGACGGAAACTAGGGCGGTAAGAGTGGAACAAAACACCAAGCAAAAGGCCAAGCCTTCCACCATTTACCAAGTATATAGATTCATTAATTAAATAAGAGATATTGTGATATCCCATGATATCCATGTCCCAACATGGAACAAGCTGAAACTGCACCTGCAACTGTCAACGCTATAAGAGGGGCTGAGCAAAGCGGTAACATAGCCAAACAACGGTTTGCTGGAATGGTGGAAAAGTTAGAGGCTTATCATGGCAATTTGGGAGGCTTGATAAACAAGTGGTAGGTAGCGCGACATAGCGATAGCATCGAGACAACTAGCAAAGCAAAGATAGTAGTGGCATCCAGGGTAACGGTCATCTTGCCTGAAATCCCATTAGGAAGAAGACCGAATCCATGAAGAAGACGAACGGGTGTAGACGAACCAAGCATAGACGAACGAATCCTCACCATCGCAACGTTACCGGAACTAAGAAGCAACACCGAAAAGAAGCAAACAACATGGTAAACCAACAAGCATAAACATGGCATGATGCGCAACCAAGTATGATGCATGTCCGGTTTAATGACTCATGGCATGGCAAAGTGCAACAAACAATACTACAAGTTAAGTGGAGCTCAATTTGCAACGAGTTGCATATTGACGAAACTTCACAACAATTATTTAGTTCTCTCTCGTTTATGTACCCATCAATATTAAATGTTGGTTAACATGGCAAGAGGTGAAGCATAATTAATCTACCTATCTAGGCAAGTTTAAATGAGGCCGGAAATAACAAACAACAATTCCGGAAAATCCTCATGTGCATATTTTGAGTTTGCTACTGTTGTGCCCTATACACAATTTTAGAGTTGTTAAACATGCAAAGTAAATGCACCATGTTAATCTATGCATTTTTCTACCCCATTTATATATAAAGTTTATTTAATTCGGAGCTACGGTTAATCAGTTATGAAATAAACCAT
Organism: Thinopyrum elongatum; assembly: GCA_011799875.1. Classification (NCBI taxonomy): domain Eukaryota; kingdom Viridiplantae; phylum Streptophyta; class Magnoliopsida; order Poales; family Poaceae; genus Thinopyrum; species Thinopyrum elongatum. Next base: position 212,923,984 of record CM022299.1, read on the forward strand.
TTTAGCATGTCATTTAAGCAAATTAAATGCAAACAACAACTTAAACATTTTTAACATGGATGGAAGTTGCATATTATGAAACTAGATGAAATTTTAAGCATTTTACATATATAAAACATTTTAATCCGATGCACGGTTGGTGAGATATTAAATGCATGATGTTTGAGGGTTTTTTCTGCAAAACAGTAATTCTCTGGAAAATTTGACAAATTCGTCCAGGGAAAAAAATACGCATGCGGGCTGAATCTGCACAGACTGGGCCAACAGAGAGGACGGGCTGGAGCTCACCTAGCTGGGCCAGGCCCAGTTCGGTGGGGAGGAGGCCGGGCAGGCCGGCTGGGCATGCGGCAGGAGCTGGGCTGAGGCGCGGCTGGGCCTTGGGCACTGGAGGTCAGCATGTGACCCAGGAGGTGGTCGAGGCAGCGCAGGGGATTGAGCGAGTGGCCTGACCGACGCGTGCGTGAAGCAGAGGCATCAGACGCGGCCGACGGGAGTTGCAGGGGCGGTGCGGCGGCGCGGGAACGGCGGGGACGAGCAGATCCGGTCGGCGCTCGAGATTGCGGAGGCCAGCGACGTTCATGACGAGCTCTTGGCGGCGAGGTGGGGATCTGGAGGGTCGGTGCACGGGCGTGCTTGCCTGCTCGGGGAGGAGAGCGCTTGTCTCCTTGCGCGGGCGCACGAGGCAGGGCCTCTGGCGATGCTACCGCTCTGCGTGGGGGGGGGCTCGATTGCCAGCATCGGAGCGGTGCTGGCTCTGTTGCGGGGACGGACACGAGCTCGGGACGCAGCCATCCATGGTGACGTCGTGGGGCTCCTGCTCGAACGGAGAGACAGAGGGGTGAGAGAGAACACGAAAGGAAGGGAGAGGGAAGCAGGGCCGACCGGAAGGGGTGGCGGCGCTTGTTGCTGGTTCGGTAGCCGGCGGCGATGGCGCCACAGAGGGAGGAGCAAGCGGGAGGAGCTTGGTGACGACGCAGAGGTTGGAGAAGCTCGGGCATGAGCAGGGGATCGAGCCCCTGGCTATCTCGTGCGGGGTTGGACGATGAGGATCTAGGAGGATCCCGAGGAAGAGAGTGGCGGCGCGGTGATGGGACGGATGGGACATCTCCCTAGATTTTAGGGTTTGGTCTGGTTATATAGTGGCTGGATTACCTTAGGGGCTATCTGGACCCTACGATTAGATTGGACGGTCGAGAATAAGTAGGTTAGGGAGTTCAAATAAGAAACCGAAGATATTTTAGGAATGTTTGGGGATGATCCGGACCCATCGGTAATGACAGTCCAATTCGGGTTCGGGGAAGTTTCGGACGCGCACGCGAGGGGGGGTATGTGCACTGTGCAGAGAGGCTCAAATGGTCGGACAACAAAATGACGGTTGGTCTTGAAAGGGACAACGAAGGCAACAGGGAGAAGCGGGAACTATGAACGGATGCAAGTTTTGAAAAAAAATGATGGCAACGGAGTGCCGATGCAATGAGAATGATGCGATGATGAATGCAACAAACAAATGAAACACACACCAACAATGAAAATAACTGGAAGGCATCTGGAGCGTCGCTCTCGGGTCGTTACAAAAATCTCCAATTCCTTTGTGGTTACCTCAGTGTCTTGTTTCATTTTTTTGACTCCTGCATCTAATACCTGCAACTCCAGCCTCAACAATTTGATTACATGTTGAGAATCATATATACGTTGTCTTGCCACTTCTAGTTGATGCTCGAGAACATCAGCACATTCCAATTCCAGTCCATAATCATTTGGTAACGGCCATGCCGCACTGCTCTGAGATCTTTGTGTTGATGTCACTTCATCCTGAAATGTTTCTGTAAGTACACATGACTAGGGCAAAAATATAGTTGCAATAGTGAAGCGAGCAAGACAGACTATCTTGTACATGGCAAAACAGGACTAACAATAATGTTACACGTCATGAAGCATAAGCAGGTGATATTTTAAAAATTATAAAAATGGTAGTCTGTGCAACCCGCATACAGAAATCTCTCTTAGCTCACCAGAGGAGCTGGATGTTGGGGCCAAATCCAAAACACAGACAGGTTACAAATTTAGACCACACGCAGCTACTGAACATTATATATATAAATATATATATATATATAGTAAGTAAGCAGTTGCCCATTCTGTAGCTCAATTAACTAGCTGGAACATTGGGTACCATGTTCCAGAAGAGCCTTAGGGAGCATAATGAACAACAAAGGGATTCATACAAACCTACTACAGCAAGCAAAACTATGCAATCATTAGCCTCGTATAAACTAGATTGTGAGCCTCATGCAATAATAGTTGGTTAATAGACTTCAAAGCTTCAGGCACACTTCGCTAGAGTAATTAAATGGTAAGGCCTTTAATTATGTCAACTACTAATAGTTATACAAGTACCCTACATCAGGCATCATTGTTTGGGCATCTCATTAACTGAGGACAAATAAAGCAATTGAAAAGAGCAATTTAACTACGCCTGAAACAAACAAGCAATTGAACTGTTGAGTTGGCAGCATGCATACATGCACGCCTCAATAACATCCATGGCCTAGCTACATTTACTATATAAAGGAACAAGTATTGTAATATTGTTTGCCCCCTATGAAGTATCTCGACTAGTATGTAATCAAGATCCTAGTAATGATAGGGAGGCTAATGATGTGAATATGCGTTTGGTTATGACATTTATGACATCGACAACTCTGCCATAGCAGGAAGCAGTTTCACACTATTCACTATTATAAGATGTTTTAGATATTTAAAAGTAGACTACATCCGTAATGAGTGAACAGACACATTAAAATGTGTTTACTGATTTACAAAAAAGTTAGAACATCATATAGTAGTGAGCGGAGGGAGTTTTAATCAATGGCCCAATGACTGGGTTATAGGTGAAGAACCCTACGCAAGCACAATGTCAGACAAATAGGATGTCCTAGTAATTGTAATACAGTGACTTACCATAACCAGTTGAACAGGCTCAGCGCTGCTCCTCCTTCTCTTGCAAGGCTCCTTCCTAACATCTTGTACTTGGAAATCCTCAATCTTATCTTCATTGCACCCCCTCTGCAAGGTGACACAAACTAGTTACTGGTCTCCTTGGAAGATAAATATGCATACTTTTCAGTCTGTGAACAACACCAAAGGATGAGTTTATAACAAAACAACACCACATAATGAAACATGCCACATCTCTTGCACACAATGAAATGAGCATTTACTATGTGTGCGCTGTGTAAAAACTAGGCATACCTTCGAACTGGACCTCCAGGTACTCTTGGAGATCCTACTTTAGTGTACAACCAAACCTTTATGTCACCTATGAGTTATACAAGCCCCCACTACAGCGGCCCTTAGTGTTTAAATCGTTGACAAGCTCTGTTAAGTCAAGAACATCAAGTAATCAAAGCAAACAGTCCTAGAATGGCTGGCTGATACAAACAAGCAATTGAACAGATGTGTGAGCAAATCTTGCACAACACTGAATTACATATCAAGAAAAGAAGCATAGAAGGAGGCTTAAAGACCATCACTTGACTGACCAGATTTAAGGGGCATTTAAACATCATGTGCAATGTATGAACTAACATAAACATTGCAGATTTCAGATTCTATAATGAAATGCACATGTATGATTGCTAAATGTACACTATAGCAAGCAGGAGTGATTCATCATTGCACCCACAATTGAATTGCAGGTTAAGGACCGGTTCTATTCCACCTTTTCAGAGTTTATTGTCAAAATAAGCCATAAAAGATGTAAAGAACTCGTTTTTGAGTTATGGGCTTGGGCTTAACTTATTTCGCTTTGGGGGGGGGGGGTTGCTTCGGGTAGAAGCTCACTAAAAATTGAAGGGAAGGGGAATAGCGAAATGACTCTGTTGTCTGCCTATATTACACTCAAAATGACACTGCTCACGCCCGCGTCACACCTGACCCTCAAGTAAAAACAAGCACGCAAGCGTTCATTGCCCTGCCCGCTTGCATCTCCTCTCCCCTTTCCCTCTACCTCAATCCCCTGCCTGCAGCGCTAGGGTTCCTCCAGAGAGCCGCCGCCACTGGTCCCATCTGGCCTGCTCCTCGACGATGCTCTGTCCAGCTAGGCTACATGACCAGCGGATAGGGCCAAATCTCCCCGGCTGCTCCTCCCTCTGGCGCCGCCCCTCATTCTCATGGTCTCCAGCAGCTGCTCCGCTATGGTCCGTCCAACGCACTAATCCGGCGGTCGCCGCACAACTACGGCCGATGCCCCACTCCGGCAGAAGGCACCTCGTTCCCCCTCCCCTCCTCCCAGGCCGTGGCCTTGAGGTGCTGTTCAAGGATGAGCTCATCCAACAAGGTGAGGATCTCCTCTGATTTTTTGCCAAATTTTCATTCTAATCCGCTATACGATGAATTGCTATGAGTTGCTGCTGCTATATGATGCATTGCTATGAGCTGCTCCTGCTGCTACTATATGATGAATTGCTATGAGCTGCTGCTGCTATATGATGAATTGCTATGAGCTGCTGCTACTGCTATATGATGAGTTGCCATAAGCTGCTCCTGCTGCTGCTATATGATGAATTCCTATGAGCTGCTCCTGCTGCTGCTATATGATGAATTGCTATGAGCTGCTACTGCTATATGATGAATTGCTAGCTGCTACTGCTATGTGATAATAACCAGCCACTTGGACCATCGAATTTCGATAAATAATGGTTCTTCATTTAAATTTAGGCAATGTGTTCTTCATTTAAATTAGGCAATGGGCTCTCTATGGAAGACATTGACCAAAGTAGAATGTGCGAAGTAAATGGTATCTTTGTATTTGCATTTTGAACAAATATTGATGGTCTATTTTCCTATCATATTAATTACTGCATTGGGTTCAATTTGTGATGTTTGCAAGTCAAATTAATTTTCATATGGGCAGCAAAATGACAAAATATAATGCAATCTAGACTTTTCACTGATTATAGCATAGATAAGCAGAAAAGGCAGGCAATGAAAAGAACTGGTTGGCTTATTATCTGGAGCTTATATTCAAAGGTGCTTATTTTCTTAGGATAACTCGAAATAACTGTCCCTAAGAACCCTGTCCAACAGCACCGACATACAAATAACATGTCACGATGATTGCAATGGAGTGACCTACCATAGCACACTGTATAGGCTCACCGCTGCCTCTCCTTTTTTTTGCGACGTTCCATGAAATTGCCACATACATCTTGTACTAAGAAATCTTGTACTTTTTTATTGTGGCACCCCATCTGCAAATTGACACGGCTAATTTGAGATATCTCCACATGATAATACATTGCATATCCCTTGCGCATATTTAAACCACCAATTAACGATTGTGTGCGTAGCATAAACTAGCCATGACTCTGTGTACTGGACTAGCAGGCACTCTAAGGGAGCCTAATGTAGTGCACTGGAATTCCTACATGCCACCTATGATTTTGTGTAATGTACTACCTTTGTTCCAAAATATGTCTTTGTAGAGATTCCACTATGGACCACATACAGATGTATATAGATGCATTTTCGAGTGTAGATTCACTCATTTTGCTCTGTATGTAGTCTATAGTGGAATCTCTAGAAAGACTTATATTTAGGAACGGAGGGAGTATCATGTATGACACCTACATCTCTAATTTAGCAGCCAGTAGTGGAAATCATTGTCTGCACAAAGGGATTACTGGTCGAAAATCCTAGCAAAGCACGCTGGCAGGCACACAACAATACAAGAGAGAGACACACTTACAAGATCATAGCAATGCCTCTGTCCAGGATCTTGGTTGACCAAGTTGTTAGATCCAGAAGAAACATCGTCCTTGTAGTTCTTGCCAGCTTCATAACATGTAACAGCAACCTGTTAGTATATTTGAAGTACATCGGGTAGGTGATGCTGGACGAGTTTAAAGGTGACAAGTACCTAGGCTGCGGCGGGTGCTTGGCATCTTGCCAGATGGTGGGAATCAGGTTAGAAACGTCAAGGGTGATGACGTTGCGCTGGCTGTCGGGGTCCGGTAAGGAGATCTAGAACCGTGGAGTAGGGTGTTTGTGGAGCGGCTCCGGTAGGGTGGACTACAGTGTGGGCGAAGCGGATCTGAGGCCGTGGACGAGGGCGTCGGTGAAGCTGCTCCGTGGTTGGGTTCAGGATGGTGTCAACGATGCGGATCTGCGGCCGTGGACGGGGCGTCAGAAGCTGCTCCGTTAGGTTGAACGAGGGTGCGATGAAGCGGATCTGAGGCCGTGGACTTGGGCGTTGGCAAAGCGGCCCTGGTAGGGTTGAGAATGGTATAGGCGAAGCTACTCCGGTAGGGTTGAGGATGGTGTCGGCGAAGCGGCTCCGGTAGGGTTGAGGAAGGTGTCAGCGAAGAGGATCAGAGGCCGTCGATGGGGGCGTCGGTGGGGCGCCTCCGGGGGTGTGGATGAAGCGCCTCCGGTGGGGAGTACGAAGGAGCCGCTGGAGATGCGCTGCGGTTGACGAGAGTACCGGCGAAGCAGATCCAACGCCGTGGACAAGGCTGACACTGAATGGGATGTGGTACAGTGGTGGATGAGCAGTCTACTTGTTTCTAGGGGAGGTGGGAGGGGTAGATGCAGCCGCAGAAGCCGATCCGGCTAGGTGGGCGACGCTGGCAGTGAATGGGCTCTGGTACGCTGGTGGATGAGCAGTCTAGGGTTTCGAGAGGGAAGGGGTAGAAAGGCCGATGAAGTACGGACGACATGATGTAAGATGCTCTGGTGCTGTGGAGTAGTCGTTTTTGCGGGAGGGGGAGAGGAAATGGGGGTGCCGTGTGGTGGGGGGAACCAGAAGTTACCAAAGCAACCCCGACCTATTATGTAAATGAGGGCCGTATTGTAACTATTGTTCTCCGTGCACCAAGGAAATAAGGGGAATTTCGCATGCTAAAGACTAGGTGGCGGAAATTTTAGAAGGAAGCGAGAGATTTTGCCGCCCGCGGGATCATTCGTATCCAGTTTCAACTAATTTTGGACAGTGCTAGCGGGAAGGTCATGCGAGACTGTGTACACGGGGCACACATCAGCAGTTAATAACTGGTATGAAGTCCACCCTAGAAAAAAGACAATAACTTAGGATGATGCACCGATAACTTGGACGTTCACACGGGCGCGGCCAATCGTACGGGTGTAGAGGCACGTTCACAAAAAAACGGATCAAATGCTCAGCCTATGTATTTCTTGTGTAAATATATAATTTAGTGCCATTGGTTATTTATTTTAAACACAATGCATTGACATGTTAATTTTAATTATATTGCACAGTAACAAATGGATAATATAGATGCACAAAAGAAACGGATATTGTAGTCTGCTACTTAAAAGTGTTACCTCATATGATTACATGGCCTCCATTTCATAAATTGCGTACCCGTTGAATTCATATATGAATATTACATATATTACTTCATAATAGAACCTTAAATCATCAAAGACTAATGAATTTGAATGCAAAACTAACAATGGTGCATGTACATGATAACTACAGCGGTTGTTTGAAGAAACATCACTATAACTTTGGCATGCACAATTGAAAAAGACTATTTGAAAAAAATGTGATATGTGAGTGTCCAATCTTTGTAGCGTTGAATCGATATTGTATCGTTGGCCACGATACGAAGTAGATATTGATTATGTTCAAGTGATGCACGTCCACGATCACTAGATAGTCATACGTGAATGAATTGTGCAATCTCTCTCACACACACATACATATGTCATTTCTCCGTGGGCATCGGAATCACACACGTGCACTTCGTGTATTTCTCTCCCTCCGTCAAGGTTAGAATTCGTCTTTCTACCCCGTCCCACAAATCTCTCACACAAAAACACACACGCTTTCTCTATCAAACACGCCCACCCCTTTAATTCCGCCCACCCACCGCCACTAATGTCTCAAAGTATAATTATGTCTCACACACCTCGATCTTGACACTAATCTATCTACTGGCTTCTCTCTCAAACACACACACACACACACACACACACTTCCTGACACCGAAGGAGTAGGGTGACACCTCGATCTTGATACTAATCTATCTACTGGCTTCCCTCTCAAACACACATACACACACACACACTTCCCAACACCGAAGGAGTAGGGTGACACCTCGATCTTGATACTAATCTATCTATCTACGGATTCTCTCTAAACACACACACACACACTCGCTAGTTGTGCCTTTGTGCCTACCGCACGCACACTCTCGATAAGTCTTTCTCTCCCTCCCACTCCCCAACCCCCCACCCCCCCCCCCCCCCCCCCCCGCAACAATGACAGCAGAAGGGTGACACCTCAATCTTGATCTTAATCTATGAATTGGCTTCTCTCTCAAACACACACACACTCGCTAGTTGTGTCTCTGTGCCTCGCTCACACACACTCGATATGTATTTCTCTCCGTAGCCCCCCTCGATATGTAGATTTCTCGCGCGCGCACAGCTGTAGTGACGATGACGCTGAACCTAGTGTGCCTTGTTTTTACCGGCCTCATGTGATAGTTTTCACCCTGTTTTATGTTAATTAACAAGGCAACCTTTTCTTTGTTACTACTAGTGAATTTGAGATCATTCGGGGCAGACATAAAATATATCACTTCAACCCAATTATCGCAGTAACTATTTAAAAAGAAACTAGCAAGATGCCCGTGCGTTACACGGAACATCAAGATGTATTTGCATGAGTAGTTTATCTTGTGGGAGAAAAGGATGAACGAGGGAAGGCCTTATTTGCAAATGTGGAGAGGGGTGTGGGTATATTTTTGCAAAATTGTCATAGTTTCCTTCCTATCCGTCAGATATAAATCGGACGGCCTATATTGCAGGATGGCAGGCACACCATCATCACCAACTCTGTTTTTTATATGAGTAGGGATATATCTCTTGCATCGTCCACAATGAACATCTGGTGGACTGTTTAGCGCCGGATGCTCGCAACGCGATGACCTGAGTTCGAATTCTGTCTTAGTAAAACTTTAGATTTTTATTTTTTTTTAATATATACTTCTTTCGCTATTGTACTGACAGTGGAACCCACAGAGTACTTAGAATACAAGATTAAGGATGGATTTGTTTCTTTTTAATTTTCTGTTACGAATCTGTAGCCACCCTGCAAGTCATGTACACTGTACATGCAATTAACTTTTTATAGAGGGAGAATCATACACACAATTAACTCAAATGGATTGGATGTGACTCTATTATTTCCAGCATAAGAGCATCTCCTACGGCAACCGGCAAATTTCCTCCCACTTCCTTCCGCGGAGGACGACATCCAATGCCAGCAGCATGCATTTTCACAACTCTAACCAACCAGAGGAAATTCGTGCAAACATGGACTGATTTCATATAAGCATGAAGGATTTCGTATAAAAAAGCTAGATCTTCATATAAACATGACAGATTTCATTACATTTACATGAACTAAGCGGTGCTAATCCGGCTCTCATGGTATAATTAATACCTAATCTAAATGGCCGCCCGCGGATCCCTTTGTCTTCCTCTTGTCCGGTAGACACTAGCGGGGTCGATGAAGGTCCTCGCAAGAGACGACGCAGCCAAGAGTCCACCTGTATACGCAATCATCGCCTCGGCGGTGGCCTTCATGGGACCCAAGTGGTGGCGGCCTCCCGTGTTCTACTTATCCTCGATGATGGCGGCGGACATGGAGAAGCTGGCCACCGACTCGTCGCTCTCCGCGCACCCGGCTTCTGTCTCTGCCTGCATGGCGCTGCCGCAGGCACGGGAGGCGCGACCATAGACACGGGAGGCGCGGCCACCGTAGACACTGGTGGCGCGGTACGACGCGGCAACGACGATGCCCGTGCTGCCGTGCTCGCCGCCGTGCCGGCGTGGAGCAACTCGCCACTCCTCATCGAGATGAACTGGAGCGGCGAGTTGCTGAACCACGCACCGGCTTGGGGCGGCAACTGGCTCCGTCGGGCCAGGTGAGGTAGGTGAAGCACCGAGCGGCCTTGCTTGTATCCGGAGGGATCAGCTGGCCACCCAGCTGGGTAGTATGCCAGAGAACGGCTCCTCAGAAGCCATCAGAAGAGTGGAGAAAATGGTGAAGGAGGAGATGGGGGAGCGGCGAAGGGGTGAGATTCTTGCCCGCTGTCTGGCCTCATTTGAATAGAGGGCGGAAGGTAGGAGCTTGGCCGGCGTTTGGCCTCGTTTAAACTGAGGGCGGACAGGAGGAGCTCGGCTAGCGTTGCGTTTAATTCTGGCCCGCTCATGAACAGACGGGTGGCCGGGGTAGGTTTCTCGGTTTGCATGCGGGTTTAACGGAGGTGTTTGATGGAGGCGAGGAGGCGTGTTCAGCCGGGCGTGCAGCGGGCAGCGCAGTACTATTTGATTTGACAACTACTAGTAAACCAGGACGGTAAAAATATATTGAGTAAACCAGGATAGTTCCCGTTACGGCTTTAATGCAGACGAGGGAGAGGGTAGCGGTTCCCGAAATGTTGAACAACCAATGATGCATCCTCCTTTAATTAGCATGCTGAGGGAAAAGAGGCAGCACGATGTGAATGCAACGCAGTTTGCACTCATATAAAGGCGCCCCTCCATTCCAATGCACCTACACTAAGCGCAAAAGTGCTCACTCCAGACCCATGGCGGCGATGCGCGCGAGCGGCCAGCGGCTGTGCCAGATGATCCACGACGCCGGCCTATGGCATGGCACCGAGGATCGTCTCCAGAGGGTGTTGGCGACCGGTTGGTTCATGGCCATCGTCGACTCCAGCTACGACTCTCAGTTGGACAAGATGATCGTTGCCACCATCAACAAGTTCACCGTTGTCAAGAAGCTCGCGGACGACATCGCCGTACTCCTCCAGCCCGCGCGCCCGGACTCCTCATTGCCTGCCACCCTAATCGGCTTCCATGGTGAGAACCTCTTTCAAGCACTGGTGGCCCTGCGACTGCCCACCGACGCAACAAAGAATGTCCAACTGGAGGTCACGCTCGCCGCGAGGCGCCTCGCCCTCCAAGAATTCGTTGACCTAAACATCCACGTGTATGAGGAAGTCGTGTACATAGGTATCTACAAGGCCGGTGAGGATGCTACGACGTTGGCCTTCGTCAACCGGCTGGAAGCCTTGGACGCCTTTGTTGAGAAGCACCTTGACCTCGCCACAAAAGCCGCCGCTCCTAAGCCGCCGGTCGGTGGCCCAGCGCACTGAGTCGAGGAGGAGGAGGTCGTACGTTGATGGATGCATCTTTCTTCTTGCCTCCTGTAACCACCACTGCGATTACATCATCGTGGCCTTAATTCTTATTGTGTATCGCATTCTCGTTCCAGTCAATAAAGACATGTGCGATCCCTTTGCTCACATTTGGAGGCAATTATATGCATCACTGTAACTAGTACTCCATCCGTCAATTTATAAGTTGTGCTTACCTTTTCCATCAACCTCGTAATTTACGTTCGATGCTTGACCCGACCTACGAACTACTCCTAAATTCAAAAACTGAGACTGAACTTATAAATTCAAAAC